>CAWUFW010000856.1:0-600000 GCA_963921515.1 Calotriton arnoldi | reverse complement strand
TACATTCACAGGGCATAAATATATCTTAGTCTCAGAGATCCTGCAAGGTAGTATAACATTACAAATCAGCAATGAATATGACATTCGAATTAACAGTGCTCAATAAATGCTCAATTCCAAACAAAGTCCGGCATTTACGAGGTATCAACATATGCAGTTATTCTCAACTTAGCCTTAGTGCATACTGCGATCGGATAATCTCAACTTGGTCTATACAATCAACCTGGGTCTTTCCCCCCGCCCTTTTTGCTGCTAAATAACTCTGGAACAGCCCCCAGAAGCTCTTAGGATGGTTCCTGGGGGGCAGGGCTCTCAGCCTTTGCTTGACAGAGTCGAAGGTGCGTAGTTGCTTTTACACCTCCCAGGAGTAGTCTGGGAACACCATTATTTTTTGTCATTGGCGTGTCTGGTTTCACACTTCTGTCTCATTTCTCTAAGTATTAGGTTGCGATCTTGAAAATTGAGGAAGCGGGCGATCAAGAGCCGCTGGGGTGCCTCTGGCGGAAGTCTAACAATGGGTATCCTGTGTGCACATCCTATGATGAAGTAGGAGAAGAACTGAGCCGTTGGGAGGGAATCTCTAAGCCATGTGGACAAGAAGAACCCCTTACCCGACCCCTCTTCCCCTTCCGGGAAGCCTATGAAGAGTAGGTTGTTCCTGCGAGCTCGGTTTTCTGCATTGTCAACCTTCCACGCAACTTCTCTCAGGGAGGCCGTCAGTCCCAAAACTTTTTTGCGTAGTGTGAGCGATGTGTCTTCTATTTCAGATATATGATTTTCGGTCTGTGTTACCCTCTCGGAAACATTGCGTATGTCTTGACTCAGGAGAGTCACCTCTGAGCGGATCTCTGCCATTTTCCCCTCTAGTATCTCTCTAGAGGCGTGGATAGCCTGCAGAAGTGCTCCGTTATTTGGTATCGCTGTTGCTTCTCCCTCTACGCCAGGTGGGGGGAATCGCCCTTGTGTATCTGTCCATCTTTCCTTGCTTTATTGGTTTAGGTTCCTTATCTCTGGCCATGATTATTCACTAAGGATCTATGCCTCCACACAGGAGCAGTGGCTCCGATTTGCAGTGAGGCCAGGGGCTCGGCTGCCGCCTGTCTAGCGCAATGGTTCTGCAGAGTAATGTGCATGTAGCCGACCTGTATCCATTTTCTCTGTTAGGGTTAGTTGGCCTTTCTCGTGTATTCAGCAAGGTGAGTTTCTTCTGTCCCCTAGCCGCTCTCCACTCCTGGGACCCTGTGAGCATGATGAGTTCTTTCTGTGACCCTCGCTGTGTATCAGGAGCGATTCAAGTTGGGGGACCCACGCAACCATTGTATTTTCCTTTTCAAGTCTATTTCCAGTGGGCAGGCCGGGGGAGCCCTCCTCACCGACGAGACCCCGTCCCAAACATTGCTCTTCCCCACTGTGTCGAGCCGTTTATTTACTCCGAGTGTCCTTTGGATTTTCCTTCTGCATTTCGTGCGTGTCCAGCAAGTAGGGGGGCCGAGTGATTCTCAGTCTGAGCACCACTCTCCTTCCTGTCTCGCCACTTCTTATTCCGTTTCAGCACCTCACTTGGGAACTCACGTTATTCAGCTCTCCCCCCGTGCTGCCATTTTTAAGGATGCGGAGAGGGCTTTCCTCATCCGCCGCTCCTTGTGTCTTGGAACTCGGGAGTCCTATCTGGCTTCTTTCTCTGTTTCCTGTATTCAGAGGCTGACCGGGACTTCCCCGCTGCGATCGCTATTTCCAGATCGTCACTCTCTCGACAGGCCGCAGACACGTCGGAGCTTCTGCCTCGGACTGGATTCCACCCACTGAGGTATGGGTCACCTCTTCGGTCTCTGCCTTCACACCCGCATCTTGCGACAGCGGCGTCTTCCTCGGAGCGCGGCGGAAGTGGATCTCATAAGGCCGCACAGCCCCTCTCACCTGTATGGCCTGTCGTAGACTCCGTCGCTCTCTCCAGTATTCGGATCAGCAGGAACGTATTGTTTCTCGAGCCCTTAGTCTACTGGCGGGGGTCTCTCATACCTCCATGTTTCGCAGGGCTCACGCCATGGGGGAGAGACCCACCAAACATTGACCCCCCTTGTTTACTCCTTCTCTTTTGTTCTTTTTCTGCCCAGGGACATTGCCATCTTGAGGCTTCCGGCACTGAGTCCCTTCACAATGCTATTTCGCTTTCGGGCATCTCCCACGCCTTGATCTGGATCTCAGTAGCCTTTTTTACTGCCGTATGTTTCCCCTTATCCGGAGCTTCTTTCGTATATGCTCAATGGCAACTGAAGAGTATGTGAAAACAATGGTCCCAGAGAGCAACCAATGCTGGGCGCGTGGGCTCCAAATGTGCGAGAGCGATATATCACACTCTATCTGAGGTTGATGAGTTGGGCCGGATAACTCGGCTTGAGGCCCATCATACAGGGAGGCTTCACAGCAGACTAACGGCGACCAGGCTCCCAGAAGTAATCTGGCCCACACTGTTAAGACCAGACTGATCTGGATACAGTGTCTGACTGAATGTTACAAACAACTCAGAAATATATTCTCAAATTAATCTAAGCCGAGTTATCCGGCCCAACTCATCAACCTCAGATAGAGTGTGATATATCGCTCTCGCACATTTGGAGCCCACGCGCCCAGCATTGGTTACAGCCTCTCTACAGAGGCCGTTTTTGACCATCCCTCCCTATCCCCACCACTCCGGTCCTGATGAAGACCCCGGCGTAAGGGACTTAACAACCTACTATTTCATTGGGGTTGAAACGTCGACTTTTGTTCTTATTTAGCCAGTGTAATTAACAGATATTCATTACTGTATTACTACCTGAAACCATGGCTATGTATTGCTCTGCTGAATTATGATTCATAGGCTTATTGTTGAGCCGCGCATTTTTCTAAATGGTACATTGTGTTGATGCACACTAAATCTTGTAGTCACTTCCTTATCCTCACCTAACCACATTTTCACTCCCTTTTCCTTCCCCCCCTTTCCCTAGGGGCACTTAAAATGTATAAACATTACTATTTACAGACCAATGTCCAGTGTGAATAAAACACTGTGTACAATGAATATGCTTTGGCCTAATATATGTTTGGATTCGTTGAAACTTTTTGCATTGTAAATATTGCTCTCTGGGACCATTTTCACGTACTGTCCTCTACCCAGGTCCCAGGGACTCATTTGGGTTTACCCTTTGTAGGTAACAATGGCAACTGAAGAGCAGGATTATGAGCAGACGGCAGCTCTACCTCAGCCTAAGCTGAGGACTCCAGATCATTTCCTAGAAGACAGGCTACTGGAATTGCAGAGGATACGACCACCTTCTTTTGGCCACTAACACCCCTCCCAATTCTACGGATACCATTGCCAGGTGATGGACCTTAGTTTGGTTATCAGCAATGATGACTGATTAGGTTTCTCCAGTCAAGTACTGCTCTGGGGATATCCATTTTTCAGTCATCATGGTGACACTTGCACCTGTATCCCTCAGTGCTTCCACTCTAACCCCATTGATATGTGGCTGTTATCCGTATTTCTCCAGGTTAGTGGGCCAAACAACCAGGGCAGTTACATCCACCCCACCCTCTGAGACTAAAGTGGCTTCAGTGTGCTCTCTGACATTATCAGGGCACACCAAGGATCCCATCTGGAGACTTACCACTGCAGTAGGAACTATAGGTGCACTATGGGGAGCCTTTTTGAGACAGTTGAACAAGTTACTTGCCTTTGGTAACGCCTTATCTGGTAGAGACAGGATCTAGCCGCAGCTTTCTTACCTTTGAATTCTCCCCAGGCTCTAGACTGGATCTGTAAAAAATGTCACTAGTACCTCTGCGCGTCGGTAGAGGGCATCATGCGACTCCGTAGTGACGTCGACCATCGGATGTGACATCATCGGAGTCCATATATAGCCCCTCCTGATGTGCAGATGTCAGTTTCTTCAGTGACCACATTCCACGCCAAAAACACGGAGCCACTTACAGAAACTGGCCATAGAAACAGTGTGCCAATAAAGAGATATCTCTCTCTGTCAATACAGACGCATCTGCAAGGAGGAGTATTCCCAGTATCAAGCAGGAGGAATATCCCAATGTCAAGCAGGATATTGTAGGTAGGAATAAATCAGTTCACAGAATGGGGAGGATTGAAGGGGTTGGTAAGGAATCTGTGGCTAGATCCTGTCTTTACCAGATAAGACATTACCAAAGGTAAGTAACTTGTTCATCTGATAGAGACATCTAGCCGCAGATTCCTTACTTTTGAATTAGATACCAAAGCAAAATCATCCCCGGAGGAGGTCCTGCAAACTGATTAGATCAAAATCTCTGACTAGAACTAGCCGGTGTCTAGCTGGAGCATAAGAAGACAAAAGAGACCTGTCGCTCTAAGGCAGGTAGGCTAGCAGCCCAAAACCTCTGGTAGGAACCACAGGTAACGAAAGCAGAAGATAGAAAAAGCAGGAGCCGTACTCCTGGCAGAGGAAGAGAAATGTGTCCAAAGACAACATTCCACCTCAACCTAAAAACGAGTGCACTGGCACGAAAGAACCTGAAACAGGGTCGGCTGCGAGGAAGGGAACCCAGGACAGAAGGCAATGCTACTGAGCCATAGATCCTCACAGTAGGACTGTTTCGTAGAAACAGAAAGATGGGAAACCAAAACGCATACACAAGGGAGAGCATGGAGCAATGCTCAAAGAAGGAGACTGCAAGGACAACAAAGCACAACATCTGTCTAGATGAAGAAACTACCAGAGACAGAGGTAGCACCTTTGGAAGCACCCGTAAGATAATCATATGTGGAAGAAAAAAGAGAACACTGGTAATTGTAAGAGAAGAAGGAAGGATACATATATAATATATACATGTGGGCAAGGACCTAATTATGACACAATAATGTCAGAGTCAGCAAGAGTACTAGGCCGAAATGAGCCACGCAACTGGAAAAGAAAAGGAAAAGTGTGAGAAACATCACACACAGAATGAAAAGAATGTCAGCTGACACAGGAAAACAAGCCCAACTGACTGGTGTAGCTGCAACAGACCCAGAGGGTTATCTCGTGAAGGAAGACTGCAGGTTGAAAAAACTTGCTAGAGAGAATTCAAGACCTACATCCGTGTTCATGAAATGTTAACACCGGGAAGATTAGAATAGGAATGCTACTGAAACATCCTATAGTAAGTGAGTCAGACAGAGGAGGACTTGGCTGGGGTATCGGAGAAGATAGAGAGGGTACATCATCAAACAAGGACAAAGTACCTAAGAAGCAGAAGTGCAAATAATAGCATGCATGAAAAGATGAACCCAAAAGGGTTGCAGAATATACAAGAATACAAGCATGGAGTCTAGTAAAGAGCGTCTCTAAAGGAGACCAGAAACAAAAATAAAAAAGTGCAGGAAGTATAAATCTATTGGAAGAAAAATCCTGCAGAATACCACATGTGAAGATCGCAAAAAGCCTTCAATATACCACCGTATATGAAGGAAAAACTTCCACATGGAATCAAAGTCACAACAAGAGGAAGGAACTCTCAGAAAGAAGAGAGAGTACGAAATCAAAGAAGAACTGGTACAACTAACCCTGAATGGGTTAGACGCATAAGTATGTTCCATGTATGAAAAAGGGAAAAACACGAAGAAAAGATCGTTCGTAAAGAGGAACTAAGTTCTTGCAGCACCACTCTAAGAGAAAAATGGGGAGCAAGGGTGAAAGACCCTTACTGAGAGAGTTAAACAACAGCGACTCCACAGAACAAGGAGTATATGGCGAAGGCTAAAGAATAAAGAGATAGGCAGGTAGAGGCCACGGGCGATAGTTGACCTCGAAGAGCGATGTGGTAAAAAGAAGGGACAAGGTAAGTCCCCAAAACAAAAAGATGGACATCGGTCTGCAAAAAAGAAGCAGCCAAAAGAGACCACGGCCAGCGATACAAGAGAGCAGGCCCTTGAAATGACAGACTCACAGGGGGGAGTCGGAGCAACTGCAACAATCTGAAAACCCACCAGCAGAAAAAGGGAGGAAAAACATCGTCCCATGTTCACGTGTGAAGTGATATTTATATATAACTTACTATATAAAAATATAGTGTTGTATTACATTTGATAAGTATAATGTTCCTGTTTGTTTTGTTTTTTTTAAAACAAACAAGCCCCACGGGTGCAGAAGGAGGGAGGTTCAAGGCTATCCCTTCCGAAATATCAACAGCCGCCAGCTAAAACAGTGCAAGACACACTGATAGGACACAAGATGCCACAGGGAGGGGACTATACTACTTGTCCCAAAACTCTGGTAAGAAAAGGAGAGTGTGTCAGGAAATACTGATTAACACCATAATAAAGTGGAAGGAAAACTCCATGAAATGAAGCGAGCTTGGACGAGAGATACATCCCAATAGGGCGTAGGTGCAAGGCGAAAAGCCGCATGCACAATTGTTCCAGTGTTACAATAGGAAATCCCCTATAAGGGAAACTAAAATACCATAAGTATACCCAGGAATGCCTATGAGGCAAACAAAAGATTTTTCACGAGGAACAGGGAAGAAGGCAATAGTGCATCCGCACAATGCGAGCAGTTTATAATAATAATGATTACTTGCATGAAGCCTGGAAAGAAGAAAAACCCATATTCCATCAGGGATTAAAACCCAATCAGGGTCACAAAACAAAAAATCGCTCGGAGAGCGGGTACTACAATCTGTCTTTGATGGTTCGGAAGTAAAAATAACACCTGCCTAAGGCATGAACACCTCACTGGGTGCCACCCGAAAATGGAATGGTTAAAATGAAACGGAAGCCAGAAGCCTGCCAATGGCTCAATGGAAAGAAAGAAAATCGTCCCCCGACTAACTAAATACGTGGGGATGTAGGAAAACAAGCCCGCTGGGAAGGTAGACTTACAGAGAAAACAGAATTAAGTGGCTGCACCACCCTGACCGTCTTGAAACCGCTTTAATGCAGAGTCAGCATGGGTGAAGAATAGATGGACGCCATCAAAGGGCATGTCAATCAAAGTGGCTTGAACAGCCTCCGAAATCCCTGAGGTTTGCAACTAGGCACGCCGACGTAGTGCCACTGAAGGAGCCATAGCTCAACCAACGGAGTCAGTGGTATCCATACCACATCGAATGATTAATTTAGCTGCTTGTTGCTCATCCAGTATTAACGGGACAAGATCGCCCTGGGTCTCATCTGGAAGGGAGCGCAGCAGGCTTGTCAATGAATCCCACAATGTATGGGAGAAGCGTCTGAGAAAGCAAGTAGTATTGAGAGATCGTAGAGCAGAACTGATGGAGGAGAAAATGTGCCTGCCACAAGTGGCTAGTCTTCTGGACTCTGTCCGGAGGGACAGTAGGAAGAGAGTTGAGATTCTGGGTGGCCGAAGCGGCCTGTACCACAAATCTGTGATTAGTAGGATGTCGGAGAAGACTGGTTGGATCACCAGGGGCTGGTCGGTGTCTGTGAGAAATAGGACGATCCACATGGGACCCCATATTGGGTTTAGGCCAAGCTACCAACAAAATGTAAAAAAGAGCTTCATTATAAGGAAGCACCGGCTCTACCCCCGTTTGGCCCTGATGGAGGACGCCAAGTAAGGGATCAGTTGTCATTTCCACAGAAGGAAGTGGCAAATCCAAAACCACAGAAACTCACATGAGCATGTCAGCCAGAGAGGAGCTCGCCTCTGTAGCGAGGCCAGGAGGGGAAAGGAGGCCCACTAGCTTCACCCAACTCAGTGAGCCAGCTGTCCTCCAGAGGAGGTTGGGCAGTGTCAGAGACGGGGTGGGTAAACCTCAATTCCTCTCCATCACCTCCAAAATCATGTTCCTAAGACGAAAAAACAAGAGGGGGCTCCACTGAGCTGAGGAAAGGTGTCTGAGACAGCCGGCTCCACAGGCGCTGCACCAGACGCCATTCGGTGCCAAAGTGCAGACGTCTCCTCGTCGGAAAGGGGAAGTGGTGTGGTGTCCAGTGGCGCCGTCGTCGAAGTCAGTTGATCGGATCCAGGTGCCAAAGGTCGTAACCCCAAAGGGCTGTGCACCGGCGTCGAAGTGGATTTGAAATCCAAAGGCCAAACTGAGGCGGAGGGTGAACTCGTCGGTGTGGACACAGTCATGGCTCCTCGCACCTCCTTGGTGCCCAAGGGTGCTCCAGGTGAAGGTGAAGATCTAAATATAGTATGAAGAGATTTGTAATATTCTCGCATCTGGGTCAGAGTCACTCCGGCTCCAGAGAAGGTAAGGAGGTGCAGGGTAGACTCGTGCACCGACTCCTCAACCGAAGGTCGGGAGCAGGCTTTATGCGGCAAAGTCGGGGGTGCCACGACTTCAACTGCCTGCGTCGTGACTTACCACAGGAGGTCAATGGAGAGTGACATCCACAGGAACAAGTCCTGGAGCGGGCCTGCGGGCGTTCCGTGGAGTGTGAAGGGGACTGAGGACAATGGGAAGTCTTGGAAGGCTGCAACATCCACGCCGCTAGGGGCTGTATTCGACATTCCCTCAGTGCCTTTCGGCGAAGGTGGCGACAGGAGTCGCACTCCTCTGAGTCATGGTGCTCCCCCAGGCACCACATACAAATAGAGTGTTGGTCCATGGCAGACATTTGTCGACCACAGGAAGGACCCACAAGGTTTGAACCCCGAGGACATGAGAGATTGTTTAAAAGCACACTGTTCCGTTCGACGAAAATGCCGAAGTAGTTCCAAAAATGGCCTGAGGAACCACTTACCGGATCGGCATTGAAAGCGTGGAAAACAAGAAACTGACATCAGCACGTTGGGAGGGGCTATAAATGGACTCCGTCGACGTCACATACGGTGGTCAACGTCTCTATGGAGACAAACGACACCCTCTACCGACGCGCAGAGGTACTGCTGAAAAAAGTTCCCGGATCCAGTCTGGTGCCTGGGGAAAATACAAAGGTAAGGTAACTGCAACTAGATGGAGGGCGCACGGCAAGATGGCTGCGCTGTAGAGCAGCTCCGCCGGCCGAATAATTAATCCTGTCAAGATCCTGCGGTTCCCGATTGCATCCAATGTCTGCACTTACAGGGTGATGCAGTGGCGCCACGACGAATGATCCAGGTGCAAAATATTAAAGGACACTGACCTGATTGTCGAGATATTTTTAAGGCAGCGCGGGCCTGCATTGACAACTTGGCGGCCCAGTGAGCCCGCTGATCGTCACGCCACAGCGAACGACAGGCAGAGGAATCCGCGACCAGTGGCCGAGAACGGAGGCTCACCCTGCTGCTCCTGAGGCCACTGCCCATCGTGACAGCCGGTGAGTGCGAGGAGGGGGGCCGGGCGGTCTGAACAGTGCTGCAGGGGCCGCGGGCCGCGTCCCCCTCCTCCCGCCGGCTGGTGTGAGGTGTCTGCGGCCTGCATCGGGGGCGATTCGGCCCCCTTCCGCGATCTGGAGAGGCGATCGGAGTGGTGCTGTGGCCACGGTGAAAGACGTAAGCCACCCGCGGCTGGTTGGGTGAGTGCTGCGGCGCGGGCGTAGGGCGGCGTGGAGGGTCTAGGCAGCCGACACCCGCGCTTGGGCCTCACGTCTGCCGCCCAGTCACCGGATTACAACGTGCACCCTGGTGACAGCGTGGGGCGGATCGCGGCGCATCCCTGAGGCAGGCAAGACTACGAGACTGCCATAAACACTACAACGCATTGGTTGCACATGTGAAACCTTCCCACTGCGCTCTAATCTGGCTTATCTCCCTGTGCCAGGCTGCGGACTCTTCAGACGATTTATAGGCGCCCCCATGCAGATATTCAAGCCAGCAATGAGGAGGCCATGAAGTGTAAGGGCTGACTCGGTGGATCTCCTGGGGCCCTTGTTGCAGTGAGTGCCAGTTAAACATAGTAAAGTGCCTTTACTTGTGAGGATCCTGACTGGGGAGGCAAGTGTAGATGTCGCTATCCCTGCCAGCGCTGGGGTGAGAGGAGACCTTTTTGAGCACTCGGGGGCCTACTACGTATCCCACGCTGTTGAACAAAGGACTGGCTGCGCACGTTGCTGTCACTGTCATACAGTACTGGTTGGGGCCGCAGAGGAAGTGGTGCCAGGCAGTCTCTATCTTATCCCAAACTGAAGAGCACGACGTGCAGCGGGTGTGGCTGGGCAGTGCACGCTAAGAGGGATTCCTACTGCTCGCTCCCTTAATAGGGCTGTGTCTCCAGACCAAGAGAGAGGGATCCTGGCACTGAGTGCGCGACGCTCTTCTGTTGTGGTGCGAGCCCTCTCAACGCAGCAGACGTGCATAGCGGCGCAAATATGGGGAGAACCAAGCGCAATCAACCACGTCTCACGTTTGAGCCACGGAAAGCCAGCACGTCGCAGCAGCAAGCCAATTCTGACTCGGAACTAGAGAATCCCGGTGGCAAGTTAACCTCCAATGAAAAAACGCTCCTAGCCATGCAGTCCAGCCTGCAATCCATTGATGGTAAAATAGACAGTCTAAATCTAAGGATGGACCACATGTCAACAAAGCTGGACAAACACGCAGTGCGACTGAGCGAAGCGGAGACGCGCATATCGGATGCGGAGGACGGCTTACAGCAAATGACCTCTAAGACACTCGGCATGGAAAAAGTGCTGGCTGTTATTCAAGCAAAAAATGAAGATCTGGAGGCCTGATCCAGACGCAATAATCTACGGATAACTGGCCTGCCGGAATCCACCAACACTGGTCGTCTGGAGACATACGTAGAAGCACTACTCCTGGTGCCCCTCTGCGTCCCATAATCGCACGCCTGTTGATCTACAGAGATCGGGACGCCATTCTGCGTTTGGCCAGAGAAAAAGGCACAATAAATCACAATGGGATTAACCTGGCTTTTTACCCGGACTTTACCGCAACAGTGCAAGCGGCAAGGAAAGAATACCAGTCTGTCAAGAAACTTCTCATGGACGAGAAGGTCCCCTACACCATGCTCTATCCGGCGCGGCTGTGCATTGAAGTAGAGGGAAAGTCAAGAATCTTCACCACCCCAAAGTCCGCAATGGATTATGCCAAGTCTCTCAGGCGCAGGCACAGGGAATCCACCAGCACCGCTGAAGACGTGCACTGCGAATCTCTGCACGATGCTGCAAAGGGATAAACTGGCTGTATGGGAGTCTCATTCTGAACCCCGAGTACCAGCCCATTACCTCAAAGAAAGCACGAGGGAATGAGACAGCTGCGACGTCGCACTCTTGCATGCAGAGTGAACTGGGATACAGACTTTACCTATTCAGATAAGATATAACAGAACTGTTTAAACCAATGTTAACCACTGTATTTCACTATTTTTTATAGCAATCATGATGGGAACTTTTACCATTGCAGTTCAGACGCCTCCCTTTGCACCTGGCAGGTTAACTGTGCTCCAGCGTTCCCCCACGGGTGATCCCCACAGTACTCATAGATCTGTTTTCTATTTGGGGATTGCGTTGGGAGGTATGGGATGGCTTTAGTGAGTTGGGGTTGCTGAAGTGGGTGGGGGGTTTCGGGAGGGCGGGGACTGGGGGATGTTTTTACGCGGCTAGATACAACTCAGATGTCAAACTGATTATCGTTGGTATGTCTCAAACCTCAGTTATAATATGTATGATGTACAGTACAAGCATATGTCACACCTAGACTGTGAAGTAATTAACTGCTTGACGTGGAATGTAAGGGGGTTGAATTCACCCCAAAAAATACGACAGGTGTTTGCCTATTTAGATCCAAAAACACAAGAGAGAGAAAGGGATAACCACAAAAAATGTGGAGGGGTATACTCCTGATCCCCTTTAAATTACGTAAACAAACAATAAGAGGAGTACAACCTGGAGACACAGTGAAGTCTCCAAAGTATTGGGATAAAGGGCACAAGAGAGGAAACATCCTTTCTTAAGAAGACCCCTCACTCACCAACCTAGTTGGTGACATGCTTCATCATCGGGGTCCCACCCGAATGGCCGAATGCCATCCGGGTGTGCTTCGACACCTGATTACAGTGGAGCAGGTTTATTTTCTGTGTAGGTGAATGAAATAGTGATTTAAAAATTGGCCAAATATTACTCAAAATTAGTATTTTTAATAATAGAGCACCTGGACAATATTAAAAAGAATTATAAGACACCCTTTTTGGTTAAATTGACCAACTGGTATCTTTAGGTAAAAAAGTGCAAAAAGTGCGAAAAAGAAGGTCTACATGTTTCAACCTAATGTCGATATTACTAGGTTTTCGTCAGGACCAAGAGTACGTGACCCGGGTGGTCTACACACGCTAAGGTGTATCCTGCCCTTGATCACTGCTACCTAACTCTGTACTCACAGTTAGGAGACCTTTCATCCTAGTAGTTGAAAGGAAAGAATCTGAAAGAACAAAAATGTACAATCACAGACAAACAACACATAAAAATATAGCGAAGATTCTCCAAAGTTAAGTGCTCAAAAATATCCCAAATGCGAGTAATGAAAAAAGCGTTAAAAAGTACACATTTAGTGAACATCTGTCGCCAAAATTCAGAGACAGTATATGGCAATGTGCACATGCATTTCAGTGAAAAATTAAAGAAAAAGTATCAGCCATTCACGACATTCGATCCAGTTGTTTCTATTTACACTCTGGCTGGCAGTACTTATCACGAAATGCAAACAAAAATAAAAATAATAATAATGATAATAAAACAAACTTAAATAAACGCGGACAACAACTAGAAAGAATGGGACTATCACGTTACTTGTGATTATTATTTAAGGAGTGAGTGTCTACGCTCGCATTACATAGATAAGGACATACTTAGTGTAATTTTGATATTAATAAAATCGAGCGTATCATGATAAATTACAGCAATGTCAAGAGCTTACTATGTAACGCATGATTGCGTGCCTCATGGGAAAGGGGGTCATGGTGCTGGCTCAGTCGCGTGATCTGGAAAAATGAGCGTTATGAGGTAAATGACCAGAAAAGAGGAAAGTAAGCGGAGCCCACCCGCGTTGAGAATGGAGTACTTACAGCGAGTCACCAGTCACCGGCTGCTATGCCTATACTAAAGACCTGCCACTGCTCCCCGAGGATTCTCAAAACAGAACGTCCTCGTTAGTTAAATGCTGGGCGCTTCCGGGTTCAGGCGTGGTGACGTGGTCACATGACCAACGTCAGTACGTAACGGGGGCGTGTTCCCAAAAACCCTCGATAGTAAGTAGGGGCCGCTGAAGCGCATTCAATTGTTTAAAAGCGTTGGGATCCCTAGAAAGGAGGTGCAAGAAAAGTTAAATGAGCCAACAGGGGAATAATGAAAAAAGGGCGCATAAATCCATTAAGTATGTCTAATGGGGATTCCCTCTATTTATAGAACGAATCAACAAATAGTCGGTGACTACCTCAAATGGCACGCATACACTCGTTATTTAACAGAAAGAAAGTGTGTTGTGCATGCATACAGTGAAATACCTACAGAATTTCAGAACTATCACTAGTGCAAGCATGCATGCATATAGGCAGCAATAATCAACAGGGGTAGTGACCTACATTAATGTTGACAGTAGTCATTATTTTTCAAAAGGAAACGTATGTATAACATAACACATGGACTTATTTCAAAAGGACCGAATTCCAAGGAATATTATCGTTCAATCCTTCTTTATGGGTGGATAGCCTATATATCCATCGTTGTTCCTTTTCGAATAGGCGTTGTTGTATTTTTACTCCTGTTTTTACCTGTTCGATTATAGTCCATTTCATGTCATTGGTTGTATGGTTCATTTGAAGGAAGTGTTCAGTGAGTTTTGTTATACTTTTTTTACACCTGATAGTGCTTCGATGTTCACAGATTCTTTGTTTTATTTTCCTGCAAGTCATGCCCACATATGCAAGATTACAGGGGCACTTTATCAGATAGACCACATTGGTACTGTTACAATTCGTGTGTACTCGTTGGTACCATACTTTTCCTGGTTCTAATGCAAGTGTTTTGGTGTTACTAGTCAGATGACAAACACTACAATTTCCACACTGATAATGTCCTACGATATTAGGTAGGCCCCATGCCATGGTTACAGTTGGTGTCATTTCTTGTCTGTTCTCCTTTGGGCGTGTATTGACAAGGGAGTCCTTCAAGCTTCTTGCTTTCTTGAAAGAAAAGAGTGGTTTTTCCCAGTGCAAATTCCCAGTGTTAATGATAGACCAGTGCTTATTGATAGATTTGGTCATTTGATTAGAGGCTGTGCTGTAAGTTGTTACACATGTCAGTGGTATCTCCTCGTTCTTCTGTGTTCTATCTTCCAGAAGTGCCTCCCTTGGTTGGTTGCGAGCTCTTTTTTGGCATAGGTTGGTGAGTGAGGGGTCTTCTTAAGAAAGGATATTTCCTCTCTTGTGCCCTTTATCCCAATACTTTGGAGACTTCACTGTGTCTCCAGGTTGTACTCCTCTTATTGTTTGTTTGCCTATTTAGATCGACATGATATAAAGATAGCCCTTATTCAGGAAACACACTTGACGGCGCAATCTGGGTCCAGAATTGGCGCGCAATGGGCCGGGTATAGATTGGCATCTTCATATTCCACATATGCTAGAGGGGTGATCACACTGATAAAAAAAAAATCTTCCTTTCACTATGATCAAAAGTTGCATGGATGCGGACGGCCGATATGCAATTGTACATGGTAAGCTAGCGGGTAAACTGCTGACTATCGTGAACGTTTACGGCCCTAATACAGACGAACCAGGCCTGTTTGTAAGCATAATATCTACACTGCGGGACTGGCCTGATGCTGAAATACTCTGGGGGGAGACCTCAACACACATTTAGACCCAAGCAGGGATAAGTCGAGTGGAAGGGGCGGGCAATCACCCAACGCAGCTAGGGTCATAAATGAGGGAATGGCTGAACTGGGCCTAATAGATGTGTGGCGTCTGCGTAATGCGGAGGGACTAGTAGGAACTCATACATCCACGGCACAAGGTAGCTGGTCGCGGCTGGACTACTGGTTGCTAAGTGAGGGCACGAACGCCCGGATTTCCGCAATTGCCGTGCTGCCTAAAACGCTATCTGATCACAGCCCCGTTCAGCTTAAGCTGCGCATCCCACAAACTATACATCGTCAATTTACATGGCGCTTTCGCTCTGAAGCGTTGCTCGATCCACTGTATGTTACAACAATAAGGGAAGCCATTATACAATATTTTGACCAAAACAAGGGCTCTGTAGACAGCGCTGCGATCCTTTGGGAGGCCTTTAAGGTCACTATACGGGGTAAATGCATTGCCACATCAGCGGGAATATTAAAGGACATCCGGGGTCAATTATCCAAAGTTGAGAATACACTCTACCGACTTGAGCGGGAATTTGAGAACCTACCCTGTATGCAGACGTTAGCCACCATCAAAGATCTGATGTTGGAGTTTCAGGAATTGGCGGCGGGAGAGATACGCTATTTATCAAAAAGACATGTAGCCCGCACATATGGAGAAGGTGGCAGACCCGGGCACAACTTGGCCACCAAGATCAAAATCCGCTCAGAGAGGCAAACAATCACTAAGATAACGGATGCGAATGGCATAGATCACTACACCACACAAGACATTGTAGCACAAGACATTGTAGCACAGTTCAGAAATAACTATGCAGAATTATATACCTCGAGAGGTGGGGCTGCCATAGCGGAACTTGACGACTATTTATCGGACGTGGCTATTGCGTGGCTGTCCGATGGACAAAGAGAGTATCTGTGTCAATCAATTACTGCACTGACATCCGTGAAGTGATACGATCCCTCCCAAATAAGAAAGCACCAGGCCCGGATGGCCTTACCTGTGAATTCTACAAGGAATTTGCAGACAAACTGATACCCTACCTTTTTGAAATGTATGACAAAGCCTACGAATCGGGACAACTACCGCCAACACTTAGGGAAGCCTTAATAATCACCCTATTGAAAAAAGACAAGCCACCTTCCAGATGCGACTCATATCGGCCACTGTCGCTTATTAATACAGACACGAAAATTTTAGCAAAAATCCTGGCCACTAGACTCCAACCCCTGATGCCAAACTTGGTCCTTCCAGACCAATCCGGCTTTATTCCTGATAGGTCAACATCATATAACTTACGGACACTTTTTGCAATGTTTCACATACTAGATCCCAACTTGCAGGCTGCGGCTGTGATGCTTGACGCAGCCAAAGCCTTCGATTCGATAGAGTGGAGCTATCTATTTCATACACTACAGAGGATGGGGTTCCCCCCCATGTTTAGCAACTGGGTACGATTGTTATACACTGCCCCCACAGCCCGCATCCGCGTGGAGGGAAACACATCGGACCCTATTCAAATATGCAGGGGAACAAGGCAGGGATGCCCCCTCTCGCCGCTCCTCTTTGCCTTGACGCTGGGGCATCTCGCCTGCGTTATCAGGCAACGACATAGAGCAGCGGCATTGCGTTTTATACACCGGCCCGTGAGCATATCACTCTATGCGGATGATATGTTGCTTTTCATCAGGGAACCACGGACCTACATGGCGCCAGTTTTGCGAGAATATATCCGCTTCGGACTATTGTCGGGGTTAAACATTAATTTGGCCAAATCGGTGGTGGTGCCATTGACGGAGAATACTCCCCCGCGTACACTGGATTTTCCTCTCATATGGTCAACAGAGCCCGTAAAATATTTAGGGGTGTGGGTACACCGAGACCCCGAAACGGTTATCCGAGAGAATTACGGCACAGCGTGCACTGTGCTGGAGCAACAGGTGGCCCGGTGGTCAACATTGCCTCTATCGCTGGCAGACCGCATAGCCCTCATCAAAATGGTCGTCTTACTGCGTTTTTTTATATTTGTTCAGCAACATACCTGTAAAATTGCCAAAGATTTTTTTTTAACACAGTGCGGTCACTGCTGATCAGGCTGGTCTGGGGGGGCAAGCAAGCCCGAGTGAGCTGGGAGACCCTTACATTAGATTACGATAGGGGCGGGTTCAGCGTGCCCGCCATGTATTTATATTATCTCTGCGCGCAGGCACAGTACGCACACTACTGGTACAACACACATGACTTTATACCGCATGTTGCGGTCGAGGATGGCGACGCACACCCCGTCCCGCTGCGTTCAATATTATTGCACACAAGTAGAGGCACACCTAAAAGGGAACTCAATATGATCGACACCACAATAGCTGCATGGCAGGGGCTAGGCCGTAGGGCTGCGAAACTGCCACTATACGCCCCCCTGTTACCAATTGCATATCATGCGGACCTATCAGTGACACAGGAAATGGGAGCCATGCGAACCCTGATGATGGCGGGAATAGATAAAATGCAGGATGTCTATCCCAATGGCGTTTTTCTCTCTGAAGACGACTTAAACTATGTACAGAACAGGACCCCACTTTTTGTCTTCATCTTTCACAGATTGAAAAAGGCAATGCAAGCACACTACACCACATTCCCCGCCGAACAGCCGGCGCTACAGTCTCTTCAGGCACTGCTAGTTAGCCCAACGCGACACAAACTGGTTACCAAACTGTATCGAATAGCCAGGGCTGAGACTCCCATGACCCATAACAAGAGCATGGAGCAGTGGAACACGAGGCTAGATCCGCAGCTTACACTCAAAGAATGGGAACACTGCTGTCAACTCACAAATGCACTCACGTCCAATGGAAATCTAAACATAATCCATTTAAAATATCTCCACCAGGTTTACCACACACTGCACAAACTGTTTAAATTCGGTCTGAGAGATGACGATGCATGTAAACGCTGTGGGGGACGCGGAGCTGACTTCTGGCATTTGGCCTGGGAGTGCAGACCGGTGGCCGAGTTCTGGGTTGAGGTAACACGAAGACTGCACGTTATGACTAACATTGAAATAAAATGCACTCCGCACATATGTTTGCTGTGCTATACACCGTTCCTGAAAGGTGGCATGGGCAAATTCGTGAGAATTGCTTTATTGTTAGCCAAGAGGCGGGTGGTGATGAAATGGGAGAGTACAGCTTCCCCGACCCCCGATCACTAGATACAGGACCTAGTATACTGTAGGGATAATCTAGTACTATACGCAGAAGAACTACCTGCCCCCTCAAGGCCCAAGGATATCTGGGAACCCCTACTGCAGTATTTACACTCCACTGCACAGGTCACGTCTTCAGACACTGGAGAACAGTAGTACTGTAGACGCAAGATGCCGTGGATGGCATCCCACCCCACCAGTATACGTGGGTATCTGAGAACAGATGACTTTGTGTAATGTATAGGCACGTGTTGTTTACATTGTTATGTTTCCGCTGAAATATACGCACCTGTTTTGATTCTGTAACATGTGTATGCATAAGAATCAATAAAACTTTAATAAAAAAATAAATTAAAAAAAAAGGTAACTGCAGCTAGATGTCTCTATCGGATTGGGTCTCCAGTTTGGTGCCCATTGGCCTTATAATGAAAGAACCAAACCTTCTTGGGATCCCAGTTTTTACCCTGATACCCTACCTTGGACTGTGAAGTTTCTCTGGGCCCAACCTCCTGAACAGGTTTTTGGGAGCCTTTAGAGGACTCTTTGTTTTTGTCTTTAGACTGCCCACTCTCTTTCCCTTGGGGGGGGATTAGTAACCCCTTTCTTTTGGTCACCCCCTCCATGAGACCTTTTGACACCCTAGTCTTGACCCAATGGTCAGCCTTCTTTCCCAATTCTTGGGGAGAGACTGGACCTTGGTCTACCGACTACTGATGCAATTTTTCAGAAACACAGTTACTTAACAGATGCTCTTTCATACTTAAATTATAAAGCCAATCACAGTCTTGCACCTGATTACCTTTCAACCATCCACCTAGTGTTTTGACTGAGAAGTCAACAAAGTCTACCCAGGTCTGACTTGAGGTTTTTGATTCTCCCTGAACTTAATCCTGTACTCATCAGTGGTGAGTCCAAAGCCTTCAATCAGGCTATCCTTCATGAGGTCATAGGACTCAGCATCTGTCTCATTAAGTGTCAGGAGTTTATCCCTGCACTTTCCTGAGAACAGCTCCCAGAGTAGAGAGCCCCAATACTTTTGGTTGAACTTTCTCATTTTACAAGCCCTCTCAAAGGCTGTGAACCATTTGGTGATATTATCACCCTCAACATATTTGGGGACAATCCCTTTGGGGATTATAGGGTCAAAGGTTTCCTCTCTGTCCCTAAGTATTAGTTTGCTGCCATCATTCATGGGTGCTAGACCGGTCTCAGCCCTTTTCCTTTTTAGGACTAATATGCTGTCCTCCAGGGCTATCATTTGGGCTAGTATTTCAAGAAAATTTAATCTTCAGTGAGTTCTTCATCGTACTCTGAGTTGCTTGATCTCACCTCAGTAGAGGAAGGCACTCTGGGGACAGTTCCTCAGTTGTTGGGTACAGGGAAAACAACCTCTCTTTTTAGGGAAGGAGGTTCAAGCTCATCCTCACTCTCACCCTCTCCACCCTGACCCTCAGGGGGAGTGGTGTCATCCCTTAGATGGTTCAACTCATACTCTGCCAAAAGCTTCTGATGCGTTGTAGTGGTAGGGTGTGAGCCAGTTCTAATTTTTTTTTTTTTTACATAGGGCTGTTAACTGCTGGTAGCTAAGCAGCAGGTAAGGGGCCAGGTTGAGTTAATTAGCCACGTCCCCTTAGAGCTCATTGTTTTCTAAAGTTGGGACCTTTTTAGAAAAATGACAGAAATTCTAACATAGACTTTTAGGTCTAACTATCAGTATGCTTTCTAAATTCTAAACAGTTTGGACTGGGGGACTTAACACAAGGCCCTAACAGTTATTTTTAAACAATTTTGAAAAAAAATTGAATTCGACAAAAAATATTTTTCTTAGCTAAAGACAATTTTGGATTCCTTAGTGGAATCACTTTTTAACAGAGTGGTACAGCAATATAAGGTGTTTGTCGATCTCCTTGCACCACACATACATGCCATGTATGACAAGGCATATCAAAAACAGGTACTGCCCCCATCCTTACGCGGGGCTTTAATAGTGACCCTCTTGAAACCGGATAAATCACCAGAAGCTTGTCAGTCCTACAGACCAGTATCTTTAATAAACATAGATACAAAAATACTAGCTAAAATACTGGTGATGTGGCTGCAACCCTTGATCTACTCGCTGGTTTTGCCGGACCAGTCCAGCTTTATACCGTCTCGCACCACTGTGCATAATTTATGCACCATATTTGCCCTATTACACCAACTGGACCTTTCTCTACAGATGGCGGTGGTCCTGTTGGATGCCACCAAGGGCTTTGATTGTATTGCATGGGAGTATATGTTTGCTATGATGGCCCGCATGGGCATTCCAGAGGGGTTCCTCCGCTGGATACGCCTTTTGTATACGGACCCGGTAGCATGTCCATGGACACACATCTGATAGGTTCCACATAGGGCTGCCCCCTGTTGCTATTACTATTTACTACAACACTGGAACCGCTGGCCTGTGTCATTTGAAAAAAACAAGCGGCGGACGCTCTGCAGTTTTGTCAGAGGTCTTTAAGCATCTCCCTCTATGCAGAAGATATGGTATTATACGTCAGAAATCCTTCTGTACTTATCCCAAGTGCTTTAGGAATATGTCCGATTTGAACACTACTCTGGCCTATGTATTAACTTGCCGAAATTAGTTATATTCCTGATCACACCCAACACAGCCCGCTTGAATTCCCACTGGTGTGGGACACGGATCCGGTTAAATACTTAGGGGTGTGGATACATAGAGATCCTGAACTGGTGATTTGAACTAATTATGGCAGAGCCATCTCATAGCTGGAAGAGCAGGTAACTAGATGGTTGAAATTGCCACTATCACTAGCAGATAAAATAGCAATCCTAAAAATGGTGATATTGCTCAAATTTTTGTACCTATTCGTAAACATACCCATTGTGTTGCCCTCTTATTTTTCTAGAAACTTAGATCTCTTTTGCTCACATTGGTATGGGCAGAAAAGCAGCCCAGAATCAGTTGGGGTATACATACACTAACATATGACAGAGGGGGGTTTAATGCACCTGACTTCTATCTATATTATTTATGTGCGCAGGCTCACTTCACCCATTACTGGTATATAGCACATGATTACATAGCACACCTTGCATTGGAACATGACGATGTTCACTCCATTCCGCTCCCAGCTCTCCTGCCACGCAAACAGAAGGGAATTCCACGCACAGAAATTAACACATTGCTCTCTACAATGACGGCCTGGTGGACGTTGGGAGTAAGGGCACGGAAGCTACCGTTATATGCTCCAGCCTTGCCCTTGCGGTGCCATCCTGTGATTTCAGTTTCGCAGGAGGGTACTGCACTCAAAATACTCACTAAGGCAGGTCTAAAGAATAGGAGATGCTTACCCTAGCAGTACCCTTTGTGACCCTTGAAGACCTCATAATTGCACTCCACTTTTGACGTTTGTACTCTACAGACTCAGAGCTGCTTTATGCGCCCTATACCCTCAATTCCCAGCGGCTCCTCCTACTCTCACCGCCTTGCAGGTACTGCTCACTAGTACAACGTGCAGACACTTAAGCACTAAACTATTTATTGCTGCACAGATAGGCCGCAGACTACTGACAGAGCGCTGGAGTGCCGGAATGTCATACTGGGTTGTCCCATAGATTGGAAATTCTGCTATGCACAATTACATACACTCACTTCTGATTGTAATCTACGAATAATACATTTTAAATTCCTGCATCAACTGTATTATACGCCTGTCAAACGTTGCAAATTTGGGTGGCGGGCAGATGTCAATTGTGTACGGTGTGGGACAATGGAGGCAGACTTCTTACATCTGGCCTGGCAGTGTACAGCCATAATGCAATATTAGACTCAAGTCATTGAGACTCTAACTGATATGGGGCACTATTATGTATAGGAGGCACTTTCCCTGTTTGAGCCCGGCGCACCTTAAAACAGGTGTGCCGGGAGCAAACATGGAAAGTGCGCCCTATTACATAGAATGCACTGCCCCCAGGGCAGCTGCGAACCCGAGCTGCCCTGGGGACAGCGCATTCAGGTGAAACACGGAGCAGCTTTGAAGCAGCCACTCCGTGTTTCACTGGTGGGTGCAGTGAGTGCCTGCGCCTGCCTGCAAGGGGATGCCTGGGGGGTCTATAGGACCCCCTTTCCCTCTTCAAGAGGGCTGCTATAAGGAGGCGCACTGCCAGTGCACCCCCTGACAGCTTCTTGGCCTCTGCACCCGCATCTATAATACAGTGCGGGCGCAGATGTACAGCAAATGTCAAGTCTTGTATCCCACTGTTGCATCACCATTGTAGGAAGCTGGCTCTTTATATAGTACACCAAAAAGAGGTATGCTGTGTAGAGTCCAGGTATCCCTTAAAAGTGGACAGGGGTTTGCTCTAGCAACCCCAAGGTGCTCATTCTAGGGTAGTGTGGTCAAGCTGCCGTAGGCTTATCAGAGAGGAGTGTTAGACATTCGTTGCACACACAGAGTCAATAAATGATGCACACCCTCAAAAAGGAGACCCACACCAATTTGGAAAAATAGCAGGTATTTTTATATATATTTTGAAACAGAGAACTTTGTAAATAGGCAAGTACTCTTTCAGAGTAGACTTTTTACAGTTTTCGAAATGTTAACCAACAGTGCATTTTTACTTGTAATGCTTTCCTATGGGAGAAAGAACATTCACTGCATACATATACTTGCAATATGTTTCAGTGGGACCCATTTCGGTCGTGAGATGGTAGGGGAACTAGGCTCAAAGTTCCACCAGCAGATCGGTCGTATCTGCCCTGGCGAGTCCAGGTGCAGAGGTGCTGGACGGTTGGTAGCCTTGGGCGCTATGCGGTAGAAAGAAAGTGGGGGCACTTGGAAATAGGTTGCGAAGGGGGACTTGGGGACAATTCCAGAAAGCCCCCAACGGGGAGCTTGGGTTGTGAGGATCCTGGGAGCACGGGGAAGCAGTTGGTTTCCAATGGTTTCTAATTTTCAATGTTTCTCCCAAATTTACTTAAACTAGTGTTAGGGTCTTGGTTAAGTCCCCCACTGTTTAGAGATTAAAAGTCTATAAAGTAGTTAGGTCCTTAGCATTTTTTGTAAGTTTCTAATAGGTTCCCAACTACTTCAAACACCATTTCTGAGACACCAGGGACCTACCAGGAGCTCAACATGCCCCCCAATGCACGTCTGAGAGTGCCATAACTTAGAGAACTGTGCAAGGCATGGAAACTTGTCATGGGTCCTAAACCCACAAAAGCCCATCTGCAGCAGTTACTGGCAGAGAGTGACAAGGCCCTGGCAAGTAAAACTTCCCCCACTGGGGAAGAGAATGATGAATCCCAAGTTGTGGAGGAGGAGGACACTGACTTCATCACTACCCCTTCAGAGAGCAACACCACTGGAAGTGACCCCAGCAGTGTTCTAGAAGAGGCAGATACTGAAAATGCAGATCTTCAGAAACTGGCCAAGAGGATAGCCTTAGTGGCTAAAATCCTGGCAAAAAAAGAGAGAGCTGAGATGGGCTTAGGACCCATCTCTGGTGGCAGCAAAATAATAAATAGGGAGCAAGGGGAATCTTTTGACTGTAAAATCCCCAAAGGGATTGTCCCAAAATTCTTTGAAAGTGATGATATCACTAAGTGGTTCATTGCATTTGAGAGAGACTGTCTTGGCAGACAGGCCCATAGGAAGCTGTGAAATGCTATCCTGTGGGAAATGTTACCAGGGAAGTTCAGGGATAGACTCCTGACACTCAATGAGAAAGATGCTACATCCTATGACCACATAAAGAGTACCCTGATTTGTAGTGTAGCTCCTATTTCCCTAATAGGCTCTGCGCATTGGAATAATATACCCTATAGGTTTGACATAGGACTAAGGTCAGTATGTCCCTATCGAGTATATTAAACTTAATTACTTGTGCCAGCTAGCTCAGAGGCCACTAGAAACTCCTTGACAACAAGAAGGGAGTAGCTTCTGGCAGCCGCAAAACATGACCACTGTGTTTCCCTTTAGAATCAGAACGTGTCCCAGAGTCGTGGAAACAATAGATAACTATTTCACTCAGCTCAGTCGTGCATGCTTAGTTTTCTCCAAGTTACACAGAAAGAAATAGACGGGCGTTTCAATAAAAGATTTATTGAACAGTCTTGTTTCTGGTGTAAGTAAAATGAGCTGTTACGATCACAAGACAGTATGCGAGATAAATAATGTACAGTGTGAGCAGTAGAAATAAATAATACTGCGAGAGCATTATCTTTTAGTACATATGCTTTTACATAAATAACACAGACTAAAAATGCGAGTACTCATACGATGCGTTTCTAATCTAGTTCTACCCCAATGTACCTAACCTAACCTAGGTATAGGACGAGGTATGGAGTAGGTGAAGTATTCCTTACTATGGTATACTAAGAGTATGTTAAGCCTAGTATGCCTAGTATGCCAAGAGTCCCTCTAGGTTCTAGTCTGCTCCATACCTGAAGAATGAGAGAGGTAGGAATCTCTTTGCCAGACTCGAACTCCAACACCCCGCAAGGGAAGTCAGATCACTGGAAGCTGGACTCTCTGCGTGCAGGGATGACAGCGTCTTCTCAGTGCGTCAGGCCGGGAAACGGGCTCCTCTGAAGTCGAGGTCTCCTCTGATTTACAGGGGCTAGGGAAGGTATATTTATACCTGAGAAGCACCTAAGAATGTTAGTATTGACGTGAGTCGGACAGCGGAAGACGTCATGAATGAACCCCTAAGGAATAATGGTTCATGCATAATATATGAGTCCTTGAAGAAATCAATAGTCCTGGACTAGGGAAACTCCCGCAGCCTAAGGGTCTGTTCTTCAAGAACTCGTTGTGACGTTAGGGTGGACGGATGTCAGAGACCATGCCTGTATTTGGAGTGCACGGTTAATGCCTAAATAAGGGCTGGAATTTTATGCCTATATAAGGGCAGGGCGAGTTGTGCCTATATAAGGACATGATACTGGAAAGCCCGTTTATGGACACCCTAAGAGGAATACAACACCCACTCCACTTTCGTGTGTACGATAATACTAAAATGCTAAACATTTAAAATGCTAAACATAAAATGGAGTACCGCATATTTAAAAATATTTCTTAAAAGCATTAAAAAACATAGTAAAAAATGCAAAAGGTACTGTACATTTGAAGCAAATGCTTTTCATTTCAGGCATAAAGTTCGAAAATAAATGCAATTGGAATGAAAGAAGCAGTAATATTTACATGTGACAGAAAATGATCGATAAGTTGTTCAAAAATCAAAGTCATTTCATGTCATGAAAATTAATTAACTGTTCTAGACACACAAGATGACTAAGTGTCCTTGGAAGTACCTTGAAGTCTGTATTATAAGGCTAGTTCTACTTTAAGCAGATTGAAGTGCCCTTTTCGTTCGAAAAATGGGAAAAAGTTCAATTTTGGTAGAGTTCCAAGTTTTAATTTTTTTTTTTTAAATGAAGGCCAAATTGTTACTGCATCTCTGGAACACTGTATGCTGAATCAGAGTCAGTTTACGGGTCTGGTGTAAACATGAGATCATCTATTTCTATAGACAAAACATCATCCACTGTAGTTGGTGTCAGTTGGAACACCTCGTGAAGTAGATTAATTGCACAGAGATGTGAAGCTTCGCTTCCAGCATAGGGTGCTGTTGTATATTTCCTAGGGTGTCCATAAACGGGCTTTCCAGACTCATGTCCTTATATAGGCACAATTCGCCTTGCCCTTATATAGGCATAAAATCCCAGACCTTATTTAGGCATAAACCATGTACTCCAAATACAGGCATGGATTCCGACATCCGTCCACCCTAGCCTCACAACGAGTTCATGAAAAAACAGACTCTTAGGCTGCGGGAGTTTCCCTTGCCCAGGACTATTGATTTCTTCAAGGACTCATATATTATGCATGAACCATTATTCCTTAGGGGTTCATTCATGACGTCTTTCGCTGCCCAACTCACGTCAATGCTAACATTTTCAGGTATAAATATACCTTCCCAAACCCCTGTAAATCAGAGGAGACCTCGACTTCAGAGGAGCCCGATTCCCGGCCGGACGCACTGAGAAGACGCTGTCATTCCTGCACGCAGAGAGTCCAGCTTCCAGTGATCTAACTTCCCTTGCGGGGTGTTGGAGTTCGAGTCTAGGAAAGAGATTCCTACCTCTCTCATTCTTCAGGTATGGAGCAGACTAGAACCTAGAGGGACTCTTGGCATACTAGACTCTTGGCATACTAGGCGTAACATACTCTTAGTATACTCTAGTCAGGACTACATCACCTACTTCTACTTCTCCCTACACCTAGGACAGGTTAGGTACACTGGGGTAGAACTAGGCTAGAAACGCATCGTATGAGTACTCGCATTTTTAGGCTGTGTCATTTTATGTAAATGGATATATGCTGAAAAGATAATGCTAACGCAGTATTATTTATTTCTACTGCTCACTCTGTACATTATTTATCTCGCATACTGTCTTGTGATCGTAACAGCACATTTAATTTACAACAGAAACAAGACTGTTCAATAAACCTTTTTATTGAAAACGCCCGTCTGTTATTTCTGTGTAACTTTGAGAGTAACCAAGATATGCACGACTGAGCTGAGTGAAATAGTTATTTATTGTTTCTACAACTCTGGGACACGTCCTGATTCTGTAAGGGAAACACAGTGGTCATGTTTTGCGGCTGCCAGAAACTACTCCCTTCTTGTCGTCAAGAAGTTTCTAGTGGCCTCTGAGCTAGCTGGCACAAGTAATTAAGTTTAATATACTCGATAGGGACATACCGACCTTAGTCCTATGTCAAACCTATAGGATATATTATTCCAATGCGCAGAGCCTATAAGGGAAATAGGAGCTACACTACATGGCGCCCAACGTTTGGTAAGGCAGTAATTCAACGTTAGATACTGAGTAACTCAGCCGTGCTTCTTTTTCTCTCAGAGACCCCTACCCATATACTCCTAAAGACGTCTGGAGTGGGCAGGGTTAAGTATCCGCCACGGCTACATAGGGCAGTACCCTATATATTAGCTGTTTGGTTTGCTCAACGTTGAAGGATACAGTGTTCCACAATATTGTGCACCGTATCTTTGTTTCCTTGAAACTTGTTCTACATTTTTCATAAAACAAAATGTCCTTAAACGGGGACAATCCCGCCGGAAACGGTGGAGCTGCGGCTGATCCAGCCCAGCCAGCACTTTTTAACAACACAGGTTTAAATGAAACCGAGGAGGGTGTCATAAACATCCCTCCAAACTTAAGAAGAGCCATTACTCTAAAACTTATAAAACATGGCCTATCACCGAGAGGAGGTAGAGCAGTTTTCGTGATTGAGGCACATGAATCCTTTCAGACAGAGGTATTCTATTCATGGGTAATATTTCCTGAATCCAATTCAGTAACTCACACATTTCACTTCTACAAAGAAGATGAACCACCAGAGGAATACATTCCTTTCGAGGATATAGAAATTCCATTAACATACCAAGAGCATCAGCTCTGGTTTAAAGGCGCCCTAAAACATCACAAAAACATAACCAGGCTCGGTCCACTAGGTAGACCAGGAGCAACATGGCCGATTCTAGCCGGCTATACACCTCATCCCGACATCGAAATAATGTCAGATGAGGAACTACTTACTCAACTCACAGAGTTAATAAAAATCTACAGACAATTGGTTCAATATGTCATGCGGACTTTTACAGTCCAACCACCATTAACAATTCCAAATCAAACCCCTCACCAGGGGAATACTCTAAAAATTACACCACAGACTCTATACGCAGTCATGGGTAAAATACCCACTAAGCGGGATGAAATTCCATTTTGGATAGCTCAAAAAATTACTCAAATCGAAGCAGTATTTCCAAATACTAGCCCACATGAGAAACACAGAATCCTAACCATTAGTTTACCAATGGGGATCACACCACAACTGGAAGACTGCACCACTTGGGGCTCAGTCTTTGCTGCCATCTACACTAAAACACACGGCATTCCGTCAATTGCGGTAATACCTGATGTCCTAAAACAAATTCAAAATGAATACGGGGCAGAGCCTGCTTTAAATTTAGGTATGAAATTACTGAAAATTTTTGACCAGGTCTCAACAATAATATTATCTAATATTAAAGAAGAGGCAGCAGCAGTGGCGATCCGACAAAAATTAAGGGAATTTGATGTTACAGAACATCAAACAGAGCTACCCAGAATTATAGAACAATCTTATGCAGAATTAGGCAGAGATAGTTTGGGTGGGAGACCAGTTAAACCGAAACTATCTGAGAGTCCTGAGAAGGACTCAATTAAACAAACTCCTACATCCTCTAAAAAAAGTGGGAGTCTAATAAACAAAATTCAAATGAGAAAGGTTCTCAATCCCGAGGTAGGTCTCCTCAAAAGGAGCCCTCTGAAAGGAGGTATAACCTCAGGAATAGGGATAATTTGAGAAAACCTGATAGGTATCAAGATACTGATACACGTTCCTCTCGTCCCTTTCAGGTCTCATCACAGACTTCGGAAAGAAGAGGACGAACAGAACATAGAGAAGAACACGTGAAATCGAAAGACGACAAACACGCTCCAAAAACTAAGGCAAAACCTCAATTCTCCAAAAAGAAAGTAGCAGGTCTGAAGATCAGAAATGCCGAGAATACTGAGAACACAACTCAAGAACGGAGAATGGGCTCAGACAATGCTGGACAGTGCAGCAGAAGTCACAATAGCTCGCCAGAACCTGAAGGAACTTCTGGAGATAGTGGACTTGAATGAGTACATTACGGTAGAGACTGTAGACACCAGGGTTAGTACTCCACAAAAGTTATTTGACATAACACTCCGGATGGAGGGAGACAAACCTAGAAAGGTTAAAGCACTCTTTTGGGAAAAACTATCAAAGGGTTATGACATACTTCTAGCAGAAAAGGACTGGCCACCACAATTTGTCAGGGAGTGCCCACATGGCGAGGACATTATTATGCCTGCCTTCTCCAATCACATACCAATTCACCTAAAATATACATATGCCAGAAAATGGGCAGTGGCCCAGGCTCCAGCATTATATAAAAATCATGTAGGATGGGATGAGGACTCACCTCACCATAAAATAAATCTGAAACATGAACCAACTGCACAGAGGCAGTATCCTATTAAGCAAGAAGCTAAAAAACAGGTCAGGGAGATCTTAGATCAACTTGAATATCAAGGGGTGATTGAAACATGCACCTCCGCAATGAACAATCCTTTGTTTCCTGTCTCCAAACCAGACAATACATATCGTCTAGTTTTGGACTACAGACATTTAAACACTTGTTCTAAAACTTTTGCAGTGCAAAACGCACATAGCACAGCATTAATGAATAACATTGTGCGTAAAAAATACAAAACAACATTAGACATCTCAAATGGTTTCTTTTGTCAAAATATAGCACCTGAAAGTAGGTACTTAACGGCATTCTCCATAATGGGGACCCAGCGTCACTTTTGTCGACTCCCACAAGGGTTCAAGAACAGCCCAGGTTTATTCTCAGCGAGAGTAACGGAGTTATTACAAATTTATGACAACGAGGCATTGTCCTATGTCGATGACATTTATCTGACAGACGATGACTTGGAAAAACACTTGAACAGGGTGAGCACCATTATACTGGGATTCGCCTCTGAGGGCTACAAGTTCAACTTTAAAAAGTCCCGAATTGCCCATCTCAATGTCCTATTTTTGGGATATGAGCTTTCAAGTGAAGGCAAGAGCTTGGCAGCTAACTTTTTAGAGAAATGTGCGCTGCTCCAACCTCCAAAGACGCTAAAAAACTTACAATCCATCCTGGGTTTCCTAAATTTTGGAAGAACGTACATACTAAACTATGCAGAAAGGGTTAAACCTCTCTATGCATTAATCAAACCTGATTTTTCAATCAAAAACTGGACACAGGAACACACAGAAATGTTGCGTTCACTCCAGGCTAACATGTTAGCAACCAAACACTTACAAACACGCATAAGTCAAAGAAATTTGGTGATCCGAATAATTTCGGGTCAATGTGGATTCACCTACTTAACATTCAATGAGGGTGAAAAAGTACCAATTGCGTACAAATCACATTTGTACACACAAGCGGAAATGCGATTCAGTTCTACTGAAACAATTCTAACAGCAGTTCAAACAGCTGAAGCAAAAGAAAGAGCCTTAGCCCAAGGGAAACGCATAATTGTCGTAACCCCGGTACCAGCTTTAGAAGCGGTCACAAAAGCAAGCATTCCAAATGCTAAAGCACTACATCCGAGATGGATACAATGGGTTAATTCTCTTGCTGCACCTGATGTTGAATACGTTTTTGATCCAGATTTAAAAACTCAAGCATTTCTCCAATATGAACAAGAATGTCCTCTGCCCACTGAGATTCTGCCTCTCGATCAGTATGAATTCATAATTTACACTGACGGATCCGCACAGCCCGCAACAGGGAGTAAGCAAGCTTACAGTGCAGCGTGTGCTATCGTTAAAGGTCGAATGCGAAATGGCATCTTCAGACCTATGGTCACAAAAACTCAATCACTAGGTGATTGTACAGCTCAGCGAGCTGAACTACAAGCATTCAAACTGGCACTTGAGAGTACGGATCGAGAATTCCTCACACTAATCGTGTGCGATTCCTTTTACTGTGTTCAGTCGTATAATAACTATATACAAAACTGGCTTGAAAATGGTTTCAAAGATGCGAAAGGAGGCACAATAAAGCACAAACTGCTTTGGGAACAAGTAGTTCAGTTGAAAAACGAACTACCAAAGGCTCACGTGATTCACACACTGAGTCATCAGCGTGATGGCGTTCACGTTGCAGGGAATTCATTGGCTGACGAAGCCGCAAAGGGGCTGTGCAGACGGCTTCCGTAGCTGCGATCACTCGTTCAAAAACGAAAATAGACGGTGAGATAATGTTAGCTGTCAATGCTTCGAGCAAAGGCAGCAGTGCAGCGTTACCAAAAAAGTTTCCACCCAAGTACTCTTATGTAATTGATGCGAATAACGTTCCTTTTGCTCGAATCCCTGGAGTGGGGGATAGGGTAATTCCAAACATGGAACGAAGAGCAACTTTGATTTATGAAACTCATTTGGGGGAAGGTCTGTCACATCAAGGGATCTCACACACAATTTTTAAATTAAAAGAGATGTACTGGTGGCCTGGAATGAATACACACATTCAAATATTCATTAACAACTGCTTAGACTGTAAATTACAGCGAGAGAGCCACCAGACACCATGCTGCGAATGCGGCAGCCCAGTACAGACACCACTGTTAGACAGCATTAGGCTATCTACTCGCCGGCGTCTCACTGGACAAAGGCATTCCCGCAAATACTAAATCTAGGTTCCTATGGTTATGGCCTCAGCGCTCGGCTGACGCTCGAACTGTTATAAAGGATTTGCGAGTCTTTATCGCCACATACGCAATAGGCACGCTACATTCTGACCAGGGTCCTGCGTTTAGCTCTAGGGCTTACAAGGAGGCCATGGCCAGTCTGGGCGTTGCATTGCGGTACTCCTCTCCATTCCATCCTGAGGGAAATTCTGTTGTGGAAAGGAAAAACCGGGACATAAAGCAGTCTATAACAGCTAGGGTATTAGGTTCGGGTGATGGGTGGGTCAAACACCTCAATAGCGTACAGCGCGCTCTCAACAATCTGCCAAGAAGTTCTCTAGGGGGTGTCACTCCATACGAGGTCCTATTTGGGACAAGAATGTGGGTTCCAGACTTAGAACACGTAGGCACAGTGGTGGAAAATAAACCATTTGATATCAAAGATCGTTTGGCTGTTTTACAGGATCTTAACAAATTAAGAACGAAACAAAGCAACATATCCCTACAGCCAACCACCACTGGGGAAATATCGGCGGTCCCAGCAAGGCCTGTCTGGATTCCAAAAGTTGGGGATCTAGTCAGAGAAAAATCACGGACAAGAAGGAATTTGGACCTTCTTACAGACAACCGGTACCTGTTCTAGCTGTTCAAGGAACGAGGACAGTACTTTTGCCGCCCCTTGCTGGAAGAAAGGAGAAAAGATTTGTGTCCATCGACCTGATCAAACCACAGTATGTGGCCAATACTAAGCAGTAGGCCTCGTGGACTCCGACCTAGTAGCAGACGCACTCCTCTCGCTACTATTCAAGAGGTTCAGACTGAAAGACTGATCACGATCGAGAATTCAGCTGTAACAAATGAAGGACTAAGCAACCAAGCTATGGAACTCATCCCTCTTGACAACCAAATAACAGTTCGTCCAAATACACCTGTCTACACCAACGTGACACGTGATGAACTGTCTCCTGTGATTTCTACAAATCCTGATGCAATTCCAACAATTGACAGAACTGCTTCTGGCTATTTCATTGACTTTGATACGTTCTCAGAAGATCCAAGCGAACCTGAAACGACGCCAGCATCATTCAGACTAAAGCAGCAAGTACAAGACTTTATTCACTTTCTGAAAAAGACTTATCTGGTTTCTCCATGGATTGAACTCTGGATTACATCTGGACTTTTTGTTTTCCTGCTCTGGTTAGCTTTGGTAACAACTGTAAGCGTGCTTATAAGTGGCAGATACATCCATGTGAATAGTGAAGGAAAAGGCGTTAACGTACTTTTGAAACCACATAAATCTTCCCATCGTGAAGCAAGACACTTGTCATCAGTGAACATCACAGCTGTTCCTATACAGGATGGTATAGTGTGGGACAAAACAGATTATGAAATTTTCGGCCCAACGGAACAATTGAACATTCCACATTTGTTTAAAATTTCACTAAGTGATTTAATTACGTCCAGTACCTATTCAGATGATTGGGACTTTGAGACTGTGACTGACATAATGTTTGATCTAGAAAAATCTGCTGCATTTTCTAAAAATGAATATTTAGAGGGTTCATCAGACTATGAAGAACTGTATTGTTATAACCACTATGGTCATCATTATTTGCATAAAACTGCATATCCAAGAAATGTGTTTATGTTTAACCAATGGGAACATTGTCCTACACCACCACAAGGTAGTTCAAAAACTTTTGCTAGTAAGTTTCCATATTTTTTAGGTTACAATACATCTGACCCAGAAACGTTTTACTACAGAAATATAAACAAAACAGGACTGAAAATTATGTTAACAAATACGAAACAGATTTACTCTGCAGCATTTATTGCCCAACTGTCAACACAGGGTTTCGACTTATGGAAAGACACAATAGAGACAAAAACTGTCTGGGGTAGTAAAGATTGGCAAGTACAGGGTATAGAAGCTTTATTTAGAGCCTGTATCATCCCTGAACAAGTACTGTTTTTGAATGAAACCGTCCAACAAACATCTTGTCTTGGATTGGCCAAGATCAAAGAGATGAAATCACCTTCTGTGCCAACACCTGCCAGTGATAATAATACAAAGGCAGTGGTGACAGTTGACAATATACTACAATTCAACAGATCTGATCCAAATTGGAAGAAATTATTGATCTGGCCGTTAGACACAAACAACTGTCAGGAAAGGTTCTTGAACAAAACTCAGGGCTTTACTATTCATAGGCCAGACCCAAGATATGTCCAAAGACAACATCCGGGGGTAGTAACAACATACAGTGTAGGAAAATTATGCCTCGAATGGCTGCATAGATCTACACTACAGGATGTGAAACAACACTTATCCTTACTTACAGGAGACGCAGATCTTAGGGAATTCTTGCTTGGACCAAGAAAACCGCGTCAAAAACGTTTCATATATGCCGGCATTTATGCTGCTTATAATGAAGCATGGAAAGTGTCACAGATAGAGGCCGCAGAACGAATATGTGAACTTGATCGTATTAATTTAGAGAAAGCGCTCTCTGTGGTCGACAATGGGTTAACAACTTTGTCCTCCAGAATATATTCATTGGATGGCATTGTATCATCTGCTATCGACATTCTAGAACAAGATTTGGCTATGTTACAACAAGGTCAATCTCAATTACGTTCTATAGTGTTATTGAGCTGGACGCTGCAATCTTTGCGAGCGGGCTATGTGCCTTGGCGTTTCATCAACACGTCGTCTCTGTTTGCAGAATACAATCTCACTGATAAACAGATCGAATTGGCACAAAGGGGAGCAAGGTATACAGCGCTAGGCATTGAAAAACTGGAGAAGTTACCATTCACAGTGGCAGAAAAACCAGCTACAGAATGGGTTATTCATGGCAAAATAACATTACCTGTGACAACTTTTCAGTTTCAGTATTGCCTCAGACAAATGCAAGCAGGCAAATATGAAAGGTTGGGTAAGGAATACATTAAGACATCTTGGGATTTACCGTATACACATAAATGTTGAAGTGGGGATCGTGAAGTGTTTCTTAGGGGTACCAACTGTAAAAATGCACTGACCGGTTCACTTATGTGTCAGGACATTTCTTTACACGGGACTTGTAATGGTTGAGTGGCAAATTTGTCTTGTCATCAGCATGGTACACCAGCTGCTGTGATTAATCCAACGTTTGGACAACTTTCTAACGGGAGTTACCTCATGCTGAATGATCAGAGTTCCTGTGGAATGTTGCCAGGCATCCCATATCTAGTAACGGTCAACTCCAGGGTCACTTGCTGTATGCAAGTATTGTTTGCCCCAATAGACACAGTCAGGGAGTCGCCGCTATGGCCTTCGCTGAACGTCTCTTTTATAAGATTTGATACTTTAAGCAGAATGAAAGCCATGCTTTTACAGCAAACAGTGCCTTTGACCTCGGCCAAAGAAACCTATGATCTACAAGTAGCAAGGACTTCGGCTGAGATACAGACTTTAATACGTACAAACTGCCCTATACATTTCGTAGAAATGGTATCACGTATCTTTAACATGTCAGATACGACCGGAATTGTACATGTATTTAAGAGCATTTGCTCCAGTCTGTTAGCACCTTTCCAGGCAATACTCGGAATCATCCCCAACTTTGCACATTCGGTGTTTGGTGGCATACCATTAATTCTCGCACTTGTTGCCGGAATTTTATTCATCTTTCTGCTATTGCGCTATGGCCAGCCTATTCGCAGACATCACTCCGAGCGAAATGGAGAAAGCTCTCCTTGAAAGGAAGTGCCGTGAGCGAATAGTACAGCTATTGGGCATGACTCGTCTAAGGGACCTTAATACAACTTGGTTCCTGTCATTCAGACCAATCTGGCAAGATTGCATCTTACCTGTTCTACGATGCCTGCTATGCGGTGAAGAATGCGTGTTGGACGCTTGTCTAACATATCCATCAGCCACGCCAAAGGACGTCGATACTTTGCTGGTCCCGATAACGGCCCATGCTTTGTGTTGTCCCCAGAGGCTACCAATCCTGATGTCAGCATTCATTGAGATCTCACAGATGCTTCCGGCTGCTGCTGAGGTACGAGAGACAACTCCAGGCACACAGGTAACAACGGACGCGAACATTGCTGCGGCGACCTATGCTGAGAGCGATGCTTCACATCTTTGTGCGGTCAATCTCTTACACGAGGTGTTCCAACTTACACCAACGACTGTGGATGATGTTTTGTCTATTGAAATAGATGATCTCATGTTTACACCAGACCCGTAAACTGACTCTGAATCAGCATACTGTGTTCCAGAGATGCAGTAAAAATTTGGCCTTCATTTTTCAAACACTTGGAACTCTACCAAATTTGAACTTTTGTCCCATTTTTTCGAACGAAAATGGCACTTCAATCTGCTTAAAGTAGAACTAGCCTTATAATACGGACTTGGCAGTACTTCCAGGGACACTTAGTCATCTTGTGTGTCTAGAACAGTTCATTTAATTTTTATGACAGGAAATAACTTTGATTTTGTACAACTTATCGATCATTTTCGTCATATGTAATTATTGCTTTTATATTTCATTCTGATTGCATTTATTTCGAACTTTATGCTGGAAATGAAAAACATTGCTTAATGATGTACAGAAACCTTTGCATTTTTAATATGTTTTTTAATGCTTTTAGAAAATATTTTTAATATGCAGTACTCCGTTTTAATGTTTTAGCATTTTATATGTTTAGCATTTTAGCATTATTGTACACACGAAAGAGGAGTGGGTGTTGTATATTTCCTAGGGTGTCCATAAACGGGCTTTCCAGACTCATGTCCTTATATAGGCACAATTCGCCTTGCCCTTATATAGGCATAAAATCCCAGACCTTATTTAGGCATAAACCATGCACTCCAAATACAGGCATGGATTCCGACATCCGTCCACCCTAGCCTCACAACGAGTTCATGAAAAAACAGACTCTTAGGCTGCGGGAGTTTCCCTTGCCCAGGACTATTGATTTCTTCAAGGACTCATATATTATGCATGAACCATTATTCCTTAGGGGTTCATTCATGACGTCTTTCGCTGCCCAACTCACGTCAATGCTAACATTTTCAGGTATAAATATACCTTCCCAAACCCCTGTAAATCAGAGGAGACCTCGACTTCAGAGGAGCCCGATTCCCGGCCGGACACACTGAGAAGACGCTGTCATTCCTGCACGCAGAGAGTCCAGCTTCCAGTGATCTAACTTCCCTTGCGGGGTGTTGAAGTTCGAGTCTAGGAAAGAGATTCCTACCTCTCTCATTCTTCAGGTATGGAGCAGACTAGAACCTAGAGGGACTCTTGGCATACTAGACTCTTGGCATACTAGACTCTTGGCATACTAGGCGTAACATACTCTTAGTATACTCTAGTCAGGACTACATCACCTACTTCTACTTCTCCCTACACCTAGGACAGGTTAGGTACACTGGGGTAGAACTAGGCTAGAAACGCATCGTATGAGTACTCGCATTTTTAGGCTGTGTCATTTTATGTAAATGCATAAATGCTGAAAAGATAATGCTAACGCAGTATTATTTATTTCTACTGCTCACTCTGTACATTATTTATCTCGCATACTGTCTTGTGATCATAACAGCACATTTAACTTACAACAGAAACAAGACTGTTCAATAAACCTTTTTATTGAAAACGCCCGTCTGTTATGTCTGTGTAACTTTGAGAGTAACCAAGATATGCACGACTGAGCTGAGTGAAATAGTTATCTATTGTTTCTATGACTCTGGGACACGTCCTGATTCTGTAAGGGAAACACAGTGGTCATGTTTTGCGGCTGCCAGAAACTACTCCCTTCTTGTCGTCAAGAAGTTTCTAGTGGCCTCTGAGCTAGCTGGCACAAGTAATTAAGTTTAATATACTCGATAGGGACATACCGCCCTTAGTCCTATGTCAAACCTATAGGATATATTATTCCAATGCGCAGAGCCTATAAGGGAAATAGGAGCTACACTACAGTGCTGCAGCAAAGTTCGCGTCCGTTGTTACCTGTGTGCCTGTAGTTCTTTCTCGTACCTCAGCAGCAGCCGGAAGCGTCTGTGAGATCTCAATGAATGCTGACATCAGGATCGGTAGCCTCTGGGGACAACACAGAGCATGGGCCGTTATCGGGACCAGCAGAGTATCGACATCCGTTGGCGTAGCTGATGGAAATGTTAGACAGGTGTCCAACACGCATTCTTCACCGCATAGCAGGCATCGTAGAACAGGTAAGATGCAATCTTGCCAGATTGGTCTGAATGACAGGAACCAAGTTGTATTAAGGTCCCGTAGACGAGTCATGCCCAACAGCTGTACTATTCGCTCACGGCACTTTCGTTCAAGGAGAGCTTTCTCCATTTCGCTCGGAGTGATGTCTGCGAATAGGCTGGCCATAGCGCAATAGCAGGAAGAGAAATAGAATTCCGGCAACAAGTGCTAGAATTAATGGTATGCCACCAAACACCGAATGTGCAAAGTTCGGGATGATTCCGAGTATTGCCTGGAAAGGTGCTAACAGACCGGTACAGATTCTCTTAAATACATGTATAATTCCACTTGTATCAGACATGTTGAAGATACGTGTTATCATTTCTACGAAATGTATAGGGCAGTTTGTACGTATTAATGTCTGTATCTCAGCCGAAGTCCTTGCTACTTGTAGATCATAGGTTTCTTTGGCCGAGGTCAAAGGCACTGTTTGCTGTAAAAGCATGGCTTTCATTCTGCTCAAAGTATCAAATCTTATAAAAGAGACGTTCAGCGAAGGCCATAGAGGCGACTCCCTGACTGTGTCTATTGGGGCAAACAATACTTGCATACAGCAAGTGACCCTGGAGTTGACCGTTACTAGATATGGTACCTGGCAGCATGCTGCAGCAACTCTGATCATTCAACATGAGGTAACTCCCATTAGAAAGTTGTCCAAACGTTGGATTAATCACAGCAGCTGGTGTACCCTGCTGATGGCAAGACAAATTTGCCACAGAACCATTACAAGCCCCGTGTAAAGAAATGTCCTGACATATAAGCGAACCGCTTAGTGCACGTTTACAGTTTGTACCGCTCAAAAACACTTCACGATCCCCACTCCAACATCTATATGTATACGGTAAATCCCAAGATGTCTTAATGTATTCCTTACCCAACCTTTCGTATTTGCCTGCTTGCATTTGTCTGAGGCAATACTGAAACTGAAAAGTACTCACAGGTAATGTTATTTCGCCATGAATAAGCCATTCTGTAGCTGGTTTTTCTGCCACTGTGAATGGTAACTTTTCCAGTTTTTCAATGCTCAGCACTGTATACTTTGCTCCTCTTTGTGCCAGTTTGATCTGTTTATCAGTTAGATTGTATTCTGCAAACAGAGCCGATGTGTTGATGAAACGCCAAGGCACATAGCCAGCTCGCAAAGATTGCAGCGTCCAGCTTAATAACATAATAGAACGTAATTGAGACTGGCCTTGCTGTAACATCACCAAATCTTGTTCTAGTATGTCGATAGCAGAGGATACAATGCCATCCAAGGAATAAATTCTGGAGGACAAAGTTGTTAACCCATTGTCGACCACAGAGAGTGTTTTCTCTAAATTAATACGATCAAGTTCACGTATTCGTTCTGCAGCCTCCATCTGTGATACTTTCCATGCTTCATTATAGGCAGCATAAATGCCGGCATATATGAAAAGTTTTTGACACGGTTTTCTTGGTCCAAGCAAGAATTCCCTAAGGTCTGCGTCCTTTTTAAGTAAGGTTAAGTGTTGTTTCACATCCTGTAGTGTAGACTTATGCAGCCAATCGAGGCATAATTTTCCTACACTGTATGTTGTTACTACCCCCGGATGTTGTCTTTGGACGTATCTTGGGTCTGGCCTATGAATAGTAAAGCCCTGAGTTTTATTCAGGAATCTTTCCTGACAGTTATTCGTGTCTGTGGGCCAGATCAACCATTTTTTCCAATCAGGATTAGATCTGTTGAGTTGTAGTATATTGTCAACTGTCACCACTGCCTGTGTATCGTTATCACTTGCAGGTGTTGGTACAGAAGGTGTGTTCATCTCTTTGATCTTGGCTAATCCAAGACAAGTAGTTTGTTGGATTGTTTCATTCAAAAACATTATTTGTTCAGGGATGATACAGGCTCTAAATAATGCTTCTATCCCCTGCACTTGCCAATCTTTAGTACCCCAGACTGTTTTGGTGTCTATTGTGTCTTTCCAAAAGTCGAAACCCTGTCTAGACAGTTGGGCATTAAATAATGCAGAGTAAATCTGTTTTGTATTTGTTAACATCATTTTCAGTCCTATCTTGTTTACATTTTTATAGTAAAACATTTCTGGATCAGATGTATTGTAACCTGAAAAATATGGAAACTTACTAGCAAATGTTTTTGAACTACCTTTAGGTGGTGTAGGACAATGTTCCCATTGGTTAAACATAAACACATTTCTTGGATATGCAGATTTATGCAAATAATGATGACCATAGTGGTTAAAACAATACATTTGTTCATAGTCTGATGAACCCTCTAAATATTCATGTTTAGAAAATGCAGCAGATTTTTCTAGGTCAAACATTATGTCATTCACAATCTCAAAGTCCCAATCATCTGAATAGGTACTAGACGTAATTAGATCACTTAGTGAAATTTTAAACAAATGTGGAATGTTCAATTGTTCCGTCGGACCGAATATTTCAAAATCTGTTTTGTCCCACACAATACCATCCTGTATAGGAACAGCTGTGATGTTCACTGATGACAAGTCTCTTATTTCACGATGGGAAGATTTATGAGGTTTCAAAAGTACGTTCACGCCTTTTCCTTCAGTGTTCACATGGATGTATCTGCCACTTATAAGCACGCTCACAGTTGTAACCAAAGCTAGCCAGAGCAGGAAAACAAAAAGTCCAGATGTAATCCAGAGTTCAATCCATGGAGAAACCAAATACGTTTTTTTCAGAAAGTGAAGAAAGTCTTGCACTTGCTGCTTGAATTTCAATGATGCTGGCATCGTTTCAGGTTCACTCGGATCTTCTGAGAACGTATCAAAGTTAATGAAATAGCCAGAAGCAGTTCTGTCAATTGTTGGAATTGCATCAGGATTTGTAGAAATCACTGGAACCAGTTCATCACTTGCCACGTTGGTGTAGTCAGGTGTATTTGGACGAACTGTTACTTGGTTGTCAAGAGGGATGAGTTCCAAAGCGTTGTTGCTTAGTCCACCATCAGTTACAGCTGAATTCTCGATTGTTATCAGTCTTTCAGTCTGAACCTCTTGGATAGTAGCGAGAGGAGTGCGTCTGCTACTAGGTCGGAGTCCACGAGGCCTACTATTTAGTATTGGCCACATACTGTGGTTTGATGAGGTCGATGGACACAAATCTTTTCTCCTTTCTTCCAGCAAGGGGCGGCAGAAGTACTGTTCTTGTTCCTTGAACTGCTAGGACAGGTACTGGTTGTCTGTAAGAAGGTCCAAATTCCTTCTTGTCCGCAATTTTTTCTCTGACTAGATCCCCAACTTTTGGAATACAGACAGGCCTTGCTGGGACAGCCGGTTGATCCCCAGTGGTGGTTGGCTGTAGGAATACGTTGCTTTGTTTCGTTCTTAACTTGTTTAATTCCTGTAAAACAGCCAAACGATCTTTGATTTCAAAGGGTTTATTTTCCACCACTGTGCCTACGTGTTCAAGGTCTGGTACCCACATTCTTGTCCCAAATAGGACCTCATACGGAGTGACCCCCCCTAGAGAACTTCTTGGCAGATTATTCAAAGAGCGTTGAACCCCACTAAGGTGTTTGACTTACCCATCACCCGAACCTAATACCCTAGCTGTTATAGACTGCTTTAGGTCCCGGTTTTTCCTTTCCACAACAGAAGTTCCCTCAGGATGGAATGGAGAGGAGTACCGCAATGCAACGCCCAGACTGGCCATGGCTTCTTTGTAAGCCTTAGAGCTAAACGCAGGACCCTGGTCAGAATGTAGCGTGCCTATTGCGTATGTGCCGATAAAGACTCGCAAATCTTTTATAACAGTTCAAGCGTCAGCCGAGCGCTGAGGCCATAACCATAGGAACCTAGATTCAGTATTTGTGGGAATGCCTTTGTCCAGTAGGACGCAGGCGCGTAGATAGACGAATGCTGTCTAACAATGGTGTCTGTACTGGGTTGCCGCATTCGCAGCATGGTGTCTGGTGGCTCTCTCGCTGTAATTTACAGTCATACAGTTGTTGATGAATATGTGTATTTCTGTATTCATTCCAGGCCACCAGTACATCTCTTTTAACGTCAAAATTGTTTTAGAGATCCCTTGATGTGACAGACCCTCCCCCAAATGTGTTTCATAAATCAAGGCTGCTCTGCGTTCCATGTTTGGAATTACCCTATCCCCCACTCCAGGGATTCGAGCAAAAGGAACGTTGTTCGCATCAATTACATAAGAGTACTTGAGTGGAAACTTTTTTGGTAACGCTGCAGTGCTGCCTTTGCTTGAAGCATTGACAGCCAACATTATCTCACTGTCTATTTTTGTTTTCGAACGAGTGATCGCAGCTACGGAAGCCGTCTGAACAGCCCCCTTTGCGGCTTCGTCAGCCAATGAATTCCCTGCAACGTGAACGCTATCATGTTGATGACTCAGTGTGTGAATCACGTGAGCCTTTGGTAGTTCGTCTTTCAACTGAACTACTTGTTCCCAAAGCATTTTATGCATTATTGTGCTACCTTTCGCCTCTTTGAAACCATTTTCAAGCCAGTTTTGTATATAGTCATTATACGACTGAACACAGTAAAAGGAATCGCACACTATCAGTGTGGGGAATTCTCGATCTGTACTTTCAAGTGCCAGTTTGAATGCTTGTAGTTCAGCTCGCTGAGCTGTACAATCTCCTAGAGATTGTGTTTTAGTGACCATAGGTCGGAAGATGCCATTTCGCATGCGACCTTTAACGATTGCACACGCTGCACTGTAATCTTGCTTACTCCCTGTTGCGGGCTGTGCGGATCCGTCAGTGTAAATTATGAATTCGTACTGATCGAGAGGCAGAATTTCAGTAGGCATAGGACATTCATGTTCGTATTGCAGGAATGCTTGTGTTTTTAAATCTGGATCAAAAACATATTCAACATCTGTTGCAGCAAGAGAATTAACCCATTGTATCCATCTTGGATGTAATGCTTTAGCATTTGGAATGCTAGCTTTTGTGACAGCTTCTAAAGCTGGTACCGGGGTTACGACAATAATGCGTTTCCCTTGGGCTAAGGCTCTTTCTTTTGCTACAGCGGTTTGAACTGCTGTTAGAATTTTTTCAGTTGAACTGAAGCGCATTTCTGCTTGTGTGTACAAATGGGATTTGTATGCGATTGGTATTTTCTCATCCTCATTGAAGGTTAAGTATGTGAATCCACATTGACCCGAAATTATTCGGATCACCAAATTGCGTTGACTTACGCGTGTTTGTAAGTGACTTGTTGCTAACATGTTAGCCTGGAGTGAACGCAAGATTTATGTGTTTCCTGTGTCCAGTTTCTGATCGAAAAATCAGGTTTGATTAATGCGTAGAGAGGTTTAACCCTTTCTGCGTAATTTAGAATGTATGTTCTTCCAAAATTTAGGAAACCCAGGATGGATTGTAAGTTTTTTAGCGTTTTTGGAGGTTGGAGCAGCGCACACTTTTCTAAAAAGTTAGCTGCCAAGCTCTTGCCTTCACTTGAAAGCTCATATCCTAGAAATAGGACATTGAGATGGGCAATTCTGGACTTTTTAAAGTTGAACTTGTAGCCCTCAGAGGCGAAACCCAGTATAATGGTGCTCACCCTGTTCAAGTGTTTTTCCAAGTCATCGTCTGTCAGATAGATGTCATCGACATAGGACAATGCCTCATTGTCATAAATTTGTAGTAACTCCGTTACCCTCGCTGAGAATAAACCTGGGCTGTTCTTGAACCCTTGTGGGAGTCGACAAAAGTGACGCTGGATCCCCATTATGGAGAATGCTGTTAAGTACCTGCTTTCAGGTGCTATGTTTTGACAAAAGAAACCATTTGAGATGTCTAATGTTGTTTTATATTTTTTACGCACAATGTTATTCATTAATGCTGTGCTATGTGCATTTTGCACTGCAAAAGTTTTAGAACAAGTGTTTAGGTGTCTGTAGTCCAAAACTAGACGATATGTATTGTCTGGTTTGGAGACAGGAAACAAAGGATTGTTCATTGAGGAGGTGCATGTTTCAATCACCCCTTGATATTCAAGTTGATCTAAGATCTCCCTGACCTGTTTTTTAGCTTCTTGCTTTATTGGGTACTGCCTTTGTGCAGTTGGTTCATGTTTCAGATGTATTTTATGGTGAGGTGAATCCTCATCCCATCCTACATGATTTTTATATAATGCTGGGGCCTGGGCCACTGCCCATTTCCTGGCATATGTATATTTTAGGTGAATTGGAATATGGTTGGAGAAGGCAGGCATAATAATGTCCTCGCCATGTGGGCACTCCCTGACAAATTGTGGTGGCCAGTCCTTTTCTGCTAGAAGTATGTCATAGCCCCTTGATAGTCTTTCCCAAATAAGTGCTTTTACCTGTCTAGGTTTGTCTCCCTCCATCCGGAGTGTTATTTCATATAACTTTTGTGGAGTACTAACCCTGGTGTCTACAGTCTCGACTGTGATGTACTCATTCAAGTCCACTATCTCCAGAAGTTCCTTCAGGTTCTGGCGAACTATTGTGACTTCTGCTGCACTGTCCAGCATTGTCTGAGCCCATTCTCCATTCTTGAGTTTGTTCTCAGTATTCTCGGCATGTCTAATCTTTAGACCTGCTACTTTCTTTTTGGAGAATTGAGGTTTTACTTTGGTTTTTGGAGCGTGTTTGTCGTCTTTTGATTTCACGTGTTCTTCTCTATGTTCTGATCGTCCTCTTCTTTCCGAAGTCTGTGATGAGATCTGAAAGGGACGAGAGGAACGTGTATCAGTATCTTGATACCTGTCAGGTTTTCTCAAATTATCCCTATTCCTGAGGTTATACCTCCTTTCAGAGGGCTCCTTTTGAGGAGACCTACCTCGGGATTGAGAATGTTTCTCGTTTGAATTTTGTTTATTAGTCTCCCACTTCTTTTTAGAAGATGTAGGAGTTTGTTTAATTGAGTCCTTCTCAGGACTTTCAGATAGTTTCGGCTTCACTGGTCTTCCACCCAAACTATCTCTGCCTAATTCTGCATAAGATTGTTCTATAATTCTGGGTAGCTCTGTTTGATGTTCTGTAACATCAAATTCCCTTAATTTTTGGCGGATCGCAACTGCTGCTGCCTCCCCTTTAATATTAGATAATATTATTGTTGAGACCTGGTCGAAATTTTTCAGTAATTTCATACCTAAATTTAGAGCAGGCTCTGCCCCGTATTCGTTTTGAATTTGTTTCAGGACATCAGGTATTACCGCAATTGACGGAATGCCATGTGTTTTGGTACAGATGGCAGCAAAGACTGAGCCCCAAGTGGTGCAGTCTTCCAGTTGTGGTGTGATCCCCATTGGTAAACTGATTGTCAGTATTCTGTGTTTCTCATACGGGCTAGTATTTGGAAATACTGCTTCGATTTGAGTAATTTTTTGAGCTATCCAGAAAGGAATTTGCTCACGTTTTGTGGGCATTTTACCCATGACTGCGTATAGAGTCTGTGGTGTAATTTTTAGTGTATTCCCCTGTTGGGGAGTTGGATTTGGAAGAGTTAATGGTTGCTGGACTGTAAAAGTCCGCATGACATATTGGACCAATTGTCTGTAAATTTTTATTAACTCTGTGAGTTGAGTAAGTAAATCCTCATCTGACATTTCTTCAATGTCAGGATGAGGTGTGCAGCCGGCTAGAATCGGCCATGTTGCTCCTGGTCTACCTAGTGGACCGAGCCTGGTAATGTTTCTGTGATGTTTTAGGGCGCCTTTAAACCAGAGCTGATGCTCCTGGTATGTTAATGGAATTTCTATATCCTCGAAAGGAATGTATTCCTCTGGTGGTTCATCTTCTTTGTAGAAGTGAAACATGTGTGTTACTGGATTGGATTCAGGAAATATTACCCATGAATAGAATACCTCTGTCTGAAAGGATTCATGTGCCTCTATCACGAATACTGCTCTACCGCCTCTTGGTGGTAGGCCATGTTTTATAAGTTTTAGAGTAATGGCTCTTCTTAAGTTTGGAGCGATGTTTATAACACCATCCTCGGTTTCATTTAAACCTGTAATGTTAAAAGCTGCTGCTTGGGCTGGATCAGCCGCAGCTACACCGTTTCCGGCGTCTTCAGTCATTTTGTTTTTTGAAAAATGTAGAACAAGTTTCAAGGAAACAAAGATAAGGTGCACAATATTTTGGAACACTGTATCCTTCAACGTTGAGCAAACCAAACAGCTAATATATAGGGTACTGCCCTATGTAGCCGTGGTGGATACTAAACCCTGCCCACTCCAGACGTCTTTTGGAGTATATGGGTAGGGGTCTTGAGAGAAAAAGCACGGCTGAGTTACTCAGTATCTAACGTTGAATTACTGCCTTACCAAACCGTTGGGCGCCATGTAGTGTAGCTCCTATTTCCCTAATAGGCTCTGCGCATTGGAATAATATATCCTATAGGTTTGACATAGGACTAAGGTCAGTATGTCCCTATCGAGTATATTAAACTTAATTACTTGTGCCAGCTAGCTCAGAGGCCACTAGAAACTCCTTGACAACAAGAAGGGAGTAGTTTCTGGCAGCCGCAAAACATGACCACTGTGTTTCCCTTTAGAATCAGAACGTGTCCCAGAGTCGTGGAAACAATAGATAACTATTTCACTCAGCTCAGTCGTGCATGCTTAGTTTTCTCCAAGTTACACAGAAAGAAATAGACGGGCGTTTCAATAAAAGATTTATTGAACAGTCTTGTTTCTGGTGTAAGTAAAATGAGCTGTTACGATCACAAGACAGTATGCAAGATAAATAATGTACAGTGTGAGCAGTAGAAATAAATAATACTGCGAGAGCATTATCTTTTAGTACATATGCTTTTACATAAATAACACAGACTAAAAATGCGAGTACTCATACGATGCGTTTCTAATCTTGTTCTACCCCAATGTACCTAACCTAACCTAGGTATAGGACGAGGTATGAAGTAGGTGAAGTATTCCTTACTATGGTATACTAAGAGTATGTTAAGCCTAGTATGCCTAGTATGCCAAGAGTCCCTCTAGGTTCTAGTCTGCTCCATACCTGAAGAATGAGAGAGGTAGGAATCTCTTTGCCAGACTCGAACTCCAACACCCCGCAAGGGAAGTCAGATCACTGGAAGCTGGACTCTCTGCGTGCAGGGATGACAGTGTCTTCTCAGTGCGTCAGGCCGGGAAACGGGCTCCTCTGAAGTCGAGGTCTCCTCTGATTTACAGGGGCTAGGGAAGGTATATTTATACCTGAGAAGCACCTAAGAATGTTAGTATTGACGTGAGTCGGACAGCGGAAGACGTCATGAATGAACCCCTAAGGAATAATGGTTCATGCATAATATATGAGTCCTTGAAGAAATCAATAGTCCTGGACTAGGGAAACTCCCGCAGCCTAAGGGTCTGTTCTTCAAGAACTCGTTGTGACGTTAGGGTGGACGATGTCAGAGACCATGCCTGTATTTGGAGTGCACGGTTAATGCCTAAATAAGGGCTGGGATTTTATGCCTATATAAGGGCAGGGCGAATTGTGCCTATATAAGGACATGATACTGGAAAGCCCGTTTATGGACACCCTAAGAGGAATACAACAGATTGAGGGCTTTGGATTTAGTACTGAGGAATATAGGACCAATTCAGGGAGGCTCGAAAAACCCAGAGCCAGACCTGGGTTGATTTGGCAGACTACTCAGTGAAATCACTAGGAGGTTGGTTAGATGGTAACAAAGTACATGACTGTGAAGGGCTTTATAATTTGATGATGAAAGAATATTTATTAAGTAATTGTGAGCAGGAAAAGTTGCATCAATACCTAGTAGACCTGGGGCCAGTCTCTCCCCCAAGAGTTGGGGAGGTGGGCTGATCATTGGGTAAGAACCAGAGTATCCAAAACTAGATATGGTGGGGGTGACCAAAAGACTGAGGTCAAAAAGACCCCTCCAGCGAAATCAGAAGGGCTCTCTGAAAAAGATAAAAGTAAAGAGTCCAATGTAGGCCCACAAAAACCTGATCAGGAGGGTGGGCCGAGAGACACCTCACAAAATAAAAATGGGTACCAGGGTAACAACTGGGACCCCAAGAAGGTGTGGTGCCTTAAAGGCAACAAGACAGGACATATATCCAAGGACCCTTGCTATCCTAAAAACCAAATCCCTAGTGCAACTTCAGGGGTTGCCAGTGTAGCCTTTGAGGATGGCTCATCAGACGATGAAGTCCTCCTAGCCTTCAACTGGAAAGTGGGCTCAAAAGGTAAGTTGGAGAATCCAGAGAGGAGTAGACACTTCCACTACCTACTGGTGAATGGGATCCCAGCCACTGCTCTGAGAGATACCTGTGCCAGTCACACTGTGGTAAATGACAGGTTGGGACTCTCAAACCAGTATGTCCCAGGTGAGACAAAAAGAGTAGGGGCTATCCCAGGGGAGGTCACTTTTAGTAGTGCCCTGTTCCGCCACAAGCATCAAGTCCCTCATGATCGGTTCGTTGCTCAATTTGTCTACCTCTTGATAGCCTCAATTCCGATTGCTGTAATAGGACAGAATCTTATGGTGATCAAGTGAGGGAAGGAAGGAAAGGGAACAGCAAGGAAGGACACCTGTAAGATAGTAAAAACCGTATTACTAATGTGTTTCTATATAATGACGTACAACTTATCCAGAATAGATATATAGATATATAAGTGTACCTGTAAAACAAAATAACCATATGTTGACCTTTGACCAAAGAGAGACCAAGTTATTTCAGTATTTTGCTATTATTTCCTGTTTAGAACGAAAGTAATAAAAAAAAAAATTATAATTCTTCATTCTAAACTGTATTACCAACCCCCTTGTCTCCCCCAAGGACAATACCTACCTATATACCCATGAATTCTAGCCTCACAGGGATAGAACCAAGCTCAGGACTCAAAGAACCCCTGTTAAAATATTAAGAAGAAAGAAGGCAATTAAGCACACTTTCCATCCATTTCTTTCTTCCACAATTCCAAAAGCTGATAACATATTACCTCGATTATTTATTTCTTCATAATCGACTATTTCTTATCCATTACATTAACTCCAGATTTCCTCTCTCTCTTTTGCAAGGTCAAAACAATAACACAGTAATACTGTTATCCGTTAACGTCGTCCCACTGTTTGACACAGTAATTCAAAAACGATCAGCATATCAGTATAACGTAGGAACCAATTGCTCTATTCTGAGCAAAGAACAGTTTTCTTTGTTTTGTAATGACGGCCAGCCTGTACCGTCTAAAACAAGAACTCAGGTTAGGCTGTATAATAGGCTTCTTTCGATAAATATCAGACGGCTCGTCTCACGCTGTTCCGATATCCAGTACCTGAATGATATGACACGAAGCCTCAATACGCTCCTAATCTTACTGTGACCACAACAATTAGTCTTTGTGGTGCAAGCACCCTTACCACCAATGCCGAACTCAGGAACTCTCAGAACGAAGGAGTCTCACTCTCTGGCAATTCAGGCCCGAATAATCAGCCTTGCGCTAAACACTGAAGCAACCTTTAGTCCTTCCCGGTCATAGAAGGAATCTTGGGACTTGTAGTCCGGTACCTCCGATCCACTGATTCCAATCGTAAAACGTTAGGTACGGATGTTTCTACGATCATTTACACTTCATTCCACCATGCGAACAATCTAGAATACAGTTCCAGTATAACTGTAAGGTCTAAGGAAGGGTCTTCTATGTGAGGCAAAGAACATTCTCTCCTTAGACATATTGCTATTTTCGCCCGATTCTGACATCTTCTCAAGGAATGTGTAACATGCCCCTAGAAATAGCAAGGGTTCCTTAGTTTGAGAAAGGTGGTAGTCAGTAAAGACATCCCCCTTGACTGTCTCTTTGGGAATGACCACCCAGAGGTTGGTCTGAGCCAAAGTGAGGAACTGGTCCAGTGCCAGGCCACACCTAAGGAATCTGGGGGGTCTGAACCTGCAGCTAGTACAGGTAAGCCCCAAAAGGAGAAGCCAAAGAAGAACTGTAGGAAAGGTTGGCAGCTGTAAGCCACAGTTCCAGTGAGCCAAGGAGATTCTACACCAGTAGGGGAGAACTCCAAAGTTAGCACTGTTGAAGCCCTACCTGACCCACAAAAAGACTTGACTAGTCAGGCAACTGTTCAGCCTGAGTTGGTGGCTCCTCCGCTGACAGAAGAGAGAGTGGAAGTAGGGTGCTCACTACCAGAAGTGGTGACCCCCCCCCCACTCCCAAGCAGCAGACAGGCAACCTGAACCCAAAGTAGCCTGTAAGTTCGATCTTCACCTGTCTGTGAAGAGCTAAAGGTGAGGTTCTGGGCACTGACACAGTCAGTGGCCTCTGCTGGGTGTTAGTCTTTATGGCTACACTGTCCTTGGCATGGTGGTCCAACCCCATGACAAATAGCAAGTTAGGCCCCCTGACCCTTTTTGTCATGGTGGGATTGCTCAAGTTGTGGGTAACTTCTTTGGGTAAGCTGGGTGTTGCCCTAGCTAAGTTAGAATTTGCAGAGGTGGCCACCTCTGAACCCAAACTAAAAAGATTAGGCAAAGACAGTAAAGAGTTAGGAAAGAAGCATTGGAATTTAGGTCCTAAAACTGTTGAGTTAAAACTGTTGAAGCTCCCCAAAGGGACTTACCTGGACAGAAGGATATAAGGCAGAGTAGGCCCTGCAATATTAAAACCACTTCCACTACTCTTCCTCGCCTGACAGACTAGGAATTCTCTCCCAAGTTTGGCTGAGTTTCCTGGCCTGTGGGATGGGCAGGGACTCATGTGGGAAAGTGGATTTCTGTTGCAGTACCCCCCACATTTTGCCTGGCTTTTGATGAAGTGCACTGGTACCCTGCTGTCCAGGTTCCCAGTACCAGTGATCTTTCCCCAAAACTGTACCACAATTGGCAATTTCAGACCACCCTGTAAGTCCCTAGTAAATGGTACTCCTGGTACCTAGGGCATTGGGACTGAAGAGGGTCCCCTAAGGGCCCCTCAACAAGGCCAGGCAAACTGCCACTGCAGCCTGCATGCACTGGTGCAGAGAAAAATGACAAAGTCGACATGGGACACTTCCTGTGTGCCATGCCAAGCAGCACTGCCTAAGGTATAGGTAATCACCCCTCTAGCAGGCCTTACAAACCCTAAGGCAGGGTGCACTATATCTCAGGTGTGGGCATATCTGCATGAGTGGATATGCCCCTACAATATTTAAGTCTATTCTTAATATTGTAAGTGCCATTGAAGCCATAGAGAGTACATGGGCTGGAAATTTGTCAACTCGAGTTCCCCAGCACCATGATGGCTTTACTGAACCCAGGAGTGTTTGGTACCAAACAAATCCTCTCAATAAACCCACACTGATTCCAGTGTGGGATTTATGAAACTTGTACCCAGAGGGCACCTCAGAGGTGTACCCTGAAAACCTACCAACCTTGGAGTAGTCTCTGACTGGCTTTAGGCAGCCTGCCACCACCAGACATGTTTCTGGACCCCTGGGTCGAGATCCCCTGCTCTCTTAGGCCAGAAACAAAGCACATCCTGGGTGGAGGTGTCACACCTTCTCCCCCAGGATGAGTACAGTGCTCGAGAGGGAAGCTTCAAAGGCCTTGCCACCTTTGTATTGCGATCCCAGCCAATGCTGCTAGCAGCAGATGGCAGCCCCGGTTCAAATCCCCACTTTTGGCGGGAGAACCGGCGGGCAAACTTAGTAAGAGTAGGTGTGCCCCCCTTTGCCAACCCCACCCCTCAGGTGCAAGAGGCGAATTGAAACACATTTTTCAGTGCCCACCATCTTGAAGATGATGGGACTTATCCAATCAGGGCTATGGCTATGCCCCCTCCCACAGGAGGGTGGCATAATAGTGGGTGTAGACACCCCATGTAAGAGACCCATTGGTCCCTACCTGTCACTTCCCAGTAACATCCCTAAATATAGTATTTAGGTGGCACCCCCAGACCCTGAAATCAGATTCCTGACAATCTAAGAAGAGCCGGACACTTCAGTGTCACCCCACCAGAGAAGACTACAGACACCAACTGACTTGTCCCCAGCCCTACCGACCTGTCTGCAGCCCTCGGCGATCTTGCGCCAAAAGACGCTCCATCCTGCAGCCTAGCAACCTCCAAAGCCTTGGGAGGACTGCCTGCCTTCGACAAAGATCAAGATCTCCCATGGACAGTGGATCTGTCCAGAAGAAACCAACTGTAAAGACCAAAGACCTCTGCCCTGAGGAACTGCGAAACCACTGCCAGACCCACCTCTGCACCCGACGCCCACAGCCCGAGTCCAAGTGCCCCACTGGTCCTGTGAAGGTTCCCCAGCGCTTTTGAGCAAGAGTCCACCATAGGCTGACCCCTGCCTGACTCCACCTCGACGCCTACAGCCTCAACTCGAAGACTCCCCCTGACCACGACCTGCCCGGTAAGACGTTTCTGATGCCTAAGGACACCCCTGCACCCGAAGCCCCTGGGCCTTGGGGAGCTTGACCATCAGTGTCCCTACGTTGCCAAGCATCTCTACTTACCTGGACAGCTGTAGGTTTTCTTTGTCCGACCTCCTGGTCTGAGCCTGCAGTCTTTCTTCAAACCGATCTCCCCCATTGAATTGCATTGAGCGCCTGACGCTGTGTTGGCACTCTGCACCCGGCCTCCCCTGTGTCGCTGAGGGTGTAAGTTTGGTGCTGACTTGTGGCACCCTCTGTACTTACCTAAACTCCAGGAGATTGACCCCTGACACCGCTTGACTCACCTGTGAGCAGCGCTGCTTCAATTACCCCGTCTCCATTGATTAACATTGGGCGCCTGACCCCGAATTTGACCTCTGTGCCGCTGGTGGTGCAGTCTTGGTGAGGATTTGAACCTTGCCTGGTGTTGACCGAAGAACCCAGAGACTGAACTTGTAAGTCGAGTACTTACCTGCAAAACTGCATTCGTGCTTTCCTCCCATAGGTTAACATTGGAAAGCCTGAAAATTGCACTGTGTCCACTTTTTAAAGTGTAAAGTATTTTTTCTGAAAAACGCACTTACCTTTTTGCGTACATCTTGGTCTTAGAATAAAACTTGAAAGAAGCTTATTTTTCTAACAAAGGGGTGGATCTCCTTTTTGAGTCGTGTCCTTTATTGATCACTGTGTGCATAACAAATGTCTTACTCTCCTCTGTGCTAGGCCTAAGGCTGTTCGACCACACCACCACAAATAGAGCATTTTGGGTTTACATTGAGCCCTGTACACTACTGGGGGAATCTCTGGACTCTTTGCACAATATAACCACCTAGTGGTATATCATATAAAGAGCCAGCTTCCTACAGTGATCCGCTAGGTGCCGAAGGTTGAGCTCGTCTACCCTGGCATTCAATGATCCTGCCAGATGGTTCACCACCAAGAAAATTCCTTGGCACTCAAGCCATTACCAGAGGTGCAAGGCATCCTAGCATAGGATCAATGACCCTACCCCGACCTGTATGTTGCAGTACCACATGGTGGTGTTGTTGTCCATGAGCACCTGTACCAGCCTCCCCTTGATGGAAAGAAGAACAAGTTCCTTACCTTTAGTAACACCTTATATTGTAGGGACTCAATCTAGCCGCAGATTCTGAACCTTAGAAATATGTCTAGGCATGAGACTGGTTCTGGAAATTTTTGAGCAGTACCCTTGCACACCGGTAGGCGGCGTAGTATGGCCCTACGTCGGCCGAGCCAGAAGTGACGTACACGGTACCTATATAGGCGCCACTTCGGCACGCTGACATCAGTTCATTTTTGCGACTTTCCACACCAGGAGCGCAGAGCCATGATGAATACTGACCACTGGTGTGAGTTGCTAGGGCCCTTATCAGGTCGCAGGGTGGGGAGGATGGGAGGGTCTGTGTGGAATCTGCGGCTAGATAGAGTTTCTACCAGATAAGGCATTACCTAAGGTAAGTAACTTATTCATCTGATAGAGACTTCTAGCCGCAGATTCCTTACCTTAGAATAGATACCCAAGCAATGCCTTTCCGGGACGGGTCTGCAAACCCAACTTAGACAAGAAAGTCCTGCAAGACCGAACTGGCAAAATGCCAATCTTGGTGGACCTGACTGTTCAGTCAGTAGTGCTTTGTGAATGTGTGCAGTGAAGCCCATGTTGCAGCCTGACAGATCTCCAGTACTGGAACTCCGTGAGCTAACGCAGTAGTTGCAGCTTTGGCTCTGGAAGAATGAGCGCACAAGCCCTAGGTAGCTGCTTTTTGACTAGTGCGTAGAAGATTTTAATAGCAGAGTACAATTCATCGGGAAATGGTCCGTTTCTTCACAGCCTTCCCTTTCTTGGCTCCAACGGAATTCTTTGGTGCGGTCGAGGTAGAACAGTGATATTCAAAGTACGGCCCGGGGGCCACATGGGCTCTCCTGACCTTTACATGCGGCCCCCTGATCAACAGCAGCACTGGGCTACTGTTCACTGAAAACAGCAATTATATTAAAAAGATGTTAAATATACAGGCAAGGTTAATTGAAGTTTTGAAAAAGTAAGTTACTCGGTTGTCCTGCTCCACTTAACTTTAGAAACACCTTCATTTTCAAAACCATCTTGCACAAAAGTGTGAAAATACAATAAAGTCTCTTCAAAATTCACAATGTGTATTTCATACCACACAATTTGGTAAAGTGGGGAAGCTGGGATTAATCTCAGGCTTTCTGGTTTCACATGGTGCAATTCAGGCACTAGATGTATATGCTTCGCTTCCCCTATACCCACCTTCGGGCACCTCTCCCCCCCCTTCCCAATTCGCCACCCTCCTCGTATCAATGCGGCCCTCGTTACATCACAGACCAAACTTTGTGGCCCTCGAGAAAATGCTTGTGAGTACCCATGAGGTAGAACAACAACACTCTTTTTGGATCCAGACGGTGGAATCTCTCCTCTTCCTTATAAGGATGAGGTGGCAAAGAAAAGGTAGGCTGGGTGATCTTTTGACCTACGAGGAAAGGGGTGACTACCTTCGGGAGGAAGAAGGCAGGTGTCTGAAGGGGCAGCTTGTCAGGATAAACAGTAGTGTAAGGCAGGGGCCCCAAGAGCCTGCAACTCGCTGACCCTCTTGGCCAATGTAACGGCCACCAGAAAGGCAGTTTTGATGATTAATAGCCAAAGAGGGCAGTTGTGCAATGGCTCAAAAGGTGAGCACATTAGGAAAGTAAGCACCAGGTTGAAGTCTCCCTGGGGGGAACATGTCTTGCAAACTGTAGGAAGCTGGCTTTATAAGGTAATGCCAATGTAAGGGTACACCATGCAAAAAGTACAGACGACCCTTATTAGTTTACAGGGCTTAAATTAATAATCTAAGTGCTCTATTTGTGGTAGTGTGTTTGAGCAGTTTAGGCTTATCAGAGGGTAGTATTAAGCATTCGTTGTAAACACAGCGTCAATAAATGAGGCACATATTCAATAAGAAATTTGAGACCAATTTAGAAAAATAACACAGATTTTTAAATCATTTTAAACATCAAGATCATCAGGTAAGTACTTTCGGAGTTATAGACTTTTGTAGAAATAGAAAAATGCAGTAGAATAACGTTTTTCAGGTATGAGACTTCGAACGCGGTAATGTTATCCTATAGGAGAAACATACACTGTATAGATATACATGCAAATGTTTTGGAGGGTGCCTTCAAGGACTTAAGGTACTTAGGGGCCAAGATCCAAGAAACCACCAGCAGTTCGATTTTACCTGCCCTGGTGTTTCAGGGTGCAGAGGTGCTGGTCATGGTGGTAGCCTCGAGCGCTACAGGTTAAAGTCTATGGGAGAAGTCCCTGCAAAAGAAAGGCTACAAGTGGAGACTTGGGGACAAGTCTGGCAGAACCCAGTGGTGGGCTCGGCTCTGGAGCACAGGGACACAGTCGGTTCACGTGAGCCCGGGATGGGAGGCTCAGGTGCAGAGATGTTATGCCCGGTGGGTTGCTGTAGTTAAAGGCTCTCACTTGGCTTTGGTGACCTGCAGAGGGAGAGAAAACAGGACAGCAGGTCCACTCTCGATGAAGACCTCATGGAACCTGAAGTCCCTCGATGGCAGTTCAGTGTTGGCGTTGGTGGGGTCCGGACTGGACACACAACACGCCTTGGTAATTGCAAGGGCTCCGGTATTCAGGGTATTGATGCCGAGAGGCTCCGGGAGTGGTCAGCGGATCAAAACATGGTGAAAGAGATAGGGTATATTCTCTGTAATAAGCAAAATGGTTGAACTGTTTATCTTTTTCGTCATTTTCAAAATACTAAACACATTCTGTTTCCTTCTATTGATTATTGCAGCGCAAGTATTTTACTCAAGAATCAAAATGCTTCAATAAATATTGAAACACTTTACTGTGTATTTCTTGTGTATCTCTATGGGTATGCATAAGTGACTGAACGAAAGGATCCTAGATCTGTTACCATGATCTCCTTGGTGAGTCAGAGTTGTCTTGTTCTAAGGTTGCATAATCCATTTTTTACCATGTCTGGTTAGGGGTACAGATGGAGCACTGTGAGCTAGCAGGACTATAGGCCAACATATCCTATGGGGTGCTCAGAATCAGTCTTGCACAGTTCCAACGTTTATGTTGTTCAACAAATGCACAGTTTTACTTGAGAAAGTATAAGCTGTATGACATGGCGTCGCCAATGTTCTAGCTTGGGTTCTAATTTAATGGATTGCCTGAGTAGCTTTCCTTTGTATAACCAAACATCCCTACTCACCTACAAACCGGAGACGTCCTTGGTGTTTGGGAAAATATCCTCCTCAGCTGAGTAGGTAAACCCTGTGTATTGGCTGAAGGTTGTGCAAGCTTGAACCTTTCAAAGGATCTCCTCATAGAGGTACCAACTCTGATTCCACATATTCAAATGTCTGAGGACGAAGAACGAGTTACTTACCTTCGGTAACAATGTATCTGGTAGAGACACAGTCTAGCCGCAGATTCCTTAACTTAGAATATCCCCAGGCGTCAGACTGGATCGGGAAAATCTTCAGCAGTACCTCCCCGTGTCGGGGGACGGCGTCCCATGGCTCCGTCCTGACGTCGTCCACGGATATGATGTCAATGGAGCCATATAAGTCCCTCCCGGCGCGCTGACGTCAGTTTTCTACTGTGAAACTTTTCTGCGCCACAACGCAGAGCCACTACTAAAACTGTGAGAGTGTGGGAACAGTGTGCTAAAAAAGATCAAAATTCTTTGAAACAACAATGACAAGAAATCATAGAATGATGAAAAACATCATCATGTATGTCAGTGAAAGAGTACTTTATACTGTAAGGGACTGAAGGGAGAGAGCAGAGTACCCGCCCCTAGAAACAGTCTTGCAGAAGCGTAGAGCCATGCCCTCCTATAAGGCAAAACGGCATCGGAAATGAATGTCATGGCAAACGATAGGCAGTCTGCAATCACAGAATGTAACTGTAAAGACCAAACTTTGTGGCCCTCGAGAAAATGCTTGTGAGTACCCATGAGGTAGAACAACAACACTCTTTTTGGATCCAGACGGTGGAATCTCTCCTCTTCCTTATAAGGATGAGGTGGCAAAGAAAAGGTAGGCTGGGTGATCTTTTGACCTACGAGGAAAGGGGTGACTACCTTCGGGAGGAAGAAGGCAGGTGTCTGAAGGGGCAGCTTGTCAGGATAAACAGTAGTGTAAGGCAGGGGCCCCAAGAGCCTGCAACTCGCTGACCCTCTTGGCCAATGTAACGGCCACCAGAAAGGCAGTTTTGATGATTAATAGCCAAAGAGGGCAGTTGTGCAATGGCTCAAAAGGTGAGCACATTAGGAAAGTAAGCACCAGGTTGAAGTCTCCCTGGGGGAACATGTCTTGCAAACTGTAGGAAGCTGGCTTTATAAGGTAATGCCAATGTAAGGGCACACCATGCAAAAAGTACAGACGACCCTTATTAGTTTACAGGGCTTAAATTAATAATCTAAGTGCTCTATTTGTGGTAGTGTGTTTGAGCAGTTTAGGCTTATCAGAGGGTAGTATTAAGCATTCGTTGTAAACACAGCGTCAATAAATGAGGCACATATTCAATAAGAAATTTGAGACCAATTTAGAAAAATAACACAGATTTTTAAATCATTTTAAACATCAAGATCATCAGGTAAGTACTTTCGGAGTTATAGACTTTTGTAGAAATAGAAAAATGCAGTAGAATAACGTTTTTCAGGTATGAGACTTCGAACGCGGTAATGTTATCCTATAGGAGAAACATACACTGTATAGATATACATGCAAATGTTTTGGAGGGTGCCTTCAAGGACTTAAGGTACTTAGGGGCCAAGATCCAAGAAACCACCAGCAGTTCGATTTTACCTGCCCTGGTGTTTCAGGGTGCAGAGGTGCTGGTCATGGTGGTAGCCTCGAGCGCTACAGGTTAAAGTCTATGGGAGAAGTCCCTGCAAAAGAAAGGCTACAAGTGGAGACTTGGGGACAAGTCTGGCAGAACCCAGTGGTGGGCTCGGCTCTGGAGCACAGGGACACAGTCGGTTCACGTGAGCCCGGGATGGGAGGCTCAGGTGCAGAGATGTTATGCCCGGTGGGTTGCTGTAGTTAAAGGCTCTCACTTGGCTTTGGTGACCTGCAGAGGGAGAGAAAACAGGACAGCAGGTCCACTCTCGATGAAGACCTCATGGAACCTGAAGTCCCTCGATGGCAGTTCAGTGTTGGCGTTGGTGGGGTCCGGACTGGACACACAACACGCCTTGGTAATTGCAAGGGCTCCGGTATTCAGGGTATTGATGCCGAGAGGCTCCGGGAGTGGTCAGCGGATCAAAACATGGTGAAAGAGATAGGGTACACTAGGCCGGGTTAAGAAAGGCCATTTTAAATGCTTACGTTCTTGAGTTGCCTTCTCTCCCTAAAGACAATGACATTTGACACACATTTACTTGCGTGCAGACATAGGATAATATTCTCCACACTTGGTTTTGCTTACACTACCAATTCGCAGGCACTCTATCAGAACACCTTGAACATTCTGTACAGGGGCTACGTTCATTACGCAAGATGTTATTTGTTTTTGCCGCTCGGTGACAGAGCTATCACAATCGAATAAACAATAGCGGCCTGACTGGGGCTTCGGCATGGTAATATGGTTGGTATTATTATATATACAACATCTAACATTTGTTTAGACAGAGGAGCATTTTGCTGGCACTGAGAGGTCGATCCATGCGTGAATTTCAGCTCAGCTGATTCCTCTTTACTTTATGCGAGGCATGCTGTCCAGCTCCACACCAAGATGAGCAGCTTGCTGACACTTACCCACACGTAATAGGGCGTTAGAATACCCTACAGGGATTTGACAGATTTACTCACCCTAGACATGATAGGTTTAAGATGCACTAGGTAGGAGTACAATATATAACAGTACTTGTATGCAAGCATATATTCTCTGTAATAAGCAAAATGGTTGAACTGTTTATCTTTTTCGCCATTTTCAAAATACTAAACACATTCTGTTTCCTTCTATTGATTATTGCAGCGCAAGTATTTTACTCAAGAATCAAAATGCTTCAATAAATATTGAAACACTTTACTGTGTATTTCTTGTGTATCTCTATGGGTATGCATAAGTGACTGAACGAAAGGATCCTAGATCTGTTACCATGATCTCCTTGGTGAGTCAGAGTTGTCTTGTTCTAAGGTTGCATAATCCATTTTTTACCATGTCTGGTTAGGGGTACAGATGGAGCACTGTGAGCTAGCAGGACTATAGGCCAACATATCCTATGGGGTGCTCAGAATCAGTCTTGCACAGTTCCAACGTTTATGTTGTTCAACAAATGCACAGTTTTACTTGAGAAAGTATAAGCTGTATGACATGGCGTCGCCAATGTTCTAGCTTGGGTTCTAATTTAATGGATTGCCTGAGTAGCTTTCCTTTGTATAACCAAACATCCCTACTCACCTACAAAACGGAGACGTCCTTGGTGTTTGGGAAAATATCCTCCTCAGCTGAGTAGGTAAACCCTGTGTATTGGCTGAAGGTTGTGCAAGCTTGAACCTTTCAAAGGATCTCCTCATAGAGGTACCAACTCTGATTCCACATATTCAAATGTCTGAGGACGAAGAACGAGTTACTTACCTTCGGTAACAATGTATCTGGTAGAGACACAGTCTAGCCGCAGATTCCTTAACTTAGAATATCCCCAGGCGTCAGACTGGATCGGGAAAATCTTCAGCAGTACCTCCCCGTGTCGGGGGACGGCGTCCCATGGCTCCGTCCTGACGTCGTCCACGGATATGTTGTCAATGGAGCCATATAAGTCCCTCCCGGCGCGCTGACGTCAGTTTTCTACTGTGAAACTTTTCTGCGCCACAACGCAGAGCCACTACTAAAACTGTGAGAGTGTGGGAACAGTGTGCTAAAAAAGATCAAAATTCTTTGAAACAACAATGACAAGAAATCATAGAATGATGAAAAACATCATCATGTATGTCAGTGAAAGAGTACTTTATACTGTAAGGGACTGAAGGGAGAGAGCAGAGTACCCGCCCCTAGAAACAGTCTTGCAGAAGCGTAGAGCCATGCCCTCCTATAAGGCAAAACGGCATAGGAAATGAATGTCATGGCAAACGATAGGCAGTCTGCAATCACAGAATGTAACTGTAAAGGGCAACAGAACTGGCACAACATGACTCACGGTAATTGACCACATTTTTGCAACAACAGAGAATGTGCAACCATACACCCTATAAATGACCTATTGACTGTAGCACAGTCAAATAGACCCCAAACCAATTGATTGCAGCAGAGTCAAGGAGACCCCAAAGTAAGGGTAAAAAAATAGAAGAGGGTGGAAGGGAGGGTAGAAGAACATGATCAATCCCCACACTGGAAAAAAAAAGGGTGGAGGAGCGTGGAAGGACATTTGAACCCATCACCAAATTACGAGAATGGGTGGAGAAGCAACAGATAAAATATCATGCGACATCCTACCCCGGAGGTAGGTGAAGCAGACCACCCCGCAGGAAGACAAAGGCCACCTGTAAGGAGGCAAGTGGGCAGAACCCAGCCTGAGAAGGGTCTCGCAGAACGGGGAGGATGGGTGGGTGTTAAGGAATCTGTGGCTAGACTGTGTCTCTACCAGATATATCGTTACTGAAGGTAAGTAACTCGTTCATCTGAAAGAGACATCTAGCCGCAGATTCCTTAACTTAGAATAGATACCAAAGCTATACCCCATTGGAGGAGGGTCTGTGACTGAAACCCACCAAGTTCCAAAGAGAACTGACCCGTCAATAACATTGACTAAACACGGTGGGGACAGCAATGCCAGCGTGGCTGACACCAGTCCTATTAAGCTCTGTAAGGGAGCATTAACAAGGGGAGGTAAAGGCTCCACAATCCGTCAGAGGACGGTACGAGACCTCTCCCGTGCAGACAGGGATGAAAGGGAGTCACATAACCAGAACGGCCAGTGCCTAGTGGAAGAAATTCCTCAAACTTCCTCAAGAAGAAGTTAAACTGAGCACAGGGTCCCATGGACCTGCAAGAGACAAAGACTCAGAGAAGGGACAAAACAGCATGACAGAGTCAGAGCACCCAAACTGAGCATGCATAACAGTGGATGTCAAAAATTGACATGTGGAGGGACAGACGTCACCATGCAGAGATATACAGAACCATGACTACCATAAGAGAAACATGTATGTGGATGACAGGGACACACATAAGCAGGCAGTGTGGACCGTGAGAACTACCCCACACATATGCAAAAACCCAATGAAATGTAGCATCAACAGCACGTATGCGTAGGCAGGAAAAGACGGGTGCATCACCAGCTAGTCAGCCGGCCAACCGTACCCAGAGGTACAATGGTATAAGGACACCAGCAAGGTCGGGCACGGGGAGAGAGAGGGAGAGAGAGAGCGGGAGAGGGAGAGGGAGAGGGAGAGAGGGAGAGAGGGAGAGAGGGAGGGAGAGAGAGAGAGAGAGAGACCCAGATACTATACAGCAAGGAAAAAACTAGTATTGTTGCCCTCTCGCTGTGTGTATATCTCATGACATATATACATATAGACTTATACATATATATGAAAACTGTATGCATTAATTTATCTTTTGAAAGACAAGGGGAACTCGAAGAGCATGCCCACATAATAGAGGAGGCCGCACAATTGGTACCAACGGCACCGATGTGAACCATAGCAGGATGTAACCATGCCAAGATACTACAAAAGCAACATCATCTTCCCCGTCAGGGAAGGAACCCTGGTCTCCCACGTGACAGGTGGAGATATTGACCACCACAGTAACGAGAAATTAGTTAGTAATACACATAAATAGAGAGTCAGAAAAATGTATATATCGCCACATACATAAATGACAATGAGTATCCTGAAGAAGATACATCCACTGATAACATCAGCAGGGGCCAGGAACAGGAGTACCTGAGCCCCTGCGCGGCAAGGAGCAGAGGGACTTGAGCCCCTGCCCAGGAAGTGCATAGGGAAATAGGGCACAAGGCATCGTGCAGCACTGACGTGTCTGGCGTAGACTCCACTGCCCATAGGCAAAAACCAGACAGAGTCTAAGCAGCGAGAGAAGACCTAAGCACTTCCCAACACCAGAGATTGAAGAGAAGACAATACCACAAGAATAAAACGCAGCCAAGACAGTGGCGCAAGGTGTACCGCAGGCATCCCGTGACTGTGAACATACCCAGTGTGTACTCTCACATCGTGTCCGCACAGAACACGGAAAGAAACTGCTCCGGAGTGGAACAGGACAACATGCCCACAAGGGACACTTGCTTAGGTCCAAGACAGCCAACGTAAGCAAAAATAGCACAGCGAAAAGGTGAAAGAACACGCCGGGGTGAGCAAGGTGTGGCAGAAACTAAACAACACTCTGGAGAAGCCTGCATCCATAGAGGCAGGAGAGTGCTACGGACCAACTGTAGACTACAACGCATAAACTCTAAGAGATATCCACGCTAATCATGTGTGTTTCACCAGAGGGGACGTCCTACGACATTAGGAAGAACGTGATGAAGTGAGAAGCCTACAGTAAGAACTATAGGACAATTCCCCAGAGGGACAGAAGATAACCATCCTAAGAAGACTCTGCGGGAGCCTTCGAAGCATCCTGTGCAAGGAAGAGCGGCTATACAATAGCCAACGAATACCCCACATAGGGTATGTCTTATCCCTATAAAAAGCAAGGGACACCTCTTGAGACTAACTCGTAGACAGAGGACTCAAAAAGAAATGCAGAAACAGCTGGCTAGCTGTACCAAATAAGGGCAAAAACGGCTGGTTAGCCATACAGTCCGTCTGGGAAATAACGTCTTGAACCCATAGATGGATACCAGAAAAAACAGTGACAATACTGCAACTAAAAGTAAAAGTCCGCAACAAGGACTAGAAACCACAGAATTCATGGAAACCCAGACATGAGACGTTGGACCGCTGAGTCCGCATAACTGTCAAGAATGGTGACCCCATCAAAGGGCAAATCCCGAAGACGCTCCTGAACATTTTCAGGGAAACTGCCATTGCGCAGCCAGGCATGGCGACGCAGAGCAACTGACCTGGCCATAGCCCAACCCACAGAGTCAGTGGGTCCATAGCCGACTGAATGGAAAACTGTGCCAGTTCCAGGCCATCATGAAGTAGCCGATCCAGGTCAGCTCGAGGGCCCTCCGGAAGAGATGGAAGGAGACGCTCGACCGAGTCTCAAAGGGTAAAAGTAGCCCGTGCAAACATGCAAGACGTGTTCAAGGACCAAAGGCCCACGCTGGTGGACGCAAAGACATGGCGGCCACATGACTCCAACCAACGAGACTCCTTAGAGTGAGGAAGTAACGGAGGAGGGGAGGAAGGTAGCGAGACTGAGGCTCCCTGGACTACTAGCCCTTGAGCCCTAGGATGGAGGGACAAATAGACAGGGTCATCTGGATCCAGGCAATGACGATGTGCAATAGCACGACCCAAAGGGTCACCCGATGAGAGTCTCGCCCAAGCCCCAAGAAGAATGTCATATAATTAGCCGCCAAAAGGCAGCAAGGGCTCCATCTCCACGGCGCCCTGGTGGAGTAGATTCAACAAGGGATCAGAAGGCAGAGAAACTGAGGGAGGTTGCATCTGTAAGATGTCTGCAGCTTTGCGAACCGCTCTCGCAAATGCTGCACTAGCCTCTGTGGCCATCTTGGTGGCGACAATAAGCCATCTGTAGGGGACGGTTGTAGGCTAACCCGTCCACCAAAAGGCAGAGGTTCTGCAGCCCGAGGATGACCAAAAACCTGCCAGTGCACCATGGGCACCTGCTCCGAGGAGCATCGAAACAACCCTGGGGGTGGTGAACCCCCAGGGGCCTCATCCTCTTCCACCAACAGAGGAAAAGCAGAGGATGGCACCGATGTCGAGACGGCGTCGCATTGACGTCGACGACCACCGAAGAGGACTCGTCTGCCCGGCGTTGGGCCGGCGTCGACTCGACCTCCACCGAGATGGGGAACTGCGGTGAGGAACGGCGTCGACTCGGAGTCGAGCTCTGCGCTGCAGCCGCATCCGGCGTCGGCGCAGGGAGCCCCACGGGGCTGTGCGGTGACACCACAAGAGGGCCTTACGTCTGACTGGGATGCCCCTCCGAGCCGTGTCCCGACGTTGCAGCGACTCCGGAACCGGAGTCAGGGTACTCAATCGGCACTGAGGGCGAACCCGCCGGCGAATTCTCGTTCTGAGTCCCTACCCCCTCTGTGGGGCCTGAAGGCGTGCCAGGGAGAGGGGGTGATCCAAAGATGGCCTGTAAAGCCCAAGAATAGGCTTCCATCTGGGTTCTAGTCGCCCCAACACCAGGAAATGGTGGGTAGGTGGGGGTCGACTCCTAGGGGCCCATGTCCGGTGAAGACCGGGAGCAGCGGGCCCCGACGTCACGCTTATGTGAGGTCGACGACCTCCATGACTTCTTCTTGTGCTTACCTGCATCAGGCAGGCGACGTCCGCGGGAACGACTCCGTGACCTGTCCCGACCAGAAGCCCCACCTCGAGATGGAGTCCGACGACACGAGGACCCTGAACGGGACAGCCGGGCGGACAACAACTTCATCTGACGTTCCCGCAGGGACTTCGGCTTCAGCTGCCGGCAGGCGTCGCACTCATCAGAGTCATGGTGCTCTCCCAAGGACCACATGCAGATCTCGTGTGGATCCGTCGCTGACATCTGCCGCATACAGGTCTCACACGACTTGAAGCCCTTAGGCATCGCACACTGTTCCCAGACGCTAAAAGGCATCGATAAGGCTGGAAAACAAAAACAGGCCAGAGGAACTGCTTCTCCTGGGTCCGCGTTGGGACGCGGAAAAGAAGTAAACTGACGTCAGCGCGCCGGGAGGTACTTATATGGCTCCATTGACATCATATCCGTGGACGACTTCAGGACGGAGCCATGCGATGCCGTACCCCGGCGCGCGGAGATACTGCTGAAGATTTTCCGGATCCAGTCTGATGCCTGGGGATATTCTAAGTTAAGGAATCTGCGGCTACATGTCTCTATCAGATCCAGCAATTACCATACCAACTAACTGCAGGCATGCCGTTACATTAATGCTGTTACACCGTGGTCTGCCCCAGACGGGTGGAGACGCTACCTTCGTGGTTGAGGCCCACAAGGCATTTACGACAGAGGTATTCTATTCATGGGTTACATTCCCAGCTGCAAATACAACTTCAAGACTGTTTTAAACATACACTGCATATACAGTCCCTAATAACTACACAGCTTATGAAGCACTTGAATTACCATTAACTTACCAAGAACATCAAAATTGGTTTGAAGGCGCCCTACCACATACAAACAACATTAGACTAGGTCCCCTTAGCAATGAGGGAGCAACATGGCCAGTCTTAGCCGGTTGCGCACCATATCCAGATACAGAAAATCTGAGAGCTCCAGAACTACGTACATTATACACAGACCAGTTCGAACATACAGATGTTTAACACAGTTTGGCATGCAAACAATGACAATAAATTCTGCTCAAGCTCCACAACCACAACTGGTTACACCTGGAATAAGTCCACAAATGATCAATGCAGTCATGGGTAAGATCCCCGTCAGACAGGAGGAAATACCGTTCTGGACTGCACAAAAAACAAACTAGCTTGAAGCAGTGCTTCCCCATACAGGACCTCAGGAAGAACAGAGAATTCTCACAATATGATTGCCAATGGGGATGGCTCCCCCACTGGAAGACTACACCACTTGGGGTACAGTCTTTGCTGCAGTATATACCAGAACACACGGTACTCCCGCATTAGCTGTTTTGCCAGAGGTGCCTAAACAGATCCAAAATGAGTATGAGGCAGCCCCTGCCCTGGATTTGGGGATGAAACTGATGGGCAACTTTGCCACAGTATCCGCCATTATGTTAAGTAATATTAAATAGGAAGCAGCCGAGTTGGCGGTACACCAATGACTCACAAACGTGATTTCAAGAGAGCAAGAGAGCAAGTTACCTAAAATTATTGAGGAAACCTATGCAACCATAGGCAGAGATAATTTGAGATCCAGACCTACTAAACCACAAACTAAGAGTAATTCTGAAAAGGATAACTCAAAGCAATTGCCTGAATCTTCTAAGAAGAAGTGGGATAATAAGAAACATAAAGAAAAGACTAAGTCGCCAGGCGGATCTCCTCAACAGGAGGCCACTGAAAAGCTCTATAATCTGAGTAACCGTGATAATATTAAGACGCCCGACAGGTATCAGGTTACTGATTCACGCTCATCTTGTTCATTTCAGGATTCATCCGAAAAACTCTTGGAGAGAGGATGGTCAGAGCACAGATCAGAGGAATATGTGAACCTGAAAAAGGTCTCACAATGCTCTTCTGACTACATAATAACAAAGAATAAACGTAAACAGTCCAAACTTCAATTTAAAAAAAAGGAAGCTGGCATTAAAGTCACGTATGCCGTCGATATTGAGGACACTGCTTCTGAGCAGGGAGTGGGCTCTGACCAAGCTGCACAGTGCGGCAGAAGTCACAATAGTTCGCCGGAGCCTGATGGATTGTCTGGTGGCAGCAGCGTTGAGTGACTATGTCCAGGTGGAAACACTGGACATGAGAGTGTGTATCCCGCATCGATTATATGAGATGCAACTCCAAATGGAGGGGGACATACCACGATACATTAAAGTTCTCTTTTGGGAGAATTTACCATTTGGCTACGATATTCTCTTGGTCGAAAGGGACTGGTCACCAGAATTTGTGATGGATTGCCCCAAAGAAGAAACAGTCATTTAACCTGTTTTCTCCATCTTCTCAGAGACAGTTAAGAATTCATACGCCAGGGAGTGGGCTTTAGCACTAGCTCCTGCGTTATACCGCAACCATGTGGAGTGGGATGTACGTTCCCCTGATCACGTTATACCAGTGAGGTCAACCCCCAACCTGAAAGACAATACTCCATTAAACAGGAGCCTAAAAAACAAGTTAGAGATCCTCACACAACTTGAATACTAAGGTGTAATCAAAAGTTGCACCTCCCCTATGAATAATCCTTTGTTTTCAGTAATGACCCCTGACCATTCATATTGTCTAGTATTAGATTACAGACACTTGAGTACAGCTACATGTAGATTCGCTGCACGAAAAGCGCATAGTGCGGCACTAATGAACAACAGTGCGGAAAAAATACAAAACCACCGTAGACATTTAAAATGGGTTTTTCTGCCAAAACATAGCACCTGAAAGCAGGTATTTGACCGCATTCAGCACGCTCGGGTCTCAAAAGCAGTTCTGTAAATTACCCCAGGGGAATAAGAACAACCCCGGGTTGTTTTCAGCCTGGGTTACAGAACTTCTGCAAGAATATGATGACTAGGCATTGTCCTACTTCAATGACATATATCTAAGGGATGATGACCTTTTCACATACTTGGCCAGAGTATATCGCATCATAAGGGGTTTGCTCACCTGGGCTACAAATTTAACTTAAAAAAAAATCAAAAATAGCCCACCTCAATGTCTTATTTTTAGGATACGAGTTGTCAAGTCAAGGCAAAAGCCTAGTGACACATTTCCTCGAGAAGTGTATGCTTCTGCAACCACCAAAGACTTTGAAGAAACTCCAGTCCATATTGGGTGTCCTGAATTTTGGCAGAACATACATTCCAGACTACGCAGAGTAGGTAAAACCGTTCTATGATTGGATACGTTCAGACTTTTCAAGCACACATTGGACATCTGAACACACACAACCCTTATGTTCAGTACAAGCTGACATGATAGCTTCAAAACAGTTACAAACATGTGTAAACACCACTAACCTGGTGATCCGTATAATTGCGAGTGCATCAGGGTATACCTATGTTGCATTCAACGAAGGAGACACTGTACCTATAAATCGTATTTATACACCAATGCTGAGATGTGTTTTGCACTGACAGAAAAGATTCTGAGGGCGGTAAAAACTGCTGTAGCAAGAGAAAGATCCTTGGCTCAGGGGAAACAAATTATTGTTGTGACTCCGGCTCCAGCCTTAGAGGCTGTCACAAAGGGCAATACTCCTAACACTAAAACACTACATCCAAGATGGATACAGTGGGCCAACTCTCTCACCGCAACAGATGCAGATTACAGATTTGACTGTACACTACAAACACAGGCTAACCTGCAATACGAAAATGAATATCCTCTGCCTAATGAAGTCATGCCTCTTGATTAGTATGATTACATCATCTATACTGACTGTTCTGCACAGCGTGCCGTAGGGACAAAACACCAATACTCTGCAGCATGCGCTGCTGTTAAGGGTAGGATTGAGGATGATGAATTCCACCCTCACAAGATCTACATGCAGTCACTAGGTGACTGCACAGTGCAGCTGGCAGAACTCAGAGCTCTAATTCTGGCACTGGAGAATACGGACCACAGATTCCCCCCACTGATAGTGTGCAATTCGTATTATTGTGTCCAGTCTTACAACAAGTCCTTACACTACTGGAGCCAAAATGAATTCAAAGATTCCAAGGGTACACCATAAAGCACAAACAGCTTTGGGGACAAGGGGCAAAGCTCAAAGAGTGCTTGCCACAGACTCATGTGACACTTACACAGAGTCATTAGCATGTAGGAATACACGTAGGGAATTCCATGGCTGACGAAGCCGCAAAAGCAACAGTACAAATTGCTGCAGTCGCTGCAAATGCATGGATAAATGGAGTCTTCATGGTAGCTGTAAACGCTGCACGCGATGGCACCCAGCTGCTGAAAGGCTTTCTCGCAAAGTACTCCTATCAGTTAAGTGCGCAAAACATTCCATTTGCTCAGATTCCCGGAGTGGGGGTTCGAGTGATATGAAATTCAGTTCGCGGGTTAGCACTAATCCTAGCAGCACATGAGGGCCTAGCATCTGCACACGCAGGGGTGGCGGCTACAATTTAATTATTGCAGCAACATTATTGGTGGCCAGGTTTCTACAAACAGACAAAGGACTTCATCCTTAAATGCGACACCAGCCAGCAGATGAAGGGTTCCGGAGTGGTGCGTCCACCAAAGACACCTCTACTAATCTCAGACAAGTCTCTCACTTGTGTTTATCTGGACCACTGTAGCCCTTCACAATCAGACAGGCGTACAAATACATCTTGGCAGCAGTGAATTCCTTTTCTCAATTCCTATGGGTTTGGCTACAGCAATCGGCTGAAGCTCAAGCTGTTATAAAAGATCTTCAAGTCTTTATCGGGACATACACAGTAGCCACATTCCATTCGGACCAGAGTCCGGTGTTTGCCTTTAAGGTTTACAGAGACACCATGGGAAAATTGGGTGTGACTGTGTGGTACTCCTCCCACTATCATCCCGAGGGAAATGGGGTAGTGGAGAGGAAGAACCGGGACTTAAAACAGTCTTTAACAGCAAGAATATTAGGTTCAGGTCACAGTAGGGTTCATCACCTGTACGGGGTGCAGAGAGTCCTAAATAATCTGCCTAGAAAATCCCTGGGTGGTCGGACTCCCTATGAGGTCCTGTTTGGGGTTAAGATGTGGGTACCTGACCTCAACAGTCCCAGTACAGTGGCGCTGAAACAGCATTTGACATCAATGAACGTTTGGATGTTTTACAGGATTTGAACAACTTCCGAGAAGCTCAGAGCAACATCCAGCAGAAACGTAATGCCATTGGAAAAGTGAGGGAAGGATCAGCGACTCCTGGTTGGATCATCAAGATTGGTGAACTAGTCCGGGAAAATATTGTAGACAAGAAATAATTCAGGCCATCTTACAGAGCTCCTGTACCTGTCCTGGCCGCTGAAGGTACAAGAACTGTCCTTCTACCGCCCCTTGCTGGTTGCAAAAACAAGAGATTTGTGTCAATAGATCTCGTCAACCACATTATGTGGCCGGACCTTCACAGTAGGCCAAGAGGGCTCCTAGGTAGTTACCTGCCTCGTCTCACTACCCTACAGGAAGTCCCTATGGGAGCTTTGATCAATGATGAAGCCTCCTCTCCCCTCCAGGGGACAGCTAACACCGAAGTATCACTTTCTTTGTGTTACATCAACAAATTCCTTGCAAACATCTTGCACAGAAATGCATATTTCGATTTTGGCAAGCAGACAAAGAAGGTGTTTACCGCAATGCATCACCACAGGAGTCTACTCTCAGTTCTACACAGCCACCAGAGTTGCCCAAAATTGATCGAACAGCCTCCGGCTACTTCATTGACTATGATGACTTCTCTTGGGATTCATCTGACCCGCCACCACTACCGCCCAGAGGTAGATTGCATAAATTCTACATTTGGCTGAAAAAGAGATACTTTACCACTTTGGATATACATTTAGATTACAATTTCTTTACTTTTACTCTTCCTTTGAATTGGTTTTGTGACAGTCTTTTTCCTGATTCTGAAAGGGCACTATCTCCCAGAATGCTCTGCTGTTGAACTGTTGGACATTGGTTTTAAAACCGCATTCTTCATCGCACAAAGTGCAAAGAGACCTTTCCCTGGTGAACATTTCTGATGTTCCGGTTCCTGATGGAAATGTTTGGGATAAGGTAACCTATGATATATTTGGACGCACTGAATTAATACAAATTCCATACATGGTTGAAATTTCTTTGCATCACTTTCACTCCTAGTACTATCTCTGATAACTGTTTTTAATGGAAATTAGATGTATGAGGGCACAGCTAATTATGATGAAATGTTCTATATTCACCATTATGGTCACCATTTCATGTATAAAGTAAGTACTCCATGTGCAGTATTTAATTACACAACACTGCCCTACACCACCAAGGGGTAGCTCAAAAGCATTTTCACAGACGTTTGCACATTTTTTAGGTCATAATACAGCTGACCCAGAGTCTGACTTTTATAAACTCACACCCTCACAGGCTCAGAAAACTATACTAACACCAAGCTGATATATTCTGCTGCTTTCATTTCCCGGCTGTCTGTACAAGGGTTCAACTTTTGGAAAGACAATGCTGATTTGAAATCCATTTGGGGAAGTAAAGATTGGCAGGTTCAGGAGAGCAAGGCTTTATTTAGAGCATGCCTTATACCACAACAGATGATTTTCCTGAACAAAACTGTGCATCCGGTCTTGGCCTGGCTAAGATAAAAGATTTAAACGCACCAAACATTCCCACATTGGCAGAATTCGCGAACTGGCAACAATTCACAAATTACACGGAGGAAACATTAGACATCATGCTTTGCAATGGCTCATAGAAATCTACACATACCAATCAAGAGGGATGGTTAATGTGACCGTTAGCCACTAACGGATGTCAGGCTCGTTTTCTGGATAACACCAATGGGTTTAAGATCACAATACGTGCAGACACAACACTCGGGGTGGTAACAACTTACAGTGTTGGCAAGCTATGCCTAGATTGGCTAAAAACCTCAACATTGTCTTAGGTAAAAGAACACTTGTCCCTTCTTTCTGATGACATGGGATTACATGACTTTTTATTAGTTATTTGAAGACCATGTAAAAAGCACTTTCTGTATGGAATATACAACAAAGTATGGAACATTTCACAGCAGGAAGCTACTGAGATATTGCGCAAAATTGAGAGGGCAAATTTAGAAAGGGCTCTGGCAGTAGTAGATAATGGTATGACTACTCTATCCACCAAGATATACTTTCTGGGTAACAGTGTCATCTGCAATTGACATTATTCAGAGGGACATGTCTTTACAACATGGTTGGACTCTGCAGACACTTCGTGTTGGTCACATTCCATGGAAACACTTTAATAACACTAGGCTGTATTTTCCTTACAATCTCACAAAACAGCAAACCATCATGGCAAAAAAGGACGCAACATATACCATGTTACACATACAGAAGTTAAATACACTACCATTCGCTGTTGCAGAAATACCTTCTGCGGATTGGATAATCCACAGGTTTATTTTTCTGCCAATTTCGACATTTCACTTCCAGTACTGCTTACACCACCATCAAGTCGGCAGATATGAGGCACTAGGAGAGGGGTATATACAAGATTAATGGATCTTACCTTTCAAATTACGATGCTGGAACAGGGAGACTGACGTTTTTCTTAGTGGGACTGACTGCAAGAGTACCTTGGGTCATTCCTTATGGGAAGTTTCGCTTCATGGCTCATGCAATGTGTCCAAGGCAAACTTGTCATGTTATTCAAAAGGTTCTATGGCTGCTGTGATCCATCCGGCTTTCAGATCTCTCTTGAATGGGAGTTACCTGATGCTGAATGATCAAGGCTGCTGTGGGATGAGACCGGGTATTGCCTATCTGGTAACGGTCTCTGCAGTTGTGACCGGTTGTACACAAGTACTGTTTCCACCTGTCAGCACAGTTGGGGATGCGAAGCTTTGGCCTTCGATAAAGCTTACAAATGTGCGCTTTGATGCTTTAAGCAGACTGAAAGCCTTATTGTTCCAGAAAGATGTGGCCTTAACATCTGCAAGGGAGATGTTTGAACTTCAAGTCGCAAGGTCCATTTCTGAGATACAGTTGCTACTACGCACTAATTTCCTACATCATTTTGTGGAGCTAGTGCACCACATTTTTATTTTTATTTTTAACTTGTTTTTATTAGCATTTATCATACTCCCACAATACAGTTCTCTATATTATTCTCAACCATGTTTTCACATTGTTACATCATATCAGTCCAGCCAATAATCAGTGACCATTGTACATTGCCCATTATTGTCATCTACATATTTCAACAAAGTTGGTGTCAGGAGCATTGCATGCAGCACAGGATAGCGATTGAAAGGAGGGACACTACCTCAAGGTCACGCCTCCCGTGTTTACGACCTTGTGGTTCGGTGATCGTGAGACTGTTACCTAGATACCAGTGCTCAAGACTGGACTCCATCCCAGTAGAGCTCAGTCCAAGGGGCACACATTTCGGATCTGCTCGTGGGAATCACAATTGCAACTGAGAACAGTATATCCATCATAAAAACAAAGAAATAAAGAAAGAGAGAGCGAAGAAGGGGCAGATGAGAAGGGAAAGAGAGCGAGAAGTATGGCGGGGGTGGGGGGATAATAACGCTGCCGGGAATGTGACCTACAAGAGTGCAAGCGTTGCGGCAGTCAGAGCTGTTAGTGGTCCCTAATGGCATGCGAGTAAGGGTCAGGGTCAACTATGACTGAAGGAGAGGTGGAGATCTCGGGCTCTGAAGGGGAAGGGCCGCCCAGGGTACAGTTCAAATAGGTCCATCGGTGGGTTTCCAGAGACTATCTGCATCTGGGGGTATACTGCGTCCTCAAAGAGGCGTAGAGCCCGCAACCTCGGCGGTTGAAGTCGAGCATGCTCCAGTCGGCATAGATAATCCACCAGTGGTTTCCATAGTTTGGTGAATTTAGTGTCCTGAAGTTGCAAGCGCGCTGTGAGTAACTCCATTGCCACTGTATGCCACAGGTGAGTGAACCATACGGTAATCGGGGGCGTTTCAGCTTTTTTCCAATAAAGAGCAATGATTTGTTTAGCAGCTTCAAGCATGTGGAGGCTGAGATGCCGATCGCAGCGGGTCATGGCGCGCAGGTTCACCGGCCGGAGGCCCAGGACAATCGTAAGCGGGTTCTCAGGTAACGGGTAGCCTAATACCAGTCGAATATGACTGAGAACTTCCTTCCAAAAGATGGTCAAGAGTGGGCACGTCCACCAAATGTGCAGAAAATCCCCCGGGACGGCGGTACAACGCCAGCATAGAGGCGAAGTGGTGGGGAACATGTTATGCAACCTGTGAGGAGTATAATACCATTGTGTCATAATTTTATACGCGGAGTCCCGCTGGGGTACGCTACGGAAGACCTTCGGGATGTCTCGCCACAGGTGTTCCCATTGGGTGGAAGCGATATCAGTGTCGGAGACTGATTGCCACCGCAGCTGATAAGGGTGCGGAGCGGCTCGTTGTGAATGTTGGAGAACTTGGTATGTACGAGATATTAACCTCCTGGAGTTATCAAAGGAGCGTACCAGCCGCTCGAACGAGGTGAAGGGCCGAGTGGCCGCCCATGACAGAGAAGACGCCTGGACCCAGTGACGAAGCTGGATGTACTGAAATCTCGCCCCCTCCGATAGCTGGAAGTCCTGTTTACATTGTTCAAAAGTTTTAAAAGTATCCCCCATGAAAAGATCCCGAATCGTCCGACATCCCCCCTCCGTCCAGTCTGAGAAATAGGGCGGATGGTAGGCAGGCGGAAAGTGGGAGTTGCGAGCGATGGGTGTATGGGGAGACGGGAAGGATGTGAGGCCTTTGCGTGTTGCTAATTTGTCCCAAATCTCGAGTACTGTCTTAGTAGGAACCGCGATATAAGCGCTGCGGGAGCGTGCTTACCGAGAGAGCCACGCAAGGTCCCAGATGGGGCGACAGGTCACTGCCCTGTCCATATGAAACCAAACTTTCTCGCTTTCCCACGCCATCCACTCCGAGATGAAGCGGAGATGCGACGCCCAATAATAGTCCAACAAGTTGGGGCAGGCCAACCCTCCCCTGCCACGCGGCAGCATGAGTATTTTACTAGAGAAACGCAGCCTACTCCCTCCCCATATAAACGCGGTGAGCTCACGCTGAAGGCCCTAGATCTGATGCTCCGGGATGGGCGTGGGTAGCGTCTGGAATAGGTAGAGTATCTTTGGAAGGATCGACATTTTGACCGTATTCAAGCGCCCCAACCAGGAAAGTGGTAGGGATTTCCACGCTCTTAAGTCAGCTAGTACGGCCGTTTTACACTCCTGCCAATTTGCTTGGGACCATGTGGCAAGGTTAGGGGTCAAATTGAGCCCCGGGGTATCGAATGGAATGTGATGCCCATTGATAAGGAACAAGAGATTGGAGTGCGGTAATCTCTTCTGCAGGGATCGTGAGATTAAGAGCCCATGATTTTGCATGGTTAATTTTAAGCCCCGAGACCCGTTCGAACGATTGGAGCAACGTATGCAAAGCAGGTAGAGAAGAGCGTGGACGTGACAGAGTGAGAAGGAGGTCATCCGCGAACAAAGCTATTTTGTGGTCCAGGCCCCCAAGTTTGATGCAGTGGATGTCAGAGGATTGGCGGATCATGATGGCCAATGGCTCCACTACGAGAGCAAATAGGAGAGGCGACAAGGGACACCCCTATCGGGTACCCCTGTTGATGGAGATGGGTTTCGTGAGCTGGCCGTTAACCCGCACCCGAGCAAGAGGGGAGACATAAGGAGCCATGTTTCTAGCGATCATCTGCGGGCCTAGCCCTATTTTCTGCAAGACAGCTCGGAGAAATACCCAATCTACTCAGTCGAATGCTTTCTCAGCATCGAGCGATAACAAGCAGGAGGGTATCTTCCAATGGTGTGCCTTCCCAACTAAGTGGGCAATGCGTCGTACGTTGTCTGCCCCTTGTAGTTGGTGAATAAAGCCCACCTGATCTGGCTCTATAAGGCCAGGGAGGTGCGAGCTGAGGCGTTTAGCTAGTATTTTAGTGTAGAGTTTGAGATCTGTGTTTAGGAGTGCATGGGGCGAAAGGAGGAACAGAGCGTAGGATCTTTCCCCGGCTTGGGAATTAGGGCGATTTCAGCCATAGCCATATCCGTGGAAGGTCCTACTGCGTCCGAGAAGGAATTGAAGAGGCGGAGTATATGAGATTGAAGTTGCGGGAAGAAGGCGCAATAGAACGAGACAGGTAGGCCATCAGGGCCCGGAGTTTTGCCGAGGGGGAGCTCCTTTAGAGCGCCGGTGAGCTCCTCCGGAGTGATAGGTTCCTCCAGCAGTTGAGAATGATACTTGCTAATCGGAGACCACTCACAGGCCTCCAAGGTGACCAATACCTGGCCCGGGTCAGGTGACTCCTTGGCATAGAGAGACGAGTAATAGTTCTGGAATGCTTGTAGCTTGGCAGCCTCAGTAGTGGCCCAAGTACCGTCTCCCAGTTTAAGTTTAGCGATGTGCGCCTTGGCTGCCCGCGTTCGAAGGCGGCGTGCCAGGACCGTGCCCACCTTGTCCCCCCATCATAGTACCGCTGTCGCAGGGCCAAGAGAGCGTGTTCGGCCTTGTTGGTTCTATGCGCCCGGAGCTGGCCTCGAAGCATAGCTAGGCGCCTCTTATGTATCACCAAGGGATGCTCCTGGTCTAATCTCTCAAGCGCCTTTATGTCGCGAGAAAGTTTGTCTTCAAACAAGCGAGCTTCCCGAGCCCGAGCATTAGCGATGGATATGGTATTACCGCGAATCGTGGCCTTAAATGCGTCCCAGACTACAGGGAGTGGAGTCTCTGGGAGGTCGTTGGTCTCAAAGTAGGATGTGATAGCGTCTCGGAGTTCCGCCGTGTCTTTGGGGTCTCTGAGGATATGAGGGGGGAAACGCCACCAGGTAGGATGTTTGGGGCGGGAGAAGCGGTCGTGAATAAGGAGCTCCACATGAGCGTGGTCAGATACTGAGATATCAGACATAGACGCCGAGAGGGTGTCCTTAACAAGGGAGTGTGAGACGAAAAGGTAATCTATGCGCGAATAGGAGCGGTGGACATGAGAGTAATAGGAGTAATCGCGTACATCCGGGGAATGGTATCGCCAAATATCTATAAGGCAGAGCGCAGTTAGTTGCCTCTTTAAGGCCGCGGACATGGCCCCTGTCCCGTGGAATGAGCCTTCACTACGGTCGAGTCCCGCCTCCCACACCAGATTGAAGTACCCCCCCAGAATGAGACCAGGGTCATCTTGTGTTATGTGCTCCCGCAACAACCCTCGCAAAAAAGAGTCTTGAGCCTGATTCGGTGTGTAAGTGTTGCATAAGGTGAGAGTGCGGTGCCCAATCTTGACAATCGCTTTGAGAAATCTGCCATCGTTACTACGGACTACCCTGGAGTCCCCCTGGTGGATACCTGCCCGACAGAGGATTGCTACTCCCGCTGACTTGGTGGGCGCAGATGCCCAAAATTGAAGAGGGTATCGAGGCTGGGCCATGTGAGAGACGTCGTCTCTCAGGAGGTGGGTTTCTTGCAGAAATATAATGTCCGGATTTTGCAAGAGGAGATATCGCCATATCTGGCGACGCTTGTTGGGGGTGTGAAGACCCTTCACATTGAGGGAGAGGAGTTTCAGACAGGGTACAGAGGTCATGATATCAGTGGGTCAGGAGCGAGCGCCAAGACAAGCAGAAGGGTGGGAGTGGGATGCAGCGCAATTCTCTCCCCCCCAATGTAGGTCCAAATAACTCAAAGGCAGTAGTGTTCGCTGCAGAGTGCTGGGTGAAAGAAGGATAACCTGCCCAAAGAGAGCCCCCAATATCATCAGGACTGCCCCCCCGCCAGGGATGGGAGTAAAAGAAGGGAAAAGAAAGAGAGGAAAAAAAAGGCATAGTAACTCGAACATAACGACGGCCAACATGGCCAACAAGGTCTATTCCAGTCCGGGGATGAGCCAGGCGCTAAGGCACAGGCCATCCCAGAGATGTCACTCTCCAAGGAATAGAGGTGGAGGCGGGTCATGGGAGATCAGTATCGCCCTCTGGGAGTGTAGTCCGGAACCGCCGTCGGGACGCAGTTCAGGCACAAGACAGCCATATCCACAGGGTGTCAATAAGGGAGTGGGGCGCTAGACCCACGTCCGCAAGGGACCGGCTCAGGGGGCAGAAAAAAAAAGAAAAAGCGGGCAGCTGGCGGGTGCATTGACCAACTATTTGTCAGATGGCTGAGAGCCTGAAGGCGAATGTCCACCCTCCAAGGAGCGGATGTGCTGTATAATGTCCTGCTTCTCTTGGGACGAAGTGTAAACTCCCGGGAGGAAGGGCGTCTGGAGCGATGAACCTTAGTCCATTAAGGTTTTGCCGGCTCGTGGACCCTGGGAGGTAGGCGCGAGGGACTCGTGGGTGGCGTGTCGGGGATCTGGAGCAATTGGGCAGCTTCTCGGAAGGACCGCAGCACCCGTCGCTTTGACTCCCACTGGAAGATAAGTGCAAACGGGTGTCCCCATTGGTAGCGAACACCCAGTTCCCGTAGCTTATCCGTTATAGGCCGAAAATCTCTGCGGCGGCGGAGCGTTGTGGGTGCAAGGTCCTGAAACAGCTGGATGGGAGTACCCTTGAAGGTGAGTTCCGGTTTGTCTTGAGCTGCCTTGAGGATGGCCTCCTTCTCTGTAAAAAAATGGACCCGGGCCAGGATGTCGGGGGTGAGGCCCGGTCGCCCAGGCGGGCCAGACACTCTATGGGCGCGGTCCAGGGCCGGCGGAGATGCATCCTCGTCTCCCCTGATTTCCTGGAGCAGGTCTGCCACAAAAGTCATAATGTCTGAACCTTCCGCCCCAATCAGGACCCCCCGCAGGCGCAGGTTGTTTCGGTGTCCCCTATTTTCCAAGTCCTCCTGCTTGATCTGCAACTCAATGTGCTGTTCCTCCAGGGTGGCCAAGCGCTGCCATAGGTGTTCTTGATCCTCCAAACGGGCATCCACTGTCTTTTCGAGGTCGTCCACCCTCCCTCCACGCTCCACCACGTCCCTCCTGAGCTCCTTGACGCAGGCCTGAACCTATGTTCTAAGAGAGCCGATTTCCGATTTGAGTTCGTGCATGAAGGTGGCCATAAAGGACTGTGTGACAGGATCAGAAGGTCCCCCGGCTGCTGATGCCATGTCTGCTGCTGAGGCTGATCCCGATTTATTCCACAGGGCCGTGACTGGGTTATCTTTAGAGGCCGCAGGAGGTTCCATCCCGGTCCGTGAGCGAGTCATGTCCCCCCAGGGGTGATGCCACAAGCAAGAGGCCCCAGGCGAAAAGACGCAACACAGGTACAGACTACTGTCCGGTCCGGCTGAGAAGGGCAGACCCGCCCACAGAGTCAGGAGGCCGTTGAAGGGAGGTCCGGCGCAGGCGATGTGACACGGAGGCAACTGAAGATCAGTTCCTCAAAGTCCCTCCAAGTGCTCTACCAGCCAATTGGGAGGGTGTGAAGCACGGACAGGGCTGGTCCGGTGAAAGAGCGGAGGTCAGGACAGATAGGCGTTGGATATCGCCACCCCTCTACCAGGGCACATAAGGAAGGCCGCCCACCTTGACCGTGCAGTAAATTCCGCAATTGAGATGGCACTCAGTGGTAGCCCAGGAGGTCGGCCAGACTCTACAAGGGTGCTTGTGGCGTTGAATGGCGAGGCGTCTACTTCCCCCAAGGAGCAGTCAGGCAGCCATACACAGCGTGCACTCACTGGGGTGTTCCAACGGGGTCACTGCGCCACAGCGGAGGAGCAGAGCATCAGGCTCCACAGCCCGGTAACTGAAGGCCAAGGCTGCGGCGAGAGTAGCGTGGCCGTATGGCTCTAGAGAGGCTGCTTGCAGGTGCCTCGGTCCCTGAGGTGTCATTCCAGGCAAGAAGCACCCCAGTGCAGCGTGTAAGCAGTTTAGGGGGTCCAAATCCACCAGACACCCCCCGGTGGCCAGGTAGACCCAAGGCGGCCGGTGCTTTGCCTCAAGCCAAGTCACGATCTGGTGCCGCCCTGCGTCCCGCCACGTGCAGCCCACGGCCCTCAGCGGCGTCAGTGGGGGGTCTCCAGGGCTCGACCGTATTCAGGAAGGCCCCACCAGGGCAGTAAATATGACCGCTAGGCCCCAGATGGTTGTGGGGGCCCGAGATGTCCAGCGCCACGCCCCAGCCGAGGCACAGTCCAGCAGCATCCAACGCCCCGCTGTGCCGTGCTCAATGCCCCCGGCAGCGTCAGCATGGGTGTCCCAGGGTCCAGCAACAGTCAGGGAGGCCTCGCCGGGGTGGAGAAAATGTGTATCCGGGCCCACAAGGGTTCATGGCGGGAGATCAGCTAAGGCCAAAAGATGGCCGCCGGGCCGAACATCGGCAAAGGGGGCCGTCTGTAGAGACCGCCCAGCCTGTAGATAGCACCTCCAGCAGTGTCGGCATGCGAAGGCCGGGGATCCAGCTGGGTGAGAGGTGCCTCCGCCGGCGAATAAGCAGCGCCAGCCAGGCCCAGTGGAAGATCAGTACTTAGGAGGCCCAAGATGGCGGCTAGGCGGGTCGCTGGCAGGTAGGGCACCCCCCGGAAGTTAGCGCCGGTGCACCCCAGCCCCTGTACCTCTGATGATGAAATTGTCCTCCTGTCGCCGGCGATCCCCAATCAAAGGCCGCGGGCCAGTGCCGAGATTCATCCACTCAAGGGTGCTCCAGGTCGGGATCGTCAAAATGGCGGTCACGCTCTCGTCAGCCGGAGCAGCCCGTCTCCCTTCACGCCACTGCCAGTCGAGACAGAGGGACAGTATCTCCGGTGCACCCCAGCCCCCGCACCTCCACTAGGGGCTCAGACTTCTTTCCGCTGGTGGTCCCTGGCAAGTGGTTGCAGGCCCGTGACGGGGACTGCCTTCCCAGGAGCGCGCAGGGCCGGGTTCTGCAAGATGGCGGTTGCGCTCCCGAGGGCCGGAGCGCTCTCCCTCCGTCTCTGCTCACACCGCTGCCGGCCAATATGGGGGGTCGCCGGGCCTCTGGACAGCAGCCTGGGCTCTTCCGCTGGTCAGTCTCCCCCAGCCAAGGCACCCCCGAGGCTGTAGTGCCGCATTAATATGTTGATTTCACCGGCGGCGGCCCGGAGCTCCAACGGCGTGCGTCTCACTCCATCGGTAGCGAGACCACGCCCCCCCCTGCACCACATTTTTAACATGTCTAACAAGGCGGGAGTAGCACAATTTTTTAAGACAATTGGCTCCGGGTTAGTTAGCACCTTCCCCAGACAGTTTTCGGAGTTACTCATTCATACACTCCGTGCTTGGAGGCATTTTTGGAGGCTTACCGCTTGTCCATTTGTCCATTTCCTAGGTGTCGGGACTGTGCTTTTATTTTTTCTGCTCCGCAATGGATGTCCCACCACAAGGCCAAATGGGGATAATACTACCACACATGCTCCTGTGCCGTGAACAAATGAAGAAATGTTTTGGTGCACCTTTACTTCAGGAACTGAACGACCATTGGTTCTTGTCCTTTTGGCCTGTCTGGCTACTTTGGAGTGTACCCTGGACATTGTAATTGTAATTGCATTTATATAGCGCTTACTACCCCTGACGTGGCGTAGAAGCGCTTTTTCGGCGAGTAGCACGCTACTCCGGAACCCTTAAAGGATTAGTGTTGAATTAGTATAGTGAAATATGAACGTGATTTAAGTGGTTGCTAGGCTAGTCAATTATTTGTATTCAGAAGGATAGGGGAAGGATAGAAGAGGGAAAAAAGGTTTGTATTTATAAAGCGCTTGTTACCCCTGAAGGGGTGTTGAAGCGCTTTTTTTGGGGGGGCGAGTAGCACGCTACTCCAGAGACCCATAAAGGATTAGTGGTGAATTAGTATAGTGAAATATGAAAGTAATTTGAGTGGTGGATATTAGTCAGTTATTTGGAGTGAGAAGGATAGCGGAGGGATAGAAGAGGGAAAAAAGGTTTGCATTTATATAGCACTTGATACCCCTGATGGGGTGTTGAAGCGCTTTTTTTGGCAAGTACCACGCTACTCCGGAACCCATAAAGGAGTAGTGTTGAAAATTAGTATAGTGAAATATGAAAGTAATTTGAGTGGTGGATATGTTATTCAGTTATTTGGATAGAGAAGGGTAGCGACGGGATAGAAGAGGGAAAAGAGGTTTGCATTTATATAGCGCTTGCTACCCCGATGGGGTTTTGAAGCGCTTTTTTGGCGAGTAGCACGCTACTGCTGAACCCATAAGGATTAGTGTTGAATTAGTATAGTGAAATATGAAAGTAATTTGAGTGGTGGATATGTTAGTCAGTTATTTGGATTGAGAAGGGTTGGGGAGGGATAGAAAAGGGAGAAAGGTTTGCATTTATATAGCGCTTGTTACCCCTGATGGGGTGTTGAAGCGCTTTATTGGCGAGTAGCACGCTACTCCGGAACCCATAAAGGCTTAGTGTTGAAAATTAGTATAGTGAAATATGAAAGTAATTTGAGTGGTGGATATGTTTTTCAGTTATTTGGATAGAGAAGGGTAGCGGAGGGATTGAAGAGGGGAAAAAGGTTTGCATTATATAGTGCTTGCTACCTCTCATGAGGTGTTGATGCGCTTTTTTGGTGAGTAGCACGCTACTCTCGAACCCATAAAGGGTTAGTGGTGAATTAGTATAGTAAAATATGAAATTTGAGAAGTGAACATGTTGGTCTGTTATTTTGATTGAAAAGGATAGTGGAGGGATAGAAGAGTGAAGGATTTAGACTTTTTTTTTTCTTTTGGGAGGTCATAGCAGTAGGAAGAGGCTTTGGGATGAGTAAAAAGGGGATGTGGAGGGCAAGAGTCAGAGGGAAGAGTTTAGAAAGGCTTGTTTTGGGGGATCGGTATAGTAAAAGAGGTGTCAGATGATGCAAGGAGGGGTAGAGTATGGGAGAGTCTAGAAAGGGTTATTTTGGGGATCATGGTAGTGGTATGGGGTTTGGGATAAATGAGAGAGTGGATGTAGAGGATAAATTGATAGAGGTATAGGGTGAGAAATAGGGTAGTGCATTGGAAAGAGTAGTAGAAAGAAGTTGGAGATGAGTCAGGTAGAAGATATATTGAGAGAAGTATAGGGTGAGAAATAAGATAGTGCATTGGATATGCTGAATTGGAAGAAAGTGATAAATATATAGATCCATAAGTACATGGAAAGTATATAGATGCATAAAGGAGGTAGGTAAATTTAGATTTAAGATATTGATAGAGGTATAGGATGAGAAATAGAGTAGTGCATTGGATATGCTTTTTTAGGAGAAAAGTAATAAATATATAGATCCAAGTACATGGAAGGTATATAGATGCATAAAGGAAGTAAAAAGATGCATTAGATAAACTCTGGTTTTAAAGTGTTATTGTACTTTAAAAATGTATTTGTATTTATTTTTTAACAACATAATTATTCTACATGTTTATACAAAGCAATACACAAAGATAGGTATATATCTATAGTAAAAATAAATGCTTATATACAGAGGCATATGCTGTAAATTTCTGTTTGCGTATGGTGCTTATGGGGGGAAGAGCCAATTCTTGAGTAGTTTTCTGAAGATAAGGTGGTTGTCCGTGGATCTTATGTTGGGGGGTAAAGAGTTCCATAGTTTGGCTGCTTGAACAGAGAAAGATGTGCCACCCATGTTTCTTTTCTTGTATCTTGGGATTTTGAGGTGAGGTGCCACTTTAGAGCGGAGGTTCCTTTGTTGAATGTGTTTGGTGACTTTTTTTTTTTATCCTGTGGACAAAAATGGAGAGCCCAATAGAGACCCGTTTCAGCACCTGTGCGAAGTAGGGATCGCAACTGGACTTTGCCCTACTGGTGGGTCCCTTAATGACTCACGTGTACTGTTGTCCTTTGCCCTTGCTTTTGCTCCTGAAGGCATATTATGAGCCCTCCTGGGATACTTTGGCTCCAAGTGATCTGGATCCTGGCTCGTCTTCTGCGGAATCAGCACTGGCTGTTCCTCCCTTGGGGAACGCTGAGGGGGATGGACTGGACCATACTTGCTCTATAGACCTGATGCGCTGGGTGCCTCTGGGAACATTGTCTGCAGTTACTGGCAACAGCAATGTTTTGTTTACTCCTCAGGAAGAACACAAACAATCTAACAGTTTTGAGTTGTGGAATTTTTTTTTAATTCGGACTAGTTTTTTACATCTCAAATTGTTTTAAAAAATATACACCGCTTTTAACTTACTTATAACTTTGCTTTTATACTTTTAAATTTAGTTTTCTGTATGCTTTTACCTTCAAAGTAGCATAGTGCCTTTTTTGTACTTTTTAGGGTTTTTATGCTTTTACCTATAGCTTTAGCATTGTATTTAGATAGCTTTGTTTTTAGTCGTCTCAAGTCCAAGGAGTGAGTGTCATGTGGGTACACTAGGCCAGTTTAAGAAACGCCATTTTAAATGCCCAGTTCTTAAGTCACCTTCTCCCCCTAAACACAATGACATATGACAAACATTCATTTGTGTGCACACATAGGGTAATATTCTCTGAACTCGGTTTTGCTTACACTACCATTTCGTAGGCACCCTATCAGAACTCCGTGAACATTCTGTCCTAGGGATAAGTTCATCATGCAAGATGTTATTTGTTTTGGCCACTCGGCGATAGAGCTATCACAATAGAAGAAACAAGAGCGGCCTGAGTGGGGCTTCGGCATGGTAATATGGTTGATGTTATTATATACACGACATCGACAGAGGAGCATTTTGCTGGCACGGAGAGGTCGATCCATGCCAGAAATTTAGCTCAGCTGTTTCCTGTTTACCTCATGCAAGGGATGCTGTCAAGCTACACACCAATACGATCAGTTTGCTGACACTTACCCACAGGTAATGGGGAGTTAGATCAACCTACAGGGATTTGGCAGATTCACTCACCCTAGACATGATAGGTTAGGATGTGCTAGGTAGGGGTACAATATAATATCCTACTTGTATGTAAGTATATATGTCCTCTGTAATAAGCACAATGGTTGAACTGTTTATCTTTTTCATCATTCTCGTAATGCTAACCACATTATACTGTTTCCATCTATTGATTATTGCAGTGCAAGTATTTTACTCAAGAATCACAATGCTTCAATAGATATTGAAACACTTTACTGTGTATTTCTTTGCATCTCTTTGGGTATGCATAAGTGACTGAGCGAAAGGGTTCTAGATCTGTTACCACGATTTCCCTGGGGAGTCAAGGAGTTATGTTCTAAGGTTGCGCAATCCATTTTTTACCTTGTCTGGTTAGGGGTACAGATGGAGCACTGTGAGCTAGCAGGACTATAGGCCAACATATCCTGAGAGGTGCTCAGAATGAGTGTTGCACAGTTCCAACATTTATGTTGTCCAACAAATGCACAGTTTTATTTGATAAAGTATAAGCCATATGACACTGACCTCCTGAACTCACAATAACGTTTCCCTGGCGTGTTGCTCCCTCGGTGGGCCGATGGTCAGCAAGACAAAGTCGGTGCCTGCAGTGCTCCACCACTCCCAAGGGAGATGCAAGATGCTGCTTGGTTGTTAAAGGTGTGAACAGTTTTTCAAGAGTTTGGAGAGGATGTTCAGCTTCTGCTCGAGTCGGTCTTTGTGATTGTTGCGGTGCAAGCAGCCAGGCAGGGCTTGGCACAATCTCTATGCAGGACCTCTGTTCTCAAACTTTAGCTCTTATTTGGCCTTCATTCGGTTCCCAGTAGACAAATCTGATTTCCTGGTGTCAGGGGGACCCCTAAATACTGAATGTAGGTGTTTTTAGGGGAGTGTAGGGTAGGGGTGACTTACATATAGTATATGCAGTGTACCTTGACATGGCACACAGGAAATGTGCCATTTCGTGTTGCCAAAATGGTTTGCAGAAAGAAGTGAAACTGGGGGAAGAGGTGTGGTGCAGCAGCCAGGGCAGCTGACTCCGGAACCCAGGGGCTCACGGTTCGATCCCCTGCGCCAGCGGCAGATCAGCCCAGCACCATGTGACTCTGGGCAATAGCTCGCTTAATCTTCCTGACGGCCCCCAGCGCCTTCACGCCCTCGGGTAATTGTTCGCGCTTTACAAATACTGGACATTTGCACCATTTCACGCATCCTGCAATAGCAGTCTGCATGCAGTTTTTGTGTGGTTCCCTTTGGATGGCATAATCCATGCTGTAGCCCATAGGAACCCTCTTTAGTACCCATGCCCTGGCTACCAGGGGTACCATTTGCCAGGGACTTACAGGGTTGCTAAAGTCCTTGCCAGTTGGGTTACAATTAAGCATTTAATTTTAGGGGAAAGAACACTGGCACTGGAACCTGGTTCGCAGGCTTCAGTGCACTGTCAGAGTTGAAAACCAGCATCTAGCAGTTCAAATGGGAGCATAAAGTGGGGGTACACCTGCAAAGAGAAGTCCAGCTTCCTACACAAACCAGTGAGGAATCTTGTCACAACAGGTGACTTAAATAAAGAAGATTGGTCCGGCAAGCACAAAAATACAGAAATGGATGAAAGATAGCGCTTAACTGTGCCCAGAGCAGAGACCTGTTGGGTCAAAGATAGAACAAATAATAGGACCTGAGAAAGAGGAGCAGATATGGGATCAAGGCATTTTGATACACACCATGCTACACATTTGTCTCATCAGCAGGTGCATACCGATTTGGTGGAGGGTCGCCTGGCTGCCAGATTACCATCACATACTTCGGGAGGAAGGCTGAAGGCTGTCAACTGTCGCCGCTCAATCTCAATGCATGAAGATGGGGAGCGTGCTGTTTCAAGTGCAGAACCCTCCCCTGTTGTGACAGATGATCCTCCCGAAGAGGAATCTTGACCTGAGGACCGATGCTCATGCTTAACAGCTCTGGATACCAGACTCTCCGTGCTCAGTCCGGAAACAAAAGAATGACTTGAGCCTGGCCGTTCCTGATCTTCCTGAGAACTCTGGGCAGGAGTGGTATTGGCGGAAAGGCATACAGGAGGCGGGAGCTCCAATTGAGACAAAAAGTGTCTCCGAGCAAGAGCCGCCTTGGAAACTCCAGCATGCAGAACTGCTGCCATTAAGCGTTTTCCGCCATGGTGAATCGATCTAAGGCTCTCCTCACTCTTGGAAGAGGCTTTGCACTACCTCCGGATGGAGACACCATTTGTGATCCACTGGGCCTTGACGGCTGAGTTTGTCTGCCCTGGCGTTTAGACAGTCCGCCAGGTGTTGAACCATCACAGAAATGCCCTGAAGTTCTATCCATGTCCAGAGATGGCAGCGTCCCTTGACAAATGGTCTACGACTGCACCCAGCCCTGCTTGTAGAAGTACCACATGGTGGTAGTGTTCCCTTGATGGAGGGTAGAAAGGCCTTCAACACCAAGCAAATCGCTCAAAGCCCCAACAAGTTTATGTGGAGTTCAGACTCCACCTAAGACCAGAGTCCTCTGATCTCCTCCTCTCTCCGATGACTGCCCCAGCCCAGGAGTGATGCATCTGTCACTACAGTCAGCTGTGGTCAGGAATGGGAAAGGGGCCTGCCACTGACCCAATCGGGGTTCGTTAGCCACCCCAGCAGGTCTTTTGCAGTTCCCTCCGAGATCTAAACAATGTCAGAGATTCCCCTGATGCTGTGCCCATTGGAACTTTAAGTCCCAATGCAGAGCCTGCATATGCCAATAGGCATGTGTTACCTGCAGGATGCAGGAGGCTATGAGGTCCAGTAGCCTCACAGTCTGTCTCACCGAAATCCAGGATAGACGCTGAAACATCGGTATCATAGCCTGAATATCCTGGACTTGCCATTTGGGAGGATAAGCCAAATACTGCACCGTGTCCAGAACAGCTCCAATGAAAGGGAGTGTCTGAGAGGAAGTCAGGTGTGACTTCGGCACGTTGATAGTGAATCCCACTGAGTGCAAGAGGTTCGCCTGGCGGAGTAAGGAAAGCTGGTCCCTTTGTACAATCTGTAGCACCCAACGGCCTGATGTTATTTACCTCCAGTGGGGCAGGTGATGGTATATCCTGTAACCCACTAGATGCCCATGATGGTAGGAGAACTAACTAAAGGGGCCTGGAGGCTGCGCTGCCAGGGGAGTGGTGGCCAAACTTCTGGCTACCGTTCCCAAATGGTCTGTTGCCACGAAAAAGGTGTGGAAGCTTGCTGGCCGTGATGGCTGGGAGGGTATTGACACAGTTGGAAACCCCTTCCGTAACCACGAAAGGGGCGAATGGAGGACTGGGGGTGGCAAGGGTCCATTGAGAGGCCCAAGGACTTGGCCGTAGCCCGGGAGTCCTTAAAGCACTCTAGCACTGAGTCCCCCTTCTCTCCAAAGAGACAGGAGCCATCAAAGGGCATATCCATAAGCGATGCTTGGGCATCCCCAGAATAGTCAGTAGTCATCATCCAGGCGTGGGGCCGAAGAGCCACCAACAAAGAAATCGCTCTGCCCAGTGAGTTGCTCGTGTCCAGACCACAATGAATGGTGAACTTTGCTACATCTCTCCCATCAGCGATAACCTGAGAGAGTATAGCTTGGGCCTCCTCCAAGACCATTGGCGGCAGTTGTGCATTCGAGTCCTAGATCGTGTGGGAGTAACGGCCCAAGAGGCACGCAGTGTTCACCGACCGCAGTGTTAGGCTGGTGAAAGAGAACATCCTCTTGCCAAAGGTAACCCGCCTCTTGGGTTCTCTATCTGGTGGAGTGGAAGGGAACGCGGCAGGGTTAACTCTGGAAGTGGAGACTTGGACCACCAAGCTCTCTGGAGTGGGATGTGGGGTGAGGAAACTGGGGTCCCCTGGAGCAGACAGTTGATGCAGGCAATCATCCTATGCACAGGAGCCCTATGCAGGGTTTGGACCAAGCCTCGAGGAGGACGAGGGGAGGGCTTTGTTAAAGGGGAGCAAAGGTTTGGAGTGGGCAGTCCCCGGTTGAAGCACCTCCATCAAGACGTTAGTCTTGACTGCCACTGAGGGCAGCTGAATGTCAAAGACCTCAGTGGCCCTACGCACAACCATAGCGAAAGAAGCCCCCTCCTTCATAGCCACAGGAGGGGGGGAGACCAAGCCAGTGTCAGGTGAGGAGTATAACCCACTGGCATCTGCCAGATCCTCATACCAGGTGTCCTTGGTATCATCCAATGGGTCACCATACCTCTCCCATTCATCAGGGTTGCCATATCCCTTCCATTCATCCCGTGTACCAGGACTGTCATAGACAAAAGGCCCTGGCTACGACCAGGAAGACATGGCTCCGGACGCTGTTGGGACTGGCGTCGTGCAATGCTGGTCCTGCTCCATGTCGGAATCGTGGACAATGGAGCGGATGCCAAAGGTGTCAGTCTTGCTGGGATCCACCACCAGATCCATGGGCCCCAAATGGCACAGTGGGTGTACCTGCCGGTGGGAATCCGAACCCATGAGGCCCGAAGGAGCTCCAGAGGGGTCAGGCTGCCCAAAAACAAGGTGCATGGTCTCATAGAACTCATGTCGGGGAAGCGTTGATCTGACACTGGTTGGGGCTCCGTGAGGCTCTGCGGAGGCTCGGGGCCTGGGGTGCCGATGCTCCCTTGTCTCATCTGAAGATTTGGACAGAAGCAGAAAAGTCGAAGACCTCTTCGACTAGTTTGATTTCTTCTTTTTATGTGACTTATCCGACGACGGCTTCGACCGGGACGACAACCAGCGGGTGCAGCCTGGTGAGCAGTCCTGGGACGTTCCATGCGACCCAGATCTTGATTGTCACAGGGTGTTATGTTTCGTATATAGGCCCTAATGTAGACACGTTCATATATGCCATAATGTAGAAATACTCGTATATGCCCTATTATGGTCATACTCGTATATGCCCTATTATGGTCATACTCGTATATGCCCTATTATGGTCATACTCGTACATGCCCTGTTATAGTCATGGCTCCTAATATAGGCATGTTCTTTCACCTACATTAGTTCCCTACAGTACACAACGAGCTCTGAGGATTGAACGTTATCTAGTCTGTGGTTAGAACACTGCAAGGTCTTTCCAGAACACAGGCCTACAATGTACTCATAAATTATGCATGAGCATTCACCAGCTACATCTACCGCATAATATGTATGTACAAAGTTCACCCCTGACGTCTTCCTCATGTCTAACAAAGACCAATACAAACCATACTGAGGGACGAGACACTTTAGGGTATAAATACACCAAATCTTGCCACGGTAAGATAGAGGGAACCGAGACTTCCATGCTGACCAGAGACGCTGAGGCTCCTGCATGCAGTCGCTCCAGCTGACAGCGGTCTAACACAGCCCTTGCGGGGTGTCCAACTCGAGACCAGGATGAGGTCCCACACTCTCTCTCTTCAGGTACGGGGGTTCGACTAAATCCTAGAAGGATTCTTGGCTCCTAGGCTTTTAGACCTACACATATGCTAGGTACACTCAGGTACATCTAGCTAGGCATCGTAGGAGTACGAGCACTTTCGTAATGCTTTTTAAATTCATGTATGTATTCATGATTATTGCAATATGGTACAACTGTTCTATCCCTTTGCTTTTATCGTACTGCTGATAATATATCTCTGCTATTGTCTGCTGATTGCTGCAGCACATATATTTTACACTAGAATAACAACTGTTCAATAAATACTTATTGAAACACCCAGACTGTTTATTCTGTGTAACTCTCTGAGACAAACCGAATAAGTAAGCACGAGTGACTGAGCGAAAAGTAGTACATTGTTTCCACGATTCTGAGGGATCAGGGTTGTCATGATCTAAGGTCGCCAGAAACTAATCTCTCCCCGATAAGAGGAGATTCTAGTGGCACTGTGAGCTAGCTAATGCAAATCCTGCTAACATACGCGGTGGGGGTGCACAGAGCCAGTCTGCCACCAAGCCCACGGTTTATGTTATCCAAACGCGCAGGTCCTGCATGGGTACTATAGGAACTACACGACATGGCGCCAACGTTGGTTGGGTACTTATTTAACAGTAGAATCTGAGTAGTTCAGTCGTGCTATTCTCAGAGAACCTACTCACAAAACCCCAGAGACGTCTGGAGTGGGTGGGCACAAACTCAGCCACAGCTGAGTAGGCGAGATATCCTATTTATCGGCTGATGGTTAATCAAGCTTGAAGGACATTTAGTTCCTAAATTGTGCATAAAACCTTTAACTAAGTTCTCTTGGGAAAGCTTTTTTTTTCAAAATGACTCAGAGCGATGAAGAAAGAGTAGATCTGCATCTCTCAGCCGGAGAACCACCCGAAAATGCAATTGAAATTGCACCTAAATTCAGACATACGCTCACCATGAAACTATTAAAAAATGGTTTACCACCAAGGGGTGGCGTAGTAGCTCTCGTGATTGAGGCACACGAATCAAATAAAACAGAGGTATTCTATTCATGGGTTACATTCCCAGCAGCAGCTGCTGTAACAAAGACATTTCACTACTACGTAGAAGGAGATGCACCAGAGGAATACTGTCCATTTGATGACATAGAGATTCCACTCACTTACCAGGAACACTTATACTGGTTTAAAGGCGCCCTACCCCACTTAAGAGCAAGAGTAAGATTAGGCCCGCTCGGAGGAGACGGGGCCACGTGGCCAATACTAGCGGCGTACACACCGCATCCTGAAATTGGAACAATGCCACAGCCAGAATTATTCATACAACACAGAGATTTTATTAAAATCTACAGGAACTTGACAATTCGTCATGAGGACTCTCACAGTTCAACCAACAACAGTTGCAATAAACGGGACCCAATTCCAGGGTCCAGTAACTAAAATTACTCCTCAAACATTACACGCGGTAATGGGCAAAATGCCAGCAAAACGCGAACAAATACCATTCTAGATAGCTCAGAAAATAACTCAGCTTGAGGAGGTATTCCCGAATACTACCACCTATGATAAACCCAGAATACTAACAATATGCTTGCCCATGGGGATCACACCACAAGTAGAGGACTGCACCTCTTGGGGTTCAGTCTTTGCTGCCAAATATACCAGAACACATGGTATCCCATCCTTAGCAGTAGTACCTGACGTATTGAGACAGATACAAAATGAGTACGGAGCAGAGCCTGCCCTAAACTTAGGGATGAAGTTACTAAACAACTTTGATCAGGTATCAGCCATAATACTAGTTAACATTAAGGGGGAAGCAGCTTCAGTGGCGATCCGCCAACGCCTAAGGGAGTTCAGTCCAATAGATCAACAACACGAACTACCCAAAATAATTGAAACTGCATATGCAGAGCTAGGCAGAGACAGTCTAGGTGGGAAAGCATTAAAACCACAACTGGTGGGCAGTCCTGAAAAGGACACTACAAAGCAGACACCTACTTCTTCTAAAAAGAAGTGGGAAAATAAAAAGCAACAAAAGTCTAAGGACAGCAGATCTCAATCCCAAGGCAGGTCTTCTCAACAGGAGCCCTCTGAAAGGAGGTATAACCTCAGGAATAGGGATAATATTAAAAAACCTGAGAGGTATCAGGATACTGATACACGTTCCTCTCGTTCCTTTCAGGGTTCATCAAAAAACTCAGAGAGGGAAGGACGGTCAGAACACAGACAAGAGGAGCGTACAAAGTCCAGAGACACGCAACGCGCTGCGGACTACGCACCTAAAAAAGAGGATAAACAAAAACAAAAACCTCAGTTCAAAAAGAAGAAGGTAGCAGGTCTCAAGATCAGACATGCCCAGAATTCTGAGGACACAGCTTCTGAACGGGGAATGGGCTCTGACGATGCTAGACAGCGCGGCAGAAGTAACGATAGCTCGCCAGAACCTGAAGGAATTTCTGGTGACAGCGGAGTTGACTGAGTATATCACGGTGGAAACACCTGATACTCGGGTAAGTTTCCCACATAAGTTACATGAGATAACTCTCCGGATGGAGGGGGACAAGCCCAGGAAAGTTAAAGGTCTATTTTGGAAAAATCTGTCATCTGGATATGACATCCTATTAGCAGAGCAAGACTGGCCGCCAGCATTCGTCATGGAGTGCCCAAAGGGAGAAAAGGTAATTTTTCCAGCATTTTCCGACCTCGTTCCCATACATTTAAAACATGCATATGCGCAGGAGTGGGCGGTTGCCCTAGCTCCAGCATTGTACAAAAATCATGCAGGTTGGGATGAGGATTCAACCCACCACGTGATCCCGTTAAAAGTTTCCCGAATGCTCAAAGGCAATACCCTATAAAGCAGGAAGCTAACAAACAAGTCAGGGTGATCGTAGATCAACTTGAATACCAGGGGGTGATAGAAAATTGCACTTCGCCTATGAACAATCCTTTGTTCCCCGTAGCCAAACCTGACAACACATATCGTCTAGTTTTAGATTACAGACATTTAAACACCTGCACAAAGACATTTGCAGTTCAAAATGCACACAGTGCCGCATTAATGAATAACATTGTGCGACAAAAATACAAAACAACACTTGATATCTCAAATGGATTTTTCTGCCAAAATATAGCGCCTGAAAGCAGGTATCTGACCGCATTCTCAGCGCTAGGGTCCCAACGGCAAATCCCAACGGCAAATTTGTCGACTCCCCCAAGGGTAACAGAGTTACTCCAAAGTTTGGATGAAGAAGCATTGTCCTATGTGGATGATATTTATCTAACAGACGATGACTTACCGAGGCACTTGACCAGGGTGAGCACCATTATTATGGGATTCGCCTCGGAGGGCTATAAATTTAATTTCAAAAAATCAAAAATTGCCCATCTCAATGTCCTATTTTTAGGGTATGAGCTGTCAAGTGACGGAAAAAGCCTAGCAGCTAACTTTTTAGAAAAGTGTGCGCTGCTCCAAACTCCAAAATCATTAAAGAATTTACAATCAATTCTGGGATTCCTAAATTTTGGCCGAATATACATTTTGGATTACGCAGAAAGAGTAAAACCTTTCTACGACTTAATAAAACCTGATTTTTCAGTCAGACAATGGACACAGGAACATACAAATATCCTGCGTTCCCTACAGGAAGACATGATAGCTTCTAAACATTTACAGACACGCGTAAACGTACGCAACTTAGTGATCCGAGTAATAGCGGGTCAATGCAGGTACACTTATTTGACTTTCAATGAAGGCGAAACGGTACCAATCGCATACAAATCACACCTGTACACAAACGCAGAGATGCGTTTCACTTCAACAGAAAAAATCCTGACAGCAGTGCAGACCGCTGTAGCAAGAGAAAGAGCTCTGGCTTAGGGAAAACGCATAATTGTCGTGACCCCAGTACCAGCCTTAGAGGCTGTTACCAAGGCTAGCATTCCAAATGCGAAAGCCTTACATCCCAGATGGATACAATGGGCTAATTCTCTTACTGCAACGGATTTTGAATACAGATTTGATCCAAGTTTAAAAACACAAGCATTTCTGCAATACGAACAAGAATATCCTCTACCAAATGAGATTTTGCCTCTAGATCAGTATGAATACATTATTTACACTGAGGGATCTGCTCAACCAGCCATAGGGAGTAAGCAAGCTTACAGCGCGGCGTGTGCAATCGTTAAAGGTCGAATGCGCGATGGAAAGTTCCATCCCAGTAGCACTAAAACGCAATCTCTAGGAGACTGCACGGCTCAGTTAGCAGAATTAAAAGCACTGATACTGGCACTTATAAATACGGAACACGAATTCCCCACACTAATTGTGTGTGATTCATTTTACTGTGTACAGTTGTACAATGAATCTTTACATAATTGGGAACAAAACGGGTTTAAAGACGCAAAAGGTGGCACAATTAAGCATAAAATGCTATGGGAACAGGTAGTGGAGTTGAGAAACAAACTACCAAGGGCTCACGTGATACATACACTGAGTCATCAGCGTGATGGCGTTCACGTTGAAGGGAATTCATTGGCTGATGAAGCTGCAAAGGGGGCTGTACGCACAGCGTCCGTAGCTGCAATCACTCGTTCAAAAACGAGAATAGACGGCGAGATTTTGGTAGCTGTCAATGCTTCACGCAAAGGCAGCATAGCAGTACCTAAAAAATTTCCACTCAAGTACTCTTACAAGTTAGATGCACAAAACATTCCATATGCTCAGATTCCTGGAGTGGGGGATAGAGTAATACCAAATATGAATCATAGGCAAGGCTTAATTCTAGCAGCACACGAGGGTTTGGGTTCTGCGCATACAGGCGTTACAGCGACTATTTCTTTACTGAAACAGCGCTACTGGTGGCCAGGGTTAACAAAGCAGACCAAAGACTATGTCTTAAAGTGCGACATCTGCCAGCAGATGAAAGGCTCCACCGTAGCACGCCCAGCACAGACACCATTACTAAAATAAGACAAACCTCTCGCATGTGTGTATTTGGACCACTGCGGACCCCTACAATCTGATGGGGCCAAGAAATATATCATGGTTGCAGTGGATTCCTGCTCTAGATTCCTATGGGTTTGGCCTCAGCGCTGTGCTGACGCTCGAACTGTTATAAAAGATTTGCGAGTCTTTATCGGCACATACGCAGTTGGCACGTTACATTCTGACCGTGGCCCGGCGTTTAGCTCTCAGGCTTACAAAGAGGCCATGGAAGGAATGGGCGTAGCATTGCGGTACTCCTCTCCGTACCATCCTGAGGGAAATTCTGTTGTGGAGAGGAAAAACCGTGACTTAAAACAATCTTTAACAGCTAGGGTATTAGGCAAAGGCAGTAGATGGGTCGATCACTTATATGGGGTGCAAAGAGCCCTGAATAATCAGCCAAGAAGCTCTCTAGGGGGTGTCACTCCTTATGAGGTCCTATTTGGGACAAGAATGTGGGTACCTGATCTTGATTGAGAAGGCACAGTGGCGGATGAAAAACCATTTGATATCCATGATCGTTTGGCTGTTTTACAGGATCTAAATGATTCCAGGACACAACAAAGCAACGTCCACTTAAAACAGACCGCCACTGAGGAAGTCAAGGCAGTAACGACAAGACCTGTCTGGATCCCAAAAGTCGGGGATCTGGTCAGAGAGAAGATTGCAGACAAGAAAGAATTTGGGCCATCCTACAGAAAGCCTGTACCCGTCCTAGCAATCCAAGGCACGAGAACTGTACTTCTGCCGCCTCTTGCCGGGAAAAAGGAGAAAAGGAGAAAAGATTAGTCTCAATTGACCTAATCAAACCACACTATGTGGCCGATACTAAACAGTAGGCCACGTGGACTCCACAGTAGTAGACACCCTCCTCTCGCTACAATCCAAGAAGTTCAAACAGAAAGACTCATCACGTTTGAAGAGCCACCTGTACGGAATGAAGGACTGAGCAACAATGCTATGGAATTCGTTCCACTTCAACAAGAAGAAAATGAACTTAACAACCAAGTTGCAATCAGACCGACTACAGACGTCTACGTCAACATGCCTCGTCAAGAGCAAAATCCAATTTCAACAAATCCCGATGCAATTCCAACAATTGATCGAACTGCTTCTGGCTATTTCATGAACTTTGATACGTTTTCACTGGATCCAAGCGAGCCGGAAATGATGCCAGCCAAAAAATCACTCAAACAGAAACTCACTGACTTTTTGAACTTTTTTAGAAAGACCTACCTGGTGTCAGCTTGGATTGAACTATGGTATATCACTGGGATTTTCTTTTTTCTTTTCTGGCTAGGTTTAATAATAACGTTTAGTATGCTTATTAATGGACGATACCTCCAGCAGAGCTCGACAGCCCAAAGAGTCAATTTGATTTTAAAACCACACCAGTCTTCACATCGTGAACCAAGAGACTTGTCTTCAGTGAACATCACAGCAGTTCCTATACTGGACGGTATTGTCATAAGGTTTCTGCACATACAGAGCTATGCACAGGATAATAGGACCTCGGAATATAGTGGTGAGCCAACCATAAACCTTAGCACCCAAAACCCCAACCCAACTAGCCTTAGCGTCCCATTAGCACTAATGTACCAACGATTAGACAACCCAGAACACGGTATCTCTCTCTCAGGACTTGCAGAGGCAAGAACACTCTTTCGTCAAACTCGTACCTGTCCACAACATGCGTAAGAAGAGACACTGTATAGTTCAAAATGTTTATTTCAACTTACGTGCTCTTAGATACAGTACACGTGTCAGTACTAATAGCATAATACATATGAATAATATAATCAGCATAGTTACTACTCCATAGAATACGAACGGGGAAAGCATCTCATAAAGCAGTGGATATATGTCTAACTAACATTACCACCCTCCCCGTGCTGGAAGCCAGTTTATTATGAGAATAGAAGACCTTTGGGCTTTGACTAGCGAACCCCCATACCTCAGTCTCTTGATGCAAAACTACATCAGCAAACAATCACAGCTCTTCTCTCTGGAAAGGTCGTCTCCAAGTGCTATCTCAGAGCAGGCGATCGCATTATTAAAAGCACACACTAATTTCTCAATGGCAGCTGTACATATGTTATGTCTAGGTGCGAGGGACGGGCCAAATCAGTAGGAACCAGGGATTTGTTATTCGACCTTGTAACTGTTGTTCAGACTGAGCCCAAAAGGGAATAGGAGAAAAGGTGAGAAACAGAAAATGCAGACAGTTGTAAAATAACTTGGCAGTAGCAGAGGGCGACAGAACATCCAAGAGTAACGTGCGCAAAAGTCATCATGGCAGCCAGGCCTGTGTTAACGTAGCCAGACAGACCAGGAGGCCATGAGCCACAAGACACCCTCCCCTGGACAGTCCATCGACCAAGACGAAAATGAAGACAGAGTTCCAAACACCTGAGCAGAATTGAGGCTGTCCCCCGACAGTGAACGGCAAGTTAATTAATCCAAAAACGTTGAAGAGCAGAAAAATGCTATACCGTCCAAAAGGACATCATTGGAATCGTCAAAAAACGTAGACGCCATCCAGTCCAACAGGTCAAAGCTGCAGGAATGTTCCTCAGAGGATGGAGCATCCAAAAGCAATGCGGGACAGCTTGCGTGATATTCAATATAACTTTGTTGTAGGAGATTCTGAGCAGCCGCCCAGATATCCCATTGTGCCAAAATCCCCAGTGCAGCCGCACGCATCATAAAGCCAGCAGCGGAACAGTCCCGTTCATGGGCCTCTAAGGGACCCACCAACCGAACAAAATCCGGGACCGACAATGACGAATTGGAGAGGCAATAATCCATGGTCCATGTAAACGGACAGCGGATGCAAGACATCACAGGTTGCACGCAAGTGAAATACGCAAAGCGAAAGGAAAGGGTGTAGGACACACTGATAGTTGCCAAGGGCAGAACATCGAAGCCAACCAGAAGTCGCTCACGGAGCAGCTGGAGGCGTTCGGGATCGAGAAGGGCCCAGTGGTGTGCAGCCATTGCGCAGAAAACAGACCAACAGCAAGACACCAGCCGCCAAAGCGAGGATTAATGGGAAACCACCAAAAACGCTAGAAAAAATAGAATGTATGAACGCCGGTATCACACCGAAAATAGTTTGAAAGGTGGACACGAGGCCAGACCCCACAACCTTAAAAAGTGCACCAGACCCTCAGTGTTTGATGCGTTAAAAATACGATGAATTAACTCCCCAAAATGTTGGGGGAGGTCAGTGTTCAAAAGGGCCTGTATTTCACTGTGGGTACTCGCCACCTGGAGAATGAATGTCTCCCGGGCGGATGTGAGCATAACCTCCTCATTCAATAATAGGGCCTTTATTCTGCTCAACTTATTGAAATCTGCCTCCATGGTAGGAATGGAAGGCCAAATAGAGTTATCAACGATGTCGTGAGGGGGAGGAAAAAGCACATTCTTGCAGCAGACAACTCTGTGTGAGACTGTAACAATATACGGAATGCCAGCCTGTAGGCCACAACAGTTTTCGTTATTTAAAAGCAAATAGCTACCGTTAGTAAGCAAAGTAAAAGTAGGAGAAATAGCAGGAGCAGGAATACCCTTCAGCACACATGCAAGATTTGGAACTGAAACGCTACAAGCCCCGTGCAATTTAATATGTTTACAAACAAGCGAATGACCCACAGTTGAATCACAAGACTCCCCCGTGAGAAATACCTCCTTGCCGTCTCTAAGGCATTTATACATGAAAGGCAAGGACCAAAGTTCATGCAGGAAAGCACTACCCAAAGGCTGGAAACGGCCTACAGGATAATGTTTCATGCACGAACCGAATTCAAATAGGAAAAAGGTAAAGCTATAACCCCATGAACTAGCCACACCGCAGAATCTAGTTCCGCTACAGAGAATGGTAAAGGATCCACTTTTTCAATATGTAACAAAGTGTAAGATGCATCCTTCATGGACATGAACTGCTGTTTGTCAGTCAAATTAAAAGGCAGAAAGAGGGCAGTGGTGTTTAACAAATTCCAAGGAACTTTACCCAACTTAAGGGTTTGCAAAGTCCATGCAAACTGCATCACTGAACGCAACTGATTCTGACCATGATACAACATAGAGACATCATCTTGTACAATATCAACAACAGAGGATACAATGTTCTCTAATGTGTAAATGCGGGAAGACAGGGTATTTATACTATTATCAACAACGGCAAGCACCTTTTCCAAATTTGCTTGGTCTATTTCCCTAAGACGGGAAGCAGCTTCGATCTGTGACAGCTTCCAGAGTTCATTATACGCTTCATAAATGAATCTCTTCGGTCGGGGACCACGAGGTCCCAAGATAAAGTCAGATAAATCAATAGTGCCTGATAGGAGGGATAAATGGTTCTTAACAGATTCTAAGGACGAATGTTGTAACCATTGTTTACATAATTTACCAACCGAATACGTGGTTACAGTACGAGTTTCAGTAAATCTTGGATCAGGCTTGTCCTGTATGTAGCCAGGAACTGTGCCATGAAAACGCAGTTGGCATGCATTAGATGAAATGGGCCATGCCAACCAGGGTGACTGTATCAGTGCAGAAACGTTAAAGGAATTGTTTTGAAACTGAGCCTGTAACGCCATAAGGGACATATTAAAACGCAAACTATCATTTGGAAAACTCGACAAGGATGGGATGGTTGGCGTATTTAGTTGTTTAACGGTAGCCAACCCCCAACACGTGGTCTGATGTATGGAAGCATTTAGAAACAGAATTTGGGCTGGGATAAGGCAAGCGCGGTGCAAGGCCTCAGTGCCTTGCACCTGCCATGGCTTCGAACCCCAGATTGATTTTAAATCCACTGTGTCTTTCCAATACTCATAACCACCCACCGCCAAGGCGCTCAAAAAGGAACCCGAATATAGTAATTTAGTGTGGGTTAACAATATCTTTTGAGTCAATGGGGTTTTTAATTTAAAATAATAGGACCCAGGGTTCGATCGATTAAAATCAGTAAAATAGGTGAATTTATTTCGAAGAGTCTGGGAACTACCTGGTACGGGGTTTGGGCAGTGTTCCCATTGGGTATAAGTAACAGGGCTGCGTAGTGCACTTGGTTTGTGGAGAAAATGATTGCCCCAATGCTGGTAGCAATACAAATCGGCATAATTCGCAGAATTCATATACAAGTCTTCAGCATTAAAGGAGGCATAATATTTTAAATCAGCAAACAATGCTTCAACTGCATGCACATCCCAATCATCAGAATGAATATTACTTTTTACTACATCACCCATCGAGACTCGAAGGACATTTGGTACATTAATAATTTCCGTCGGGCCATGGATTTGAAAGTTTACTGCATCCCATACGATGCCATCAGCAACTGGAAACGCTGAAATGTTCCCAAATGTGTGGTCACGCTTCATGATGTGCGAAGAGGAATGTGGAGCCAAAATCCCAGCCACACTGTTCACAGCAGAGCGTTCAGGTAAATAGTGACCATTGATTAGTAGAAAAAACACTGTGACAAAGCCAATGGACATGAACAAAAAGATCAAGAAAAGTACCATCCAAATATATGTCCAAGGTGGAATCAAAAAATTGTCTCTAAACCAGGATACAAAAAGACTAAACTTGGACGGGACCTTTGATGAGTCGGAATCCGAGTCAAAGGAATAACGTGTCGGGCTCAGTGGCGTTGTTGGTTGGTGTGCCACCGACTCTGTGGCGGGATAAGTATATTCGTCCTCAGCTATGCAGGGTGATGCAGGGGGTCCAAATATATTTTCAGGCAAATCAACCATCTCCATGGTAACATCAGTGATAGCTCGTGCAGGCGTGCCTCGAACGCTTGTCCGATAAATGGCAGGACAAGAGACCGCTGGTGTGACACTATTCAGGATCGGCCAAATGTTGTAGCTTGACATTTTCCACTGAGATGTATCTGTTTTCCTTGCGACCGGGAAGCGGTGGTAGGATGACTGTACGTGTTCCCTTCAAGCCCAGTACTGGAACCGGTGCACGAAAAGAGGGGCCGAATTCTTTTTGTTCTCCACCTTCTCTCGTACCAGGTCGCCAATCTTCGGAAGCCAGCCGGCAACCGGAATCTGCACAGCAGGGTCTGTGGCTGAAGGTAAATGTGCAATTGCTAGTTTGTCTCGGGCTTCTTGTAAGTCCTGTAACATAGTAGAATGATTATCTACATCGAACTTGGCGGATTGCGCCGCCATGTCTAGACCATCAAGGTCAGGCACAAGCATTCGTATGCCAAAGAGCATTTCGTAAGGGGTCCGCCCACCCAGAGGCCTTCTAGGGAGATTATTAAGTGCACGCTGAACGGTATACAAGTGGGCCAGCCAGGTCCTGCCAGTACCTATAACTCTAGCTGTCAAGGATTGCTTTAAGTCACGGTTCATTCGTTCAACGATAGAGTTGCCCTCAGGCCTATACGGAGACGAAAATTTCACCCGCACCCCTAAGGAGCCCATTGCGTCCTTGTAAGCCTTAGAGGCAAACGCCGGACCTTGGTCAGAATGGAAGGTGCCGCATGCAAAAATTCCCACAAAGACACGCAAATCCCTAATGACATTTCGTGCGTCAGCACTCCGTTGTGGCCAGACCCAGATGAACCGTGTGCACGAGTCCACTGCCACTAAGATATATTTATAGGCAGTGTCTGAAGAAAATGGACCGCAGTGATCCAAGTAAACACACCCAAAGGGTCTGTTTGAAATTGCAAGCGAGGTCTGCGGTGGTCTTGTGACTGTTGAAGGCTTGATCTGTTGACAAACGTCACAGGAAAGCACATAAGTACGTGTATCTTTGTATAAACCACGCCACCAGTAACGCTGCTGCAAAATGGAAATTGTCGCAGGCACACCAGCGTGCGCCGAAGCCATGCCTTCGTGTGCCGCTGCCATCAAGGAAAGTCTGCGGTCCGCGTTGGGGATCAGCCGAACCCCAACGTCAGGTATTGTTACAAAAGGAGCCTGATCGGGACCTATCTGGTAAGAATATTTAGAAGGGAAACCTCTAGGGTAATTAATTCCTTCTTTTGTTGCAGCAATAGCTGCCAAGATATCAGTGTCTATTTTAGACATGGATCTAGTAACTGCTGCTACTGAACACGTGAGTACTGCTGATCTGGCAGCTTCATCTGCCAGACTGTTACCAACAGCGTGTGCGCCCACTCGCTGATGGCCTAGGGTGTGAACCACCTGTGTGAGTGGCAGACGTCTTTGTAATTCTGCCACTCTAACCCAAAGCATTTTATGCTTGATTGTGTTGCCTTTAGCGTCTCTATAGTCATTTTGCGACCAAAAGAACAGATTGTCATTGTATGATTGAACACAGTAGTAAGAATCGCACACGATTAAAGTGGTCACATCAGGATTTACGAACTCAAGCGCAAGCACTAAGGCACGCAACTCGGCCAATTGTGCGGTACTGTCCCCGAGTGTCTGTTTATGCACCACAGTGGATTTGAACTTTCCGTTCACAAACGTACCTGCAACAATAGCACATGCGGCTGAATAAGCATGCTTGGACCCCGTGGCCGGTTGTGCCGAACCATCGGTGTAGATCACACAGTCGTAATCCTCAAGCGGCATTAAGGACAAAGGAGGAGGATGAATGAATTCATACTGTAAAAACTCCTGAGTCTGTAGAGAAGAGTCGAAAATGAAAGTGACATCCGGAGACGTCAAAGAAGTTGCCCATTGAATCCAACGGGGTGCAAAGCTTTAGAGTTCGGAACACTTGCTTTCGTCACTGCCTCTAGGGCAGGATAGGGTGTTACCACCAGAATGCGTTTTCCCTGTGCCAGTGCGCGCTCCTTCAGGATCGCCATTTGCACTGCTGTTAGCACTTTCTCCACAGATGAGAACCGCATTTCTGCAGAGGTGTATAGATGTGACTTGTATGCGATGGGTACTGTATCACCTTCATTAAAGGTTAAATACGTGAAACCCACTGCCCCTGGAATGATTCTAATCACCAAGTTTGTGTGGTTATCACGCGTCAAAAGGTATTTAGACTCAAGAAGGTCTGTCTGCAAAGACTGCAGAATGGAGATATGCTCCGGAAGCCAGCAAGACTTCGAAAAAGTAGGTTGTATCAAGGCATACAATGGCTTGATACGCTGGGCGTATTCGGGAATATATGTACGTCCGAAGTTCAGAAAACCCAGCAAAGACTGAAGCTTCTTCAGATTAGTAGGAGGGCACAGAAGTGCACATTTCTCCAGAAAATGGGGGGCTAAACCCTTACCTTCATTGTTGAGCTCATAGCCCAAGAACAAAACGGTAAATTCAGCAATATGGGATTTGGCAACGTTAATTTTGTATCCCCGAACCGCAAATTCAAGAATAATGCGGTCCACCCGGGTCAGATGCGGAAACAATTCGTCGTCTGTCAGATAAATGTCATCCACATACGAACAGGCGTCTGGATCTATGCCGTCTAACAAAGAGACAACACGAGCGGCAAACACGCCTGGACTATTTTTGTAGCCCATAGGAAGACGCCTGAATTTGAACATTTTACCACCGGAAGTAAAGGCACACCATTGGCCACTCTCCGGGGCTAAGTTGTGCGTGTAGAATCCATTTGAAAGGTCAAGGGTCGTTTTGTATTTTTTACGAACAAGACTGTCTACAAGCGCAGAACTATGGGTGTTTTGCACCGCAAAGGTCCGACAATGAGAGTTCAAATGCCGGTAATCCAATACTAAGCGGTACGATCCATCGGGTTTAGAAACCGCGAAAGGGGATTGTTCATAGGTGATACACAGGGTTCAATTACTCCCTGATATTCCAATTGTGTCAGAATTTCGGAAACGGGGCCTTTGGCTTCACGTTTTATGGGATATTGGGGTTGTGGCTGTGGTAACGACCGCAAAGGTATTTCATGGGGGGGAGATTCTTCATCCCAACCCACGTGATTGCGGAATAACGCTGGAGCCAGGGACACAGCCCACTCTGCTGCAAGAGCCTCCGCTTTGTCCTTTGGGACATGTCGAGAAAAGCTCGGAAGGATTACCTCCTCCCCTTTACGCGCTGCAAGAACGAATGGGGGTGGCCAATCCGCCTCTGCCAACAAAATATCATATGAAGAGGTCAGATTTTCCCAAAAAATCCCTTTAACTACACGCTGTATATCACCTTCAATTTGAATGACAATATTAAATAGTCTGTCAGGGGGTGCCACTCTGGTGTCTGCTGTTTCAACAGTAATGAATGTTTCAGTTGCTGTCGCCTCCATATGAGGACGTAGCGCCTCCCGCACTATGGTAACTTCCGCGGCGCTGTCTAGGAGGGTTACTGCCCACGTCCAATTCAGGAGTCTCGTTCTCACCGTCTGTTGCATATTTCGCTGTTACAGCGGCAACTTTCTTCTTCTGAAATTGTGGTCGAACACGTTGAAAGTCTTCTGCTTTCCCTCTGATTTGTTGTCGAGGTTGGTCTCGTCCCTGGGGAACCTCTCGGTCCCTTCCTCTATCCTGGCGGTCTCCTCCACCGGCCTGTGACGTGGTCTGTGCCTGTGAAGAACGAGGAGAACGCGTATCAGGGATCTGAAACCTATCCGGTGATTTAATTCTCGCTCTATCGCGTAAATCATAAGTACGTTCAGAAGAAACTGAAACCGGGGATGCGCCTCGCGATCCCGGCTTTGTCTGTTGCTTACCCTGTTTTTCAGCCTCCAGCTCTTTTTGTGAAGACTGGTTTCTCATCCTTCTCAGATTGAGATTTGGTTTGTTGCTGTTGTGGTTGCGATTGTGTTTGCTGTTTGGCAAAAGGCTTGTTACCCAGGCTGTTTCTACCAATAGTTTTATAAGCCTGGGTAATAATTTTCGGTAGTTCGCGAGGCTTGTCCAATTCTGGGACTAAAGCCAAAGCGTTAGCTACTGAAAGTTCACTGCATCGCCCTTGACATTCGCAAGGATCAGCTCAGCTACTACTTCAAACACTCCCACCAGTCTCATCCCTAATTCCACGGCCGCTTCAGGGCCATGTTAGTCCTGTACTTTTTAATTACAGAGGGGAGAACAGTCATGGAAGGAGTACCAAAACATTTAGAATATACTGCTGCGAATACCTTACCCCAGTTGTCACATGCTGTCAACTCAGGTATTAAGTCTTTTGGCAAACTTATCGTTAAAATACGATGTTTATCCACTGGAGTTGTATGTGGAAAAACTGCCTCCAACTGGTCAAATTTTTCTGCAAGCCAATAAGGAAAATCGTCCTTTTGTTGTGGACGTTTGCCCATCACTGAGTTCACCATTACAGGACTTATGGTAACTCCGGCTGCACCAGCTGGATGGCCTGCAACTCCAGGAGGGGCTCCCTGGATGTTGCCTGTAACATATTGCACTAAGGCTCGATGCACTCGTACCAAAGCCGAATACATGTTGCGCAGTTCCGCGACTGGTATTGTCATATATCGCGGATGTGGGGTGTACCCGGCCAAAACAGGCCAAGTGGCCCCATCAATAGATAAGGGGCCTAAACGAACCGTGGTAGTCGGTTGGGGGAGGGCGCCATCAAACCAAACACGGTGTTGCCACGCCCTGAGCGGTACCTCAAGACAAGAATAAGGTATATAGTTATTAGGAACTGCGGTGGCTGTATATTCATGGAACAAATTGTCAGTCCCATCCACTGCAGGAAAAGTTATCCATGAGTAGAACACCTCAAAGTGGTAAGCCGGATCGGCTTGTACCACAAAGATTAGTTCGACTCCAGTATCTGGCACTCCATACACCCGTAAGTGTGTCCGGAGTGCTCCGCGACTATGCGCCGCAATTTGAACAACCATTTATGGCTAGAATACGTCGACAATGTAACAGGAGGCAGCACAATTAGGGTTTTAATCTAGAAAACCTTTTTAACAACTTCAAGCTTGAAAGAACCTACAAAAACCTCAATATAGGAGGTATCGCCGTCACACACGCTTCCGGAAGCGTCCGTGAGAGGGTTGTGGACAAGCACAAGTACTACTCAAGCGTCTCGCAAATAAGCTGCCCCACTCGTTGGTCGCGCCATGTCATAAGGTTTCTGCACATACAGAGCTATGCACAGGATAATAGGACCTCGGAATATAGTGGTGAGCCAACCATAAACCTTAGCACCCAAAACCCCAACCCAACTAGCCTTAGCGTCCCATTAGCACTAATGTACCAATGATTAGACAACCCAGAACACGGTATCTCTCTCTCAGGACTCGCAGAGGCAAGAACACTCTTTCGTCACACTCGTACCTGTCCACAACATGCGTAAGAAGAGACACTGTATAGTTCAAAATGTTTATTTCAACTTACGTGCTCTTAGATACAGTACACGTGTCAGTACTAATAGCATAATACATATGAATAATATAATCAGCATAGTTACTACTCCATAGAATACGAACGGGGAAAGCATCTCATAAAGCAGTGGATATATGTCTAACTAACATTACCACCCTCCCCGTGCTGGAAGCCAGTTTATTATGAGAATAGAAGACCTTTGGGCTTTGACTAGCGAACCCCCATACCTCAGTCTCTTGATGCAAAACTACATCAGCAAACAATCACAGCTCTTCTCTCTGGAAAGGTCGTCTCCAAGTGCTATCTCAGAGCAGGCGATCGCATTATTAAAGCACACACTAATTTCTCAATGGCAGCTGTACATATGTTATGTCTAGGTGCGAGGGACGGGCCAAATCAGTAGGAACCAGGGATTTGTTATTCGACCTTGTAACTGTTGTTCAGACTGAGCCCAAAAGAGAATAGGAGAAAAGGTGAGAAACAGAAAATGCAGACAGTTGTAAAATAACTTGGCAGTAGCAGAGGGCGACAGAACAACATCCAAGCGTAACGTGCGCAAAAGTCATCATGGCAGCCAGGCAGACCAGGAGGCCATGAGCCACAAGACAGTATAGTATGGGACAAGATTGATTATGATATATTCGGTCCGACTGAACTTTTAAAGCTTAAACATGTATTTTAAATTTCTTTGAGTGATATCATTACCACCAGTACATTTTCTGATGATTGGGACACTGAAACTGTGAATAATTTAATGTCTGATTTAGAAAGAACTGCAGCATTTCCGAACAATGAAATGTTAGAAGGTACTTCAGACTATGATACATTGTACTGTTATCAACACTTCGGTCATCATTTCTTACACAAATCCATAACACCTAGAAATGTATTTGAATACCACCAGTGGGAACACTGCCCAACATCTCCAAAAGGTAGTTCGCAAACCTTTGCACAGAAATTCACATACTTTTCAGGGTTTAATACATCTGACCCGAAGTCATTTTTTTACAAAGTGGCAACAGCATCAGCACAGAAAATTATGTTGACAAACACCAAACAGATTTACTCTGCTTCCTTCATGGCCCAGTTGTCTACACAGGGTTTCGACCTATGGAAGGACACTATAGATTTAAAATCGATCTGGGGTTCTAGGGACTGGCAGAAGTGCTTTTTAGAGCATGCCTCATTCCACAGCAGATAATATTTCTGAATGAAACTGTGCAACAGACATCCTGTCTTGGACTAGCTAAGAACAAGGAAATGAACACATCGGGGTTTCCAACACCATCACAGATGGGTGGGGGGCAGAATTCAACTACACATGGGGTAAGATTAGATGACATTCTCCAGTACAACAGGTCAGATCCCAATTGGACAGGATGGCTGATTTGGCCTATTGACACGAACATTTGTCAACAAAGATTCCTAGGTACACCCGAGGGATTTAGTATCCATAGGCCAGATCCTCGCTATGTACAAAGACAACACCCAGGGGTAGTGACATCCTATAGTGTTGGGAAGTTGTGCCTTGATTGGCTAGAGACCTCAACACTCACAGAACTAAAACATCATTTGACCTTACTCACACCTGATGTGGACCTTAGGGATTTCTTGTCAGGCCCAAGGAAAACACATCAGAAACGTTTCATATATGCCTACTATAATGAAAACTGGAAAATATCCCAACAGGAGGCCGCAGAAAGAATACGGGAAATAGACTGTATTAACTTAGAGAAGGCATTAGCTGTAGTGGATAATGGGTTAACAACTTTGACCTCCAGGATTTACTCCTTAGGCAACATTGTGTCTTCGGCAATCGACATATTAGAACAAGATCTGGCCTTGTTACAACACGGGCAATCCCAATTACGTTCTATTATGATGTTAAGCTGGACGCTGCAATCTCTGCGTGCAGGCTATGTGCCCTGGCGTTTTATAAACACCACGTCTCTGTTTTCAGAATACAATCTAACTGATAAACAGACAGAAATGGCACAAAGGGGAGCCAAATATACAATATATTGAGAAACTGGAAAGGTTACCATTCACTGTAGCCGAATTACCATCAACTGAATGGCTAATTCATGGCCAAATCACTCTGCCGGTCACTACGTTTCAGTTTCAATATTGCCTTGAGCAAAGGCAGGCAGGCTAATATGAAAAAATGGGTAAGGGTTACATTAAGGAAACTTGGGAGTTACCATATAGATATCGATGCCTGAATGGGGATCGAGAAGTGTATCTGAGTGGTACAAACTGCAAGAACGCTTTAAGCGGTTCTCTCATGTGTCAGGATATTTCTCTGCACGGAGCATGTAGTGGTTCGGTAGCGAATATCTCTTGTCACATGTCAGGGACCCCAGCGGCCATGATCACGCCGGTTTTCCAGCTGCTCTCAAATGGGAGTTACTTAATGCTAAATGATCAAGGTTGCTGTGGGATGCTTCCGGGCGTCGCCTATCTGGTCACTGTTAACTCCAGGGTTACTTGCTATATGCAAGTATTGTTTCCGCCACTGAACACAGTCAGGGAGGCGCCGTTATGGCCTTCGTTGAATGTTTCCTTCATGAAATTTGATACTTTGAGCAGACTGAAAGCCATGCTATTACAGCAACCCGTGCCCTTAACCTCCACTCGAGAAACCTTTGAACTTCAAGTTGCAAGGACCTCGACTGAGAAACAAGCGCTTATACGTACAAACTGCCCCTTTCATTTCGCAGAAATGGTGGGTCGTATCTTTAACATGTCTGATACGAGCGGTATTGTACATCTATTTAAGACCATAGGGTCAGGACTATTAAGCACCTTTCAGACAGTCCTCGGAGTAATCCCAAATTTTATACACTCCATACTGGGAAGCGTCTTTGGAGGTCTACCGCTTATCCTGTTTCTAATTGCAGGAGTCCTGATTGTAATATTACTGCTATGCAATGGACGGCCCCATTTCCGAGGAAATGGCGAACACGCTCATGGAACGGAAATATCGTGAACGCATGGTGCAGCTTCTGGGCATACCTTGCCTAAGAGAACTAAACGCCTCTTGGTTTCTATCATTTAGACCAGTCTGGGTGAACTGCATCTTACCTGTTCTTCGATGCCTGTTCTGCGGAGAAGAATGCACGTTGGATCTCTGTCTAACGTTTCCATCGGATACGCCACTGGACCTAGATGCTATGTTGGACCCCCTAAAGGCCCATGCTCTGCGTTGTCCCCAGCGTCTATCAATTCTGATGAATGCATTTCTTGAGAATCCACAGGTGCCGTTTGCTCCTGCTGGGTTAGGTGGCTCCTCCACAGGCACCGAGGTAACAACTGCTGCACAAGCTGCCGCAGCAACGACTGTTGGAAGTGCTGAATTCCATCTATGTGCGATTGACATTCTCTGTGAAGCGTTGGATTTGTCGTCTGCAGTAGCTAACACCGATAATGCTGTATCTCCCAGCCAGGACACTGAGGGGCCGATTCCGATTCGGGCCGGAAGCGCACCTAACAGTATTCGTCCGGAAAAAACTACCAGCCGAATGCGTGTTTCCCGACCGACTCGAACACTCTACCGAACGAACAAGTACGATGCGCATAACAGCCCAGATTCCGAGCGAGCCGAACTTACCCAATCCAGCTCCTTTTCTCCGCCCGAGCCGGATCCGTAAACGCCGAATCGAGTCGCACGGAACCAAATACACAGCACCTTCCGGCCGGACTAGTACGATGCGTCTTCCGTACGCGCCGAACCCGTCGCTACGTCCGGCACGTTTCAGCATCCGGGAGAGCCGCACGTAAGCTCCGTTTCGCATCACCAAACGAACCACGGCTACGAGACGAACAAGCCAGCGACGAGTACGAGTCGAAGACACGCGAAACCCGAACGAGACGAACCAACCATGAATCCCATCGCGCAGGTCCTACCAATACTCTACATCTATTACCGGGACCGATTCGGACGCGTACGGCGCAGACGGTAAGTCAAACACCAACAATACAAACTAACTACACGTACCTAAAATATGTCACACACACATAGGGATGCACAAATGACGTACACTAGCAACTGCACAATCATAGGGGTGGGATGGGCATCACCAATGCCATACACACCCATAGGGGCCCTCTATTCCTGCCACCACCACCACCCCTACTCAGGGGTGCTGGATGCCCATCACTACTACCACCCCTACTCAGGGGGGGGCTGGATGCCCATCACTTCTACCACCCCTACTCAGGGGTGCTGGATGCCCATCACTACTACCACCCCTACTCAGGGGGGCCGGGATGCCTATCACTACCACCCCCCCTACTCATGGGGGGCTGGATGCCTATCACTACTACCACCCCTACTCAGGGGGGGGCTGGATGCCTATCACTACCACCCCCCCTACTCATGGGGGGCTGGATGCCTATCACTACCACCCACCTACTCATGGGTGGCTGGATGGCTGCCACTACTACCATCCCCACCCATAGGGGGCTGGATGCCTATCACTACCACCACCCCTACTCAGGGGTGCTGGATGCCCATCACTACTACCACCCCTATTCAGGGGGGGCTGGATGCCTATCACTACCACCCCCCCTACTCATGGGGGGCTGGATGCCTATCACTACTACCACCCCTACTCATGGGGGGCTGGATGCCTATCACCACTACCACCCCTACTCAGGGGGGGCTGGATGCCTATCACTACCACCCCCCCTACTCATGGGGGGCTGGATGCCTATCACTACCACCCCCCCTACTCATGGGGGGCTGGATGGCTGCCACTACTACCATCCCCACCCATAGGGGGCTGGATGGCTATCACTACCACCACCCTACTCAGGGGTGCTGGATGCCCATCACTACTACCACCCCTACTCAGGGGGGCTGGATACCTATCACTACCACCCCCTACTCATGGGGGGCTGGATGCCTATCACTACTACCACCCCTACTCATGGGGGGCTGGATGCCTATCACCACTACCACCCCTACTCAGGGGGGCTGGATGCCTATCACTACCACCCCCTACTCATGGGGGGCTGGATGCATATCACTACTACCACCCCTACTCATGGGGGGCTGGATGCCTATCACCACTACCACCCCTACTCAGGGGGGGGGCTGGATGCCTATCACTACCACCCCCCCTACTCATGGGGGGCTGGATGCCCATCACTACCACCACCCCTACTCAGGGGTGCTGGATGCCCATCACTACTACCACCCCTACTCAGGGGGGGCTGGATGCCTATCACTACCACCCCCCCTACTCAGGGGGGGGCTGGATGCCTATCACTACCACCCCCCCAATTCATGGGGGGCTGGATGCCCATCACTACCACCACCCCTACTCAGGGGTGCTGGATGTCCATCACTACTACCACCCCTACTCAGGGGGGGGCTGGATGCCTATCACTACCACCCCCCCTACTCATGGGGGGCTGGATGCCCATCACTACCACCACCCCTACTCAGGGGTGCTGGATGCCCATCACTACTACCACCCCTACTCAGGGGGGGCTGGATGCCTATCACTACCACCCCCCCTACTCATGGGGGGCTGGATGCCTATCACTACCACCCCCCCTACTCATGGGGGGCTGGATGGCTGCCACTACTACCATCCCCACCCATGGGGGGCTGGATGCCTATCACTACCACCCCCCTACTCATGGGGGGCTGGATGCCTATCACTACCACCACCCCTACTCATGGGGGGCTGGATGCCCATCACTACCAACACCCCTACTCAGGGGTGCTGGATGCCCATTACTACTACCCCCCCTACTCATGGGGGGCTGGATGCCTATCACTACCACCCCCCCTACTCATGGGGGGCTGGATGGCTGCCACTACTACCATCCCCACCCATAGGGGGCTGGATGGCTGCCACTACTACCATCCCCACCCATGGGGGCTGGATGCCTATCACTACCACCCCCTACTCATGGGGGCTGGATGCCTATCACTACCACCCCCTACTCATGGGGGCTGGATGCCTATCACTACCACCAGCCCTACTCATAGGACGGGTAATGCATGACACAACCAGCATACTCCCACATAAGGAATAACAGAAAACTACATCCACCCAAACAACATGACAAGCGTGTGTAGTCCATGTCAAATGCCTACAACACTAAACATGACAATGAACATACAATGTGACCCACTAACACGTGTCACACATAAAAGTGTGTGGCCTCCACAATACCAGCCGACCATGGCCACTGTGGCAATGGGGCCTAAAGCCCCATCACCACAGTCACCAAATGGTAAGTGTGGGGTCCAAGGCTGATGGACCTTTTGATCAGTGTGGCAATGGTGCCTAAAGCCCCATCACCACAGTCACCAAAAGGTAAGTGTGGGGTCCAAGGCTGATGGACCTTTTGATCAGTGTGGCAATGGTGCCTAAAGCCCCATCACCACAGTCACCAAAAGGTAAGTGTGGGGTCCAAGGCTGATGGACCTTTTGATCAGTGTGGCAATGGTGCCTAAAGCCCCATCACCACAGTCACCAAAAGGTAAGTGTGGGGTCCAAGGCTGATGGACCCTTTGTTCAGTGTGGCAATGGTGCCTAAAGCCCCATCACCACGGTGATCATAAGGTAAGTGTAGGCATGGTAAAAGCTGCCAAAGACAAACTGAATGGATGAATCCTGGTCACACAACAACCAAAACATCTGTGGCATAGTACTGCTTGTGTCCCATTGCAACATATATTGGGGAGGCTAACAGTGCAGTGTCACAAAAACATCGCTTTATGTCCATGTGCATACAAACATCACACATGGGGGACCACATTGCCAACAATCAGCCGATTCCACAATGACAGAAGTGACCATCATGATGCTGACCCAGATATCTGCACCTATGGACACACAAATGTATATAATCTGTGGAGACTGTGGATGTCAGGTGAGCAAATACCATACCATGGCAGCAATGGGACATACAAACCATGATCATTGTGCTGACTGATGACCCAGGAGTACCAGGGAGAGCAGGGGAAAATCACCAAACCACATACAGCCAATGGCACATTACAGAAATGCCAATGCAGTGATGCAAATGCACTGACACAAACAGGCAGACTCACACATCCTATCAAAGACAACAGGTGATGGGGGTGTGTGCCAGTGTCCCCAGGCAACCACACAACACATGAGGAGGCCTGAATCCCAATTACACAGATGTGTATACAGTGCCACACACAAGTAACTCATGGATTGGATTCCCCTATGTGGGAAATCTGGCATTGTCAGATGAGAGGGAGCCCAAATTACACATGTCACACAAGCTTGTAGGAACAGCAACTAACACAGCAAGAGACACACCCACCACAGCACTACCCCCAGGGACCCCACATTGTGCAGACACTAGCCTGCATGACAATTCCACTGTGATGACAAAGGTAGATGTTGATCACACTGTGAACCACAGCCATGTGTCCTCAGCTACAAACTACCATCACACCTACACAAGCTCCAATCAATCAGCACGGCCTGCCAGCCAAGGACAATATGGAGGTAGTGGTCTAGCCGTGCAACAACTCACATTTGCACACTCAACACCACACACCCTCATCTGCAACAATGTGCAGCAGTGAAGCTCAAATGGACTGGTGACATTGCACATGCACCCATGACAATCCCATGGGTGGTGGGGGGAACTAAGGTGCAGAAACCCATCACACATGCCCACTCAACATGACTCGTCTATGCATGACACACTGCACAGTACGCCGTACATGCGCATGATGTGAAATCCACCACAAACAATGGGATCCTGGCCATAGTCACACACCAACGAAGAAGCCAAGGTGAGACACAAAGAACACACGTACACAACTTCCGACATTGCAGCTCTGACTCTGAGGAGTGGCAGCAGTCACACACACAACGCGTCACAATCACTGAAAGCTAACACAAACTCAAAATCACATTACTTGTGTAAACAACAAGTGCCAAGGGGAATCCTGAATGTGTCCCATCTGCGTTTGCCCACATCCCCAGCCCTGACAACAAAGACAACCTGGGATGACAACCTCATGAACATCAGTTTGCCATGCAACCACATCACGGAGAAACCAGGTCCAAGATGCTGGATGAACACATACCAACTCTGCAACCATCAGAAACAGGAACATCCCTAGGGACACAGCCTGTGTAGGAAAAGGGAAGGGAACATGCACAGACATGCTCACACAACACACAACACGGGCACACGCAATGTCACCAGATTACACACAGCCATGAGGGCACTCCACTCCTGTGGAAGCTCCGCTGTGCCAAACCTTGTCTGTGCACGACTCAAACATATCAGCAGGACACTCCGTCAGTGAGTCAACAACTACAACACACAGAAGCCTCTGCTCACATCAGCCTGGGTACGGGAGTGTCACGTCAGTCATCTGCATACACCCAAAACACGTGGCAAACCAGTTGTACTGTATACACAGATGAGTCCTCCAAAATTGATGTGCAAATCTGCATGTCCAGTGGAGACGGGCACACAGTCAGGGTACTAGGAACATTGGACAGTGGTAAGCCCAACAGATGTGCAACAGTGTAGGACAAAGATGGTAATATACAAATGCTAAACGTACATCCCTGTGTCAAATGCTGAACATTACACCCTCAGACTGCAGCAAGGGATGCTATAGATCCAGACTATATTAGGACACATATCCCATGGGCCACATGGAGCCCATCACAGCAAAACTTCATTTACCTGATCTGAACACAATTACAACAGCAAATGCATGATACTACACATCTACATCATGTACCACCAAAGATTAACCACAAGTAAACAAAAAGAGGCTTTATTTAGCAAGTGTGCAACTCAAATCAAAAGTCCAAAATTAACAACGGCCAATGTCCAGTCCAAATACACAGTCCCAACAGGGTGATGTGTGACTACTTGTCACAACTTGCTTGCCTGCACAGGTACCAACAGGGGACATCCCCCTTGGAGGGGCATACGAGGGGCAGGCCAGGCACCGCAGGGACAGGATCAGGGGATGCCAGAAGGAGGCAGGGAAGGAGAGGTGGGTGAAGGAGTGTCACCGGCAACTGCAGTGGAGGTGTCTGACTCAGGGGGGGCCGGCACCACCGCAGGGCTCAAGTCCGATGGTGTTGGTGCTGCAACCACTGCAGTGGGCTGGGCAGATGGAGTGGGCTGGGTCCCCAATGCAGTGCCCGAGTCAGATGGGGTTGTTGTGGACTCCACCACAGTGCATGACTCCAAGGGAGTGGAAGGGGGGCAGAAGAGCTGGGCAGGACAGAGGGGGGACACGGTCTCCACACCAGTGGCACATACAGGCAGAGCGTCTGGTTTGGGGGTGGAAGAGCAAGTGGCAGGGGGAGGGCCTGAGCACTTTGGGGATGCGGTATCGGTGTGTGGGGAACCTGGGGCAGGGTGTGGCGGTGGAACCTGTGGAGTGGTGGCCTGGGGGATGGAGGTGAGAGACTGGGTGGGTGACTTGCAGGGCGGTGGCGGGGTCTTGCTCTTCCGGGTCCGGGGGAGGGTGTCCGGGGGCGAGGGGCACTCTCCTCTCCGTGTGTGGACTTCCTCTTCCCCCGGTATGCTGGATCAGCGGTATTGGAGGGGAAGAGGCCGAGGTCAGAGAGGAAGAGCTGCTGTGTATGTGGGGTTGCAGGTGAGGCAAGGGAAGGGGTCTTGGAGGGAGAGGATCTTGAGGATTGCGGAGTGACTGTGGTTGCCTGTGTGTGTGTCAGTTCCCCATCCCCTGTGTGTGTGGAATCAGTCCCCTGAGGATGCTTGTGTGCACGTCTTGCCTTGGTTTTGGGTGGGTGTGTGCTGCTCGTGTCTGTGTGTTGGTGTGATTGTGCAGGTGTGCATGTGCTTTGGACAGGTAGGGTGGTAGGAAGTGTGGATGGGGCAGAGGTGGGAGGGGTGAGGGACTGTTGGAGGAGGGACACTGCTGCCGTCAGGGAGGAGTCCATGGACCTATTGCTCCTCTGTAGGGCAGACATACCCGTTGAGATGCCCTCCATGAACGACACCAGCTGTGTCAACAGTGTGGTGTGTGCATGGAGGACAGTCAGCATTGCTGTCTGCCCTACATGGAGCTGCCAAAGGAGGTACACAGACTCCTCACTCAGGGCAGCAGGGGACACAGGGGCAGGGGGTGCGGTGCCTGGCTTGAAGGAGACACGCTCCCGAGCACGGGAGCCTCCACGGACCTCAGGAATGGGTGCCAATGGGAGGGCGGTGGTGGTGGTGGCGGGATCAGACAGAGTAGCTGGGGTGTGGTGGCTGCTGACACCCGCCTCCACAAGGGAGTCATCCTCCGAGCTGCTGTGGTCCTCAGCTGAGGTGGATGGTGCTGAGGACTCCTCGGTGTGGCTCCCCTCGCCCTCCGTGCCACTGGGTCCCTCTGACCACTCGTCGGACGCTGACCCAGTCTGGCTCCGCTGCTCCTCCTGGTCCGTGGAGCTGTCCCCTCCTGTGGCTGTGGATGTATCTGCAAACAATTAGGGAAACAGACAAACATCAGTCACCTGCACTGACCGCACACACCACAGTAAGTACAGCACATCACAGAGCAAGCCCTGGCATCACTAGTAGAACATTGCCAAAAGTCATCACACAGATTAGGAGAAGCCAATTGTCAGTCTGATGGTCAGCCATGGAACAGACACCCCTCATGCCCTTGCACCCATCTGTCTGGTGCCTGTCTGATGGTAAGACCCCAGTGTGGACACATGCACCACCTACACAGTAGTTGGACATTGCTGAGAACATGGTGAAGTATGTGAACATGCCCACCTCACATCACTTGCCACTGAGTCAGTGCAGGTGTCTGGATAAATGGACGGCCTGAGCCTAAACAGAAATGCATGTGGTGCATACCAGCACCAGACCCCATGAAGCACCCATGTCCGGATAGTCAATGCCACAATGGGGTGCCTGTTGCACATGTCACCACCCTGCAGGATCACCCTTAGGAAGTTTAATGCCATGACACAGGCATGCCTGCAAAGTCAAACATCACTGGCTCAAGTCACATGGCCATGTTAGCCAGCAAACAACAGTCTGCACTGTGTCACTATCCTAGGGCATGGGGAAGGCAAGTAATGTAACTGACAAGTGCACATGTTCATCCCCCACTAACCACATCCTCTGAACCAGTATTTGTACACTGCACACCATTTGGACAAATGGGAGACATGAAACACTACTCCCTGAACCAGAGCACCTCACAGTGTGCTGTGAATGATGAACAGCTGCCTGAAAGTCACAGTCTCATACACCTGTCTGCACAGTCAAGTGATCAAACACCTGTGAGTCACAGAAGTCTTGTCTCACATGGTCCAATAGCAGATGGCATGCTGACCCCTAACGGAAGGACATCACAGGAGTCACGACAACGTAGTCACAGCACAACAACACAGAGGCAGACACCTGAGGCAACATTTCACTGAGCACAGCATGTCAGATGATACATGGGAGTGGGAGTACAGAGTGTATTGTATGCCCTGTAGTAGGCATGACTGTCCAGCTCCACCTGCAAGAGGGATGAGCCCTGGTCAGTGGGCAGGTGGCTAAGCATGTGCGACACACTTGACATACATACTCCTGAGGCCCAGACAATTTACCCACCCGCAGAATGGGGGTGTGGCAAATACCCCAGGGACATGTGGTGAATTAGATGTGCAAGTGGATCACATATCAAAGTTACACCCAGACTACATAGCACGACTCAGGCATTGTGTGAGCAACTGACCCACCCATGAAGGCAAACACAATGTCACAGGAACAAAATCTGTCACCACCTTGAGCAATGCAAAATGCTAGGACCCTGTACCCAAGTGACACAATTATCCTGAGCGTAAGGAGCACACTGGCGCATCAGATGGGTAGTGGCCAGGTTACAATAGAGGGACATGGGTACTGGACAACAAGACTGATGTACTGGGGAAGTTTAACCAGGCCAAAGGAGGGCACATAGCATGTTAGACAGAGTACACAGTGCAGTCTTAGACTCACCCCCTCCTTGCTGCTGTCTGCCCTTCAGCTGCCCATCCAGCTCCGGGAACACCACCGGCAGGATCTGGAGCATGTGGGGGTCAGGGTCCGGTGTCCGCCCCTCCTGCGAGGAGGCGACAGCTTCAGCTGGACCCTTGCGATCCTCCGGGTCCAGCCACGAAGGTCCTGCCACCTCTTCTGGCAGTTGCGGATCCGGCGCTTGTAGACCCCCACGGATCGGACTGCCCGGATGATGTCCAGCCAGATGTTCTGCTTCCGATGGGCATCAACCTGTGAGGATGAGAAAGTGAAAAGGCCATTACTACACATGCAACATATCCGTGCATCACACAGTTGGAAATACATGTCTCAATCACAGGGGCATATGATGTACACAGGCAGTGCAACGAGGGCTATGGACAGTTTGCCAGCAGTTACTACATGGTATCATTGCATGGGTAGTGAACCTTGTTTGAATGCACTGTCACTCCACTGTACCTGTTCAGTGCAAGTGACTACACACTTTGGGGGGTGCGAACTACTCAGTGGGCATGCTAGCCAGTGGTGTGCACACTGTAAATCCTGCTAGTCAGGCAACATGCACAATTAGTGAGGCCGTGGACAGCACACTCACCTGCTCCCCTGGTGTCCCATACAGCTTGCTGTACTGTGGAAGGAGGCTGTCCAGCAGGGCCTGGTTCTCCTCATGGGTGAAGGCTGGGGCTCTCTCCACAGTACGTGCCATTGCAGCAGCCAGAGGATGCAGAGACAGCAGCAGTGTAGTGGCAGATGTCGTCCAGGAGCATGTAGTGCAGGCAAGTGAGCTCTCAGGGGAACAGCCAGCATTATATGTGTGCTGCAGAGGCAGATACTGTCCCATGTGTCCAAAGTGATAGGTCCAAGTCGGTAGCATCTTCTGAATCTGGCCAATCCATGGAATAGCAGCTCCAATACACGCCCACAGCATCCTTCAAATATTCAACTTCATGACACCCATAAATTTGCAACATTGTTGTGGCCGGCCAACTGAATTCACTGCATCAGACTCGTTGTAAATTCAAAAACCGCATCCGTTGCCATGCCAGGCCCCAGCCAATGCGTGCACACCGATCGGACCTTTGCTGTACAACGTGTACCCGCTCACATGCAATGCAATGGTCCGAGCGGGCACACCGATCGGACCATTGCTGTACAACGTGTACCCGCGATACAACGCGTACCCGCTCACATGCAATGCAATGGTCCGAGCGGGCACACCGATCGGACCATTGCTGTACAACGCGTACCGGCTCACATGCAATGCAATGGTCCGAGCGGGCACACCGATCGGACCATTGCTGTACAACGCGTACCCGCGATACAACGCGTACCCACTCACATGCAATGCAATGGTCCGAGCGGGCACACCGATCGGACCATTGCTGTACAACGCGTACCCGCGATACAACGTGTACCCGCTCACATGCAATGCAATGGTCCGAGCGGGCACACCGATTGGACCATTGCTGTACAACGCGTACCCGCGATACAACGCGTACCCGCTCACATGCAATGCAATGGTCCGAGCGGGCACACCGATCGGACCATTGCTGTACAACACGTACCCGCAATACAATGCGTACCCGCTCACATGCAATGCAATGGTTCGAGCGGGCACACCGATCGGACCATTGCTGTACAACGCGTACCCGCGATACAACGCGTACCCGCTCACATGCAATGCAATGGTCCGAGCGGGCACACCGATCGGACCATTGCTGTACAACGCGTACCCGCAATACAACGCGTACCCGCTCACATGCAATGCAATGGTTCGAGCGGGCACACCAATCGGACCATTGCTGTACAACGCGTCCCTGTACAGGTCACACGCATGTGTCACCATGCTGGTCAATGGTGAACCTATGCCAGCCACATATACTTTCCAGGGACTCTGGGGCACACCTACTACACCACACCCAGTCCACACTGTATCTAAGGCATGTGTGGCAGCATGACCTTATCTGTGTATGGGTGTGTACATGTTGTTTTTGGGCTGGCACTTGGGGGCAGACACACCCAGGCTGTGCACATGTTAATGGGGACAGGGTCCTTTGTGTGTCGTGCACATGACCACTGGGATGTGCAACTGTTCATTTTTGGAGCATGTTGCATGGTCACATTTCCAGGTTGTGTATATGTATGACATGTCACATACCCCAAGGCTCATGTGGGGAAGCATGTACATCACAGGGTGGCCCATTGCCACAATAGTCATGTCCCTCCACAGTCTGGGTGCATGTTGTGTTTCACATGTCTGACTCCATGTGCACAATGGGAGACAGTCTCCACATCCACGTTGTTTGTGCATTGACTTAGATGTTGTGTGTGTGTGTCACTGACGTCCATGTCTGTCCTGCAGAGGCTACAGGGGGCACTACCTGTGGGAGTCATGTTTGATTTTTCTGACGTGTACATGATACGCCATGTCATGCCAGTGTCCATGTGGCAAGACAGGCTCCCTGGGAATCTACCTGTCAATGAGTTGAGATGCCTGTGGCGCATCTGTCCAGACGTCACTGTGGTATGTGTGTGGAATGTGAGTGCAGTAAATGGGTACTGTAACACAGCCAAATAGTTTCACATAGCACACCCTGGGACCTGTTGTCCACACATGTTGAACAGAGATGTTACATGATGTCCATGTGGGTGCCATATGTGTCCAAACAGAACGAGACACACATCAAGTACTAGTGTTTGCTGATGATGTAGCATGTGAACTACAGTATGGTGAATGGCACATATGTGGGGTGACTGACAATCTTGACTTCTTCACCTCTGCACTGCAGGGCTCCTGCTGTCCATCGACCATTCCCAGACCTGGCAACGATGGTGGAACGTGACAGCATCCGACGGTACCGCTTCACCAGGCAGCTGATTGAGGATTTGGCAGTGCGGTTGGACCCACATTTGCAGCCTGGCCGGCCGTATCCGACAGCGCTGACCCCCAAGGTGAAGGTGATGGCAGCCCTACACTTCTTTGCCACCGGTACCTTTCAACACACTGTGGCATCTACTGGTGGTATGTCACAGACTATGTTCAGCCGTGTGCTACGCGATGTTTTGGTGGCGATGTTGAGATGCCTTAACCAGTTCATCTATTTCCCACAACGTCACCGACTCACTGACGTCAAGAGTGAGTTCTATACCCTGGGGAGGATGCCACATTTCATTGGCTCCATTGATGGGACACATGTGGCTTTAGTACCACCACAGGCACATGAGCAGGCATACAGGAACAGGAAACATTACCATTCTGTCAATGCTCTGGTGGTATGTCTTGCAAACATGACCATCACACATGTTTGTGCCCGTTTCCCCGGTTCTGCACACGATGCCTACGTGATGAGGAGTAGTCGCATCCCGAGGATGATGTCACAGATGCCGAACCAGCGTGCTTGGCTTGTCGGTGTGTACTGACTTTGTACCATTGTGTGTGTTGTGCTATGTTGCTTTCCGCACACTTTTCAATGTTGGCTAATGTGCAATTGTCTGTCTGTAGGTGACTCGGGATACCCCAACATGCCGTGGTTGCTGACACCCCTCAGGAACCCTGTGACACCAGCCCAGATGCGCTACAATGAGGCACATGGTCGGACCAGGAGGGTGATTGAGCGGACCTTTGGTCTCCTGAAGAGCCGCTTCCGCTGCCTGGACAAGACAGGAGGCGCCCTCCCATATGCCCCAGCAAAGGTGTGCAAGATTATCATCGTCTGCTGCATGCTCCACAACCTGGCAGTGCGGAAGGAGTTGCCTCTCATCCTGGATGACGATGACCAACATCCGCCACCTGTGGAGGATCCAGGCCTGGGCCACGATGCCAGTGATGATGATGATGATGATGATGTCCGCACACAGCTCATCACCAACTTCTTCAGCTGAATGTGAGTATCCAGAGTGTTGTACTATCAATGAATTTGATTTGCATGATATGTGTGTGTGGTGCTCTGGTGCTGTTTGAGTGTGGCCATGTGCAACTTGACTGGATGCATGCGGAGATGTGTCCTTGCAGGAGGTCTGTACTTGCCAACAGTGTAGACATGCTAACTTGCTTTTGTGTATTTAACTTGTGACAGGTATTAGACATGAGTATTGCCATTCTGTGCTGTTCTTCTGTACTTTTGAGTGTGTGTCATGTCTGTCCTTCACCGGGTGCTGGTGGAGTTGTTAGAACAACTTGGATCCCCCGAATCAATGATTCAACTTCCAAGGTGGCAGCAGTTGTTCCCCTACAGGTGATGTGCCACACACCCCTGGACTTTCTATCTTCTGCATTGTTTGACTTTGTGGCCACAGCCAGTTGGGATTAGCTTGCATTTGTAGTGGAAACAACATGTAGCAAATGTTTAATAAACCTGTTCTACATTTTGGGGTGTGCGTTGTCCGTAGTCACACATCTGAGTGACATTTGCTTACTGCACCTGTGTTGTAGTTGACACAGACTGTGAATATGTGTGGTGTCTGTGCATTGCACTGTATTTCCAGGCAACATCAGTGTAGGGGATGAGTCATATGGCCCTGCTGTGTATGTGTTGTGTGGCCCTAGTGGTGTGTCTCCCTCATATGTGTCACGTCGCCATGACTGCCATGACGGTGTTGGACTTGCTGTAGCAGTCAGCATGCACAGTGTCATATTTCTGATCACCATCTCCATGACAGAGACCATGTTGGAATCACAACAGAGGCAGATATGGTTTTTGGTGAGTTTATTTACAAAAGGTGTGGGGATGGTGCACAGGATGGTGGGTGCTGTACATAGCAATTGGAATCCAAAGTTCCCATGTGAATTGGAAGTCCTGGTAGATGGAATGTCCAGGGTATAGTCCACAGTCATCTGATGAATTTGTACAACTAGAGCTCCCCATGTCATGTGGGCGAGTTGGGTTGCCATCGACAGGGCGTGCAGTTTGCACACAGAGGAAAAGTTCCAGAACAGGTGTTGGCTTCCTGGGGGATGTAGCTGGCCATCGGCCTCTCAGTTTGGCATCCTCGGACGGCTCCTCTTCTTGGGGGGGGGATCCTCAGGTGCAGGCTGCCACGGTGCAGGGTACTCTCCGCCAGAGTCCTCCTCCCTCCCTGTGGCTGTTGCGGATGTAGTGGCAACAGATGTTGTGGGCGCACAGGGAGGTGAGGCCATGTTGGTGCTGATCTGGCGGAGGCATGTCAGTATGTCCCTATGCACCGCTGTGAGTTCTTGCAATGTGTCCCACTTGGACTCCATGCGAGACATGTGTGTCTCGACACGGGACATGTGGGAGTCCAAGCGGGCATGATGGGCAGCCTGCTGCTGTTGTATGTCCTTGAGGATCCCCACTACCTGGGTGACCTCTCCGGTGCTGGTCTGGTACGCATCTGCAATGCGTGCCAGTTGTGGGTCATCACGCAGTCCTGACCCTTCTGCAAATAGCGACCTGTGTCTACCACCCCTCCCACCACCCCTGGCAACACGTGCAGGGCCTGCGGTGCCACGCACAGGTGACCGTGTGCCCACTTCGGTGTTGTTAGTGGGCTCGATGGCAGCGGCTCCAGTTTGGTCCTGGGTCCCTGCGCTGTTGTCACCTGAGGTCCTTGGTGTGTCCGTGTTGGCAGGGGTGGCCTGTGTGTTGGCAGTTGTTGGAGGGGTGGGTGCAGGGGGTGCAGATGTTGGTCCTGCTGCTGCATGATGACTGGCACCGGAGGGTCCAGCTTGTTGTTCGCCATCCGAGGAGTGCAGAGGCTGATCCACACCAGTGAGCTCTGTGTCCCCCGGAGCCTGGGACAGGGACTCCTCCTCATCTGCTGCTGAGTCCCCATCTTCACCTGTTTTGGGGAGAGACACAGATTGTATGGTATGTTTCTACAGGCATCAATTGTTAAAACACCGGACAGTTGTGACTGTACCTCTGGATGCGGCCCTGGACATTGCATTCTACTCAGTTATGACAGTCAGTGAGTGATATTGGTGTAGCACATTGTCCTGCCAACCTGTGGCATGTCAATGTGAATGTTGAGGTGTGTGCCTGACCAGCATTGGTGGTATTTGGTTGCCATCCAGGCCGACTTCTCCCCCCAGCCCAAATATCCCACCATGGAACATGCTTCCATTGCAGGGAGTGCAAGTTGTCTTTCAGGATGTCAGTCAGTGGAGTCCTGCTGTTGGTTGTTGCACAGTTGCCTGCAGGGCCTTGTGCTCCCCCAGCAGTACCCAGTGTCAGCCATCTTGTGAGTCCTTTTCCACTCCCTGTGATGTGAGCATGGTTCAGGGTGGTGTTGATGGGCCAATTGTGAGGCTGAGCAACATCTGTGACTACCACTCCCATCATGCTATTGCCTCCACCCCCCTTCCCAGCATGCCCATCCTTCCTTCCTTTTGACTCTGCTTCCCTGTGGGGTGGGGTGCCTGTGCTGACAGGTTGGCTGAGAGTGTTCTCCTTGCGGTTGTTTGGCTACCAGTCCCAAGAGTGTCCCTGTGCTTCACACAGTATGAGCCCGGCTGGTTGGTCTTTGTGTGATCTTGAGTTAGAATGTGAGGCATTGCATTCTCCCAGGTGGGTTCTGTGGAGTTAGTGTTGGGGTGTGTGTGAGGGGAGGTGCTTGTGACTATGGTCAGTGCTGTGAGTCCTCCTTCCCACCCAGCCAGATATCCCACCATGGAACATGCTTCCATTGCAGGGAGTGCAAGTTGTCTTTCAGGATGTCAGTCAGTGGTGTCCTGCTGTTGGTTGTTGCACAGTTGCCTGCAGGGCCTTGTGCTCCCCCCAGCAGTACCCAGTGTCAGCCATCTTGTGAGTCCTTTTCCACTCCCTGTGATGTAAGCATGGTTCAGGGTGGTGTTGATGGGCAATTGTGAGGCTGAGCAACATCTGTGACTACCACTCCCATCATGCTATTGCCTCCACCCCCCTTCCCAGCATGCCCATCCTTCCTTCCTTTTGAGTGGACTTCAGTGTGTGTGAGTGTGAGAGCAATGGCAAGATGGCTGACAATGTGGTCGTGTTGATTGTTGGTGCACAGTTGCCTGCAGGGCCTTGTGTTCCCCCAGCAGTGCCCTGTGTCAGCCATCTTGTGAGTCCTTTTCCACTCCCTGTGATGTGAGCATGGTTCAGGGTGGTGTTGATGGGCCAATTGTGAGGCTGAGCAACATCTGTGACTACCACTCCCATCATGCTATTGCCTCCACCCCCTTCCCAGCATGCCCATCCTTCCTTCCTTTTGACTCTGCTTCCCTGTGGGGTGGGGTGCCTGTGCTGACAGGTTGGCTGAGAGTGTTCTCCTTGCGGTTGTTTGGCTACCAGTCCCAAGAGTGTCCCTGTGCTTCACACAGTATGAGCCCGGCTGGTTGGTCTTTGTGGGGTCTTGAGTTAGAATGTGAGGCATTGCATTCTCCCAGGTGGGTTCTGTGGAGTTAGTGTTTGGGTGTGTGTGAGGGGAGGTGCTTGTGACTATGGTCAGTGCTGTGAGTCCTCCTTCCCACCCAGCCAGATATCCCACCATGGAACATGCTTCCATTGCAGGGAGTGCAAGTTGTCTTTCAGGATGTCAGTCAGTGGTGTCCTGCTGTTGGTTGTTGCACAGTTGCCTGCAGGGCCTTGTGCTCCCCCAGCAGTACCCAGTGTCAGCCATCTTGTGAGTCCTTTTCCACTCCCTGTGATGTAAGCATGGTTCAGGGTGGTGTTGATGGGCCAATTGTGAGGCTGAGCAATATCTATGACTCCAACTCCCATGATGCTATTGGCTACACTGACTTTACCAGCATACACAGAATTCCTTCCTTTCAGTGATCTTCCCTGTGAGGTGGTGTTCTAGTGATGTCAATATATCTGGGAGTGTTTGTTGGTTCTATTTGTGCCACTGCCTTGCTGTATTTGTTGTTAGGTTTGTAGATGTCATGACACAGTTAGATGTCACCATGAGATGGCAGGTATTGTGTTTGTCTGACTGGCATTCACATCTTGGGATGAGGATGTTTTGTTTGCTGTGTATTTGGTGAGGGTGCATGGTTTGCCTATCCCTTTTAGGGTGCTGTGTGTGTATTGTCACACCATATTGTGTATATAAGTTGTGTACTCACCAGGCTCTGGGATGTCTGTTAGTCCATATACGCTCACTGGTGGTAGGATGGCCCGCACCTTCTCCTCCCAGGGCCTGAGGTATATTGGTTTTGCAGGAGGGCCACTGCCGGTGCGCTGGCTGATGATGTAGTCCTTTTCGAGTAGGTCCCGGACCCTCCTGCGCACATCATACCACCTGTTCTGGATGTCTTCCTTTGTGCGCAAACATGGTGATTGTGCATTCACCCTGTCGACAATCCTCGCCCACATCTTGGTTTTCTGCGACATGGGGGTCTGTTGTACCAATGTACCAAACAACTGTGGCTCTACCCTGAGTATCTCGTCTACCAGGACTTCCAATTCACAATCTAGGAACTTGTGGTTCTTCTTTGGGGGCATGGTGATGGGTGGTGGTGGTGATTGATGTGTGTGTGTGTGTGTGTGTGTGTGTGCGCGCAAGTGGGGGGTTGTGAGTGTAGGTTTAGCTGGGTGTGTGTGAGGGTGCTATTTGTAAGTGTGGTAATGGTGTGTGGCTTGTGTGATGCATGAGCTGTGAGTGTGTCTGTGGTTGCTGTGTGATGGTGTTGTTTGCTGGCAGGTCTGTGGAATTTGCAAAGGCTCATGGTAGGGATTTGTGGCCTTTATGTAGGTGGGGTTGGGGGTGTGTCCTTGTTCCATTTTTCCCCCACCCCCAGTATTTATTGGCTTTGTGGTAGCTTGTTTGGCCTTTTTAAAAACTTTTTCCCTTGGTGCTTTGGGTGCATGTAGGAGTCGTTCTTGTGTCCGAGTCGGACGCTGCTGTTGTCTGATGCGATGTTGTCCGACTCGTTCCCGCTGTGTTTCAGGTTGGTTTCATGTGCGGCGTACGAGTCGGTCGCGGAGTATTGGGTTGATTTGGCTGGGTTTTGTGTGCGTGTGGTCGTACGGCTTGTGCTCCGTGCGAGTCGGTCGCGTTTCGCACGCATAGCATCGTACTACGCGGGTCGGAGTTCGCGGGTACGTTTCGTTCGGTCGCTATCCGGGTGCGTGTCGGTCGGTTAGCTTCGAGTGTTTTTCCGGCCGGATGGCTTGTTTCCGTCCGGCTCGGTCGTTCGTTTTGTATTCCGTCCGAGTCGGTCGGGTTTCACATGCATTTCATCGTACTACCCGGGTCGGACGGCGCCGGTTCGTGTCGGTCGGAATAAATTCCCGCACCGAGTCGGTTGGTACGTTTTCCGGCCTGAATCGGAATCGACCCCTTAATCTGGAATTGGCTCATCGCGTCCTGGGAAAGAATTTGGCTTCTCCACTTCGTTTCATAAATAAACGAACTAAATTTGGAACATTTCCTAAATTGACACTTTCACTTGAGAAAGAGTGGCTTTCTTCTGCTTGTAGTAATGCAACTTTTATAAATGAGACAGAATTTACTTTTTCAAGTGGCAACTAAAAGAATAGCTGATTTTTAACATTTTTAAAAAAATTTATTGTCCTTTTAAAACCATGTTTTTAGCTGTTTTTAAGAAAGAATTTTAAATTGTCCAGATTTTATGTATGGTCATTGTCACACAATTCGAAAGTGGAGTGGGTGTTATGTTTCGTATATATGCCCTGATGTAGACCCGTTCATATATGCCATAATGTAGAAATACTCGTATATGCCCTATTATGGTCATACTCGTATATGCCCTATTATGGTCATACTCGTAAATGCCCTATTATGTTCATACTCGTACATGCCCTATTATATTCATGGCTGCTAATATAGGCATGTTCTTTCACCTACATTAGTTCCCTACAGTACACAACGAGCTCTGAGGGTTGAACGTTATCTAGTCTGTGGTTAGAACACTGCAAGGTCTTTCCAGAACACAGGCCTACAATGTACTCATAAATTATGCATGAGCATTCACCAGCTACATCTCCCGCATAATATGTATGTACAAAGTTCACCCCTGACGTCTTCCTCATGTCTAACAAAGACCAATACAAACCATACTGAGGGACGAGACACTTTAGGGTATAAATACACCCATCTTGCCACGGTAAGATAGAGGGAACCGAGACTTCCATGCTGACACACTGACCAGAGACGCTGAGGCTCCTGCATGCAGTCGCTCCAGCTGACAGCGGTCTAACACAGCCCTTGCGGGGTGTCCAACTCGAGACCAGGACGGGGTCCCACACTCTCTCTCTTCAGGTATGGGGGTTCGACTAAATCCTAGAAGGATTCTTGGCTCCTAGGCTTTTAGACCTACACATATGCTAGGTACACTCAGGTACATCTAGTTAGGCATCGTAGGAGTACGAGCACTTTCGTAATGCTTTTTATATTCATGTATGTATTCATGATTATTGCAATATGGTAGAACTGTTCTATCCCTTTGCTTTTATCGTACTGCTGATAATATATCTCTGCTATTGTCTGCGGATTGCTGCAGCACATATATTTTACACTAGAATAACAACTGTTCAATAACTACTTATTGAAACGCCCAGACTGTTTATTCTGTGTAACTCTCTGAGAACAAACCGAATAAGTAAGCACGAGTGACTGAGCGAAAAGTAGTACATTGTTTCCACGATTCTGAGGGATCAGGGTTGTCATGATCTAAGGTTGCCAGAAACTAATCTCTCTCCGATAAGAGGAGATTCTAGTGGCACTGTGAGCTAGCTAATGCAAATCCGGCTAACATAAACATGGGGGTGCACAGAGCCAGTCTGCCACCAAGCCCACGGTTTATGTTATCCAAACGCGCAGGTCCTGCATGGGTACTATAGGAACTACACGACAAGGGCAGTCTAACGTCGGGTGGTGAGGAGCTTGAGAGAGTGATCAATCAGCGCATTTGGGTGCACAGCATGGCAATCCTCACAGGCCTTCGAGTCGTAGTCTTTCTCAAGGCACGATAAACAGACCAAGTGGGGGTCTGTCACAGACATCTGTCTGAGACACACATCACATGGTTTGAAACCAGGCAGTTTCTTGGGAGACATCCCTGACACACCAGTTGAAAAAACATCAAAACAGCTAAAAAGTGACTAGGGGTAGCTCTTCATGGATCTGCGCAATCTGGCCGTCACCTGGGTAGGTACCGCGTACGTCACTTCTGGCGCGGACGACACCAACATGGAGTCCAATGATGCCACCTACCGACTCGCAGGGTTACTGCTGGAAAATGTCCGGATACAGTCTGATGCCTGGGGATAATTCTAAGGTAAGGAATCTGCAGCTAGAATCAGATGGCAGGTTTTCAACACCAAACCGATGGCCCTCAGCTCCAGAAAACTGATATGGAGTCGGGACTCCGCCGGAGACCAAAGGCCTCTGATCTATACCTCTTCCAGGTGGCCACCCCACCTAGAAGTAATGCATCGGTCACCGCTGTCAGTTCTTGGTGGGGAACAGTGGCGATCAGTGACCTTCAACAGTGGAGGGGCATAGCGCGGATGGAGTGCCAAATGCAGCGACAGGCATTGTAATAAATCACAGTGCCTTTAGGCTCAAAGGGCCAAGCTCTCAATCATGGCTCGTTAATAGATTTAAATTGGGGCGTGACTGAGAGCGCTGGAGTTGAGGCTCAAGGAAATGTGAGTTTCTCTCAGTGGCTGTCAGTGGGCCAAAAAGATAAGAAAATATAAAATGCACTTACCAACGATTCTTCCTCCTCCTGTTTTCTTCTTGAATGCAGTCATGGCGAATGCACCTCATGGAGCCTCAGCCAACCCCCTCCTGCAAATCCCAACGCTACTCTCATGCTGCAGATGAGCAGCATGAGAGCAGCGCCAGGATTGGCTGGAGCGGGCTGCCTCTAAGCACCTGCAAGCACTGGTTGCCTGTGGCTGCTGTCCACCCAGCTGTCTAAGACAGCTAGGTGGAGAGGTTAACACTGCGCATGTCAGGGTGGCCGTCGCAAGACAGCCGGCCAAAGTGAATTGTGTAGTGTAAATTGGTGAAGTGAGCACCACTCCACTGCTGCCAGTCAGCAGCAATGACCCCGGCCACAAACACTGCTCGGGCTTGGCGCGGTGAAAAATAAAATGGCAATTCATTTTATTACTGTTTTATTTGTCACCTATGCTACACTGGCAGCGGGGGAAACGCTCCTCTGCCCTAATGGGGGGGCTGCAGCTGGTGGGGAAGGGAAAGGGTTCTGCTGCTGACACAATCACCACCCAGTAGCCACCACTGCAGATCTTTCGCAGTCCCCTCCGAGATCTGGATGTGGTTGGAGAGGTCCCCTTGATGTTGGACCCACTGGGACTTCAGATCTCATTGGAGAGCCCACATATGCAACCTGGTGTACTTGACCAGCAGGATACAGGAGGCCATCGGTTGCTGCAACCTCAGAGTCAACCTCACTGAAACTGAGGACTGAGGCTGAAAGATCGAGATCATAGCCTGAATGTCCTGGACTCTCTTTTCCAGGGAAAGTCACGGAACCAAACCAAGTCCAGAATGGCTCCGATGAAAGGGAGCATCTGAGGAGTCAGGTGTGATTTTGGCACATTGATAGTGAACCCCAAAGATGGCAGGAGTTTCGCCGTAGTCTGAAGGTCACTGACAACTGCCTGGGGTGAGCCTGCCTTTAAACGTTGGTCATCTAGGTGGAGAAAGAATGGCACCCCTGACCTCCAAAGGTGTGCTGCCACCACTGCCATCACTTTTGTGAACACCTGAGGGGTGCTGGTGAGACCAGAAGGGAGCACAGCGAACTGAGAATGCACCTCCCCCAACCCGAACCAGAAGTAGCGCAGTTGGGCAGGTAGGATGGGAACATGGAAATAGGCACCCTGGAGGTCCAATGCCACCATCCAGTCTCCAGTGTTGAGGTCAGACAAGCCTGGGACAGGGTGAGCATTTCAAAAGTCTTGGTGCGGAGGAAGAAAGTGAGAGGGTGCAGATCTAGAGTTCGCCTTAGACTTCCATCCTTCTTGGGCACCAGAAAGTAGCCAGAATAACAACCATGTCCTACTTCTGGTGCTGGCACTGGCACCCTCTCAATGACCCCTTTGGCCAAATGAGCTTGCACTTCCTGCTGCAAAATGGAGAGATGGTCCTCTGTCAGTTGGGTAGATGGTGGATGGTGCGGCAAGGAAGAAAGGAAGGGTAAGGCATAGCCTTAGTGAGCAATTTGGAGGACCCACCTGTCCAATGTGATTGCTTGCCTGCTCGGATAGAATCGGTGGATTCTGCCTCCCATCGTGTGTAGCTGTCACCCTGCAAGGGTACTCTAAAGGAGTTTTGCAGGTGGGGCTCTGGGGGTAGTGGTGGATTGAGCGGCATGCTGACCTTGGCCGCAGTGGGTATCTCGGCCTCTCTCGCGAAACTGATGGGTTCCCTGTTAGGGCTGGATAGGCTGGCGATAGGGAATGCCTTGGCGGAAGCCACGGAAGGAACGTTGGAAGTATTGCTGGAGAGGGTAGATGGAAAGGCCCGGAGAGGGAGAGGTAGCCCGACTGAATGGCACATCCATCTGGGAGGACTGGACATCGCCCAAGAACCCAGTTGAAAGTAGCCACGAATGGCAACACTGGTGCCTATAGCGTATCCGACGGAGTCAGTGGTGTCCAAGCCACAACAAATAGAGAATTTGGCGGCATCACAAACATCCTGAATGGACTGTCACAGAACAGGGCAAAGTTCTTCAGGAACACCTGGGAGGACTTGCCCCACTAAGTCCCAGAGGGCATGGGTGTAGTAGCCTAGTAAGCAGGAAGCATTAATGGACCATAGTGCCAAACAGGCGAATAAGAAGAGGTGTTTACCGAACGTCTCCACTCACTTTGATTCCCTGTCAGGGGGAGTGGTAGGACACATGTTGGGGTTAGTCGAGCTAGTGGAGGCCTGCACCATAGGGTTTTCAGGAGAAGGGTGCTGTGGAAAATAGATCGGGTAACCTGGAGCAGAGCGACTGCATCTGGCAATTTGCCAGTTAACCGGAGGGCCGGTACAAAGCTTAGGCCAAGCCCCTAGTAGGGTATTAGCCAATGCCTCATTAAAAGGTAGAAGAGGCTTAGATGAAGTCTGGCTAAGCAGCAGGACGTCCGTCAGATGTTGGTTTTCACCTCCATAGTGGGAAACTGGAGGTCAAGGATCTCAGCTGCCCTATGCATAACCATAGTGAAGGATGCAGATTCTTGGGTGGCTGGGCCAGGACGGGAGAAAAAGGCTGACTCATGGGAGGTGTGCAGCCCACTAGCATCTTGCAAGTCCTCATAACAATTGTTGTCGGCATAGGGCTGAGCGAACTAATCACTCTGATCAGGACTGTTGTCAGAGTCTGTGCCAAAAAGAGAGTGTAGGGAATACTGCCTGCCTGGGGGTACAGTGAGAACAGAACCTTCTGGCAGATTCGGTTGGGACGTCCAATTTGAACCAGTGTCAGAAAGGACAAGTGGGGACACCTTTTCAGGTTGTGAAGTTGGGGTTGACGTGCTTGGGGCTGGATTGGGTAAAGGCAGCATTGGTACTGGAGTTGAAGGCGGAAGCAGCACCGAAGTCAAACCTGCGGACATTAATCCAGGTTGTAGGCCGCTTGACTCTGTATGGCTCAAAGGCACATCAGAGATAGCCGGTAGAGAACTGTAGAGCTGGAGCATAGCTGAGCGTAAATCTTCCATTTGGGGCGGCGTGGCTCCAAACTCAGGTTGTGCCAGAACCAGCTGTCGAATTCGGGAATGGGACCGTTGGTGCCACCCAGCAACTTCATCAGGGGACTGGGAATGGTGCAAAGGAGCGGAACTCCGCTTTAACTTCTTATGCTTCTTGTGCTTACCTGAGGACTTGGAGGGCAACTAAAACGGCCCAGAGAGTGGCTCGTCAGCTCCGGCAACTAAAACGGCCCAGAGAGTGGCTCATCAACTTTGGGAATGAGCTTTCTATGTGGAGCGGTCCTGGCACTGCATTCCTGGCACTGCATTTTCTTGTGCTTGACGACGTAAAGTTTTACTTCGTGTTCCCTGATGGCCTTCGGAATCATTGACGCGCAGTCCCCACAGGTCTTGGATTGAGGCTCAACCCCAGACACCACAAGTGAACCTGGAGGGGATCTATTCCCGACATCTCTTTGTGACTTGTTGTCTTAAGGGGTGACATCCCTTGCACACAGTTGAAAAATTTACGAGAATATCTGGGGGGAAAAAAAGCAGCCTCTGAGAGAGGAAAGAAGCTCCGGGTGTACGTCTAGAGGCGCGGAAAGAAAGGTACTGACAGCGTACTGCAGTGGCTCTTTTATACGCCCCACACGTCACCTCCGGAGTGGAACAGTATCATTGCGGAGCCACATGACGCCACCTTCTGGCATGCAGAAGTACTACGAAAAGGTTTACAGATCCAGTCTGACGCCTGATGACTATTCAAAAGGTGAGGAATCTGCAGCTAGAAGTTTTTGTCAGAAACAGGGTAGTGCTGGAAGTATTCTCAGTAAGGTTTTCAGCATTAAAGTGGATTTAGTTGTCATATGCTTCATTTGGAAGTGAAGGATGTACTCTCAGAAAGGTAGGCCAGAAGGCATATGTAAATGTTGAATAAAAGAAATGCACATTTGAGGAATGCCACACAGGACATGGTGTGCTGATGATTCGGTTGATCACATTCTGACAGGCTATGATTAGTGATGGAAGCAGCCATGGCTCTAATAGAATGGGCGCAAATGCCTCATGAGAGTCTCTTTTGGCTTAGGCATAGCAGGTCTTGATACAGAGGATGCCGCAGCGAGAAATGGTGCTTTTGGTCACTGCATTGGCTTTTTTTTTTTTTATTCTTTTTATTAACATGCTCAGTATTCAGCAATTCACTTATGTTACATTACAGCATAGTACAAATTACATGTCTTCTTTTTTCAATTTTACAATAAGTATACATTTGGACCTACGATATCAGATTTAGCCCACCACTCCCCCCTAGTCCTGTTACATATGTCGATCATCACCTGCCTCGATATGCACTCCAGGGCTCCCATATTTTCTCCCATTTCTTCGGGCACCCCCTGCTCTGGTAGACTGTATGCTCTGCTTGCTGACACCAATCGAGGTCAGCTACCCACTGCAACACCTCTGGCGGGGCCGCCGCCCCCCCAGTTTTTAGCAATATTCCGTTTTGCAACCACTGCCGCTAATTTTAACTATTTTTCTGTGTAGGTGGGCCAACCTGTTCATTTGATATAAGCAGTAGGAACCATCTGGGATCCAGTAAGACCTCCGACCCCACCACTTCTGCCATAATGTTCCTCACTTTTTCCCAGTATGCCTGTAACACTGGGCAATCCCATAACATGTGATAAAAGGAGCCCACTTATCCGCACCGCCTCTGGCACTTACTATACTCTGCATGTCCCATATGATGTAGAGCTGTGCAGGAGTAGTACACCCTATGTAGAATTTTTAATTGGATGAGTCGGAATCGGGCACGGATCGCTACCTCTCTTGGCCCCTGTATCACCTCCATCCATTCCTCCTCGTCTATCGGCCCTAGGTCGTCCTCCCATTGAGATTTCATTGTCACCAGAGGATCCGGTGAGTTGTTAATAAGTTTTCTATATATAACCGATATGGCTTTGTTGGTCAGTGGATCAGTCAGCAGCCTGTCTTCCAATGGGGATGATTCTGGCAGGGCGGTCCCTTCCTTTATGTGGACTTTTAGGGCATGTCCCAGCTGGAGATATCTCAACCACTCTCCCTGGCTTAGTTCGTAATCCTTTTGCAGGTCTGCAAATGTTATGTGGGCTCTACCTCCCCACACGTCTCCCAGTCTTTCTCAGCCCAGCAGCCTCCATTTGTGGAAGCTTTGTAGGCTGCCTAACCCCTCTAGTTGTTCGTTTTCCCATAGAGGTGTCATCTCCGTTAACTTCCCTTTCCACCCTAAGTACTTTTGGGCCGCGTTCCAAGCCTTTATAACTGTGAGTGTGTGTGGCGGCAGGTCTTTGACTTTCCTTGAATTCTAAAGGAGACGTGGGTATCCCCCCTCTCCCATACTGTCTCTATCAACACGATAGGCCGGGTCCATCCTGTCCCCAATCACTAACGCATACCAGCTGCGAAGCCCAGTAATACAGCCTAATATTTGGTACCGCTAATCCCCCATCGTATACCCCTTTCTGTAGTTTCCTCAAAGCTATTCGCGGCGGGCCACCATTCCAGATCAGAGCTCTCAATTCAGCCTCTACTCGAGTGACGAATGTGTCCGGGATCTCGTTAGGGGTGTTTTGGATGGCATACAATAATCGCGGAAGGGTCATCATTTTGAATAGGGCCGCTCGGCCCATCAAGGTGAGGGGCAATTTTTGCAACGATCGGCGTCTGCCCTAAGGTGCGTCAGCAGCCGCTCGATGTTTTTCTGATAGAAATCATGTGAACTTCTGGTGATATGGATTCCCAGGTACTTGAATCCTTCGGTTTCGATTGGGATCGCACATCTGCTTGTGAGTGTCGGGATACCACCCGCCAGGGGGAAGAGCAGAGACTTATCCCAGTTGATACGATATCCGGCATATTCGCCATATATACGTAGGATTTGGAGTAACCTATCTATCGACTGCCTGGGTTTCCTTGCATATAGAAGGACATCGTCCGCATATAATGATATGCGTTCTTCCCACTCCTCTCCGACTGGAATCCCCCAAATCAATGGGTCGCATCGAATCCACCCCGCAAGAGGCTCAAGGACCAGGGCAAAAAGGAGTGGGGACAGGGAGCATCCCTGTCTAGTTCCCTTCTGCAAGGTAAATGCTCGGGACACCGTTGAGTTAACCCTCACTCGCGCGAGAGGCCGACAGTACAGAAGCCTCACCCATTGTATAAAATTAGGACCGAAGACCAGGTGGCGCAACACTGCAAACAGATAGTTCCATTCGATGTTGTCAAAGGCCATTTTGGCATCTAAGGACAGCAGGGCTGCCGGGTGCAGGTCGTCTGTGGATGTAATATGTAAGATCCCAAACAATCGTCTGAGATTGAGCCTTGTGCTTCTGTGCGGCATAAACCCTGCCTGGTCCGGGTGTATAAGGGATGTAATTACCTTCAATAATCGTGTTGCCAACGCCTTGGCCAGAACCTTTGCCTCATAATTTATCAAAGAGATTGTCCTGTAGGTGCCGCAGTTTTCGGGGGGTTTACCTTCCTTTGGGATTACTACGATTGTAGCCACATTCTGATCGGGTGGGAGAGCCCCACCTGTTTTTGCCTCTGTATACATTGCCAGAAGGTGTTCCGCTGTTTTATCTAATAGTGATTTACATAATTCAATCGGCAGACCGTTCGGTCCCGCCGCCTTTCCTGATTGGAGCGCTCGTGTAGCCGCTTTGATTTCCTCTACAGTTAAGTCGCTGTCTAGCATGTCTTTGTCTGCCTCAGGTAGGGACAGCATTCGGATGTCTTTTAGGAATTCCCTGCATTCAGCTTCAGATTTTGAGGAGGGGGCCTGGTATAATGACTCGTAATACATGGCAAAGGCCTCTGCTATTGCCCTGCCTGTCTCGTGCAATTGACCCTTCTCGTCTATTATTCTGGGGACCCAATTATGTTCCGTTCTTTTCTTGTCTAGCCAGGCCAACAGTTTGTTTGCTTTATCACCTGCATCATATAGCTAATTCTGTGTAGCCCGGGCCAAGGTTCTGGCACTGTCTTCCATTAAGTCCCTCAACTCTTTTTGCTTTAATTGCAACGTGTCTTGTATCGGCATCGTCCGCCTCCCCCCTCCCCAGTTGTGCCTCCATAATTAACACCTCCCGCTCCAGGGCGAGACATTTCTGAAGTTTGTCTTTTTTGGACGCTCTAATATGCGCCTGTGTCTGCCCTCTAATTACCGTTATGAGCGCTTCCCAGAGTGTTATTTTCGAATCAACGGACCCCACGTTTTCAATAAAATATCGGTCCGCCCCTTTCCGCAAAGTCTTTTTGAGTTTGGGGTCTTTAAGATACCATGGGTCAATTTTGGAGGGCAGGGTATGGTCTCTCCGGGGGCCTTCCATAATCACCTCCACTGGGGAGGGATCGGACACTCCTCGTGCAATGTGGGCAGCTCTGCTGAAGTCCCCCAGGTCAGCGGCCGGTGTGAGAATGTAGTTCAGCCTGGCTAGGCTCTCATGAGACGCCGAGACATGTGTGTATTGTTCAATCCCCGGGTGTAAATGTCGCCAAATATCACTAAGCCCCAGCGTACAGAGAAATTCGCCCAGTGACCCTAGGCGTCTGTCTATCACCGCCCCTCTCAAGGTGTCCAGGTCTCCCGAGACCACGTCGTTCATGTCGCCTTCAAGTATTAATCGGCCCCCCGGGAGCTCCAGCAGCACCGGACCCAGTGAATCAAGAATTGCCCGGGGGGGCATAAACCGAGGATACATTTAAGATCCTACCTTCCCACCGGCCACTCACCGCCGTAAATCTGCCCAATGGGTCGGACCATTGTGCCATTACAAATATGGAAGTGATGCCCTACATAATATTCCCACCCCCCTGGACCCTGTTGTGTAACCTGCGTGTGCAAGCAAGGTATATTCGTATCTGTTTAGTGCTTTACATTGGTTGCCAAGGAGGTGGGTTTCCTGGATCAAGACAATGTCTGGGGCATGCCTTTTAATGAACTGGAGCACCATTGTTCGCTTCAGCCCTCCATTCAGACCACTGACATTCCAGGACCAGATCTTTATCTGTTCTCGTGCAGTATCAAGGGACACCATTAGCTAGGACTAATTCAGTCACCCTCTTCCCTCCCTGTCTCTTAGTGTGGTGCATGATAACCAAAATGTCGGTTTGTCTAGTGTTGTAACTTCTCTGAGTCATTACCTGAGCTTGAACCTGAACTATAAAACTATTACAATACGTAATCCTCAAATGAAAACACCCCCGCCTCCTCCCCCCACCCTGCTAAATAGGTTCTACCTTCCCAACTCGTCAACCTGCAGAGCGCCTGTCGCCCCAATATTAAACTGTGTCAATACAGTGAAAGGGGGGTGTCCCAGCCTCAAGGGCGCGCCACTCCACTCAAGCGAAATGACAATCCTTGTTTCTACATTTGTCAATCCCTTTCTGTCTTATATGTACTATGTTGATCGGCAGTCTTTCAATCCCTAAGTACCTTTATCGCAGTGTCTCTGTCGCTAGACCCTTCTCCGGGCCTCTCCTCGGTATGATCATCGTCCGGTTCAACTCGCTGCACCCCTGTCTACATGCGGGACTCCGCCGTCCTCCACTGCGTCTTCCCTGGCACTCATTCGTTCTTTGTTACTTCGTGCTCGGTCAGGGTCTCTTTGGTTTTGTCGCGAGCCGCTTGCTTGAGTACGGGTTCCCGGATATCGCTCCTCCAGCCATTCCCAAACTTCCTCCGGGCTGATGAAATGTCATGTTTTACCATCCATAATGACTCTGAGTTTGGCTGGAAAGAGCATCATGTATTTGATTCCCCTATCACGTAGTTTCCTCTTTGCTTCCTCGAAATTCCTACGCTGTTTCTGCACAAGCAAGGTGAAGTCTGGAAAGAGTCTAATTTGAGCATTTTCAAGCTGTAGTACTCCTGTGGCCCTGGCTGCCTGAAGGATAGCGTCTCGATGCGATTACTGTCCTTGGGGGGGGGGGCCCAGGGCTTGGGCGGAGGAATCGGAGCTCGGTGTGCCAGTTCATTGGAGAAAAATTTGAACAGGCTCTTGGGCTTCAGTTTGTTTACAATGAGGTCTTCCATGAAGAGCTCTATGCTGGGGCCCTCCATTCCCTCCGGGACCCCTACCACCCTTATGTTATTCCGTCTCGTTCTGCCCTCCTGATCTTCAAGTTTGGCCGCCATCGTCGTGGTGTAGTGGGTCAGTTTCTGCACTTGCCCTTCCAGCCGTTTTGTCACTGCTTGCAGTTGAGCTATTTGCGTTTCGGCGGTTGTAACTTTCTCCCTGAGCTTGGACAGGTCTGTGCGGATTAGATTTACCTCTATTGTCACCGTATCTATCTTTGGCTCTAGGGTGTTTTTTAAATCTTGTATGGCCGCCATGATAGCGTTCAGGGAGGGTTCTGGATTTTCATCACCTCCTGCTTCTAGCTGGTGCTTGGGGACAGTATAGCTATCCATTTTGTTGGACTGCGACATGGCCTATCCTTTGGGCTTCACCATTCTATGCAGGGGGGCCAGAACAGCGATTATCTCCTCTTTCCGCTGCTCTGCGCTCGGTCCACCCCTCTGCCTCTTAGGGGTTCTTCTTCTCTCCCAGGCCCTGAGCCATCGAGTTCTTTGTATGAGCCCTCTGGGGGGGCCGTTCGCACCCGGCTGCTCTGCTTGCCCAGGTTTGTAATGCCACTGCCACCAGGGGGGAGGAAAAGATGGGGGGCCCTCTCTCCACTCAGTTCTCCGACCGGCACTGGGGGGGGGGTCCCTCATGGTGTCACTCCACCCAGGCCGCGCAGCGGTTCTGCGTTACCCAGGGTCTGCGGTGGGTAGTTATTTGCTGCCAAGGAGTGTCCCAGTTCTAATCGATGCCACTCAGCTCCGGTGACAGGCGTGTCTCGCCAAGCCTGCCCCCACTTTCGGTTCGAAACCTCGGGCCGTAGCGTCTCGCCGCTCATGGCCGCCTCTAATCGTCTGGATGAAGCACCGGGGCCCCCGCGACAACACCATTCACCGCCTCTTATTTCCTCCGCTCGCGGCAGAGGGACGAGCCCAGCCGTCTCCACGGGCAGGGCCCTAGCACGCTTCGCTTCTCAATCACTGCGATCCCGTCGGGGCTCAGTCACGCATCCCCCGGCCACTTCGGGGGGAGGCACCACCCCTGGGTACCTTCGTTTCTCTGCTCGGGCGCTGGGCAAGCACCCCGGGACCGGATACCATGGCCTCGTGACTCTCGGGTCATTTCCCTGGCTCCGCTATACTCCTGTGGGAAGCGGTCTTCTTCGATTTTCCACAGCTCTGTTGGTCGGCTGTGCCTTAGGGATCTCGATGTGTGTGTTGAATTAACAATTGTGCGACGGATTCAGGACAGATGGCAGGATTTGTCACCGTGAAATGCTGAGCTCAGCAGAGCGCGGCTATCTTCGCTTGCGGCCAAGCCACGCCCCCCTGCATTGGCTTTTTTAACTACAACAAAGACCACAAAGATGTGATCATCCACTCCGTTCTTTAAGTGAAATCACATGCGTTTGTTCAGCGCCATCAACGTAGCAATACAAGACTGACATTAATTAAGATATGTAGTGCAATAACAGAATATTGGAATCTCATTATTTGTGGTCCACGGGAGGGGGGTGAGATCTGCAGGTAGATAATAGTATCCACCAGAAATATTATTATCGAAGGTAATTAACTTTTTCTCCTGATGGATAATTGTACCTGTAGATTCCTCACCTCTTAAATAAATTCCTAAGCAATACCCACCTACAGGATGGAGGGTCTTGATGGATGGTTATACCAGGAAGTCCTGTAGCACAGATAGGGAAAAGTGCCCACCCCTCCTTAACTCCGAATCCAGACAGGAGTGCTTAGCGAAGGTATGAGGAGATGACCAAGTGGCCCCTCTGCAAATGTCACCTACAGGGAATCCCCTAGCCAAGGCAGATGCTGAGGATTTGGCTCTCGTAGAATAAGCTGTAAAGCCCTCCAGTGAAGTTTAACCGGCCTTAGCATAGAAGATTTTGATGCATAAAAAGATTCATTTGGATAATGTTCTTTTGTGCACTGCTTTCCTTCCCTGTTGCCTATGTAACTTACAAAAAGCTGGTCATCCTCATGGAAGTACTTTGTGCGGTCAATATAAAAATTCACTGCTCTTTTGGGGTCCAGACGATGTAACCTCTCTTCCTCCTTGGTAGGGTGAAGAGGGGGCAGAAAGACGTAAGTGTAATGGATTGACCCAGATGGAATGGGGTCCACACCTTCAGAATGAAAGCGTTTCTGGTTCTGAGGGCTAACTTGTCTGGGTATAAAGTGGTGAATGGGAGCTTGACGCATACTGCTTGCTACTCACCGACATGCCTCATGAAAATGATACCAACCAGAAAAACATTGGCAAAGCCAATAGGTCTCATATACACTAGATCTATTGGCCTTGTCAATGCTTTTTTAGCCATGCTGCACAGATGTAAATGGGGACACAGGGAGAGGTGCAGAAAGTCTGCATACCATACCCTTCTCAGGCAATCCAAAGCCACTAGGATGACTTGGCCCAGTCTTGGAATCAAGGGTATGGGAGGAAACACATAGTGGACAGGAAAGTTCTACTTCAACCAAAACAGGTCCCCTAATGCTCCCCGCATCAGATAATGGAAAGTACAGAACGTCAGGCAAAGTGAATTGGAATGAGTGGCAAAGAGATCCACGTGGTACACACCGCATGGATAGAAGATACTCTTCACATCTTCTGGGTGGAAACGCCACTCATGATTAGCAAGATTACTTCAGCCCTGGTGTTCAGTGAGCCCGCTAGGTGATATACCACCAACCGCAATCAGATCCTCAGGGCTTCTTGGCAGAGAGTATGGGATCCTACTTTCCACTGCTGGTCGACATACCACATCACTTTCGCATTCTATGTCAAGATCCAGACTAACTGACTGCAGAGAGAAGGGAGAAATGCTTTGAGTGCTAGGCGAAGTGCTCTCAGTTTGAGCAGACTGATGTGACGACACTTCTCCTCTGGAGACAAGATGCCTCTGATCTCTAGTTCCTCCAGATGAGCACTTCAACCCAGAGTGGAGGCACCCATCATAACCGTGGCCGCAGCCAGAGAGGATTGGAAGGACAGCTCCCAAGAAAGGTTCTCCTCCACACCCCACCATGTGAACCACAATGGAGCCTGTAAGGTCACCCCATGCTGGAACCAGTCTGCGAAGGCACTACTGGAGAGCCCTCATGTACCAGTGGACACACGTGATCAGAACAATGAGAAAGCCGGCAGACTAAGGGCACACAGGACATGGAATCAGACGCCTCCCTGGAATCTGGGAAGCAGTGCATTAGTGTCTCGCATTCTCTGTTCTGGCAGAAAGGATCTGCCCAAAGTGGTATCCAGTACTTGCCCCTTTGAACAAGCATTGAGAGGTGAGATTTGGACGAATTGATAGAAAAACGTATTTGTGCAGGAGGGGTACTGTTCATTGCAGATATGACCACATCTACTCCAGAATCCTGACCTTCAGAAGCCACTAGGCCAGTTAGGTAAAAACCAGAATTCTGACCTTCAGAAGCCAGTAGGTCAGTTAGGGGAAAAACCAGAATTCCCAAACTTGTGAGATAGGCTGATACAACCACCATCACCTTTGTGAAGATTTATGGTGCCTATGTCAGGCCAAAGCAAAGGACTGCAAATTGGTAGCAAGTCAAGCCTCCTGTAACGCACAGATACTTCCTGGGGGATTCAGGATCAGCACATGGAAATGTCCTGTAAGTCGTGTGATACCATCCAGTCTCCTTGTTCGAACACAAACAGAACCTATATGCAAGGGACAGCATCTTGAACTTCTTGCAGAGGAAGATGTTCAAGATCCTGAGGTCCAGGATTGGACGAAGATCACCATCCTTTGAAACAAGGAAGTACTGGGAGTAGCATCCTTGACCAACCTCCTGCTCTGGCACCAACTCCATGGCTCCTTTCTGAAGCAAAGTTGCCACTTCTTTGTACAAAAGGAGGTGGTGTTTCTTTGAAAAGTCAGACCGGGTGGGGAAAGGATCTTGAGAGTAAACTGCTGGAAGGTAGGGTGTACCACTTTTCTACAATTAGTAAGACCTACTGGTCTGAAGTTACGGCTTTCCAGGCCTGTGGAAAAAGAGAAACCTGGCCTCAAATAAACCGGCAACGAAGAACTAGAGCTGCTTTTCTGTGGTCGCTCAAGAGAGGAGGGAGTGACTGAGTGGCCGGATGACCTTTACCCTATTCATGAGCCCTATACTGCCATAGGAAGGGGTCTTTTGACACTTGTTTCGTTAGGGCAGCTTGGCGTTAGCAAAAGGTGAGGCATCTCCCAACGCCTCAAAACTTTCTAAACCTCTGAAATGTGTTCCTTTGGGGCAGCAGGCCAAGAGAACAGGGTGCAGCAGAACTTGCTTTGAAGAGGTGCAAGGCTGAGTCAGTCTTCTCCCTGAATATTTTGGTGCTTTGAAAGGGAGTTTCATTAGTGAGGACTGAACATAGGAAGAGAATCCAGAAGTTCTCAACTAGGCATGTGTTAATACAGAAATTAATGTCCTCACAGATCTGAGGACTGAATCAGACAACTACATGTCCGAGGCTGCTTACCCAACACTGATGAGATCCAGGAAGTGACCCTGAACTTCCTGGGGAAGATTTTGTTGAGGGTGCCTGTCATATGCCACAGTGAATGCACATAGAGTCCCAGCATACACATAGCATTTAAAGACTTAAGTGCTAGGTTTCAGCTGCAAAGGTGTTTTTCGCCCAAGCTTCTATTTTTGTTCGACTTCTTATCAGATGGAGCAGTTGGGAAAGTACTAGGAGTCAGTTTAGAAGAGGATGGAGCCTGAATAACAAGGCTTTCTGGGGAAGGATGCTCCGACAATAATAAGGGATGAACCGGAGCAGGTCTACATCTCCGGACAACAGACAAATTCTAGGAGAGCTTAATTAAAAGGAAAAGGTGGTTCTGAGGTGTGAACAGAAGGCTGTAGGACCTCTGTGAGGCCGTTAGATTTAGTTTTCCCAGCACTGCATGTAGAGGTAAATACAGAATGTCAGCCTTTCTTATTATGGCGTGAGATGAAGATGCTTACAAGGGAAGGGGTCCCAAAGGATCTAAAAATTCCAGCACTGGGGAGGTGTCAGTGCCACCAGCTTCGGCCAGGCCTTGGAAGTCTTGCAACGGCTTGAGGATCTTCCTGATGGGAGTTGGTGCCATACAGATCATACAGCGAGGGGTGCTCTCAAGCTTATTTTTCCTCCAATAGACATTGCGCCTTCCTTTTGGGCCAATGTACAGATGCTAAAGGTTGAAAACCGGATCTGGAACACAAGAATGATCCAGCACTCCTAAACAAATTCAAATTATAACAGTTAATGAGAAATGAGTTCAAAGAATGATTCAGCAGGTCTGGTCTCGTTCCAATTCTTTATTCAAATTCATGACCCGATCGCGTTTACTGAGCAGTTCGAATACCGGATCACAAACAGTAATGGAATTATCACGCATGTACCGTTGATAATAATGGTCTATGATACTGTTTGGATTGATTATATTGGATGACTCCCATACTGTTGCAAAATACTTAAGGACTAAATTCATTTCATCCAAAAACCAAGTATCCAAATAAAAATGTTCTTCTATGAACTTTGAGGAGCAAACGTCTTACTGCTTTGCCCTGAAGAAGTCCTTGATGGCCGAAACGCGTAGGCTACAATTTCTCTTTTAAGAAGAATTTGAATAAAGAATTGTGTTTTAATGATTGGTGGGATCTTGTATCCTAGGGGACTTAAGGGTATTGAGTCTCAGGTCCTTGGCACCCAGCTAGCTTGAATTACCTTTTACCCTACACAAGGGATAAGTGCAGTCACTATTGCCCCATACCCTTCCTCGCTGTGCATTGAAAACCGGATCTGGAACCAGTTTCTGCATCAATGGCGTTGTGGCTACAATCATGGTAAGTGTCATCGCAGGAGGAGGAGGCCATACTGGAACTGATGTCAGAACCAATGGTAACGTCAATGGCACCATTTGGAAAGGCAAAAAGCCAGCGTAAGGCACAGAGGGAAACGCAGCCAGCGTGAATCCAAACAGCATCCAAGGTTGGAGGAAACCATTAAACACTGCATGTCAAGATGAACTGCCTGGAAGATTTGCACCTAAGCCGAGAGACTCACTTGATACTGGCGCCATGGTCACATGTACCACTGGGAAGATTCATCTGCCATTTGGCTTGTGGGGCTAACATGATGAATGAGGTCAAGCAGGCATTTAGACATGCAGAACCAGGAGTCATGTCTGAAGCATTAATCTCAGAATCCGGTCCTGAATATGTGCGATTCTCTGAGGAATAGCCATCATGCAGGTCATGTCCAGTACTGCTCCTAAGAAGGCAAACTCGGTGACACTTTTGGGGACTGATAGTAAAGCCAAGTAATGGAAAAGAGTCACTGTGCACTGGAGGTGTTTCTCGACCAGTAGCAGGGACTCTGCTTTAACCAGCCAGTCATCCAAGTATGGAAATGCATGGTCTCCGGACTACTACAATAAAAGCCAGCATATTTGCCATCACTTTAATAAAAGTGCATGGTGCAGTCATTTGTCTGAATGGAAGAACTGTGAACTGATAGTGCTGGGACCCCACAGTGAATTTAGGTAATGCTTGTGGGTGAAGATTGGCAGATGGTTGTAACCACCCTGGAGGTCTAGGAATACAACATAATAGTCTCTCGCACTATAGCCTAGCAAAACCCTGCTCAAGAGCAGCATCTTGAACTTGCCCTGTTAGAAGATGGGTGTCAGGTCCTCTGTCGTTCTTAGGGAACAGGAAGTAAAGGGGATAAAAAACCATGTGCTTCTTGCTTCCAACGGCACCTAGCCCTTTTTCTTTGAATGGACAAGAACGTCCGCCTCCAAAATCTAGGCCTATGTCGGAGAATATATTCCTGTTGAAAGAGGGTAGTTCGGAAAGAGAGATAGGAAGGAAATAGTTCCGCAAATTAGGTGGATGACCCATAGATTTGTTGTGGCCTTCTTCTAAATTGTGCAAAAGTGGGAGACCTCCAGCTCCTAATCACCACAACTGTGGTCTTTTCTCCATTTAATATTAATTCGTTTATTTGTATCCAACCATAGGTAGGGTTGAGACAGAACTGCACAGCAGCTCAGGATAGGGTGCAACGCAACTTCCATTGAGTCAGAATATAAATTGAATGCTGTCCATACATGAAAAGGGGTGGGGCTAATAAGGTGTTCTGAGGCACTCTGAAGAATAAAGGCTTGCAAGAAAGAATAGAAGGTTAAAATGGAGAAGCGAGGACTGGCAACCTGCAAGGCCGGTTGCAATAAACAAAAAAACGTGACAACTACATAGAAGTCTTCAGAAATGTCATTATGTGCTACATAGGATAGTAAGACATTATGGTTGATGTTGTAAACTGCTGCAAAAGGATCTAAATGGCTCAAAAACCTGATGTCTTTAACAAAAATTTGATATTTTTGATTAATGCAACTAGAATAGGCTCTGTCACTGGTTCATGACAAACAAATTACTTACCTTTGGTAATAACGCAGTTTCTGGTACTTTATCTAAATGCAGATTCCTCAACTTGTGAATTTCCCCAGGTGCCAGAGTGTGTCCGGAAGATTTTCATAGCAACTCCTTATGCACTGATAGGTGGCATTGTGCAGCTCCATGTTGGGTCAGTCCTGCCCAGGTTGTGACATTGGGAGCCACTATATCCGCAGCACCTTCGTGTGCGGACGTCAATTTCTTTCTAATCTCTGTCTCTGCCATCAGAAGCGGAACCAATAGAAATCAGAAAATGCCCATCTCTCATCTTGGAATCTTATTAAAGGACGGTATGAGTCCATTCCACAGAATGGGAAGGAGCGTGGGTCAGAGAGGAATCTGCAGTTAGAGTCTCGAGTAGAAAAGGTGTTACCAAATGTAAAGTAACTTGTTCTCAGATAGACTTCTAACTGCACATTGCTCACCTTGTTAACAGATACTAAAGCAGTACCTTCTCAGGTGGTGGGTCTGTGGAATAACTCAGATCAGGAAATCCTGCAGGACGATTTGGGGACCTGGCTGCCTCTGTTCATGAACGTGTGGAGCGACACCCACGTAGCAGTCTGGCAGATGTCCAAGAATGGCACACAGTGCATCAGCCCAGTGGTAGCAGCCTACGCTCTAGTGGAATGAGCGTGCAAGCCTTCTGGGGGCTGTTTCTTGGCCATCCCATTGCAAATCTTAATGCATAAAACAATCCATCATGAGATGGTTTCCTTTTGTACCACTTTCCCCTTCTTGGCTCCAGAGAAGCCCACAAAAAGTTGATCGTCCAATCGTTGGTCTTTGGTTCGATTGATGTAAAATCAAAATCTGAGAACCCTCTGCGGATCAAGATGGTCGAGCCGCTCCTCTTCCTTGGAGGGATGAGGTAGAGCATAGAAAGATGGCAATGTGATGGATTGTCCTATGTGGAAAGGCGTGTCTAGCTTTGGCAAGAATGCTGCTTTCGTCCGATGGACTAGTCTGTCTGGAAAGAAAAGACGTGTATGGCTGCTGGACAGAGAAGGCCTGGAGTTTACTTACTCAGCGAGTGGATGTGATTGCAAGGAGAAACACTGTTTTAATGGTTAACAGGTATACAGAACAGCTGGGCATCAGTTCAAAAGGAGTGCACATAAAGCTGGAGAGAACCAAATTGAGGTCCCATTGCGGCATCACAGAAGGTGTTGGGCAGGAACATGTGGATCAGCCACTTCAAGAAATGCATCACAACAGGTGATTTGAAAAGGGATGGCTGATCGGGCAACCGCTGGAATGCCGAAAGATAATTCTTAACTGTTGCCACAGAAAGGCCTTGTTGGGCCAGAGAGAGAAAACAATAAAATGTCAAACAACTTTGCCTGTAAAGGCTGAAAGTCACGGGAGAAACACCCGACAACAAATATCTCCCAGCGTCCTGCATGTACAGATTTGGTGAAGGGATGCCTGGCTGCCAGACTGACACTGACTACTTCAGAAGGAAGATCGAAAGTCATCAATTGTCGACGTTCAAACTCCACACATGGAGGTGCAGGTTATGCAGTTAGTGCAGGACCTGGTCCTGCTGTTGTGACAGGTTTCTGGCAGGGAAGGTAGAGGCAGAAAGGCGTACAGGAGTCTTGAGCCTCAGTCCAGGCATAAGGCATTTCCAAGGGAGAACCACCTTGGGAACTCCAATGAGCAAAAGCTTTAACACTCTGTGTTCTCTGCAGTAGCGAATACATTGAGCAACAGTTCTCCCCATTGTTGGAAGATGCCCTGTGCCACCTCCGAGTGTAACTGTAATTTGTGATCTGCTAGGCAACGTTGGCCGAGTTCGTCCACCCTGGTGTTTAAAGATCCCACCAGCTGCTGGGCATTAGGCGAGATGCCCTGAGTATTCAGCCACAGCCATAGACGTAGAGCATCTTGGCACAGGACCTACGACCCCACAACACCCTGTCTATTGTAGTACTACATAGTAGTTGTTTCGTTTGTGAGAACCTGTGCCCATCTCCCCACCTCCCTCCCCCATTGGTCAGAACGCCTTCATTTCCAAGCGAATTGTACGCAACTCTAACAAATTGATAGGGAGATGGATCGCTGCTGGGGACCAGAGTTCTCCGATCTCCATTTCTCTGACCTGACCTCCCCAACCCAGCAACGATGCATTAGTCATGACCGTTAAGTCTGGGTGGGAGAGGGGTCTACTGCTTGCCCAACTGCAGTAGTGAAGTCACCACTGCAGGTCTTTCGTAGTTTCCTTCGACACCTGGATGGAATTCGAAAGGTGCCTTGTTGCTGAGCCCACTAAGACTTCAGATCCCACTGCAGAGCCCGCAAGTGCATCCTGGCCTGGTCCTTAAGCAGGATGAAGGAAGCCAAGACGCCTAGAAGCCTCAGAGCCGCTCTCAAGGAGACCCAGGTCAATGGCTTTAACATTGGGATCATAGCCCAAATGACATGGACTCGCCGTCGTGGAAGGAAGGCTTGGAAGAGCACCTTATCCAGTATGGCTCCAATGAAGGGGAGCCACGTGAAGGAGTCACATGTGACTTTGGCATATTGATGGAAAGCCCAACATTGTCAACAAGTTGGCGGTTGTTTGGAAGTGGTTACAATTGACTGTTTGAGGTAAGCCTGTCTTCAGCAACCAGTCGTTGAGGTATGGGAAGACTGGTATCCCCAACCTTCGCATATGGGCTGCAACTACCACCATGACCTTTTAAAACACCTGAGGTGCATTAGTAAGGTCAAAAGGGAGCACAGAGAACTGAAAGTGCTCTTGGCCTACCTGAAACCGCAGGTTAACACCGGTGGGACTGCAGGGCGAGGATGTGGAAATAGGCGTCCTGCAGAACCAACACCACCATCCAGTCTCCTGGATCCAGGGCAGACAGAATTGGGTTAGGGTAAGCATATTGAACTTGTCCTCCGAAGTAAACAATTCAGAGGGCAAAGATCTAGGATGGGGTGAAAACATCCGTCCTTTTTCGGCACCAGGAAATCACACGAGTAACAGCCAGCCCGGATTTCTGATGCCGACACCCTCTTTACGGCTCTCTTGGGCAAGAGAGCTTGGACTTCTCCGAGTATGGACAAGTGGTTCTCCGGGAGGTGTTGCGGCGCGGGTGGTATATCTGTGGGATGTGACAGTACGGGTAGGGAGTACTAATGGTCCACAATTTGGAGCACCCATTGATCAGAGGGCATGCTCCTCCACCAAGGGAGGTGAAAAGTGATGCGACCTCCCACCGGGTGATCGTGTGCTACTGAGGGTTATCTAACATGGTTTTGGGGAAGCTGTGAGGGGGGGGAGGGGGAGGGTTGGTGTGGTGCAGGCAGATTCTTACCCTTGAGGGCCTAGATGCTGGCAGCCTGCTCCCCTGCCATCTCCCTAGAAAGGATTATGAGGCTTGGTGTTGGTGTTGAAGCATGTCCTGCTGTTGCCTTTGTGTATATCCCCTTCCAAAGCCTTAAAAGAGGGTAAAGTGTTAAGGGAACTGCCGCACAGGCAGAGCAAGCCAAAGAGAGTGTGCAGTGGCTTTGCTGTCCTTGAAACCCTCAAGGGTCGAGTCGGCCTGGTCTCTGAATAGATGTGTCTCATCATAGGGAATGTCCATAAGTGACTGTTGGACGTCACTGGAGCACCACGCCAGACCAGACTGCTCTACCTAGTCAGTAGTATTCAGGCCTGATCTGACAGAGTGCCTTGCTGCGTCTTGGCCATCCTGGATGAAGCATTGGAGACTTTGACATACATCAGCTGGACGGTGGGGCAAGATGCCTGTCACCATGTGAAGCCTGGATCTTGCCTGATGGGCAAGATTCAGGCTTTGCCCAGGTGCCCAACAGTGTGTCCATAAGGGCTTAAATGAATGATAATTGAGGCTCCTGGTTAGTCTGTCCCAGGTAAAGCACTTCCATTAATACTTTAGTCTTGACGCACAAGTTACTAACTTGTGTAACGATATATCTGTAAGAGACAGTAGTTAGTGACAGATTCCTTACCTTAGAATATCCCCAGGCGTCAGGCTGGATCCGGAAAGTTTTTGCGTAGCAGTACCCTTGCGCGTCGGTAGGCGGCGTCGTGCGGCTCCGCGTCCGTCGTCGGCGTCGTGATCGCCGGGATGACGTCGCGGGTAGTACTTAGACGCCGCCCCTGCGCGCTGACGTCAGTTCTGTACACGACTTTCCGCGCCAGGAACGCAGAGCCATGCAAGAAGCTGACATAGGTGTCTGAAAAATACTAGGGCCCTGAAAGGGATGTCCTTAACCCTAGAAATCAGTTCGCAGAACGGGGAGGATGGGTGGGGCGGTAAGGAATCTGTCACTAACTACTGTCTCTTACAGATATATCGTTACACAAGTTAGTAACTTGTGCATCTGAAAGAGACACGTTAGTGACAGATTCCTTACCTTAGAATAGATACCCCAGCAATACCAACCCCGGTGGTGGGTCTGCGAACAAAGATCAGACAAGGAAGTCCTGGAGGACAGAACGGCCAAAGAAGCCGTCCCTCCGGACCTGACTGTCAAGGCAGTAATGCTTTGTAAACGTGTGCAGCGAGGCCCACGTAGCTGCCTGACAGATAACCGGCAGCGGAACACCGCGGCCCAAGGCCGTGGTAGCAGCCGTTGCCCTGGTGGAATGGGCACGCAGCCCAACAGGAGGCTCCTTCTTAGCCAAAGAATAGCAGGTCTTGATGCACAAGGTAACCCAGCGGGAGATGGTTCTCTTGTGCACCGCCCGACCTTTTTGGCGCCCACGTAGCCAACAAAGAGCTGGTCATCCACCCGGAAGTGTTTTGTGCGGTCGATATAGAAGGAGAGCGCACGTTTTGGGTCCAGACGGTGGAGCCTCTCTTCCTCTCTGGAAGGATGCGGAGGCGGAAAGAAGGTAGGCAAAGTGATGGTCTGCCCAATGTGGAAGGCAGTAACCACCTTTGGCAAGAAGGACGGACGCGTCCGAAGAACAACCTTGTCTGGATGAACAGACAGAAAGGGAGGTTTGCAAGATAGAGCCTGGAGCTCACTCACCCGCCGAGCGGAGGTGATGGCAACCAGAAAGGCTGTCTTCAGAGTCAGAAGACGAAGAGGACAGTTATGTAGAGGCTCAAAGGGAGCGCACATTAAAAAGGTAAGAACCAAGTTCAAGTCCCACTGAGGCATCACAAACGGAACAGGAGGGAAGAAGTGTGTAATGCCTTTTAAGAACCTGTTAACAACAGGGGACTTGAAAAGGGAGGGCTGATCAGGGAGCCTGAGGAAGGCCGAGATAGCACAAAGATAACCCTTGATGGTACCCAGGGCAGAACCCTGTTGGGCCAGAGAAAGAAGGAACAGAGGGACCTCAGAAAGAGGGGCAGAGAGGGGATTCACAGCCTTTGCTGTGCACCATGCCACAAATTTGTTCCACCTGCAGGCGTATACCACCTTAGTGGAGGGACGCCTGGCTGCCAGAATCACATCACAAACTTCGGGAGGCAAGTCGAAAGGAATCAACTGCCGCCGCTCAATCTCCACGCAAGCAGGTGTAGACTGGACAGGTTCGGGTGGAGGACCGTCCCCTGCTGCTGCGACAGAAGATCCTCCCGAAGAGGCAGACGGATCGGGGGATCTACGCTCATACTGAGTAGCTCGGGATACCAAACTCTTCGAGCCCAGTCCGGAGCCACAAGAATGACTTGGGCCCGGTCGTGCCGAATCTTCTTCAACACTCTGGGTAGAAGTGGTATAGGCGGAAAGGCGTACAACAGACCGCAACTCCACTCGCGACGAAAGCGTCGCCGAGCGAGTGCTGCCTTGGAAATTCCAACGCGCAGAACTGATGACATTGCGCGTTCTCTTCGGTGGCGAATAGATCTAACCAAGGCTCTCCCCATTGTAGAAAGAGTCCTTGCGCCACTTCCGAGTGAAGACGCCATTCGTGATCCATCATGCACCTGCGGCTGAGGTTCGTCCGCCCTGGCGTTCAGGGAACCTGCCAGGTGTTGAACCATCAGGAACATGCCCTGATGTTCCAGCCATGTCCAGAGGCGCAGAGCCTCCTGACAGAGGGTCCATGACCCCACCCCGCCCTGTTTGTTGCAGTACCACATGGCGGTGGTGTTGTCTGTGAACACCTGCACCACCTTCCCTTTGACAGAGGGAAGGAATGCCTTGAGTGCAAGTCGGATCGCCCGGAGCTCCAGAATGTTGATATGGAGCCGGGACTCCGCCGGAGACCAGAGGCCTTTGATCTCCGCCTCTCCCATGTGACCGCCCCATCCCAGAAGGGACGCGTCCGTCACAACTGTGTGCTCTGGCTGGGGAAGGGAGAGGGATTTGCCCATGACCCATTGCCGGTTCGAGAGCCACCACTGCAACTGTTTTGCAGTCCCCTCCGAGATCTGGACGTGATCGGACAGGTTGCCCTGGTGCTGCGCCCACTGGAACTTCAGGTCCCACTGCAGAGCCCGCATATGCCATCTGGCATGATTGACCAGCAGGATGCAGGAGGCCATGAGGCCCAGCAGCCTCAGTGTCATCCATACCGAAACCCAGGATAAAGGCTGAAAGATCGGAATCATAGCCTGAATATCCCGGACTCGCCGTTCGGGAGGATAGGCCCGAAACTGCGTCGTGTCCAGAACTGCTCCGATGAAAAGGAGCTGTGGAGAAGGAATCAGATGCGACTTCGGCACATTGATGGAGAACCCCAGCGAGTGCAGGAGTTCGGCCGTAGTCTGGAGGTGGGAGACGACTGCCTGGGACGAGCCCGCCTTCAGCAGCCAGTCGTCGAGGTAGGGGAAGACTGAAACCCCTGCCCGGCGCAGATGAGCTGCGACCACCGCCATCACTTTCGTGAACACCCGAGGGGGCACTGGTAAGGCCAAAGGGGAGCACGGTGAACTGAAAATGCTCGAGGCCTACCGTGAACCGAAGGTAACGCCGGTGGGCCGGCAGGACGAGGATGTGGAAATAGGCGTCCTGCAAGTCCAACGCTACCAACCAGTCTCCAGGGTCGAGGGCAGTCAAGACCTGAGCTAGGGTGAGCATCTTGAACTTCTCCTTCCGGAGGAAGCGATTGACGTTCCGGAGGTCCAAGATAGGACGCATGTCCTCCTTGTCCTTTTTGGGCACCAGGAAGTAGTGGGAGTAGCAACCACGTCCTACTTCTGGGGTCGGAACATGCTCGATGGCCCTCTTGGCCAAGAGGGCCGTGACTTCCTTCTGCAGAAGTACCAAGTGATCCCCTGACATGCGGTGGAATTGAGGTGGCATGGCTGGGGGGGTGGTCTCGAAGGGGAGGGAGTAGCCCCTTCGGACAATGTCCAAGACCCACCTGTCCGAGGTGATGGGACGCCAGTGGTGAAGGTGATGGCGGACCCTGCCCCCTACTGGCGTGCTTTGCACCTGAAAGGAGGGACTAGGAGGGCTTGGAGGCCGCGGACGGGTTGGAGGTGGTGGCCTGACCCGCACGCTGGTTGCCCGAACCGCCACGGCGGTATCCACGTCCTCGGCCACGCGATGACGCCTGCTGCGTGGGCCGGTGGCTGGGCTGCTGACGTGACTGGGCGCCCCTTCCGTGGCCACGATAGGGGCGAAAAGCAGAAGTTAGCGGAGGGCGTGTAGCAGAAAGGCCCAGGGACTTGGCAGTAGCCCGTGAGTCCTTAAAGCGCTCCAACGCATGGTCTGCTTTGGAACCAAAAGACCGACTCCATCAAAGGGCATGTCCATGAGAGTATTCTGGACATCCCCTGAAAAACCAGTGGTTCTCAGCCAGGCGTGGCGACGCAGCGCCACCGTCGTTGCAATAGACCTGCCCAGCGAGTCGGCGGTATCAAGGCCACATCGTATTGTGTATTTGGCCGCATCCCTTCCTTCCGCAATGGCGCGGGAAAGCAGTGTCTGGACCTCCTCAGAACACTGGGGCAAAACAGTCGCCACCGAATCCCACAAGGAGTGGGTATATCGGCCCAAAAGACAAGCGGTGTTGATGGACCGCAAGCCAGCACTGGAGGAAGAAAAACCCTTCTTCCCAAATTGATCCAGGCGTTTGGATTCCCTATCCGGAGGGCGGTAGGGAAGGCGTTTTGGGAAGCGGAGGCTTGGACAACCAAGCTCTCAGGAGTGGGGTGGACAGAGAGAAACAGGGGGTCGCCCGGAGCTGGGCGATGGCGTCGGGACACGTTCCTATCCACAGGAGCCCCTGTGGTGGGCTTGGACCAGGCGCCCAAAGAACGTCAGTAAGTGCATCGTTAAACGGCAGCACAGTCTCCAAGGAGGAGGCCGCCGGCTGAAGCACTTCTGTCAAGAGATTAGTCTTGACCGTCACCGTAGGGAGTCGGAGATGTAAGGCTCCAGCTGCCCTACGCAACACCGTTGCAAAATTGGCTCCCTCCTCCGTAGCCACGGGAGGAGACAGCATGCCAGTGTCAGGGGAAGTATCTAGACCACTTGCATCCCCTAGGTCCTCTGCCCAGTCCTCATCATACTGACACTGCTGTGTCAGAGGGTCCTCAGACCCCTCCCAGTCCTCCTGGTCCTCCTCCGGTTCAAAATAAGGAGGAGGAGGGACATTTGGGACCCAAGGTCCCATCGGCGCCGGAACCGGCGTCGAGCGGCGTCGGTCCGGCTCCATGTCCGGAGCCGGAGAGTACATGGGGACGACGCCGCCCGGAGCCCCGGGCGGCGTCAGGAACGGCACCGGAGACATCGGCGCCGGCGGAGGCGTGGTCAGGTCGACCGGCGTCGATGGGGGTTGCGGTACCACCGGAGCCGGGATCGAGGCCGGGGCCGAAGCCGGAGCCGGGATCGAGGCTGGAGGCACGAGCGACGCCGGGACAACCCCATTAGGGCCCGCGGGGCCCGAAGGCGCACCGGAGGGACCTTGAGGCCCGAAGAGGCGGGCCATGGCCGACAGGAATTCCTGTATTTGGGCCGGATCCGCCCCCGAACCCGGGAAGGACGGGTATTGCGGGTGCGACTCCACAGGCATGTCTGGGGCCGCGGGGACGGTGCCGGGAGGGGCCTCAGCCGAGTCGCGAGACCGGCGAGGCGAAGTCCTAGAGCGATGATGCTTTTTGGACTTCTTGTGCTTAGACTTACCGGACGACGAAGACTTGGATCCCGACGACCGGTGAGGACTCCGCGACCGACCCCTCGACCTCTCACGCGACCGGGGCTTGGAATGGCGCGGAGCCGACTGCCGGGCCTCGAGGAGCTTTTGAGACCGCTCTCGCAAAGCTTTCGGGTTGAGGGCCCGGCAGTCGGAACACGACTTCGTGTCGTGGCCACGGCCGAGGCAGAAGAGACACTCCAGATGCGGGTCTGATGGACATCATCCGAGCACAGGCGTCGCAACGTTTAAAGCCGGGCATCCCTACGACACCTTGGAGTCGATTCGAAGAAACAGTGAAAAAATTCACCAAAAAAGTTAGTCAAAAAATGACTAGGGCACTGCTCTTCCCGGATCTGCGCTTGCTGGCGCGGAAAAAGAAGAACTGACGTCAGCGCGCAGGGGCGGCGTCTAAGTACTGCCCGCGACGTCATCCCGGCGATCACGACGCCGACGACGGACGCGGAGCCGCACGATGCCGCCTACCGACGCGCAAGGGTACTGCTACGCAAAAACTTTCCGGATCCAGCCTGACGCCTGGGGATATTCTAAGGTAAGGAATCTGTCACTAACGTGTCTCTTTCAGATTTTTGTGGTGGGCAAGGTTAAGTCTAAGACCTTAGCTGCCCTTCTGAAGACTGTGGCAAAGACTCTCCAGTGGCAACGTTGGGAAGAGGAGAGTGGAGACGAGTGAACAGGGGATGTGTCTAAGCCACTGGCGCCCTATAGATCCAAAAACTAGTTTTCTTCGTTGTAAACATGACTAGTATCTTCATCTTTGAAAGTTGTAGTGGAAGTGATTCTGAGGCGAAATGAGGTTAAAATGTGAGGTTTGTGCTATGTTGGTAGAGCTTGCTCCGGAGTCCGAAAAGACTATTGGCTCCATCTTTGGCATCAGCGGTGCTGACGCTTGGGGCTGTGGCATAGGAGGTAGCGCCATAAAAGGAATCGGCATCAAGCCTGAAGCTGTGGTGTGCAACAAGTTAGAGTACCACAGCTGGCATCGACAAGACAACTGCTGGCAGATCCCCCATCTGAAAGCAACCTCGGATTCTTGGGGCCTGAAGACATGCCCTAGTGATCCGAAGGGGTACCGGAGATGCGATACAATGCCTGTTTTAATTTGATGATCTGCTGCGACGTAGCTGCAGGACCTGAAAGTCAGTTCAGATAGGCTGAAGTGTTAGAATTGGTTCAGGAGACAGATTTTACAGCCTCGGGGTACCCAGGGCTTCACACGACTCCCAATGATGATAGTGATGGACAAAGGTGAGCTGTGTTTGGACTTTGAGTGTTTTTTTTTTTTTAACATATCTTTTTATCGACATTTTGGATAGAACATCAGATTCCATACATAGCACTGTGGAACATTTCACAATTTTATTAATCGGCGTCCCTCCCCCGTACTCTCAATTCTCATTATTTGGCCCCATGTCTTCGCTGTTTCTCTTTGCAACTGACAGGCCCAATGTCATCCATTTCCGTTGCAAGCAGCCGGCGTCTGCCTCTCCCCTGACATTTAGCACACACCACTTGGAGACATTTATGCCCCCACCATTCACCTCCCCCATGCAATTCACCATTGCAAACCAGAACTCCTGCATTGCTGGGCATTCCCATAGGATGTGGGAAAAGGTGCTGGTCTGTTCACACCCCTGCAGACAACACGTGTCTCCAACTCTCCCCATCTTTACCATCGTCATGCGGGCATAGTAAGAGCGATGTAGGATTTTTAGCTTTACCAGCCTAATCCCAGAACGTATGGCCACCTCTCTGGGGGATGCAAAGGCCTCCTCCCATTCACTGTCTTCCAACCATCTAACTCTCGCTCCCATTGCTCTCTGACCCATTTTAAGGCATCTAGTCTATCAATTTTTTTAAAGGTCAGCGACGTAATCTTCCGGGGCATGAATTCATCTAGAAGTCTATCTTCTAGTGGGGAGGATTCAGGAAGGTATGCACCTATAGGCAGCACCGCTCTGAGCGCATGGTGGAGTTGCATGTCTCTGTATGTCTCAGAGGGCACCAATTGGTATTCCCGCTGCAGGTCAGGCCAGGGGATTACATCACCTTGAGACCAAAAGTCCCCCACACTTGAGATCCCTATGAGGTCCCATTGGTTGAACCTTGGCAATTTTCTCAGTGTAACCAGAATTTCGGCTTCCCATAGTGGGGTTGCCTGCGTAGCTGTTTTTCCACCACAGGGCTGTCTTCTAAAGGTGTTTTACTGTCTGCGTGGATTCTGGAGTCACCGCGTCTTCTCTCTCCAAATAGCGCGTGTATTCATCTCTGTTGATGTAATGCAAGTCTGTCCAGGCGGAACGCTGGTTCCGTCTGTGGAAGGAAAACCCAGTTGTTATTAGTACTCAGTAGCGCTTCCCAGTAGTACTTCGGGACATATGGCATCGCAAAGCCTCCATCATATCATCCCCTTGTGAGCTTGTGTAGTGCAATGCGCGCTGGGCCCCCATACCACAGCAATGTCCGCGCCTCCCCCTCAATTGCTTTGACGTATGATGTGGGGTATTCTGGAGGGCATATAGGAAGTGGGGCAACAACATCATTTTGAATAGCGCCGCTCGACCTAATAGCGACAGTGGTAGAGACCGCCAATGGCGCACATCCCATCGCAGTCCCTTCAACAACGGCCAAGTTCTGCTAAAAAAAAGAGGTCAATATCGGGTGTAATGTACATCCCAAATATTGGAAGTCTGTGGTCATCATCGCCGCCGCACAGCCACGTGGTAGCCGCGGTATCTCACTCCTAAGGGGGTATAGTACGGATTTATGCCAGTTGATGGTTTACCCAGACTTTGTATTTTTGAACTTCTCTGACTTACCATAAGATCTCGACTTGGACGATGATTTGTCACAAGATTGGTCCTGGGAGCGGGTCACCGGTCTCAACTTCCACCGGGACTGGGCTTCCTTTGATTTCCGTCGATACTCCATGATGTACAATTTGACTTTGTGGATGACCTTGGCACACTGATCACATGATGTCAAATAGTGTTTGAAGCCCCGAAACCAGAGACTGACCTCTTGGGGTCTGTCATTGGCATCAGTTGTGGCAATCCCTACACAACTTGAGCTCTGTGGTCTTAGGAGGTGACATAACCCTAGCACACTGGAATTTTGTAGAGAAAAACTCTTTCAAGTCTGAAGACTTGAGGTAGTGAGCTCCAGATCTACGCCGGAAGGCATGGAAAGAAAGAAAACAAAATCAGCACGTGGCCCTGACGTCATAACCGGGGCAGGATGAACCTGACACAAAGCCGCACAATGCTACTTGCTGGCGTGCCAGGAGTTATATGAAAATCTTCCTGATCCAGTCTGGTGACTGGGGAGATTCTCAAGGCGTGGAAATTGCAGTTAGAAGTCTCTATCAGAAACTCCAGGTTCACTTCCTGGGTCTACTGCACAATAGATTCAGTTTTCTTTTTCCTGTCTAAACTTATCTCCTGGTCCAGGATATTTTACTGTTGCCCGTTTGCTTCTGCATGCTGTCCCTATGTGCTGGACTGAATTTCCTCCTATTTTTTTTGTCTTCTTCTATTTAATCTGTACTTTTTTCTCCCTTTTCGATTTTGATCTTTTTACTTAACTCCCCATCTTTACCGCCTTGAAGTGCCTTAATCTCAAATGCCACACTAAATGTTACAGCAGTGGGATCTGCGTAAATGGCAGCTTCCTCTGTGACTATGTAGATGCATTCACTGATGACTAAAGAGGTAAACAATTTTAGGATCTGACATTTTATGGGCTGCTGGATAGGGTCCTTTAAGTTTATTTCTGCCAAGGGCCATGTTGCACTGTTTTGGTAGCCTAGGAGCAGACTTGCTAACTTCAGGTGTCTTTCTGTTTTTAGGGTCTGTTGCAAAACACAGGACTCTAGACCGTCTGATCTTTTGTTCTCAAAGTGAGCTCTTTGCAAATGGTATGGTTTCCTTTTTCATAATTAAAAAAATTGACAGAGTACTGTCTTGAAGACAATCTACCTCAGCCATAGTCCTCCGACTTCGCCTGACAAACAGTTTTAAGAGGCAGGTTTTTTTTTTGTTCTTAAGATTTTTCATTCTGTGTGGAAAAACACGTTCCAAGCACAAAGTCCGCTACTGCATACACACAGCAACAAAAACTTGAAGTTAAGAACACCTAAAAAAAAACAAAAAAACATAATGTTGAAAAGTGAAAGCGCTGCCACTAAACCCCTCATGCTTAATTCAGATAAAGAGATGAAAACAAGTTTTCTTGAAACTAGACAATAGCCCTAATGAACCTAACATTATTTTTATGTTATATGTATTTAGCAAGGATTCGCAATCCGACTTGAGGAATATTCAAACCGATGAGGTGATTAAACATACAATTCGTGACTGGTGCCAAAGTTTCCCAACAAGCTAAAAATCTGAAGCCTTTTAGACAGTACAAACACAAAAGCACTAGTGAGAAAAGCACTACAATGTAAACAAACATTGGCAGAGCTAATAGACCTTGCATTTAGGTACTACTAGCTTTGGCAATGATTTTTAGCGATGCTAATCAGCAATCAGCATCAGTAACAGCACAATGCTTTTTGCTGATGCTATTTTGCACTGGAAAAGAAAAGGTGAGATAATGAGGCCACTGTGCGCCATTTTCTTTATTTTTTATTGACTGATCCTGAGATGGAGTGGCACCACTTACATTGGTCAATTAAAAAAACACATTTTAAGTGCACAAAGAGCACATTTGTAGTGGGCTGGAAGCAATCAACTGCTGGCCCTCAAAATATATATTAAAAAACATAAATGCATGGGGCGTGGCTGAGCTGGTGACCAAGATGGCCGCCTGACTCTGAAGCTCCGGAGCCGCCCGCAATGTGATAAGCCGCCTACTGCACACACTGCCCCGATCCCACATAAAGAGCACTCGGGTGGCGGACAGCGGACTAGCAGCTGTGCAGGGAACCCTTGATGACCGGAATTGACCAGGTAACAGGGGCGCTGCGGTTTGCGTTCTCTTGGGCCTGACACGACCCTTGGAGGCCCCGGGAATTCCGGGGTCCTGGGTGAGCCTGAGGGCGGGGTCCGGGAGGCGCGAGACTGCGGCGGCTGCGGTCCCTGATGCCCGGCCGGGTATGAGGAAGGTGCCGGCTGAGGGCAAAACGACGATGTAGCCGCTCGTGGACCCGGTAACTACAGGCGTTGAATCCAGCGGCACTGCAGGGATTACGCGAGGCGGGGCCGGCTAGGAACAAGCTAGCTGAGATGTGACCTATGATACCGGCATGGCCATACCCTCATTGAACAGGCATACGGAAGTGCTGAAACTCCCCTCCCCTTGTTATAAATGGTGATCAGGGGCGACCACGTGCATCATGACGCTTTTTCTATGCCCCACATCTAAGTACCTCTGCAGTAATGCTCACCGCAGTAACGAGGAGCTGCAATGAGGGGTCTGCCCCGAAATAGTATGCTGAGCAATTGCAGAGGACACTGGCGCAGTTGAAAATTCCTGGGGCATACATGCAGAACTGCCGGGTCTTCTCTCACCCCCAACCCCCCCCCCCCCCCACCAGCGAGATTTGAGGTGCACGGAAGCCAGAAGTAGCTACGTACAGCCCTGCAGTCCCATGCTTTGAGCCACAGACAGGACACTTCTGAGATTGCCTGGGCAGACGAGCCTGTAAATCCAGAGTGCCCGACTGGGCGGCCATACTTCTGGGCTGGGCCCATGCTGCCAGCACTGTCTGCGTGACCTACACAAGGTCCCCATCTCTCTTTTCGTGCCAAGCGTATCGTGGGTGGCCATACCTCATGATGGGGCGGACAGACCACAATCAGCGCCAACTGTCCTTTGATGGCACAAAAACCCCCAGGCGGGAAGAAACAGAGGGACCATCGGGTGCAGAGGCCCCTGCGTTAGAGGGTGCAGCCGCCATCATGGCGGAACTACGCGCCGGTTTCACAGCAATCGATAATCGCCTAGACATCCTCACTACACGCCTTGATGACATACATGGACGCCTCGAACAACATAATACCCCCATTGGGGAAGCAGAACAGCGGATATCTAGTCTAGAAGACGCGCAACCTACCACCAACAAGAGGCTAGAAAGAATGGAACGCTTATTGAAGACAGTGGCCTCCAAGTCCGAAGATTTGGAAGCCTGCTCACGCCGCAATAACACACAGATTGCTGGGGTTGCGGAGTCCATGAACACTGGCCCCATGGCCAAGTTTGTTGAGACAGTACTTCTGGACATCTTTGGCAGAGAATCCTTTTCCGGAACTTTCGCATGGAGAGGGCACATCGCACATTAGGACCACGATCGGCATTAGGGGTAGCCCCCAGGTTAATAATAGTGCAGCTTCTTAACTATCATGACCGTGAAGTGGCACTCCGGCTGGCCTGAGAACGGGGGACCATCACATACCAAGGCACAGAGCTAGCGTTCTTCCCAGACTTCACTCCCACGGTACAGGAGCATGTCGTAAATACGCAGACATTAAACGAACATTGCAAAAGGCCAATGTGCGGTACGCTATGCTATACCCAGCACGCCTCCGAGTGCAGATCGCCGGAAAGGCAGATTTTTGAGACCCCTGAGGAGGCTACAAAGTTTTGGAAGCAGCATCAACATACGTATAATAACCGGAAACAGGGAGAATATGAAGCATCTGGGTCGAGGTAGAGGCTGGCAACTGTATACTCGCTACGTGCACTGTACTCCCCTTTCGCTTGGCCGAATCCCAAGCCAGAACTGTGCAGGATCTGCAGGACTGGGACGGGACAGCACGAACATGCCCACAGGAGTCATGGCTGTGTGAAGCATGCTGGATATTGGCGGCCATGGCTGCCTAAGAGATTGATACATGCATGGCGGCACGAACCACGTACATTCATTACGCTTTGAGTAGCAGCTCCACTGAGTGTTGCCTACCCCCCTTGGAAGTCTCTTCCTGTTGCTCACTTTGGGCTTTGTTTTTTTCCCCATAGATTTTAAGATGGGATTCACCGGGTACGGTTTTATAAGTATTCGATGTGGGAGGGGGGACTTGGGTGATGCTTTTTTACAACTTGTTGTTTATTCCCTGTTATGATGCAGAGCACCATTTCGCTGTCTACATAACTGTATGAATATCGCGCATACACAACACGCTCCACGATGTGATACACTGTTTACATGCCCCGGCCTAAAGTAAAGCATAAAGGTTTGCACCTAAAGCACAAGTTACTAACTTGTGTAACGATATATCTGTAAGAGACAGTAGTTAGTGACAGATTCCTTACCTTAGAATTCCTTACCTTAGAATATCCCCAGGCGTCAGGCTGGATCCGGAAAGTTTTTGCGTAGCAGTACCCTTGCGCGTCGGTAGGCGGCGTCGTGCGGCTCCGCGTCCGTCGTCGGCGTCGTGATCGCCGGGATGACGTCGCGGGCATTACTTAGACGCCGCCCCTGCGCGCTGACGTCAGTTCTGTACACGACTTTCCGCGCCAGGAACGCAGAGCCATGCAAGAAGCTGACATAGGTGTCTGAAAAATACTAGGGCCCTGAAAGGGATGTCCTTAACCCTAGAAATCAGTTCGCAGAACGGGGAGGATGGGTGGGGCGGTAAGGAATCTGTCACTAACTACTGTCTCTTACAGATATATCGTTACACAAGTTAGTAACTTGTGCATCTGAAAGAGACACGTTAGTGACAGATTCCTTACCTTAGAATAGATACCCCAGCAATACCAACCCCGGTGGTGGGTCTGCGAACAAAGATCAGACAAGGAAGTCCTGGAGGACAGAACGGCCAAAGAAGCCGTCCCTCCGGACCTGACTGTCAAGGCAGTAATGCTTTGTAAACGTGTGCAGCGAGGCCCACGTAGCTGCCTGACAAATAACCGGCAGCGGAACACCGCGTCCCAAGGCCGTGGTAGCAGCCGTTGCCCTGGTGGAATGGGCACGCAGCCCAACAGGAGGCTCCTTCTTAGCCAAAGAATAGCAGGTCTTGATGCACAAGGTAACCCAGCGGGAGATGGTCCTCTTGTGCACCGCCCGACCTTTTTGGCGCCCACGTAGCCAACAAAGAGCTGGTCATCCACCCGGAAGTGTTTTGTGCGGTCAATATAGAAGGAGAGCGCACGTTTTGGGTCCAGACGGTGGAGCCTCTCTTCCTCTCTGGAAGGATGCGGAGGCGGAAAGAAGGTGGGCAAAGTGATGGTCTGCCCAATATGGAAAGCAGTAACCACCTTTGGCAAGAAGGACGGACGCGTCCGAAGAACAACCTTGTCTGGATGAACAGACAGAAAGGGAGGTTTGCAAGATAGAGCCTGGAGCTCACTCACCCGCCGAGCGGAGGTGATGGCCACCAGAAAGGCTGTCTTCAGAGTCAGAAGACGAAGAGGACAGTTATGTAGAGGCTCAAAGGGAGCGCACATTAAAAAGGTAAGAACCAAGTTCAAGTCCCACTGAGGCATCACAAACGGGACAGGAGGGAAGAGGTGAGTAATGCCTTTTAAGAACCTGTTAACAACAGGGGACTTGAAAAGGGAGGGCTGATCAGGGAGCCTGAGGAAGGCCGAGATAGCACAAAGATAACCCTTGATGGTACCCAGGGCAGAACCCTGTTGGGCCAGAGAAAGAAGGAACAGAAGGACCTCAGAAAGAGGGGCAGAGAGGGGATTCACAGCCTTTGCTGTGCACCATGCCACAAATTTGTTCCACCTGCAGGCGTATACCACCTTAGTGGAGGGACGCCTGGCTGCCAGAATCACATCACAAACTTCGGGAGGCAAGTCGAAAGGAATCAACTGCCGCCGCTCAATCTCCACGCAAGCAGGTGTAGACTGGACAGGTTCGGGTGGAGGACCGTCCCCTGCTGCTGCGACAGAAGATCCTCCCGAAGAGGCAGACGGATCGGGGGATCTACGCTCATATTGAGTAGCTCGGGATACCAAACTCTTCGAGCCCAGTCCGGAGCCACAAGAATGACTTGGGCCCGGTCGTGCCGAATCTTCTTCAACACTCTGGGTAGAAGTGGTATAGGCGGAAAGGCGTACAACAGACCGCAACTCCACTCGTGACGAAAAGCGTAGCCGAGCGAGTGCCGCCTTGGAAATTCCAACGCGCAGAACTGATGACATTGCGCGTTCTCTTCGGTGGCGAATAGATCTAACCAAGGCTCTCCCCATTGTAGAAAGAGTCCTTGCGCCACTTCCGAGTGAAGACGCCATTCGTGATCCATCATGCAGTACCACATGGCGGTGGTGTTGTCTGTGAACACCTGCACTACCTTCCCTTTGACAGAGGGAAGGAATGCATTGAGTGCAAGTCGGATCGCCCGGAGCTCCAGAAGGTTGATATGGAGCCGGGACTCCGCCGGAGACCAGAGGCCTCTGATCTCCGCCTCTCCCATGTGACCGCCCCATCCCAGAAGGGACGCGTCCGTCACAACTGTGTGCTCTGGCTGGGGAAGGGAGAGGGATCTGCCCATGACCCATTGCCGGTTCGAGAGCCACCACTGCAACTGTTTTGCAGTCCCCTCCGAGATCTGGACGTGATCGGACAGGTTGCCCTGGTGCTGCGCCCACTGGAACTTCAGGTCCCACTGCAGAGCCCGCATATGCCATCTGGCATGATTGACCAGCAGGATGCAGGAGGCCATGAGGCCCAGCAGCCTCAGGGTCATCCGTACCGAAACCCAGGATAAAGGCTGAAAGATCGGAATCATAGCCTGAATATCCCGGACTCGCCGTTCGGGAGGATAGGCCCGAAACTGCGTCGTGTCCAGAACTGCTCCGATGAAAAGGAGCTGTGGAGAAGGAATCAGATGCGACTTCGGCACATTGATGGTGAACCCCAGCGAGTGCAGGAGTTCGGCCGTAGTCTGGAGGTGGGAGACGACTGCCTGGGACGAGCCCGCCTTCAGCAACCAGTCGTCGAGGTAGGGGAAGACTGAAACCCCTGCCCGGCGCAGATGAGCTGCGACCACCGCCATCACTTTCGTGAACACCCGAGGGGCACTGGTAAGGCCAAAGGGGAGCACGGTGAACTGAAAATGCTCGGGGCCTACCGTGAACCGAAGGTAACGCCGGTGGGCCGGCAGGACGGGGATGTGGAAATATGGGTCCTGCAAGTCCAACGCTACCAACCAGTCTCCAGGGTCGAGGGCAGTCAAGACCTGAGCTAGGGTGAGCATCTTGAACTTCTCCTTCCGGAGGAAGCGATTGACGTTCCGGAGGTCCAAGATAGGACGCATGTCCTCCTTGTCCTTTTGGGCACCAGAAAGTAGTGGGAGTAGCAACCACGCCCTACTTCTGGGGTCGGAACACGCTCGATGGCCCTCTTGGTCAAGAGGGCCGTGACTTCCTTCTGTAGAAGAACCAAGTGATCCCCTGACATGCGGTGGAATTGAGGTGGCATGGCTGGGGGGTGGTCTCGAAGGGGAGGGAGTAGCCCCTTCGGACAATGTCCAAGACCCACCTGTCCGAGGTGATGGTACGCCAGTGGGGAAGGTGATGGCAGACCCTGCCCCCTACTGGCGTGCTGTGCACCTGAAAGGAGGGACTAGGAGGGCCTGGAGGCCGCGGACGGGTTGGAGGTGGTGGCCTGACCCGCACGCTGGTTGCCCGATCCGCCACGGCGGAATCCACGTCCTCGGCCACGCGAAGACACCTGCTGCGCGGGCCGGTGGCTGGGCTGCTGACGTGAAGGGGCGCCCCTACCGTGGCCACGATAGGGGCGAAAAGCAGAAGTCAGCGGAGGGCGTGTAGCAGAAAGGCCCAGGGACTTGGCAGTAGCCCGTGAGTCCTTAAAGCGCTCCAACGCATGGTCTGCTTTGGACCCAAAAAGACCGACTCCATCAAAGGGCATGTCCATGAGAGTATTCTGGACATCCCCTGAAAAACCAGTGGTTCTCAGCCAGGCGTGGCGTCTTAGCGCCACCGTCGTTGCAATAGACCTGCCCAGCGAGTCGGCGGTATCAAGGCCACATCGTATCGTGTATTTGGCCGCATCCCTTCCTTCCGCAATGGCGCGGGAAAGCAGTGTCTGGACCTCCTCAGAACACTGGGGCAAAACATTCGCCACCGAATCCCACAAGGAGTGGGTATATCGGCCCAAAAGGCAAGCGGTGTTGACGGACCGCAAGCCAGCACTGGAGGAAGAAAAACCCTTCTTTCCAAATTGATCCAGGCGTTTGGATTCCCTATCCGGAGGAGCGGTAGGGAAGGCGGTTTGGGAAGCGGAGGCTTGGACAACCAAGCTCTCAGGAGTGGGGTGGACAGAGAGAAACAGGGGGTCGCCCGGAGCTGGGCGATGGCGTCGGGACACGTTCCTATCCACAGGAGCCCCTGTGTTGGGCTTGGACCAGGCGCCCAAAAGAACGTCAGTGAGGGCGTCGTTAAACGGCAGCACCGTCTCCGCAGAGGAGGCTGCCGGCTGAAGCACCTCTGTCAAGAGATTAGGCTTGACTTCCAAAGTAGGGAGTTGGAGACGTAAGGCCCCAGCCGCCCTACGCAACACCGTAGCAAAATTGGCTCCCTCCTCCGTAGCCACGGGAGGAGACAGCATGCCAGTGTCAGGGGAAGTATCCAGACCACTGGCATCCCCTAGACCCTCTGTCCAGTCCTCATCGTACTGACACTGTTGTGCCAGAGGGTCATCAGACCCCTCCCAGTCCTCCTGAGGTTCAAAATAAGGGGGAGGAGGGACATTTGGGACCCAAGGTCTCATCGGCGCCGGAACCGGCGTCGAGCGACGTCGGTCCGGGTCCATGTCCGGAGCCGGCAGGAACTGGGGGACGACGCCGCCCGGAGCCCCAGGCGGCGTCGAGAACGGCACCGGAGACATCGGCGCCGGCGGAGGTGCCGTTAGGTCGACCGGCGTCGATGGGGGTTGCGGAGCCGGGATCGAGGCCGGGGCCGGAGCCGGGATCGAGGCTGGAGGCACGGGCGACGCCGGGGCCGGAGCCGTCGGCGACGCCGGAGCAACCCTATCAGGGCCCGCGGGGCCCGAAGGCGCACCGGAGGGACCTTGAGGCCCGAAGAGGCGGGCCATGGCCGACAGGAATTCCTGTATTTGGGCCGGATCCGCCCCCGAACCCGGGAAGGACGGGTATTGCGGGGGCGACTCCACAGGCATGTCCGGGGCCGCGGGGGCGGGGACGGTGCCGGGAGGGGCCTCAGCCGAGTCGCGAGACCGGCGAGGCGAAGTCCTAGAGCGACGATGCTTTTTGCACTTTTTGTGTTTTGACTTACCGGACGAAGAAGACTTCGATGCCGACGACCGGTGTGGACTCCGCGATCGACCCCTGGACCTCTCACGCGACCGGGGCTTCCGCGGAGCCGAATGCCGGGCCTCGAGGAGCTTTCGAGACCGCTCTCGCAAAGCTTTCGGGTTGAGGGCCTGGCAGTCGGTACAAGACTCCGTGTCGTGGCCTCGGCCGAGGCAGAAGAGACACTCCCAATGCGGGTCGGTGACGGACATCATCCGAGCACAGGCGCCGCAACGTTTAAACCCGGGCATCCCTACGACACCTTGAAGTCGATTGAGAAAAACAGTGAAAAATTCACCAAAAAGCTTGGTCAAAAAATGACCAGGGCACTGCTCTTCCCGGATCTGCGCTTGCTGGCGCGGAAAAAGAAGAACTGACGTCAGCGCGCAGGGGCGGCGTCTAAGTAATGCCCGCGACGTCATCCCGGCGATCACGACGCCGACGACGGACGCGGAGCCGCACGACGCCGCCTACCGACGCGCAAGGGTACTGCTACGCAAAAACTTTCCGGATCCAGCCTGACGCCTGGGGATATTCTAAGGTAAGGAATTCTAAGGTAAGGAATCTGTCACTAACGTGTCTCTTTCAGATATGTTTATCCTGGAATGTAAGAGGCCTCTCGAACCCCTGCAAGGGGTGTCAGGTGTTAGCATACATGAACAGGCACGCTGTTCAAATAGCCTTCCTACAGAAGACACACTACGCACCACTCCCAACACATTGATTTGCTGCATCCTGGGGTAACAACCGTTTCTTCGCCAATTACAACACATATTACCGAGGTTTCTGGTGCATAGAGCACTCCCCTTTCAGACGCTAGAAGTGGTGGCGGATGTGGAGGGTAGGTACATACTAGTGGCCGGCATCCTGGGTAATGAACCACTATCGCTGGTTAATATCTACACCCCGAATGTGGATTCTGAGTTTCCTGCCCAGGGTATCTGCACACATTGCAAGATTAGACATCGACAACATATTAATGGGGGGTGATTTTAACCTGACTCTGGACCCCGCAATAGAAACTACTGGAGCAGGACATATCACATGCGGTACTGACAGTTACCTCCCTGCTGGACACCATGCTCCTTAAAGACTCCTAAAGGGCTGGACACCCCACAGGTCACAACTATTCATTTTACTCAGCCCCACACAGCACATGGTCAAGAATTGGTCATTGGTACCTTACACCCCGATTGTTGCTGACTGTCCAGACTATCGACTATATGGTACGTACATTATCGGATCACTCACCCGTTCTTCTCACGCTAGAGTTGCCCAATGTACAACATCCGCAATCCGCCTGGAAATTTCCGGCTGATGCAGTGCTAGACTCGGTCTTTCATAGTGAAGTGGGTGATGCCATCCAAGAGTACTTTCAACTAAATGAGGCCACAGTGGAGTGGCAATCCACGCTATGGGACGCCTTTAAGGCCTACATTAGAGGGGTATGTATAGCTAAGCAAGCAGGAGTGCTACGGTCCATACGTAGGGACCTAGAACAGATAGAAAAGAAACTCAGAGATATGGATGCGATCGCACAGACACCTGACCCCTCCCCCTCGCTTCATGCCCGAGCAATACTGTTAACAGAATTTAATGAGCTAGCAGCGCGGGAGGTGAACTACCTGGGTAAATACGCTAGAGACACCTGCCAAAATGCTTCGTCCCCAATATTAATCAATGTATATCACACAACTTGATTTAGATGACGGGGTAACACTACTGACGGGAAATGACAATAGAGGCATTTCTAGCGTACTATACCAAACTTTACTCCTCCCGTGATCCCCCAATTGGACAAACTCTTACAGACTACTTAGAAGAGATAGCCATGGTCTGGACAGACGATGGCCAGCGTGAATTTCTAGCTGCCACATTGAGGAAAACAAAATTAAACTGGCAATTGAGAGTCTTGTTGGCCACCGAGCCCCCAGTTCGGATGGCCTAATGGGTGAGTTTCACAAAGCTTACAAGACCCTGTTGGCCCCACATTTGGCGAAGGTATATGAAGAGGCCCTACAGGAGGGCGTACTCCCCCCCACTATGCGCGAAGCCATAATCACGCTTCTACTTAAGCCTGGTAAAACACCCCGCAGTTGTGCATCATACAGACCGCTATCACTTCTTAATAAAGATTACAAGATATTAGCTAAGATCCTGGCCACCCGCCTCTCTCTATTAATAGACAAGATCATTTGCCCCTTTCAGGCAGGGCTCGTTCCAAACCGATCGACCACAGTGAATTTGCAAGCAATCTTTGCTGTCATGAACCAGCTGGAGCCTACACTTCCAGCGGCGGCTACATTATTGGATGCCGAAAAGGCATTTGACTCTTTGGAATGGTCCTTTTTATACGCGGTACTGCAGAAATTGGGTATCCAGATTGGCTACATCAGATTGATTCGGCTTCTATACTCTAACCCTATAGCCCGACACAAACTAAATGGTGAAATCTACCCCCAGTTCACACTCACGCGAGGCACTAGGCAGGGCTGCCCACTTACTCCTGCTTTTTATTCTTGCTATGGACTCTCTGGCGAGGCAAATACAAGAGAAGCATATTCACCACGGGTTGATATTTCATCGTGGGCCGCTAGTGGCTTCCTTTTACGCCGACATTGTGATGTTGTTTGTAAGAGAACCGAGTGTTAATCTCTCTCCGATACTGCGCGAAGCAGTACGATTTGGAGTATATTCTGGACTCATAATCAACTGGAATAAGTCAGAAATTTTTCCATTGACCCCGGCCACTGTACAGGTAGATGTAGATTTTCCGCTGCGGTAGTGCACAGACCCTCCCCCAAGTATCTAGGCATATCCCTACATTGTAGTGCTCCTGAGGTGATTCGCCTAAACTACGGACCGGCAATCAATAAGCTCACAATGCAAGTTGAGCGCTGGATAAAGCTCCCTCTTTCGATTGCTGGTAGAATTGCCATTATGAAAATGGTGGTACTTCCACGTTTTTTGTACCTCTTTTTAAATATTCCCATTGCGCTTACTGCAAAATTCTTTGACACATTATGGGCCTTGCTTATTCGATTGATATGGGCAGGCAAACAGCCGCGCATTGGATGGAACACACTAGTTACCATATCAACTTGGGGGGTTTGGAGTCCCTGATTTCTATTTGTATTATCTGATCACTCAAATTCCTTTCACGTATTACTGGTACCACATGGATGCCAGGCTGCAATATCTTAAGCCAGAATGCTCTCAGGTCCACCCGAACCCACTTTCAGTCATCATACCCCAAGGGCTGCCACGAAACCCGAACGAGATTCAGACATTGCCACTGCATGCTGGGCATGGTCCAAACTACAGAGATATTTACATGCCGAATTCCTGTATTCTCCTCATATACCATTAGCCAATAATCCTTGGCTACCCCCCAACAACTGAAGCACTTACCAGGCGCACTCTAGCGCGATATGGCTTACATGAAGTGGAAGATTTCTTCAGTAACTCTGTTGCGTTCGGTGGCAAATTTGACTTCGAATGGGGACGCGTCATATATGGATAGGTGTGTCCTGCACAGGGTGCGTAGCTCCCTAAGTGCAGCACTCCCAAGCACGGCAACGGAACCAGCTGATTTCTTGCTGCTCACCCTGACTATAACCGCATCAGACGGGGCACATTTGGTGTCACGACTCTATCGCACAGCCCTAGCCCTTCGTCCAGCTGTCGGAGGTAGGGTACAACAAGCCTAGGAACAGGACCTGGGATTCCCATTGACAGATCAAATATGGTCATATTGTTGTGAACAAACGAGACACGTATCCAATAATCACCGACAAACTGCTACACTTTAAGCACCTGCACCGGGCATACAACACGCCACGGCTGCTGGCCAAGATAGATCCCAACATACCACACATATGTCCCAGATGTGCTGCTGATCAGGCGGGGTTTGCGCACCTGGCATGGAGCTGCGGCCCCATATTAGCATACTGGGGGGAGGTCTTTAGACTTTTGTCCTTAATGATGGAAAACACCATACAACCTACACCACTGAAGGCCTTACTGGGTTATGTTAAACCTTTACAGAAAGGAGCGCGTTGGTTTGCTGCCATTCCCCTACTGGTGGCGAAGCGCCACATCTCATTGCACTGGGGTAGAGCATGGGTCCCGACAACAAAGGCCTGGATACGTGACCTAATATACTGTGATACCACTAGTGACATATATGCCACACTGCAACCCCCGGCCTGCCGCCCGAAAGACATCTGGCAAACATTGAGGATTTATCTACAGACATATCCATTGGGGATGGATTATGGACATTGGGTGTGCCTTGGCCAGCGGGGCTCTCTTTTACGGGGGCGAGGGATAGACTGCCTGCTACCCCCCGATAACATCGTAGTATTGCATTCATCCGAAAAGAGGGGGGTGGGCTGTGCATACAGGATGAAAATATAATTAAGAGTCTACGGCGTGCTTCTTGGGGGGCGGGGGTGGTGGCTATAACGTGGGATGTGATTCGCATTGCCTGTCTCACTAACGGTAAATATTCTAAGGGATATGCAAAATATGTATTACTGTTCAAGACTGATACTCATGGACACAATGTATATCATGGCGAGCGGCTGTGATAATGGTTTCTCAAATTGAAGGTGGGCTCTGTATCATGTTTGATGTTTCATTCACGTAGTTTTGTTATTACATTCTGAGATGTTCTAGATTATATCTTGATGAACATTGATATTGTACCTGTACACTACAAACATCTCAATAAAATATAAAAAATAAAAATAAATGCATGGGTGGGTCAACAGAGGAGTGGGTGGGTGAAGTTGAGTTTTAAATCAAAAATGATATCAGGGAGGAGGGGCACATGCAGTACATGAGGGCAATACCAATACAGATGGAGAAGCACACAGACAAAGCAACACGGAGCACGTTTTGGCAGAAGAATATAAGCACATAAGGAAAACTGAAATGCAGGGGTGGGGAAGGGTCATAATTTAGTGAGGGAAAAAGGGCACGAAGGAGACAGATAAAAACAGACATACTCATGGAATAGTCAAACAAAAAGAAAAACGTAGTTTCCTAAAAGTGAGCCGTGAAAGAATTCAAGTCTGCCAAGCAAAAGAATGGTAAAGAGGATATGCTCCAGGAGAGGAGCAAACATAAGATGGACACGGAAAACCATTGAATAAGAAGCACATATATAACAAAGTCAAGCAATGCAAGCAATGGGCGAGATGTAAGCCTGTGTAGGCTCTTGGTAGGCCCACAAAGAGTCTTTTCCAACCAGACAGCTTGTCCTGTCTAGTGGATGAGACTTAAAATTGACTCATTGACAAGTTAATATATTTGGCCCTAATCACATTTAAAAAAAAAAAATATGTACATAATTTTTAATGGGCAAAATTGTGATCCAGACTTTCAACAATGCTACTGTTGTCAGGATCCAGAAGCATGGCGCCTGCAGTAATTGAGCGAGGCCGCCCGAGGACTATGGTTGCATGCGCGCTAATCAGGCCTGTCAATTACGACTCAAAACTACACTTCCCATGAGGCAATGGGTATACAGTAGTCTTGAGGAGGCCAATCCAAGGCCGTTAAATAAGGACGACGCACGTCGGCTGACGTGCGTAATTCTGGAGAGATGCATTGTTGCCCGTGAGGACTCCGGTTCAGGGTTCTCACTCGTGAAAGTTTATGTTTTCTTGTGACAAGCTGCGGAGGGCTGAGGAAGCGGTTTCCGTTCCTTTCTTGTCCGCACTTGGATTTCAGGGTCCCCGAGGAGGCAAGGAGAGATTCAGCATACCACGAACTTCCGGAGGTGAGCCAGCTGGTATGGGCGGCGGCATGAGAAAGGCAGCCGTCTATGTACTGTGCCTTGGGTGACTTGCAGTGAAGTAACTGCTACCGAGTGTCTTTGGTAGAGTCCGGTGTTTTCAGGAGACAAAGAACTGAGTGCCCGGATTGTTTGGCTATTGGAAGTTATGAGGAAATAACTTGGAAGTGGAGTTACATTTCCTTTTTTTCTTTTGTGTTTACTTACGTATGAACAAACTTGACATTGAGTAATACGTTCATTACCTACTTTGGGGACAGAAGTACATTGGAGTGGTTGTATTCACATATCCAGTTTCATAGCATCGCTGCTTCTCTCTGCTATCCACACCTAGGTGTGGCTTTTATTCATTTTTGCTTAAAGAAGGCTTCTGCATTATTTTTGGTTTCCTTTTTCCACGTTTGGGGGTATGTATGATACAAAGTCTGGTTCCAACGCTTCAAGGGTTTCTGATTATACGTGTGTGGAGGCTAATGCTTTTTCTTGTTTTCTGGTTTAAAGGATAGAGAACCTAGTACTCGGTGAACTGGCACTACTGTATGGAAGAAGTGAGAGACTATTGTAGTCTTGGTTGAGGTATGTGGATTTTTCTTCTTTAGCGAGACTTATTAAGAGTAGTTAATACATGTGTTTAATCTTCTTTTTCTCTTCTTTCAGGTTTCTTCCTTTTTCACAGCTGTACCCTTCCTATCCCTTCCCTCGCTGGATCACCCTAACATTCTGTTTCATATACCTGAATTGGGGGTATCAAGTGATGGACCCTATTGAGCATCGTTCGGATTCTGAGGAGTTCCTTCTTTCACCTTTGCCAGGTGGAAGCCGTGACAACTGTAGAGGGAAAGGCAAATTTTATTTTACTGGTTTCCACTCTACTTTCAGCAACACATGTAGAATTTATTATGTAAGTCTGTAACTCTGAATGCTCAGCAGCAAACAGGGCCCTCAGGTTTGCCCTGGCATCCAAACCTGGGGACTCTGCATTAGTGGCCTTCCAGATGGCAGGAGGTTGTTGCAGCATAGTGGGAAACATTAATTCAAGCTTCACAACTGGGCAAATGCAAGTCATTTTGGCCTCTGTAGCTGAATTAAAGCATAATAATATGCCATCTAGCCCCATTTCCGGTCACACTGTTAGCAACATCTGGGAGGAACATTTTAGTACAATATATGCAGTACCTCGGTCTCCTGTCTCCTTTACTATAGATCACGTTTTCAGACAAACCTAGCAGAAGTTGAGGATGCTATTAGCCAAAGAGTGGGTAGCAAAGCACCGGGCCCAATGGGGTTTCCATCGTTCTCATTTAAAGTATCAACGCTCTTTGGGCCCCATCGCGTATTAATGTTTTAATAATCTCGCCCATACACCTCTCCCCGACACTTGGGGCACAGCCATCACAGCCTTTGTATTAAAAAAAGGGGAGCACCTTGGTACCAGCCTATTTCACTTACTGACACTACTGCTAAGATACTCAGCAGAATTATCTACAATAGCATCATGGCTTGGGTGTGTAAGGAGTCTGTATTACATCAATGCCAATAAGGATTTAGGTGCAAAGTAGGAACCATTGAACAGTGCCTTAATTTAAATCTGCTCTTAGGGAAATATACGGTGGCAAAACAATCTCCCCTCTATTTAGTATTTATGGACCTCTCGTCAGCATTTGATTGCGTGAACTGGGCCAAACTGTGGCATCTGCTTGCTGCACCAGGCTTGGATATAGTTCTAGTTAACTTCCTTGCGTACCTGCACAAGAATAAGGGGGCCAGAGTCCTTATTAGTACGTAGGGTGAGGGGTCAGGGGACATTGGAATTCATCGTGAAGTGAGGCAGGGATGTGTGTTGGCCCACCTTTTATGCATTCTTTATATTAATGATTTATATTCTCATTTAATACGGGCCACCCCAGATGTACCCATTATAAAAGGTAATCCGCTCCCCACACTGCTCTATGCGGATGACGCAGTGCTCATGGCATGCACTCCCAGGGCACTCACTGCTCGTTAGTGCATTCCTTTGTTGATTTCATCTCCTCCCTTGACCTTAAGACTAATTTTAATAAATCCCATATAATGTCTTGTGGCCCTAAGTGTGGATCCCTTCAGAATATGGCAATCGGTACCCACTGTGAGTAGTATTAACAACTTTTCATATTTGGGCATTATTTTTCTGCACAAGGATCATGGTCCTCTAATTTTGCGCACAGCACTACTACATTTTCCATGGCCAATGGGTTGTTACGCAGACTCCCACAACCTAGAAGGAGGTGGCTCCCTTGTCCCCATGCTACAAATATATAGATCATAATGTTTGTCTATTGCTATCTATGGGGCAGAGGTGTGGGGGATTTCTAATTGCATGGTTATTTAGCGTGAAGAAAACATTTTGCAGAATGCTTTTTATCTGCCCCATTTCAGCCTCGCAGCTTATTTGTCATAAGGAACTTGGGCTTCCCTACATAGCGGATCTGATTAGAGTGCGGCCAGCCTCGCTATGACTTGCCATCTGGAAAAATCCAGAGGCTGTTCTAACTAAAGAGATAATTAGGGATTGCCTATCTCTAGATAAAGGATTATCAATCGCCTGGCTTGCGTTCGTAAAGGCTGAACTTAGTAAAATCGGGATGCAATCCAGTTTCACTGACCCACTATTACGCAAGTGTAAATAAGAAGGCTGTGGCCAATGCAATTTATAATTCTCAGGAATTGAGGCGATTAAGAGACATGGAGGGGCAGACCTGTGTCTCCAATACCTTTATTTGTGCAAATCAGATTGCACCACTGACTACATTAGGCTTGCTCGTACCCACTGGGGACGCGCTTCATTTGTTTGTTTTGGATCTGGTACTATGAAATATTTGCTCTGGGCTATGTACACAATCTTGAAACCAAGCCTTGCCCTTGTGATGTTGTATCTGGTCAATCAATGATTCATTTTATGTTTTTCTGTAAATATTTTGCGAGGTATACCAGATTCTTTTTAATTACATTTTAAAAGAAGTATTGTTGTACTATTGACCAATGCAGACCCGCTTTTAGATTCTTATTGCTGCTAACAAATGAGGAAGCGGTTTTGCATGTTGGGACCTTTTTAAATTTGCTGTTCGAGCTCGTAGAACCATATTATTTTAAACTTTTGCTGTCATTGTTGTTTTATTATGTATGGTGTTATTATGTATACCCATTTGTGCTGTTATGAACTGTATACTTTTTGTGCTTGTTTCATGTATACTTTCATGGATGGTAGAATGCCTCCGAATAAAGTTTTTATTGAATATTATGTAGAGCAATAAAAATCACTAAAACACATTGACTTGACACTAATACTGATATGAAAGCAATTTAGACAAAAAGGAACACAGCCACACATTTGTTTGTCAACATGTAATGCCCTGGTTTTATTTTGTGAGAACTAAGTCACAATATTTTCCAGGTAAGATTAAAAACTTTATGTATAATGTATGCCATTGGACTGGGCATTCAGACTTCGGTACTGACAAAGCACTAATAGTAGTCTGTTAAGTACCATTCTCTTCACAGAAGAGAGGCAAAATATTTCCAAAGGAAGGCACCCGATAGTTGTGGTTTTGGCCTTGCAGCCTTCTATAGAATCTTAAAAGGGAAACAAGCTCGCTGTTCTTAGAAAGTGGAATGACGATACATGTACAGCAATTACTGCATTCTTCTCCCTTATATCCATTTTTTTATAAACAAGCAAAGAATGATGTCTTTGTAACAACAATAATACAATAAAAAGACATTTTAAAGTGTTTAAAAAAAGAGCACGACAACATAAGAAAACTCCAGTTGTATGGACTCCATTTGCATACTTGATTTAACACTTTTTGGTGTAGCAGGAAATAGATCTAGAAAGGATTCTTGTGTAAAGCAGCAACATATCCATAGTGCTCGGAGTACAACAAACCACCCACATTGTGTGTGGATGAAAGGGGACAGAAATAGGCTAGAAACTTCATTTTGACCTTTTAACTTGAAATATTAGAACAGGAATATACCCATTTAAATAGTACATTTTTGACACAGAAATTGATGCCTTTAGGTTCTCTGTTATGTATGCCACCATTTTTCCACATGATACATCGAAAACTCAAGGACCCTGAGGGAACCTAGTCATGTTATATCATTTACAAAATACCAAGGAGTCCACAGCTACCTAACACACTTACTTGAGCACAGGAACCAATGAAGGTACAGTGTACAAAAAACTGTAAACACGGCACAATAAATAGATAAAACAGCAGGTTCCGCACCATGCACATGATGTGATGACACACTTCAACTCGATACAATCTTACATCTCACATACCATTGCTGCGATTTCTTTTCCTCCCCACCCTCCAATAACCCCAAGTGCAAAGCATCACAAATGAGCAGTTCTGTATTCAAGTAACATATATACACAAGGGCAAGACAAATATGAAGTATTGTACAAATAATTGCTGTGTCCAAATTTACAGAGGTTGATTTTTTTCCTATTAACAGTACGAAAAAAAAAAATCAAAGCAAGAGAAATTGCATTGCTGTCAAGTCCCAACAGCTGCCACAGAAATGCAATGTGCTGCATTCCATCATCTCGTGCATTCATAATGCTACAGATGCATAGCACCTAAAAAGTTCCCAAGGATTTAGTCCCATTCTGGTGGAAACTACGTCACCTCCATTGCCACTGTATTGTCTGCTATACTGTTCAATGCTGACTTTTCTGGCTCATGGTTTTCCCTAAAAGAAACAGAAGGAAAAATAATATGTGTTACGTTCAATATAATAAAATAACAGAAAAAAACAACGCAGAAATGCTGCAGTAACCCTAGCATTTCCATGAGAAGAGCTGGTTACAAATCTGTACTGAAATATGCAGGATGGATTCAAGCAAACTGCCTTAATATATGAAACAGTTTTGTTACAGACTTACTACTGTGCTATCCTTAAATTACACCCTACACTGTTTTTGGGAAAAATGAACAGTGTTATTTCTGACACTTTTCTAACGTCAATAGCTGAAAGTAAACGTGAGGCAATCACCAGCTTTCTCCCTCCTTGCTGTTCTCTGAGGCACTTCAAGTGAAAAAGAGACAGGTGATGGAATAGTTTCTTACCTGTAGCTCCAATTCTCTCGTAGGGGTATTTCCATTATAGTCAAAAACACCGAATAGTCCCGCCCACGTGCGGGTACCCCGGAGCACTTCAATATATCTTCTTGAGTGTAGACTTTTGCCTTTCTTGAGGAAGGCCTGCAAAGACACTTAAGAAAGAGACAGATTATGCAGGCTATATGCCTAGGCTGCAATAGCCGAATTCTTCGTTATGAAGTAAAAAAAAAAAAGGCCAGCACAACGTATTTGTGAACAATTTTAAGATATTTTTACAAAGAGCATAAATCTCCCTCACAAACCCTTTTTATGATAAAGATGAAGGAGAACAAGGCAGAGTAGCCTCATACGCCTAAAAAAAGAAACTGCGCCTTTAAGAACCCAGAAACCACCAGAATCCCATCATGCTCAGCAGGTGGCAGTTGCTTCAGTTCTCTTTGAAGGCGATGTGAGAGAATATGTATATTGCATAAATCCCTCTGTCCATTCCACCGGTGAGGAGGGAGGGCTGCTTAAGACTATAATGGAAATGCCCCTAAGAGAGAACTGCAGTTACAGGTAAGAAACTATTCCTTCTCCCATAGGGGATTTCCATTTATAGTCATAAGCAATTAATAAAATAGCAAGCCCATCCCCACAGAGTGGTGGAGGACAGAGGATGACCCAAGATGTTATAGCAAAGAAATTTCTGAGGGAAGCCTGTCCTACTTGAGCATCTGCTCTAGCATCAGAGTCTAGGCAGTAATGCTTTGTGAATGTATTAACCGATTTCCAAGAGGCTGCTTTACAAATTTCTGGAATTGGTATGTTCAGCCATAAAGCAGCAGTAGCAGACTCAACCCTAGTGGAGTGTCCTTTAGGGTTAGGCGAGAGTGTTTTGTTAGCTTTTTGATAGCACAATAGTATACAAGAAACTATCCAAAGGGAAATGGATTGGTTGGAGAAGGCTTAACCTGTACGGACCGGAATTGAAAAAGAATTGGTTCGATCTATGGATATCACGTGTTTTGTCCATATAGATTTGCAAAACTCTCCTCACATCCAGGGAATGAAGAGTTATTTCCACAGGAGTAGAGGGATTCTGAAAGAATGTGGGTAATGAGATTGTCTGGTCGACTTGGAAGTCCGAAATAACCTTAGGGAGGAATTCTGGGTGAGTTCTGAGAACCACTTTGCTAGAGTGAAATACACTGTATGGTTCATGAGAGCATAGAGCTTTGATCTCACTAACCCGCGGGCAGATGTGATTGCCACAAGTAAAGTGGTTTTCCAAGATAGATGTTAGAGAGATGCCTTGAGTATGGGCCATAAAGGGTCCTGCCTAAGGTGTAAAAGGACTACAGTAAGTTCCCCCAGAGGGGAAGGGTGCCTAATGGGAGGGAAAACCTTCTTCAACCTCTTTAGAAAGTCCTTGACTACGGGAATTCTGAAAAAAGAGATTTTTGAGGACCTTTTCTGTAGGCAATATGAGCTGCTGGATGAACCTTTATAGAAGAGAATTGCGAGACAGATGGAGTAGTGCAGCTCGAGGAGGTATGTCGATTCCCTCTCTGCCACTTGCCTTGGATTTGGAAGTGATTCATATGGGCTCCCCATCCCAGTAGTAAGGCATCCGTGACTATGGTTTGATGAGGGATTTCCTGATGAAAGGGCGTACCTCGAAGTAGGTAGGTTGGAGAGCACCACCATTTGAGGGAAAGCTTACCATGAGGGGACAGTTATATCCTGTCTTAACTGCTTGCCAGTTGGATCTACTAGTCCACTAGACATTCCTGCAGAGGGTGCCTGTATAGACGAGCATTCAGAGCGAGAAAGATGCTGGAGGCTATTGAGCCGAGGAGATAGGATACTGTTCTCACCGTTGGATGAGAGGCTTTCATGAGAACCTGACACTTTCCAAGGATCTATAACCGTCTCTCCTTCGTAGGACACACTCGTGCCTGTATTGTGTCGATGGAGGCACCCAGATAGAGTAGGGTTTGGACCGGGACAGGTGTTGAATTGATGTGGTTGACTTGAAGGCCCAACCTTTGGAGGAGATTACAAGTCCAGTTGTAATGAAGCTGAGCTTTTTGAGAGGTTGACGCTTTGATCAGTCAATCATCTAAGTATGGTTACACAAATATTTAGGTATGGGTACACAAATATTTTGTGTCTCCGGAGATGGGCAGCAGCTACTGCCATGCACTTGGAGAATGTCTTGATCGCTGTATTCAGGCCAAATAAAAGTACTTGGTACTGATCATGGTCTCGCCGAATTTTAGGAGCAACCTCAACCATATGCTTTTGCAGCTGGCTTCTGGTTGAAAAATTGAGAGATGCTACCTTCTACTGGAGATAGTAACGGAAGAGAGAGAACAAAAAGTTAATGGCTTAATGCCTATTGTCTGTTTACCACCAAATGATACTAAAGAGAGAAATGAACCCTCCGAGGATAAAACTGGCACTGTTAGGGCCTGAAGGTACATTTTTGTTCCTTGGGCCTTTCCAGGCAGAATGCCGTACAAATCTCCATTTATATATTCTATGCATGGCATCTTGTTGCCGAAGAGGGAAAAATCTGAATCTGAAATATCGAGTATCGTCCGCTGAGACTCTGAATTAGGAGCCCTAAGACGGAGCCAAGAATGTCTTCGGAATGCTATGCCTGAACAAGGAAGAATCAGTTGCAGCACTGATGACCTTATTAAGCACCATGAAACCGGTATTGACTATTTGTAGCAAGACTTCCCAATGGACCCTGGGAACATCATCAGCCAACTTCTCAATAGATTACCAGAGCGCTGTTCCATAACTGGCTGCATGATGGTCAATACAATCCGTGAGACTGAAAATTTGGAGCAGAGGACAAGAGAATCCCGCTCGACGATAAACAGATATAGCAGAGGCCGGAATGTAACAATTCCTGTGCTGGCTTAAGAGGACCAGTACTAAAGGACGTAGTGGTCACGACGCTGACCATGGTATGTTAAGCGATGTAGCACCTCTTTCCAGAACCATCTGGAAGGAAAGCGCATCGAAATTTTACTGAAGCCGAAGACAACGGGACCGACATTTGCAATGCTGTCCACCTAAGAAAAGCGAGACGGTGGAGAATCCGACAGATTCGGCATATATCTCTCTGTAGAAATGGAGGAAGTGTATTGTGATCGACGCCTAGATCATGTGTGTGATCTGACTTTGATCGTGATACATGTCTTGGGAGGTGAAAACGCCTGTAAGAAGCAATGGCAAAAACAATAGCGCTTTTTTGGGGGGAGGGGGGGTGGCGGGGAGCAGGTCCAGCCAGCATTGCCGCCGGAGTGGCGCTGAGAGCAGATGGTAGAGGAAGAGGAGGTGGAGGTACAGAATATTTAATGCACTTGACATCAGCTCTCGTCTGTGCGAGATGGCGACATGCTCCTCGACGTTGAGCTCCTGTAACAACGCCTCGAGGTTGATATGTCTCGACGTCGATATACTTCTCAACGTGGACCTCCTGTTTCACCTCGAGGTTGACCTATTCCTCGACGTCAACTCCGTCTGACGTCGACGGTCATGATGTTGAAGCTCTTGACGTCGAAGCCCTTGACATCGATGGGCATGACGTCGATGGGAATGACGTTGAGGTCGAAACTCTTGACGTCGCCATCGATCCTCTCAACGTTGACCGGAAAATATGTTGTATTTGGGCTGAAAGCCTCAGTTTGGATCTTGCACGTCCTTTAGAGGTAAATGGTAGAGCCCTGGTAGAGGGCTGACCCTTTCCTCACTCTTCAAAGGTAAATGGTGGAGCCCTGGTAGAGGACTGACCCTCTCCTCACTCTGAAGACCTAGCTTCAGACGATGTTTGTTTTTCTTCAGAGTACGCTAGAAAACTTCTTGTGTGCTGAAAATCTTCAGGGAGATGCTGCCTAGAAGGCAGAGTCTTGCTCCCCCAGGCAGGTCATTTGATCAAATAAAAAAGAGTGTTTTATTTGACAAAAGAACACAATTTTCTCACAGAAAAAGGCAGAAACTGCAAGGGAGAGATAAAAAATGTTGAATAAAGTTGTTGAAATTAAAAAAAAAAAAGTTTTTGGAAGAGAAAGAGCCTAAAAAGACTGAGCTCAGTGCTCCAGTGGGAACTGGAAAAATAACTGAAGCAACTGCCACCTGCTGAGCACAATGGGTTACTGGTGGTCTCTGGGTTCTTAAACTCGCAGATTCCTTTTTAGCCAGATAATCACAGCCTATGAGGCTACTCTGTCCTGCTCTCCTTCATCTCTATCATAAAAAGGATTTGTGAGGGAGATTTATGCTGTTTGCAAAATTTATCTCAAAATTGTACACAAATATATTGTGCTGGCCTTTATTTTTTTGGACTTCATAATGAAGAATTCGGCCATTGTAGCCTAGGCATAGGCTGCATAATCTGTCTTTTTCTAACGTGTCTTTGCAGGCCTTCTTTAAGAAAGGCAAAAGTATACACTTAAGAAGATATATTGAAGTGCTCCAGGGTCCCCGCACGTGGGCAGGACTATTCAGTGCTTAATTACTATAAATGGAAATCCCCTACGAGAGAAGCTTTCTTACAATATGTGTAGCAGCCATGCCAATGCATCCAGCAGGTACCATCTAGCACATGAAGTTAATATTAATGGTACTTGATAAACTCTCAATAAAACAGACCCGACTCAAGGAGCCTACCTTAATGCGTAAGAACCTCCATGGCATGGGTCAGACTTATCTTCATTCTAAAGGGCTTTGGTTGCTCCTTGAAAGAGTTTACATATCTAAAGACAAACAACAATGAGGAAGCCATCCAGATATTCAGCATTCAACAATACCTTCTGTTCCTCTTCCTTCTGTTATAGGTGGTTGAGGACAATGGCTTTTCCTTTTTGGCCCTAAACATCTGAACCAATGCATCGTTCATCACTCACCCAACACTACAAACCAAGCACAACGTGTGTCCTGAATCTGCACCATCGCACACCATTCCAACCATTACATTCCTACACAAACAGACACAACACACCCTTCTCGTCAAATCTCAGTTATTTGACTGTCAACTACTGCCAAGCCAGAACACAAACCTCTCATGCTCAAACACTGACTCCACTACCTTCCACAGAGCAGACCTCTCAGACCTCATTACCACATATAACTTAGATGCCATTTTCAATACAGAACCTACTTTTCCTCTACATTACTGACCTCCTGGTTCTACAAGACTACTGAATCCACTACTGAAAGAGGCATAACAAGGGAGAAAACAGCATTGCAGTGATCCATTGGTCACCGGGGCCATGCTCGATGGACTTATAACAAACAAATCCTCTCCTGTCACATTCCTGTAGGAGTGGCATACTTCATCTCACTTACTGAATCAAATACTCTCAAACAACTCGCAACTTCCTTGATACCATGTCCGACATGCCTATAACAGCCTTCCCATCGTGAGCCAAAATCTTTTTCTCTGATTTCTACCTCCCAGGACACCAACATCAGCTAACATTTACATCCCTGATGTACACTAAAGGAAACATCCCTCATCTGCTTTACTACTACCAACCTCCCAAACCACCCTCCACTACGTGAACAGTAGCCAATTAAGCTACTCATGAGATCATTTGAGAACTTAGCAAACACTACACAAAAGGCTCTTCATGTAAAGGTAAAGTCATCCAGCCAACTTTAATTTTTTGAAAGCGCATACACTAACCTCTATCCAGCACCCACTAATTTGTTTTTGGAACGTTGTTCAGGCTTACCGTTCTGCACTGGCAACCTTTACAGTAGCAGATATCTTCTATGACTTGCTCTCTCAAACTATATTGATAGCCAAGATACAATAGTGATCACTCAAACCTTTCCTGCCAATTTGATAAAAGTAATTTCAGTTTACCCATATGACATTCAGTCTTCTCATGTCAAATATCATGCACTGCAGTAAACCCCACAGCTTTTCCATGGATGGGCCTTTTATTATTATGCTGTGGTTTTCACTTTGACATGAATTGAATGGAATACTATTTTCTAAAGTGGAACCGCTGCTACCATCGAAGCGTTCCGTTGCTGCCAGTAGAAGTCATTTATTCTATTCTAGACTGTAGGAAGCTGGCTCTGTATATACTGTCTCAAAGTAAGGTATAGTGTACACAGAGTCCAGTGGCTCCCCATAGGCTTACAGAGGTAAAAGTAGATAATATCTTACTCTCTATTTGTGGTAGTGAGGGCGACAGTAATGCTTTATCAGAGGGTAGTGTTAAGCATTTATTGTACACACTCAGGCAAGAAATTATGTCACACACTCAAAGACTGAACTCAGACCAATTGTTTGTATCAAAAATATTTCTTTAGTTGTATATATATATTTTTTTTTAGAACTGGTGGGGTGGGGGTGGGGGGGACCCTCCAGATAGAGGCTGCAGGCGTCATTGGGAGGTTTGAGGTAGGTCAGGGATCACCAGATCCCAGATCAGGATCGCTGGTGAGACGTCCTCGTCATGTTGGGCCACTCAAACTATGGCCGTGGGCATCGGGTGCAGACTAGCGGATTCAGCCGGAGCTAGAGTGTGGTGCTTGAGCAAGTGCGGTGCTCACGAGTCTTTGTAGGGAAGGCAGGGCAGGCCCTTCGGGTTCTGGGGGGCGGATGGCTGCAGGACACGCCAGGATTTCTCTGGAGCAGGTCGAGGTCGGGACAGGCCAGTAGGGCTGGGGCCAAGGCAGTTGGTGTCCTCCTCTTCTTCCTTCAGCATGGCTCTTCGGTCCTTCTTCTTCTTCTTGCTTGTCTGAGAAGGCAAGGTTTGGGGTTGCCACTAAATTCTAAATTTAGGGGCATTTCAGGTAGGTACAGGTCTGGACCAATGGGTCCCTTCCTTGGGGTGGGTACACCCCCTATTATGCCACCCTCCAGTGGGAGGAGGGCATAATCCTCACTTTGGTTGGCTGGGTCCGCCATCTTCAAGATGGCGGGGACTGAGAGTTGTGCTTTGCCTCGCCTCCCCCACCTGAGGGGTGGGGTTGGCAAAGGTAGGCACACCTCTCTTCCTAACTTGGTTTTCCTGCCGATTCTCCCTCCCAGAGTGGGTGTTAGAACCAGTGGGGGCCAGTTTGCTGAGAGCAGCAAATTACTGGGTCAGCTCACTAAGGCGGCAAGCCTTTGAAGCTTTCCCTTCGTGGACCCTGCCCATCCTAGGGGAGGAGGCTTGGCACCTCTGCCCATGATGTGCTTTGTTTCAGGACCCCAAGAGCGGGAGGCTCTCGACCCAGGGGTCCAGATACATATCTGGGGGTGACGGTGGCGGCCAGGACACTAGAGTTAGGTCGTTTTTCAGGGGGCATCTCTAAGATTCCCTCTGAGTGCAATTTGGCATTACATCCCACACTGGCATCAGTGTGGGTTTAATGTGCTGAGAAGTTTGATACCAAACTTCTCAGAATTCAGTAAAGCCATTATGGTGCTGTGGAGTTGGTAATGACAAACTTCCAGACCATATACTCTTTATGGCTTTACTGCACTTACAATGTCGAAGAATGGACTTAGACACTGTAGGGGTACAGGGCTCATGCACCTGTACCCTAACCAGTGGTATAGTGCACCCAGCTAGAGGGGTGTCTTACCTATACCATGGCAGTGGGTTGTAGGCATGGCACACAGGCATGTGTGCCATGTCGAGTCTTCACTTTTCTCTGCAGCAAAACATGAGGCCTGCAAGGGCAGTGTGTGTGTGTGTGTTAAGGTATAAGGCCTCTAAGGGTGACACAGGGACTTACATGTGGCCAGAGAGTTGCCAATTGGGGTTGCAAAGGTACAGTTTTAGGGAAAGAACATAGGCCCTGGGTAACTGGTTAGCAGGAACTCAGAGCACACTTAGGCAAAGAGCGTTAACATCAGGCAAAAAGTGGGGGGCAACCATGCAAAAAGGGGCACGTTCCTACATAGACCACTCTAAAAATAAAGGTCTTCAGGTCTTTTAAAAACAAGTTTCAGAGTCTAGCTTCCTTAGCTCTTTGGGAAGGCTATTCCAGAGTTTTGCAGCCAGATAGGAAAAGGCACGACCCCCTCTCCTAGCCGCCTAAACTCTGGCTATGACAAGAAGACCCTGAGTCGAAGATCGGAGATCTTTCTTCTGCATATACTCTCTCAATCTCTTGGGAAGTAGAGAGGAGCCTTTTGTGAATAGCTTTAAAAGTAAACAGCAAGACGCTTAAACATGGCTCACTTAGGGGGCGTGGCTAGGAATCTGCCAAGATGGCTGCATGATTAACGAGCTCGGCGGCAGGCGCTAAATTTCCCCCCTCAATATGGCCATAATCCATCAGGGATTTATAGAGCGCGCTACTCACCCGTGAGGGTCTCAAGGCGCGGGGGGGGGGGTGTGCAGCTCCGGATCAGTCAAAGTGCCAGGTCTTGAGGCACTTCCTGAAGGTGTGCAGAGTAGGGGGGCGCCTGATGTTGACTGGGAGCTCGTTCCAGGCCTTTGCTGCGACGTAGAAGGCTCTTCCGCCTGCGCGGGTTCTGCGGATGCGTGGGGTCTCTGCCAGGGCGAGGTCGGCGGAGCGGAGCGGAGGTTCCTTTTGGGTACGTGGAAGGATACTCTCTCGTTGAGGTATTTGGGTCCGATGTTGTGGAGTGATTTGGAGGCGTGGGTGAGTTGCTTGAAGGTTACTCTCTTCTCGAGGGGGAGCCAGTGAAGGTATCGTAGGTGCTGGGTCATGTGCTCGTGTTGTGGGGTTCCGAGGACGAGTCTGGCTGCGGTGTTCTGGATGGTTTGGAGCTTGTGTAGCAGGGTTCTGTTGATCCCGGCGTAGAGGGCGTTGTCGTAGTCCAGTCTGCTGGTAATGAGTGCGTGGGTGACAGTCTTTCTGCATTAGGGGGGGATCCACTTGAAGGTCTTGCGGAGGGAGTTGAAGCAGGTGGATGCGACGGCGTTGATCTGGCGGGTCATGGTGAGGGAAGAGTCTAGGATGATGCCGAGGATTTGGGCGTGGTCTGTTGGAGTGGGTGGGTTTCCGAGGGCGGAAGGCCACCAGGTGTTGTCCCAGGCAGTGGAGGAGGGTCCGAGGAGGAGGACCTCTGTCTTCTCAGAGTTGAGCTTCAGGCAGCTGTTCATCCAGGCTGCGACGTCCTTCATTCCTTCCTGGAAGCAGAGTCTGGTGTCTTCGGGATTTTTCGTGAGGGATAGGATGAGCTGGGTGTCGTCGGCGTAGGATACTATGCTGAGCCCATGCTGTCTGACGATGGCGGCGAGAGGGCCATGTAGATGTTGAAGAGCGTGGGGCTGAGCGAGGATCCTTGGGGTACTCCACAGTTGATCTCTGTGGGCTCGGAGAGGAAGGGTGGGAGTCTGATCCTTTGGGTTCTGCCGGAGAGAAAGGAGCGGATCCAGTCGAGGGCGGTTCCTCGTATACCGGCGTCGTGGAGTCTGGCTGCGAGAGTGCAGTGTGAGACAGTGTTGAAGGCTGCAGAGAGGTCTAGTAGGATGAGGGCCGCAGTGTAGCCCTGGTCGAGTAGCATGCGGATGTCATCGGTGGCGGCGAGGAGGGAGGTCTCGGTGCTGTGGTTGCTGCGAAATCCGGACTGGGAGGAGTCGAGGATGGCGTTCTTAGATGAATGTGGTCAGCTGGGCGTTGATAAATCTCTTGGTGACTTTGGCTGCGAAGGGGAGGAGAGAGATGGGCCGGTAGTTTTTCAGGTCCGTCGGGTCGGCCGAGGGCTTCTTGATGAGGGGCTTGACCTCTGCCCCCTTCCAGTCGTCTGGGAAGATGCCGGATTCGAGGGAGGCGTTAATGGTCCAGCCTAGTTCGGGTGCTATGGCGGCGGCATACTGGGGTGTCCTTTATATCTTATGGAAGCCCCCGCGTTAATGATGTGACCGGGGATTGCGGTCCTGGCGGAATTCACCACGCTGAAGCTCCGGCTGCATGTGGACGGCCTACGGTGAGTGGTGTCCCCAGAGGACAGGCCGTACGGGTCGCACCACGAACGCTGCAGCAATTCACCGGCAGGTACGGGCAACTGAGCGGAAGCGGCTTGGAGGTGCTGACGATGTTCGGATCCAACCGGGGCGGGGGCCTTCTCCCCCCCCCCCGCTGAGAGAGACAAGCTGCTGCGAGAAAGCGTGGAGCCAGATGAATGCATCGGAGCTCACCTGGAGGAGAGGCGCAGGAGAGCGGGACTGTGGCTGTAGGGACACTGACTCCAGGGGGGTGGGGGGGTGGAGAGAGTACGGGAGTGGAGAAGGTGAAACCAACAGCAGTGGAGCCAGGCGCTCCAGTAGCAAGTGGAGGTGGGGCCAGGAGTCAGACTAGAGTGGCGGGGGGACGAGTGACTCTCTCTCTCTCCTCCACCCATGTGAATAGTTGAAGCGGGTGGCCCCCCCCCTCGGGCCGGGAGCGGCCATCTGTTTGGAAATAACAGAGGCACATGGTGGCATAGTGGCACTGGAGACATAGCTGCGGGAGTGGATGAGACCGGTCGGGCTGTCAAGGGGCCAAGCCCTCCAACAGTGTGAGTGCACTGAGGACCCCTCGGCGACACAGACCTATGGGGTGGCTGGGGGGCAGACAGTGATTTCCCCCCCTCCCCTCCACCAAGCTGATTGAGATGGAGTAGGGAGCTCCCACCTGGCAGAGGATAGTACGGTGACCGTATGTGGTGGAAGTGAGGGCCCTGACCTGAACTCCAGTGCCTCAGAGAAATAGCGGTGGAGGACAGTGGACACAGTTGGGTGCTCATTTAAGATTGCCTGAGCGACCCCCCCACCTCCCCCCCAAATTGATATTGCTGGTGGGGCTGATTTTTGGTTCCGCTCTATTTCGCAGCTGCGCGAGAGAAGGAGGTCCATCTGGGGGGGGGGGGGGGGAAGGCTGTGCCTAGAGGAAGCTGGTAGCCCAGAGGACCCCCACATTTTCTGCGAGGAGCAGCTGTTAGAGCCTGGCTGAAGGCCTTCGGGCAGGCGGCGGCGTAGAAGGCATGGGAATTCGCCTCCCCGGGAAGACACAATGAGGCCAAAGGGGGCGCCCCTACCTCAAACCAACAAATTAGACAAGTATGCCGTGCCTAGACAGGCGATGGTGGAGGGCGCAGCAGCAACAGGGAGGCAGGAGACGGTGGAGCCTTCGCTCGGTGCCATAATGGCGGCCACCCACGATCTGAAAACCACCCTCAAGTCCAAGATGGACATGATGACCATAGAAGTTACCCTCCTCCGGGCGGATATGAACATGACATCAGAGATGGTCACTGTGGCAGAGACTAGCATTAGCGAACTCCAATCCGCCACTCGCAAACTGGATTAACGGGTACAGCAATTGACCCACCTGCACAAGATGATGGCCGCAAAACTAGAGGACTAGGAAGGCAGGGCCCGACTGAATAACACCAGAGTGGTGGGGGTCCCTGAGGGGGTAGAGGGGCCCAGAGTGGACCTCTTCTGGAAGATCTCATCGTCAACCAACTTAAGCCTAAACGTCTCTCAAATTTTATCTCAGTTGAAAGGGCACATAGAGCGCCTGTACCGCCAGTGCCCCTTAGAACTATTATTGCCAGGATTCTCAACTATTGCGACAGAGATGCCATATTGCAAGCGGCCCGCTCCCAGGGAGACCTGACACACAAAATCGCAAGGATCCGGTTCTTTCCAGACTTTACTCTACAGGTACAGCGGCAAAGGTGCACCTTTGATGAGGTCAAGAAAGTGCTCCGTGCTGAAAACCTCAAGTACATGATGCTATTTCCAGCTAAACTCAGAGGGCTGGACAATGGCAGGTCTTGGTACTTTACATCGCCGGAGGAAGTGTGGGACTGGCTTGAGGGAGGATGAGCAGCCAAGTGACAGCAGCGATGGGAGCGGCAGCAGCGTGGGGACCAACAGGAAGGCTCTCCCCATGTGATGAACGAAGACGTTTCAGGTAAAGGAGCCTCCCTGGAGGTTTGTCCTCTGAGCTCGCCTAAGTAAATATGATGGGGAAGGGGCCTCGTGCTCCACTGGGAGACGGTAAGGTGGTGGTGAAGGATCAAACCAGGGCCGGACACTTCGGGGGCTCTCTGGGAGCACATGACTAGTGATCAAACACCAGACTTCTCCCCGTTTGAAGGTCATGTAAGCGATGGAACATTTTCTCATGAAATATGGATGGACACACATTATACATTGGACACACAAGGGGGTGAGGGGCCGTTCCCTGTTTAGATCGGGCGGTGCCAGTCTACCCCAGTTTATATTGATGGTAACAGTTGGGGGCCAGGCGCTCTGCAAATTGGGGATGTGGGTAGTTTTAGACCTACGATGCAGGGTAACAGGGTGGGGGCGTTCCAAGTGTGGAAATGTTTACACAGTTGTAATTTGTGCATGATTCATGTGTTTTTTGATCCAGCTTTAGTGACACCAGTTTACAAAATACATAACATACAGACACAGAGGAGTGGGGGGGAGAGGGAGGGGCGACCATGCAGGAGGGTGGATTGCATGTTATTTTAGTTAAGACATGGCATCACAGTCTGCGAACGTTTTAAAGGTCCTGACGTGGAACGTCAATGGCCTAGGACGACAAAATCAAGCTCACCATGGTCTTGCAGTACCTGCATAGACAATCCCCTGACCTAGTCCTTCTGCAGGAGACCCATCTGCAGGGCAATCACGCTGGGTTCACGTCCGGCTCAAAAGGCATGGCAATCCTTGCTAAGAACTCAGTCCCCTTCCTGCCGGGTCGCATCTGGCAGATATGTGGCGTTGGCCAGAATCTGGGAGGGTCGTGCTCTCAATCTCTGCTCCATGTATATACCGCCATGGCTACATGCAGACACTCTTCCTGAGCTCAGTAATCTACTACGTGGTATGCCTCCTGGCATCTTAATACTGGGAGGGGATATGAATGCCATGATGTCCCCGGACCTTGATAGGGTGTCAGTCTCACTTCGGGCGTCGGTCTGGTACCACTACGGGCGGACGCGATGTGGCTAGTCGACCTGTGGCAGGAGCATAATCCTACAGCAAGGCAGTACACACATCTCTTGGCAGTGCATCACGTCTGGACTATATTTTCACGCAGTACATGGCCACGGTGCAGTTCCTCGAGGCGCGTCACAGAGGTATATCAGACCCTTCTCCAGTGGAGGTGCTGCTTTGGGGCTCAGTGCGGGATTGCACCCTTCCTCCTCGCATAGATCCCTGGCACTGTAGGGACCGAGAGTTTAAAGATAAGCTGAGGGAAAGAACGGAAGGAAAATGCTACTTACCCAGTATGCATCTGTTCTTGGCATATAGAGCTGTAGAGCCATATGCTTTAGCATAGATCGCCATCTGGTGTTGGGTCCGGATGTTTGCACTTTGTTTTTGTTCGAGGAAGTCTTTGCAGTCACAAGGTAGGTGACTCCTCCTTTCGGTGATAGTGCGCATGGGCATCGACTCCATCCCCAGATTGTTTTGCCGTAAGGGTGTTAGAAGAGCAGAAAAAGATGTCCATGTATAGTGTATCTAAGTAAGATAATATTGCAACAGATAAAGGTACCCGGGGAGGCGGGTGGGCGCATATGGCTCTACAGCTCTATATGCCAAGAACAGATGCATACTGGGTAAGTAGCATTTTCCGTTCGAGGCATATGAGCTGTAGATCATATGCTTTAGCATAGACTGTACAGCAGTTACTCCCAAGCGGTGGCTAACCTGTATGTGTTGCAGTGGTCTGAAATAGTGTTCTTAAAACAGCCTGGCCCACACTAGCTTGTTGTCTTGCTAACACATCTACACAGTAGTGTTTTGTGAATGTGTGTGGTGTAGACCATGTTGCAGCTTTGCAAATATAATCTAAGGGTATGTTCCCTAAGAATGACATGGAAGCCCCTAGTTTGCGTGTAGAGTGTGCTCTAGGGGGAATTGTTAATGTGCGTTTAGCTTTAATGTAGTATATTTGTATGCACTTAACTATCCACAGTGCAATACCTGCTTTTGATATAGGATTGCCTTTATGCGGTGGTGAAAAAGCAACAAAGAGTTGTTTTGTTTTCCTAAAAGATTTAGTTCTTTCAATGTAATGAAGTAATGCTCTTTTAACGTCTAATGTGTGAAGAGCACGTTCTGCCACTGAGTCTGGTTGGGGAAAAAACACGGGTAACTCAACAGACTGGTTGAGATGAAAGGCAGAAACGACTTTGGGTAAAAATTTGGGGTTAGTCCTAAGGACCACCTTATTTTGGTGAATTTGTAAAAATGGTTCTTGTATGGTTAGTGCCTGGAGCTCACCAATTCTCCTAAGAGATGTGATGGCTATGAGGAAAGCTACCTTCCACGTTAGAAATTGTAGCTCACATTTGTGCAACGGCTCAAATGGTGGGCCCATGAGTCTTGTAAGGACTATATTAAGATTCCACACAGGAGAAGGTGGAAGTCTAGGAGGAATGATTCTCTTGAGTCCTTCCATAAAGGCTTTGATAGCGGGTACACGAAACAAGGACAAGTGTTGTCTGTTTTGTAGGTAAGCCGCTATTGCAGCAAGATGCAGTCTTATTGATGTATATGCTAAGTTAGCCCGCTGTAGGTGTAACAGATAGCAAATGATGTTTTGAATTGAAGCATCAAGCGGATTGATTTGATTGTTATTACAATAGATTACAAATCGTTTTCATTTTGCTGCAAAGCATGCTCTTGTGGTAGGGCGTCTAGCCTCTTTAATGACATTCATGCAGTCTGGCGGGAGATTAAGGTAGCCAAACTCTATGATTTCAGGTGCCAGATCGCAAGGTTGAGTTGACTGGGATCTGGATGCCTTATCTCTCCATGGTTCTGAGTGAGAAGCTTGGGGGAGAGGTGTAGTTTTTGATGAGGAACTACTGATAGTTCCAACAGGGTTGTGAACCAGGGTTGTCGAGTCCATGTGGGAGCAACTAGGATCATTGTGAGGGAATGTTGCTTGAGCTTCCGAACCAGTAATGGAATTAGCGGGAGAGGTGGAAAAGCATAAGCAAATATCCCTGACCAATTGATCCATAGTGCATTGCCTTTGGACAATGGGTGTGGATACCTGGACGCGAAGTTTGGGCATTTTGCGTTGAGGTGTGTGGCAAACAGATCTAGGTCTGGGTAGCCCCACATTTGAAAAAATGGGAGAAGAACTTGAGGGTGTAGTTCCCATTCGTGGATCTGTTGTCTTTGACGACTGAGCAGATCTGCAATTTGATTGTTTACTCCTGGGAGATGTTCTGCAAGGAGATATATTTTTTGAGGTATGGCCCATCTCCATATGCTTTGAGCTAGGTGTGAAAGCTGTAGAGAGTGTGTCCCCCCGTTTTTGTATGTAGTACATTGCTGTCATGTTGTCTGTACGAACTAGGACAGCTTTGCCTACTAGATGTTTCTGAAAAGCTTTTAATGCTAGAAAAATTGCTAGCAGCTCCAGATGGTTTATGTGGTGTTGTTTTTGTTGTAGTGTCCACATGCCCTGAATGGTATGTTTTTGAAGATGAGCTCCCCAACAAGTGAGGGATGCGTCTGCTGTGAGCACTATCTGTGGAACCGGGTCGATGAATGGCCACCCTTTGAAAAGGTTTTGTGTATTCCACCACTGCAGAGAACGATGAGTACGGCCGTCCACCAACACCAGATCGGTTAACTGACCTTGAGCCTGGTTCCACTGACGTGCTAAGCATTCTTGTAGGGGACGCGTTTGGAGTTTTGCGTAAGGAACAATTAGAATGCAAGCCGCCATCATTCCGATCAACTGCATAAACACTCGGACTGGTAGTGAGTGTTGCGGTTGAAATTGTGATAGTAGGGTTTTTGCATGTTGCGTATTCTGACTGGGTTGGGGTACGCTAGAGCTTTGCAAGTGTCTATTGTGGCTCCTAGGTACGCTTGTGTGTTGGAGGGTTGAAGATGAGAATTGGTGAGATTGACAGTGAATCCAAAGTCGTGAAGCAGCTGAACTGTTTTGTGAGTGTGGTGTATGCAGCTGTGTGAGGACTTGGCTTTTATTAGCCAGTTGTCCAAGTAAGGGAAGACGTGAATGTGTTGTCTTCTTAAATGAGCTGCGACTACTGCTAGACACTTGGTGAAGACTCTTGGTGCTGTAGTTACGCCGAATGGGAGGACTTTGAATTGGTAATGTTGTCTGTCCACCATAAACCTGAGATATTTCTTGTGAGCTGGGTGAATGGGAATATGGAAGTAGGCGTCTTTTAAATCTAGAGTGGAAAGAAAGTCGCCTGGCTGAAGCAATGGGAGCACCTGTTGAAGGGTGATCATGTGGAAGTGGTCCGATTGAATGTAGAGGTTTAGCTGTCTGAGGTCCAGTATGGGCCTGAGAGAGTCGTCCTTTTTTGGAATCAAAAAGTATAGGGAGTATACTCCTGTCCTTTGATGACGTAATGGGACCAGTTGTATCGCATGTTTTTCTAACAGAGAGAGAACCTCTTGTTTTAACAGGGTGAGATGTTCTTGTGACATTGCATGCTGTCTCGGAAGGATTGTTGGTGGAGTGCTGGTAAGTTCCAGGCAATAACCATGTTGGATAATTTGTATTACCCACTTGTCTGAGGTGATTGACTCCCAGACAGGTAGGAACTGTGAGAGACGTCCCCCGACAGGAGTGGAATGATCGGGGGGTAGTGGAGGGAAGTCACTGTTTATTGGCAGGGGACGTGCGGGTGGAGTTACATCTGCCTCTACCCTTGTTATTATTTCCTCTGTAACCTCCTCGAAAATAGCCTCTGGAGGAGTTAGATTGGTTGTTCCCTTTGTAAGAGGAGGAGGGATTTTCTGATGACAGTGTTTTTGAACCACCCTTGTAAAAGGAGCGACGAAAAGAACCCCTGCTAGAAGATAATTGTAGGGCTCCCATGGATTTTGAGGTTTCGGTGTCTTTCTTCATTTTCTCTAATGAAGTATCTACTGTTGGCCCGAAAAGATGCTCTTTATCAAAGGGTTGATTAAGTATGGAGGATTGTACCTCTTGCTTGAATCCAGAGATTCGAAGCCAAGCGTGTCTCCGCAACAGTATGCTAGTGTTGATAGCACAAGAAGCTGTGTGTGCTGCATCTAGGGCGCATTTTATGGAAGTGTTGGTGATGAGCTTCCCTTCCTGAATGAGGTTGTTAGCTTTAGTTTTATACTCTTCTGGCAAATGTTGCATAAGTTTTTCCAACTCATCATAGTGGGCCCTGTCGTAGCGTGATAAGAGAGCCTGAGCATTGGCAATACACCAATAATTAGCGGCCTGCGAAGCTACTCTCTTGCCAGAGGCATCAAGAAGTTTAGACTCCTTATCAGGAGGAGGGGCATCGCCTGTAGTTTGAGAGTTAGCTCTCTTGCGGGCGTTAGATACAACAAGAGAGTCTAAAAGTAACTGACCTTTTATGTATACAGGGTCTGTAGGAGCGGGCTTGTATTTTTTATCCACCCTAGGTGTTAGTATCCTGGCTCTAACTGGGTCTTTGAACACCTCGTCGGTATGTTTTAACATGCCCTTTAACATGAGTAAAGTGTTAGTAGACCTTTGTGAGTGTGTGAATGTTTCTACAAGGAAATCCTCTTCCAGAGGGTCTGAATGGAGCTCCACCCCGTGACATTGGGCAGCCCTGTTGATAAGTTGTGCAAAGCCAATGTTGTCATCAGGTGGGGAAGGTCTGGAGGGATACAGGTCAGGGTCATTAGGTTGATCTGGATCCTTATTATAATCATCCCAGGGATCAGTGCCATGTGGTATGACCGGAACTTGTGGGGTATGATCATAATCCCCATTCCCATCCCCAAAATCGTCATCCTGTGAGTCAGGTGACATTGGAGGTGGTGAATTTGATGGTGTAATGTGTATAGGAGGAGAGGGAGGTATGTAAGGGGGAGAAGGGTTAGTACCAATATCTCTTTTTTCCTTCAGAGGTATAGGGGCATCTCCGGAGAGGTCTAACTTCCGTTTTTTAGGAAGAGTAGCCGTAAGGTGTCCAGTTTCCGGATCAATACTAAGTCTTTTTTGTTTTGGATCCAGAGGTGTGTCTTCGGATGGAAGTTCTTTGGAAGGAGTATCTTTCCCTCTAGGAGTGGATTTCGGCATTGAAGATTTGGGCTCAATGTCTTTGGGTGCAGAGTGTTTGGAATCCGAATGCTTAGTTTTAGCCGGTTTAGGCTGTGTAGTTTTCGGAGTGGCATATTTCGGCTCCGAACTTTTCGCCGCTTTTAGGTGTGGAGTGTTTTGGCTCAGAGGATTTAGGCTTGGACGATTTTGGTTCCGAGTCTTTTGTTTTGGAGGGTTTCGGCTCCGAAGTTTTCGGTGTCGAAGGTGTCTTCGGTGCCGACGGCGTGGGAAGTGGCACGTGTTTCTCCTATGTTTCGGTGCCGAAGGTGTTGGTTCGGCACCGGTATGGGGCTGGCTTGAGCCCCAGCCGGTAGGCTTGTGTTTATGTTTCATAGCCGGGCCTGGAGGGCCGGGCGTCAAACTTTTTTTCGGTGTCGACCCGAGGGCGAGGGTGATACCGGAGCCTTATCTTTTGTTTGAGTGGGCACATGGGGATCTGTACTCACGGTACGTTGAGCCGGAGTGACGCTCAAGTCTTCCTCTATGTCGGAGTCGGCTTCTGACACGGAGACCAGTTCTTCTTCTTCTTCGGCTTCTGCGGCAGGACGGTGGTGTTCTGGATCTTCGCCGAAGATGTCCGTTACGGAGCCGCCGCCGCGTTGCATCTCGTGGCGTCGAGCCCGACGATCACGGATGGTTTTCTTCGATCGGAACGATCGACACGCTTCGCAGGATTTTTCTTCGTGTTCCGGGGATAAGCACAGGTTACAGACCTCGTGCAAGTCGGTGCGTGGAAACTTAGCACGACACCCGGGACATAGCTTGAACGGAGTCCGTTCCATGGACTGCTGGCGTGGTCGGCACGGGTAGGCCCGACGGCCCGCCTCGAAGTTCCCGATCGAAGGTTTTACAGTGTACACGATACGCGTCGAATGGGAAACCGTGATCAAAAGACAATACCGTCGAGGGTAGAGGATTGCGCGTCAAAGGGGTTCGAAAACGATACCGAACCGGAGTGCAGCAATACACATCCGAACCCGATGGCGGAAAAAAACAATCTGGGGATGCCCATGCGCACTATCACCGAAAGGAGGAGTCACCTACCTCGTGACTGCAAAGACTTCTTCGAACAAAAACAAAGTGCAAACATCCGGACCCAACACCAGATGGCGATCTATGCTAAAGCATATGATCTACAGCTCATATGCCTCGAACCAATACTTTCTTGAGAATTCAGGAACCATCGACTCACATTGTACCCTGTGAGAGACTTATAAAGTGGTGGTTAGGGGATACGCCCAAGTAATTATAGAGGGGAGGGAGGAAGGAGCGGCGCTTACGGTGTGAGGGGTTGGAACAAGAAATTACATCAATCGAGGCTCAGCTGGGGCGGGAGGGAGATCTTGACTCCACCCCGGGACATCATCTACGTCTCAGAGGGAGCTAAGAGATCTGGAGCGAACACAGCCCACACACACGCGAATGCCTCGCAGAGACGATTATATGACCTGGGCGACAAGGCAAACAAACTAATCGCATGGTTAGAGAGGAGGGACAGAGAATGAAACTGGGTTTTGGAATTGCGAGTGCCTAGCCGACCTCCTTTGTCGCTTATTATGAAGCACTATACGAGTCTGTCTCTGACAGAACGGGAGATGACAGTGCCGAACTGCTCAGGGATATATCCCTGTTGGAGATATCCGCGGAAGACAGGGAGGTACTTTGACAGGGACCTGACAGTTGAGGAGACGGAAGGTGCTATTCAGGATATATAGTATGGGAAGGCGGAAGGCCCAAACGTACTGCCAGCAGAACTATACAAGTGTGTGGCAGACAAAGTGGCTCAGCCGATGTTAAACATGTTTGAAACTGCGAGGGCTGAAGGGCGGCTGCCAGAGGACTTGAGGCTGGCCACTATAATTGTGATCCCAAAGAAAGATAGATCTCTAGAGCTGTGCAGCTCATATAGGCCCATCTCCTTAATGACCTTCGAGGCTAAGGTCCTGGCAAATGTGTTGGCAAACAGATTGCACCTGATTGTTTCCACAGTAATACATCCTGACCAAACGGGATTTATGCCACACAGGAGCACTTGGCTAAACCTCAGACACCTATACGGAGTATGCAGATGACGGCGACTCGACAAGCTGAAGCTGCAGCTGTAATTTTGCTGGATGCCCGTATGGCATTCAACAGTATTGAGTGGCCGTATCGGTTTGCTGTCTTGTCTAGACTGGGTTTCGGACAAACCTTTTGCGAATGGGTCAGACTCCTCTATCGGGACCCGATGGCAAGAGTCCGGGTAAACGGGACTGTATCCCTACCAATCACATTGCATAGGGGTACACGCCAGGGCTGCTCCTTGTCCCCTATGATTTTCATGCTGGCGCTTGAACCACTCGCAGCGTGGGTACGTCAGGATCCACTTGTCCATGGCATCAAGGGGGAGGGCAGATGGGAAGAGAGTATTTCTCTCTACACCAACTATTTGCAACTGTACGCACATAAACCTGGTCAGACGACCCACAGACTCATTCACATAGTCCAGCTGTTCGGTAGCTACTCGGGCTATCAGCTAAATTGGGATAATTGCCTTGTTTTTCGACTAGCCAGTGAAACCCCGCCCCACTCCCCCAACGTCTGCCTATGTGGCATTGGTGGAGAGAGAGGAATTCAAATACTTAGGTACCCACATAAACAGGTCAGAGGGAAATATGTGACTCTAAACCTACTCCCTCAACTGGAGAGGTTGCGGGGTGATGTGGCTCACTGGAGGCAGTTCCTGATATCCTTGATGGGTTGGGCCATCCTATTCAAGATGATGGCCCTCCTACGTCTGTTATATGTGCTACAGAACACCCCCTACAAAATTCCGAGTGAATTCTTCCGGGTGATTGATGGTGAACTGCGCAGCCTGCTCTGGGATGGGGTAGCCCGCGTATAGCATTGCGCAAGCTGCAGCGCGGAGTCTATGAGGGAGGACTGGCGGTTCCGGACATCAGGTGTTATTACCTGGCGTCCCAGGTCATAAACATAAATGACTGGGTATTTGCACCTAGCACTGAACCAGCTTATCGGATGGACCAACATGCTATGGGAGACGGGGGCTATCCAGCAGCGCTCAAAAGAGCCGTGAGAAACAACTTCCTGTACACACTCAGACGGTGGTGGAAGCATGGCGAGAGGCCACGAGATTACTGAAGTGGGAGGGTAAACTGATGGCGCAGACCCCGATCTGGGAGTGCGACTTGTTGAGGGAGGTGGGGCACTTTTGGGGCTTTCGGATGTGGGGCCTAATAGGAATAGACCTCCTTAGTGATGTCTGGTGGAACCGGATTATGATTAAATTTGAGGACCTACACACAGAATATCAACTGGCCGATGGCGAGCTATTTCGCTATCTGCAGTTGAGACATGCGCTGCGATGTCATATACCAGAGGGAGAGCAGTTGCTTGAATACTTCCCACTGGAGGAAAGATTGCTCCTCGACCCAATGGTGGATAAGTCCGTCTCTTTCACATATCAGAAGCTCATGAACATTTCCCTGGCCCCTTGAGGGAGGTGTGGGAAGCAGACGTGGGGCTCCTGGAGGATGATGATTGGGCGGAGGCATTGCAAAGCCCCAGGGAGATTGCCATACGGGCATGCTTTAGATTGATCCAGCTCTGGATTCTGCACGTCATATGCCCCTAGAACACTCCAACATCTCATTGGGAGGTGGAGACTCGGACAGGTGTGCTAGGGGCTGCGAGGAGGAGGGCTCCTTTATACATATTCTCTGGGCTTGTCCCAAAATTCTGCACTATTTGGTGAGGGTGACTCTGTCCATGGTGGATGCCACGGGTCTCCAGGTCCCGATGGAGACGAGATGGCACATACTGGAAGTGACGGGGGAGGAGACATGGCCCAGGAACATGAAAATATGGCTTATGATGGCCTCTGGAGTGGCAAAGAGGAACATTGCGGGGGGCAGGAGGCGCTGCTGATTTCCCTAGGGTCAGGGATTTGGAGTGCAATATGGACTGGTGCCAGCAGGCGGAGAAAGTAGTTTATCAGAGTTGGGGATGCCCCAACAAATGGGAGAAGATTTGGTCCCCGTGGGTGGAATACAGAAACTCATTGAGAAATAAGTGGGAATGTACTGATGTGACCGGGGGATTGGAACCTTGAAATGCAGGGGGGTCACCCTGGGGGTCAATATTGCCAAAGACCTATGGCCTACTATTGTATTGATTTTCTCCCACCACAGCCAATGTATTCTACCTCTGTCTCTGCACTAACTAACTGTAACGGTGTACTAAGCGTTTGTTTAACAAAAAGAATTAAAAAAAAATAAAACATGGCTCTCTTGTTTATGGGTAGCCAATGAAGCTTCTGGGATTGAATTGACTGTCTTTCTGGGCATTTTAGAATAACGTGGGTAGCTGATTTTGCACTACCTGTAGTTTGTTGAGCAGTTTTGCCGGGAACCCTAGAAAAAAGGAGTTGGAATAATCCAGTTTGGAAGTCACCAAAGCTTGAACAATCAGCTCACAGGTGTGAACAGGTAAAAATGTTGAAAGTCTTTTGCAAAGACTTAAGAACAAATCATATTCCAGTAATCGCCCGGATGTGAGGCTTAAAGGAGAGGTCTGTCTCACATTTTAACCCCAGATTTCTTACTACCGTAGCAGGGGTCAGGGGGTTCTCCAAGGACTTTAGGCAATAGGCTCAAAAGGTCAAATGGAGGAGGATTACCAAATACTAGGACTTCTGATTTATTGGAATTGAGTTTAAAATAGCTCAATCACATCCAATTTTCTACCGGGGCATGACAGTCCTGGAGGCGGTCCACCACTTTAACATCCACTTGCTGAAAAGAAAGCCAGAGCTAGGCGCCGTTGGCATAGGATATTATATTAAAGTACCATGGCTCAACAACCTTGGACAGTCTGGTCATGCAAATATTAAAATGTGTGGGACTTAATGCTGAACCCTGAGGAAAATGGTCTTAATTCTTTGAAGCTGAAGTAAATAGGGTGATGTGTACTGCCTGTCCTCTGACAGAAAATATTGTATCCATAAGGTGGCCCTGTCCTTCACGCTGATAGCCTCTAAACATTTCAGAATGATACTATGCGACAAGGTGTCGAAAGCCGCCAACAAATCCATGACGACCCCTTAATTACCTTTATCTAGGCTATATTGACAAATTCAGAGACCTCCAAGAGTGCTGCACTGGCACAGTGTTCTGAGCAAAAGCCCAATTGCTTTGAAGGTAATATACCATTCATTTCTAAAAACTGGGTAAGCTGTTTGTTTATATTTTTTTCAAGGACTTTATCCAAGATGGAAACCAGGAAAAAAGGCCTATAATTACAAGGATTAGAGGGATTTGCATTATGATTTTTCAGCAGCGGAATCACTAAAACTTTTTGTTCCGACAGAGGGGAACTGACCCTAATTCTAACGACAGATGAAATAGCTAACTGATTGCTTTGTTTATAAAGGGAAATGCCATTTTTAGAATCTGATTGGGACAGGGGTTTAATGGGGATCCCAAGGAGGGCATTCAAGATGCCAGCAAAATACTACTAAAGGCACTCAACACCTGTCCCTCACAGGTTGTTAGAGCTGATGCAGCCTGAAGATGGGAAGAGGTGGCTAACCCATTAGAGAACGTGACATAAATATCAACCACCTTCTCATAGAAATAACTGGCAAGATTATCAGCTAAATATCGTGAAGCAGGTATTTTTATTGACTTGTATCTGGGTACAAAAACGATTTGACAATCCTAAAGGTTTCAGAGGAATTTTCTGAATAGGCTATTAATCCTGCAAAAGTCTCAATCTTAGTTTTCTTAATCAGTTTCCAGAAATCTCGTAAGGCTGCTTTATATCTCAGTTTAACCTCAGGTAAATAATTCTTCCTCCATTTCCTTTCCAGTGTTTTGCAAGGCTGTTTTTCTCTTTGCAACATGGAGAAAAACCCCTCAGTCATTTCCCCACTGTTGGATCTTTGGCAGACATGTTTCTAAGAAACACTAAGTACTTGCGAAAGGTTACAAGTAATGCTTTAGTGTCTTTCTTCCAGATGCAACACCCCCTAAAAACCCCTGATACACAACCCATGCTTATAGAACTTAACTGCAAAGTTGACACTACTCTGAATAGTCCCTTCCCGGAGAGAAATGACCAGTGAAAAGCAATAAGTCTACGAATAAGTGCTTTACCACAGAGTTTAAAACTGCCAAATAAAGTAATTTCTTTTTAGTGAGACTGGTGTTTAGATTAGATCCCCGAGGCCAAACTGCTGACAAAAAATACAATAGAGAAGCATATAGATTAATTATGCAATCCACAATCTGCATTCTACACCATTTTTTCAATCTCAATAGAACAGAACATGCTGACACATAAGTACCACTTGAAGACCTCCACTGCAAAATGTAGCAAATTTGTAAACTTTTACTAGGTCCAGGTCAAGACAATCATATAATATATAGGCTCAACACTCACAATTCTCGACTTTTGACATTCAAATGTCCGCCATGGCCCAGACGACAGCATTGAAACCACTTATCAACCAGGAAATGGTGTAACCTATACACCTCTGTGCGACTCAAACCCGCCATTGTAGCCCCTTCTGCTGAAAAAGCTATCACTTGACTTAGTTATTCTTGCAAACGATCATCCCTTTTCACAGTTGCCGTACTTCTTCGAAAGGACAGAGTGCACTATACAACTGTAGGAAGCTGGCATTTTATGTAGTATACCAAAACGAGTTATAACTATGTAGAGAGTCCAGACGACCCTTATTGGTTTACATAGCTCAAATTAATAATCCCAAATGCTCTATTTTGTGGTAGTGTAAGCAAGCAGTTTAGGCTTATCAGAGGGTAGTGTTAATGCATTTGTTCAATACACAGTAAATAAATGAGACACACTGAAGAAGAAACTCGAGACCAATTTAGAAAAAGTATTATTTTTTTAATACTCAAATTTTATTGGTTTTACACGAACATTATAGACACGACCATGTAAGCACCATAATTACTGATAGTACAGATCACAGTTAGACTCCCCCCCCGCATACAGGTCATTGATGCGCATGTGTGTAACCTGATGAAGATACACAATCAAGGATCTCCCCAATTCCACCCCTCCAATCAACCCAGCAGTCCCAGCCATTTGCCCCACACCCGTTTGTATTTCTTTGGACATCCCGAGCCAGGAATACCGGTTGTTCCTGTGAGGCGCACCAATCTACGCCCATCCTTCATTGGGCCAGTGAAGGGGGGGGGGGAGGGGCGGGGGGCAGAGTTCTTCCATCTGGCTGCAATGTCTCTTTTGGCCACCACCAGGGCCGTACCCAAGAAAGTCCGATCTGCCCTTGATCCTCCTATACCTTCCAGGATCCCCAAAAGCACCACCCGGGGAGTACAGGGGACCTCCCACCCCAGTGTGTTATTCAGCTCCCCGCCCAATAGTTAGCTAGAGGGGTGCAGGACCAGGTCAACGTACGCTCCCTGCACCGACACGCCGTAGAGATCTGGGACCTGATCATCTCGCCCGACGTCGCCTTCTTCACGGAAACTTGGACGAACACCACCTCCGGCCCGACATCGCCACCGCCATCCCCGACGGCTACAAGATCCAGAGAAAGGACCGCCCCCACTGCCCAGGAGGAGGACTCGCCATCGCACACAAGACCACCCTCCGACTCTCCACCTCCAGCACAAGCGACCCCCTTTCCAACACAGAACACCTCCACTTCCAGATCCAGACCAGCCCCAGGACCACGCTACGAGGTACCCTCATCTACAGACCGCCGGGACCTCGCACCCAGTCCATGACCACCATCGCTGAGCTCGCCGCACCCCACGCCATCACCTCCACGGACTACAATCTACTCGGAGACCTCAACTTCCACCTCGACAACCGCAACGAACCCGACTCCACCACTCTCCTCATAACCTCGCCAACCTTGGACTGAAGCAGCTGGTCAACACGCCCACTCACAGAGCTGGACACACCCTCGACCCCATCTTCGCAGGAGGAACCTAACATCCGAATCAGCCACACCACCCAGCCCCACTGGACGGACCACCACTGCGTCCACTTCACCTTCAACACCACCACTGCACCCAAGCCCACCCCGCGCCCGCCACAAAGGAAATGGAGCAAGGTTACAGAGGAACACCTCAACAGCATCCTCCTCCAAGACCCCCCCAGCGCCACGACCGACACCAACTCCGCAGCAAAAGAACTTCACCGCTGGATCTCCTGCTGCGCCGACAAGCTCGCACCCCTCCGCCACCCCGCCAAACAACGCCCTCTGAAGGCAGCCTGGTACACCACAGAACTCCAAGAAGCCAGACGCTCCTGCAGACGCCTGGAGAAAACCTGGCGAAACCAGAAAACCACTAAAGCACGGAACAACTACAGGAGCACCCTGAAGGAATACCACCAGCTCATAAGAGACACCAAACGGACCTTCATAAGAGACAAAGTCCAGACGAACGCGGCCAACGCCAAGGAACTGTTCAACATCATACAGCAGTTCAAAAAAAACCCCAGCGAAGCCACTGACGTCACACCCTCCCAGGAACTCTGCGACAAGCTCAGCTCCAACTTCCATCTGAAGATCCAGGCCCTCTACGACAACTTCAGCGAACAGACGCCGGACACCACCCCGCACTCCGCCACCGCAGACAAGCCAAGCGTCACAACTTGGAATCCCGCCACCATCGAACACATCACCACGACCATGAAGAAAACCCACTCAGGGGCCCCTACGGACCCCTGCCCGCCGCACATATTCCACAAGGCCACCGCCGCCATCGCACCCGAACTAGGACGGACCATCAACGCCTCCTTCAGATCCGGAAATTTCCCAGACGACTGGAAACGGGCGAAGGTTAAACCCCTCCTCAAGAAGCCAACAGCCGATCCAACAGACCTGAAAAACTACCGGCCCATCTCTCCCCTCCCCTTCGCGGCCAAAGTCACCGAGAGACTCGTAAATGCCCAGCTGACCTTCTTCATCGAAGAGAACGACATCCTCGACACCTCACAATCTGGATTCCGCAGCAACCACAGCACCGAGACTGCCCTCCTCGCCGCGACGGACATCCGCTTACTACTCGACCAGGGACACACCGCAGCCCTCATCCTCCTAGACCTCTCCGCAGCCTTCGACACCGTCTCTCATCGCACGCTCGTAGCCAGACTTCACGACGCGGGGATACAAGGAACCGCCCTCGACTGGATCCAATCCTTCCTCTCCGGCAGAACCCAGAGGATCAGACTCCCTCCCTTCCTCTCCAAACCCACTGACATCAACTGCGGAGTACCCCAAGGACCATCGCTCAGCCTGACGCTCTTCAACATCTACATGGCCCCTCTCGCCGCCATCGTCCGACAGCACGGGCTCAGCATAGTATCCTACGCCGACGACACCCAGCTCATCCTCTTGCTCACAAAAAACCCCGAAGACACCAGACTCTGCTTCCACGAAGGAATGAAGGACGTCGCAGCCTGGATGAAAGACAGTTGCCTGAAGCTCAACTCAGAAAACCGAGGTCCTCATCCTTGGCCCCTGCACCTCCGCATGGGACAACACCTGGTGGCCCTCCGCACCCGGGAAGCCACCCACCCCCACAGACCACGCACGAAACCTCGGCATCATCCTCGACTCCTCCCTCTGCATGAACCGCCAGATCAACGCCGTCGCTTCCACCAGTTTCAACTGCATGCGCATCCTCCGTAAGACCTTCAAATGGATCCCCCCGATTGCAGAAGGACCGTCACCCACGCTCTCATCACTAGCAGACTGGACTATGGCAACGCCCTATACGCCGGAATCAACAGAACTCTTCTACACAAACTCCAAACCATCCAGACCGCCGCAGCCAGACTCGTCCTCGGAACTCCACGCCACGAGCACATGACTCAACACCTACTAGACCTCCACTGGCTCCCCGTCGAGAAGAGGGTCACTTTCAAGCTCTTCACCCACACCTACAAATCCCCAATCAACATCAGACCCAAATACCTCAACGAGAGAGTCTCCTTCCACGTACCCAAAAGGAACCTCCGCTCCGCTGACCTCGCCCTGGCAGAGGTCCCTCGCATCCACAGACGCAGAACAGGCGGCAGAGCTTTCTCCTACATCGCAGCCAAGACCTGGAACGAGCTCCCTGTGAACATCAGACGCTCCCCGACCCTGCACACATTCAGGAAGGACCTCAAGACCTGGCTCGACTGATCCGGAGATGCCCCCCCCCCCCTCCAGCGCCTTGAGACCAACACGGGTGAGTAGTGCGCTTTATAAGCCCCCTGATTGATTGATATGATAACTATCTGCGGGCTCATCTGCACAGCGGGGGCACCTCAGGGCCGGCAAACATCCGGCTTGGTGTAACCTGACAGGGGTGAGATAGGCACAATGAAGGTAGTAGAGTTGGATAAGTCTCTACCTGGCAGATATGGTAATCACTCGAGGGGCCATTACAGCATCCCTCCAATCATCATCTTCTATAGTACTCAACCAACCTTCCCATTTGGTTTGTAAGCGATCAAGCGAGGTGGATGAGTTTATGATGAGGGATTTGTAAATCCGAGAGACTCCTCCTTGACCCAACTCCCCCATAAGTACCTTTGCTTCAAGGGGTTTGAACTCAGGGAGCCTGATGCCCGTAGGTATATGTGTTACTAATGCATGTCGGAGCGGCAGGTATTTGTGAAATTGTGTTGTGTTAAGTGAGTGAGAGTTCTGGAGGTCCTGGAATGTGCAAAGTTGCCTTCCCCGCCAGACGTCTCCGATCATAGAGATACCGATAAGGTCCCACTTCTGGTAACCTTCGAGCCGCGCAACCGCCCCCACCATCGTGCCCTGCCATAAGGGTGTTTGCATTGCCAATGTATGATCCCATCGGGTGTGACGAAGCGCTGATCGCCTTGCCAGGACAGATCTGGGGACATCAGGAATAGTCTGTGGGATTGGGGAGCCGTAAAGCATTGCTGGGATCCGTGGATGGCCCAGTTTGTCCAGCTCCAACTGGTAGGCGGGATCAGCCCACCCACCTGACATCCATTCATTGATCATCAGTAGGCGTGTGGCTAAATAATACAGATGAAGATTTACTATTGCCATACCCCCATCATATGGGGCCAGTTGGCAATAAGCCAGCGCCATGTGTGGCCTCGAGCTGCCCCAAAGAAATGAAGTGAACATTCTGTTTATGGTACGGAACCAGTGTTTTGGGAGCTGCAGAGGGATATTTTGTAGGATGTAGAGGAAACAGGGAAGGATCATCATTTTATACAGTGCGATCTTTCCCATAGGATTTAGAGGAAAAGTTTGCCAGTTTCACAACTCATTTTTGGTCCTCTTAATCAATGGGGTGAGGTTCAGGGACAACGTGAGTTCCGGGTGCAACGCTACCCATATCCCGAGGTATCGGTAAGTACTTTTTGTAATAGCAGTTTTTACAGGTAATTAAAATATTAACTCAAATGCATTTTTACGCTGTAATGCTTTCCTATGGAGAAAAAGGCATATACTGCATACAGGTATTTGCAAATGATTCTCAGGGGCCACCTTTTGGACTTAAGGTGCTAGGAGGCCAAAGTCCAAAGTACCACCAGCAGATCGGGTTTACCTGCACTGGAGTGTCCGGGTGCAGAGGTCCTGGAGAGGTTGGTGGCCTTGCGCGCTACGCCATGGGCAAAGAGGGAGAGCGACCTAGAAACAGGCTGCAGAGGGGGACTTGGGGACGAGTCCGGGAGCTCGGTTTGTGGGGGACCTGGGAGCAGTGGAGGACCGTCGGGTGTCATGGACCCAGGACGGGAAGCCTGGTTACAGAGAGTTTTGGTCGGCTGGTGCCTGTGTGTGTCAAAAGCACCCATGGATCTCCATTAGAGCTGCAAAGGGGGCACTAATCAGGACAGCTGGGTCACTCTCGGAGTTGGCCTCTGCGATGCGGACGTCTCTTGTCGGCTGCTCAGTCTCTGCAGCATTGGAGTCTGGATTGGACTCCAGCAATCTTTGGTTGCTGCAAGGGGTCTGGTACCCCGGGTATTGGTGCAGGGCTCCGGTTGGTACTGGCGTCTTCTCACTTGGTGGGGAGACTGATCTGACCTCTTGGAGCACAGTGACCTCTTCCTGGGTGGCTGCTGCGTTGGTGGACCCAGTGAGCAGCAGATCAGTGAACCAGACATTGCAGTTGGTGCCTGCAGGTAAGTGGCTCCTCCACTCCAGGGGAGATGCTGAGGGCTTGGCAAAGTGCTGGAGGCCCTCCAAGGCTTTTGGAGGATGCACAGCTGCAGGACGAGTCAGATTGTTACAAGTGTCGGGACAGGAGCAGGTAGGCAGGCAGGGTTTGGGGCCAAAGTCCTCAGCAGTCCACAGTTCTTGTTTCTTCAGCTCTTCTTTGTCCTCTTCTTTCTTCAGTCAGAGGAATCTAAGTTCCTGGTGTTAGGGGGCCACCTAAATACACAGTTTAGGGGCGTTAAGGGGAGTAAAGGGTAGTAGCCAATGGGCTACTTACCCTTGGGGTAACTACACCCCCTATATGACCACTTCTTGTGAGGAGTAGGTATAACCCTGTCCCAGAATTCCTATTTCCACCAAAATCAAAATGGTGGAACCCTTCTTTTGTGGGACACATCAGGCAGCCCACCTTAGGGGTGTGATTGGGCTGGTAGTGCACCATGCCTCCTAGCATAGCTAATTTCCCGCCTGTCCTGGTGCGAAATTGGCCTCAGGGCAGGGGGTGGCATCTCCCAACTCTGGGGGAAGCCAGGATCTCACATCAAAGGCGGCAGGGGCTTTGAAGTCCCTCGCCTTGGTATGCAGATTCACTAGCCAAGTAGCTGGAGGAGGTGGGAACACCTTCCTATGGAGCGGGCATGTATCTGGCCTCAGAGCGCGGGCTCTCACCTGCAGGGGGCCAGAAACACATCTGTGGTGGCAGGCTGGACGATACCAGTCAGCCAACACACTAAGAGGCTGGTAGGTTTTCAGGTGGTATCTCCAAGGTGCCCTCTAGGTGCATATCTTAACAAATCTATTACTGGCAGCAGTATGGATTTATTAAGAAAAGGTGTTTGATACCAAACACCATAGGTTTCAGTGAAGCCATCGTGTAGCTGGGGCACTTGTAATGACTAGTGCCCAGTACTTCTACTTAAGATGGCTTCCCAGTTCACTTGTACTATCTAGCAATTGAACTAGACAGCACAGGTGCATATCTGGTCATGCAGATATCTCCTTGCATGTAATATAATGCACCCTGCCTTAAGGCTATAAGGCCTGCTATAGGGGTGACTTACATACATTGCATGTAGTGTCTGTGGGCACGGCACACAGGTGTGTGCCATGACGTCTTTTCACTTTTGTCTGCACCATTTCACGCAGCCTGCAATGGCAGTCTACAAGAGTTTGGTTGTGGGTCCCTTACGGCAGCACAATACATGCTGCAACCCTTAGGGACCCTCTTTAGTACCAATGCCCTAGGTACCAGGGGTTCGATTTACTAGGGACCTACAGGGGTGCTAAAGGTCTTATCAATAAGACGAACAATTGCACAGTTACTTTGTTTTAGGGAAAGAGCACTGGGGCCTGGTTAGCAGGAACCCAGGGCATGTGTGCCAAATTGCATCAAATACCAGGCAATAAGTTGGGGTGACCATGTCAAAAAGGGGCACTTTCCTACAACAACCAATTACAAGTCTTTGTTGAGTCCAATAACATACTCCATCTTATGGAAGCAGAGTCCTGATACAATATTGGAACTACAGTGCTTCCAGCACTGGGCAACCTGCATCAACTGTCTCATAAAGGTCATGGGAAGACTTTAGCTCACTTGGATTTCTCTGCTGCCTTCAACACCACAGACCCTGGGACCTGTTAACAAGGCTCAGCGATTTTGGTGTCTCTGCATTTAGAACTTTCCTAGTTGAAAGTCTCTTAGTTAGAGAACCTAACTAAAAGCTTATCTACTTATGCTTCTACCCTTGAGCAACTAAGCTATGGTGTTTCCCCCAGGGTCCATTTTTGTAACCACTGTTACTCAAGCTGTATGCTTCGATTGGCTACCCAGTTATAGCTGCAGCATGTACAAAATGTGATGGTAATCTCCATTCATCTACTGGGAAAGGCGCTACTGCTGAGATCCTAGGATTTCAAAAATGTCATCACAACAGGTGATTTAAATAAAGAGGGCTGACCTGACAACAGCAAAAAAAAAAAAAAAAAAAAAAAAAGGCGAAAGGGCTGATAAGAAATTAGTTACCTGTAACTCCAGTTCTCCAACATAGGTATATTTTATATAGTCACATGCTCAATCATTCCCCTTCGTCAAGCTTGGAATCCCCAATACAATTCCCACTTATGATTCAAGCCTATGAATATATAAAAGATCCAATGTTGGAGAGGTAACCCTTTAACAGTGCCCCGAGCAAGTCCTTGCTGGGCAAGGGACAAGACAAACAACAAAACGTCAGACAATTTCACTTCAAATGGGTCAATTTGTTGGGTGCTCCATCAATTCACAAATCTGTGGAGACATATGCTCATTGAAAGGATTTCTGGGTACCACACTCTCCTGGCCCAAGCCTCTAAGATGACTTGAGTCCAATTCGAGCTTGCTATTCTTAAGAACTTGGAGCAGGAGAGGTGTTGGTGGGAAGGCATATAGGAGTCGCAAGCTCCACTCTAGACGAAGGCGTCTCCGTGAAAGAGCGGACATTGTTTGTTGTTGGCAGTGGCAAAAAGATGGAGCCAGGGTTTTCCTCATTGCTGGAAGATGCCCTGTACCACCTCAGGGTACAACTGCCATCCACAACCCACTAAGCGTTGGTAGGTGAGTTTGTCTGCCCTGGCCTTTTTTCAAATGCTAGGAGGTGGTTTACCACCAAAGCAATAGAATGGCGGTCCGGCCACTTCCAAAGACGTAGGGCCTCCTGACACAGGGCCACCCCACCTTGCTTGTTGCAGTACTACATGGTGGTGTTCTACATGAGCACCAGCCTTCCTCCAATGGAGGTCAAAGCGGCCTTCAATGTCAAGCGAATGGCCCACAACTCCAACAGATTTTTGTGGAGATGGGTATCCGCAGGAGACCACGAGTCCTCTGATCTCGACCTCTTCCATATGACCTCCGCAACCCAGCAGTGATGAGTGTCATCACCGTCAGCTCTGGGTGGGGTAGGGAGAGGGTCTGCCTCCAATTGAGGTTGAGCATCCACCACTGCAGATCTTTTGCAGTCTCCTTGGAAACCTGGACAGAATATGACAGGTTCCCTTTGTGCTGGGCCCACTGAGACTTCAGATCCCCCAGCAGAGCCAGCATATGCCACCTGTCATGGTCTATGAGCAAGATGCCAGAGACCAATAGTCCAAGAAGACCTGGCGCCACCCTCACTGAGACCCATGATCGAGGCTGAAACATAACCCTAGTGTTTTGGACTCTTAGATACCGACGGAAAGGCCGATAATGCACTTTATCGAGGATGGCTCCAATGAAAGGGGACCTCTGTGAAGGAGTGAGATGTGACTTTGGTAAATCCTATTTCTGGAGGTTTGTTGTCGTCCGGAGGTGGTCCACGGGAGTCAGCGGACTCCCTGGGGGTCAGTATAGATATCGCTAGCCTTGTGTGTGCACCTTTTAAATCACTTTTAAACTATTTTTTAAACTGTTTTTAACCTATTTCTCTGTCCTTAGTCTCCTGCACTGCTGCGTGTTGCAGGGTGCAGGAGCGCTGCTCTTCGATTATATTCCTGTTGTTACTGACTTTGCTGCGTTTGCGGAGTGGGAAAAAATGGGCTATACTGATAATTTACAGTCTTTTTAAAACTACCCTACCTGCTTACGGGGGACGGGCTGCCTGGTACCACTTCCAGACCTTCAGGGTGCTGCCTCGCTCCCCTTGCGACACTAGGGCACGCCTTTGGCGCACACAGGCGTCATCTTGGGAGCGTTGGTGGTCTAGTCTGGTGACCGCCCGGCCCTTCCTCCTACTTAATGGGAGCTGCCTCGCGGACGCGCAGCGGACTCCCTGGGGGTCAGTATAGATATTGCTAGCCTTGTGTGGTCACCTTTTAAATCACTTTTAAACTGTTTTTTAAACTGTTTTTAACCTATTTCTCTATCCTTAGTCTCCTGCACTGCTGCGTGTTGCAGGGTGCAGGAGCGCTGCTCTTTGACTATATGCCTGTTGTTACTGAATTTGCGGAGTGGGAAAAAACGGGCTATACTGATAATTTACAGTCTTTTTAAAACTACCCTACCTACTTACGGGGGTCGGGCTGCCTGGTTCCACTTCCAGACCTTCAGGGTGCTGCCTCGTTCCCCTCCCGATGCTAGGGCATGGCTTTGGCGCACACAGGCGCCATCTTGGGAGGGTCGGTGGTCTAGTCTTGCGACCGCCCGGCCCTTCCTCCTACTTAATGGGAGCTGCCTCGTGGATGCGCCGCGGACGCTCGCAGCGGGCGCGCCGCGGGCGCACCAAAGGCAAGCCCGTCTGCGCCCATCCGCGCTCAGCCCCAGCCTCCCTGCCGGTCTTACCTCCCAGCCCAGCGATGGTTACAGGTACACCAGCAAAGAGCTACGCAGACTTAATCCAGCGGCCCAAACTTGCCCGGTTTGCTCTTTCACGCTATATTGCCAGCAGAGAAATTCTCTTTACCACCACCCGGCAAGAACTCGCAAGGGCATAGCAGAAACAAAGTGTACGCTGGTGAATGCTCGTTCGCTAATAAAAAATGCAGTGAAATGGCTGATTTTCTAGACAATGTTAATATTGATATTGCCTTTATTACTGAAACCTGGGCAGACGCAGCCTCAGGCCCTGATTTGGTTAATGCCACCCCCCTGGCTATTCTCTAATTAGGCTAGATTGCATAGGGAACAGAGGCAGAGGTTTAGCAAGGACAAATTTAAAGTTAGGTTCGACCCCTTATCCTATACTAGCTGTGAAGCTTTGGCTTTTAAAATTAGTCTTTCAAGTCACTATTCATTTAATGGTGCCCTTATCTATAGACCCCCTGGCCCTAGAAACCTCTTTCTTAACATGGATATTACTCCATGGGATATCAAAGTCAATTCCTCTGATTTCACCATTCTTGGTGATTTTAATTTTCATCTGGAGAAAAAGGAGGACCCCAATACCTGCAAACTCATTGCTGCATTATCCCTTCTGGGTCTGTCTCAATTGGTTCAAGACCCCACGCATTCTGGAGGTTATACATTTGATGGCATTTTCTCTGACTGCCCTTTTATTTAGGTCACCTCCCCTTCACCACTTATATGGTGAGACCATAAGGCAGTGATGTTCCATCTGAAATTAGAGAGCCACAGACCCCAAGAGCCTCTGACCCCGCCTACCGCTAGCTACTGACCCTGGCATAAAATATCTGAACACCAGCTTACCAACGCCCTAAGTCAATCTAATATACCAGTCTCATCAGTTCTAGACTCAGCTACAGACGATTACCACCAGTGGATCAGAGCATCCATTGATGTTCTAGCTCCCGCCAAATGCGGGAACACTAATCGTTCCACACCGTCTGAACCCTGGTTTGATGAAGAGCTTCGGATGGCCAAGCAATCATGCAGAAGGTTAGAGAGGAAGTGGAGGTCTAACTACTGGGCAGAGGACAAAGTTGCCTACAAAGCAGAGCTGCTTCTATTCAAAAAGTTATTGATTAAGGCCAAATCCAATTTTTTTATAAATAAAATTAACTCGGCTATTAATACTCCCAAAGAGTTGTTCTCCACAGTGATTAAACTGAGCAATCCCTCAACGGCTAAAAAGCTCAAGACGGATGCCTCCTTCTGCAATAAACTTGCTGTATTTTTTAAAGACAAGGTAGAGGCCATCTTCAATGTCTTTGCTGCAAACCATAGTCCTAAGGAGGTTTGCATGAATAACTATTTACAGTCTGTGATATCTGATGGCTCTCAATCTGGGACCTACACTAGTGAAGCTGCCAATTCGTATAGTGAACCATCAGAACCACCTTACTTCTTGAATACTATTTTATCCACGTTTTCCCCCCCCCCACTACTGGTCAAGTTATAGATTTGTTTAATCAAATCAGGCTCGCCATATGATCCTTGCCCACCTAGAGTGCTACAGCAAGCCTCTGCCATTGTTCCTGGCCACCTCTTGCTGATTTTTAATCAGATGTTTCTTCTAGGTTACTTTACCAAGAGATGGAAAATAGCATCAATCCTCCCCCTCATAAAAAAGCCGAACCTGGACGCTGACAATCCCGGCAATTACAGGCCAATCTCTTGGCTTCCTTTCCCAGTCAAGATGGTAAAGAAGGCTATGAACACCGAGCTTTCCCTCTTCATCCAGGAACATAAGCAGCTGGATTCCTCTCAGTTTGGCTTTAGAAGCCAACATAGTACGGAATCAGCCTTGATTACAGCCTCCGAGTATGTAAGAACTACATTAGACAAGGGAGGGAATGCTGCCTTAATTGTGTTAGATCTTTCGGCAGTGTTCGACACCGTTAATCATTACCTCCTTATCAACCGTCTGTCTGATTTAGGTGTCAGGGGTATGCCCTTAAGCTCCTTAGATCCTTTCTCACCGACAGAGTCCAATTCATGGAATTAAACGGTCATAGGTCAACATCATTTACCCTTCCCTGTGGTGTACCACAGGGATCGGCACTGAGCCCAACTCTTTTTAATCTTTACGTCACTTCTTTGGCTTCATTGATTAAAGGTTTTGGTTTCTCAGCTGTCTCATACGCTGACGACACCCAGATAGTAGTGTCGGTCACCGAAGATCCTGACAAAACTGCAGAGTGCTTTCATGATTGTATGCTACAGATCGGGAGCTGGATGTCCAATAATTGTCTGAAATTAAATTCAGACAAAACCGAGGTGCTACTTTTCGGCAATCGTCCTTCATTCTGGTCTCCCAGATGGTGGCCTCAGGAAATGGGAGTTCCTCCAATTCCTGTCTCCAAATTAAAAAATCTGGGAGTCCAATTCAATGAAAAACCTTCCTTTGTGGGACACGCCAATTCCATCACCTCTTCGTGTTTCTTTATGTTCAAATCACTTAGGAAGATTTTTCCTTTCCTTCCTCTGGACCTTTGCAAAGCTGTGATTACTGCACTAGTTTTTTCTAAACTAGACTATTGTAATCAGCTTTTCTTGACCGCCCACAAGAAAGCTCTGCATAAGCTGCAGATGGTCCAAAACTCAGCAGCCAGACTGCTTTTTGGGATACCAAAACATCAGTCGGACTCCCAATCACTCCCCAAACTTCACTGGCTTCTGTTGAGGAAACGGGTAATGTTCAAATCTTTGTGTATAGCTTTCAAGGCCCTCCATTATGATGGCCCTGATTCCATCAGACAGCTCCTTCATCGATACATCCCTCCTAGGATGTTAAGATCGTCCTCCCAGGCCAACCTGATTGTACTGAAAATCAAGAGAGCCACTTGGGGAGGCAGGAGTTTCGCGGTGGTCACCGCCAAACTTTGGAACACGATGCCTCAAACTAAAAACCACAGAAAATCCAACTACCTTTTGTGACGCCCTTGAAACTTGGCTGTTTAAAAATTAGTTCAATCACCCACCTCTTTCCACACAAGTCGTCTTGGTTTCTATCTACTATCTCTCTTGCCTACTGGGAGTTCAGCGTCTAGACACCTACGGGTAGTAGTGCGCTTTAGAAATCTTAATTTCATTTCATTTCAATTCAATTTCACGACTGACCGTAGTGAGCTCGCCTTCAACAGGCAGTCGTCAGGCAGACTGGTATATCAAACGCCCAAAAGTATGCTATGGCCACTGCAATCACCTTTTTGAACACCAGAGGAGCACTGATGAGGCCGAAAGGGAGCACAACAAACTGAAAATGCTCATGGCCCACTTTGAACCTTAATAGCACCCGTGGGTTTGCAGAAAGGGAACATGTAGATAGGCATCCTGTAGGTCCAGTGCTGCCATCCAGTCTCCTGCATCAAGGGCAGACAGAACCTGGGCCAGCAAAAGCAGGATGAAATGAAAAAGTTGGAGATCTAAAATAGGACAAAGGCCTTTGACCGTTTTTCGCCCATAGAACATAAAAGGAATAGCATCCAGTTCAGATTTCTGAGGCCAGGACTGTATCCATGGCTCCTTTCACCAAAAGAGCCTGAACTTCCTGCAGCAAAATGGACAACTGCTCCTGCGAAAGCTGCTCCGATGTGGGTGAAAGATGCAGTGAGATGGAAAGGAATGGCAGGAGGTAGCCCCGTTAAACTATCTGCAGAACCCACTTGCCTGCCACCTGTGAAGAAAATGACTGTTTCTACCTGCCACAAGTGGTTGTGTGCAGCTAAGGGGAAAAAAGTGGCTTGGAGGTTGCTGATGGACGGGTGGGGGACAGGGAGGTTTGCTGCCTGGACGGGGACTACTGGCTCTCTAACAGGACTGAGGTGGCACCAGAAGCACAGAGAAAAACTGAGGTGCAATGACCAGTGTGCCAAGGTAAGGTCCTAAAGGATTTCTTTGATGTGCGAAATATACTTCGCAGAATGGGGAGTAAGGGAGGGTCAGTAAGGACTCTGCAGCTAGACAGAGTCTCTACTAGATAAGACTTTACTGAACGTAAGTAACTTGTTCATCTGATAGCGACTTCTAGCCGTGAGATTACTTACTTTAGAATGGATACCAAAGCAATGTCTTCCCACAGGTGCGTCTGAGTACTGTTACACTAAAAAGTGCTGGAGGATCGAACGGGCAAAATGCCCATCTCACCGGCTCTGTCTAAGCAGTAGTGTTTGGCAAACGTGTGAAGCAATGCCCATGTACCTGCCTGACAGATGCCCGGAACTGGGACCCCAAGATAGCGCAGTGATTGAAGCTTTAGCTCTGGTGGAATGAGCTCTCAAGCAGTCAGGGTGGATGTTTCCCTTGTAGACTGCATTTCCTTTCTTCGCATCCGCAAAACCAACAAAGGGTTGATGGTCCACCTGGAAGTCTTTTGTATGATCGATGCAGAACAAAAACGCTCTTTTTGGGATCCAGGCGGTGGGATCTCTCCTGTTCCTTAGAAGGATGAGGTGGGGCGAAGAAAGTAGGCAGTGTGATGTTCTGCCTGACGTGAAACGATGTGACCACCATTGGCAAGGAAGAGGCATGGGTCCTAAGGACCATCTTATTTAGTAAAAACGTTGGGTACAGTGGTGAACAGAAAGAGCCTTGAATTCACTAACCCTCCTGGCAGATTATATAGCCACAAGAAAGACAGTTTTGATAGTAAGCAGGCTCAGAGGGCAGCTGTGCATATGCTCAAAAGGCAAACACATTATGAAGGTGAGAACTAAATTCAGGTCCCATTGGGGTAGGATGAAAGGTGTAGGGGGAAAAGTGCTGTAAACCTCTTCGGAAACAAGTCACAACAGGTGACATGAAAAGAGAGGGTTGATCTGGCAACTGCAGGAAGGCTGAAATGGCGGAAAGGTACCCTTTAAATGTGCCCAACGTGAAGGCCTTGCCAGACAAGGGATAAGGCAAACAAAAGGACTTCAGACAAGGGTGCAGACAGAAGATCAAAAGATTCAGCAGCACACCAAGCCACAAATTTGTCCCAGGCAAGCGTAGCACAAGTTACTAACTTGTGTAACGATATATCTGTAAGAGACAGTAGTTAGTGACAGATTCCTTACCTTAGAATATCCCCAGGCGTCAGGCTGGATCCGGAAAGTTTTTGCGTAGCAGTACCCTTGCGCGTCGGTAGGCGGCGTCGTGCGGCTCCGCGTCCGTCGTCGGCGTCGTGATCGCCGGGATGACGTCGCGGGCAGTACTTAGGCGCCGCCCCTGCGCGCTGTCGTCAGTTCTGTACACGACTTTCCGCGCCAGGAACGCAGAGCCATGCAAGAAGCTGACATAGGTGTCTGAAAAATACTAGGGCCCTGAAAGGGATGTCCTTAACTCCTAGAAACAGTTCGCAGAACGGGGAGGATGGGTGGGCGGTAGGAATCTGTCACTAACTACTGTCTCTTACAGATATATCGTTACACAAGTTAGTAACTTGTGCATCTGAAAGAGACACGTTAGTGACAGATTCCTTACCTCAGAATAGATACCCCAGCAATACCAACCCCGGTGGTGGGTCTGCGAACAAAGATCAGACAAGGAAGTCCTGGAGGACAGAACGGCCAAAGAAGCCGTCCCTCCGGACCTGACTGTCAAGGCAGTAATGCTTTGTAAACGTGTGCAGCGAGGCCCACGTAGCTGCCTGACAGATAACCGGCAGCGGAACACCGCGGCCCAAGGCCGTGGTAGCAGCCGTTGCCCTGGTGGAATGGGCACGCAGCCCAACAGGAGGCTCCTTCTTAGCCAAAGAATAGCAGGTCTTGATGCACAAGGTAACCCAGCGGGAGATGGTCCTCTTGTGCACCGCCCGACCTTTTTTGGCGCCCACTTAGCCAACAAAGAGCTGGTCATCCACCCGGAAGTGTTTTGTGCGGTCGATATAGAAGGAGAGCGCACGTTTTGGGTCCAGACGGTGGAGCCTCTCTTCCTCTCTGGAAGGATGCGGAGGCGGAAAGAAGGTGGGCAAAGTGATGGTCTGCCCAATGTGGAAAGCAGTAACCACCTTTGGCAAGAAGGACGGACGCGTCCGAAGAACAACCTTGTCTGGATGAACAGACAGAAAGGGAGGTTTGCAAGATAGAGCCTGGAGCTCACTCACCCGCCGAGCGGAGGTGATGGCCACCAGAAAGGCTGTCTTCAGAGTCAGAAGACGAAGAGGACAGTTATGCAGAGGCTCAAAGGAGCGCACATTAAAAGGTAAGAACCAAGTTCAAGTCCCACTGAGGCATCACAAACGGAACAGGAGGGAAGAGGTGAGTAATGCCTTTTAAGAACCTGTTAACAACAGGGGACTTGAAAAGGGAGGGCTGATCAGGGAGCCTGAGGAAGGCCGAGATAGCACAAAGATAACCCTTGATGGTACCCAGGGCAGAACCCTGTTGGGCCAGAGAGAGAAGGAACAGAAGGACCTCAGAAAGAGGGGCAGAAAGGGGATTCACAGCCTTTGCTGTGCACCATGCCACAAATTTGTTCCACCTGCAGGCGTATACCACCTTAGTGGAGGGACGCCTGGCTGCCAGAATCACATCACAAACTTCGGGAGGCAAGTCGAAAGGAATCAACTGCCGCCGCTCAATCTCCACGCAAGCAGGTGTAGACTGGACAGGTTCGGGTGGAGGACCGTCCCCTGCTGCTGCGACAGAAGATCCTCCCGAAGAGGCAGACGGATCGGGGGATCTACGCTCATATTGAGTAGCTCGGGATACCAAACTCTTCGAGCCCAGTCCGGAGCCACAAGAATAACTTGGGCCCGGTCGTGCCGAATCTTCTTCAACACTCTGGGTAGAAGTGGTATAGGCGGAAAGGCGTACAACAGACCGCAACTCCACTCGCGACGAAAAGCGTCGCCGAGCGAGTGCCGCCTTGGAAATTCCAACGCGCAGAACTGATGACATTGCGCGTTCTCTTCGGTGGCGAATAGATCTAACCAAGGCTCTCCCCATTGTAGAAAGAGTCCTTGCGCCACTTCCGAGTGAAGACGCCATTCGTGATCCATCATGCACCTGCGGCGGAGTTCGTCCGCCCTGGCGTTCAGGGAACCTGCCAGGTGTTGAACCATCAGGAACATGCCCTGATGTTCCAGCCATGTCCAGAGGCGCAGAGCCTCCTGACAAAGGGTCCAAGACCCCACCCCGCCCTGTTTGTTGCAGTACCACATGGCGGTGGTGATGTCTGTGAACACCTGCACTACCTTCCCTTTGACAGAGGGAAGGAATGCCTTGAGTGCAAGTCGGATCGCCCGGAGCTCCAGAAGGTTGATATGGAGCCGGGACTCCGCCGGAGACCAGAGGCCTCTGATCTCCGCCTCTCCCATGTGACCGCCCCATCCCAGAAGGGACGCGTCCGTCACAACTGTATGCTCTGGCTGGGGAAGGGAGAGGGATCTGCCCATGACCCATTGCCGGTTCGAGAGCCACCACTGCAACTGTCTTGCAGTCCCCTCCGAGATCTGGACGTGATCGGACAGGTTGCCCTGGTGCTGCGCCCACTGGAACTTCAGGTCCCACTGCAGAGCCCGCATACGCCATCTGGCATGATTGACCAGCAGGATGCAGGAGGCCATGAGGCCCAGCAGCCTCAGAGTCATCCGTACCGAAACCCAGGATAAAGGCCGAAAGATCGGAATCATAGCCTGAATATCCCGGACTCGCCGTTCGGGAGGATAGGCCCGAAACTGCGTCGTGTCCAGAACTGCTCCGATGAAAAGGAGCTGTGGAGAAGGAATCAGATGCGACTTCGGCACATTGATGGAGAACCCCAGCGAGTGCAGGAGTTCGGCCGTAGTCTGGAGGTGGGAGACGACTGCCTGGGACGAGCCCGCCTTCAGCAGCCAGTCGTCGAGGTAGGGGAAGACTGAAACCCCTGCCCGGCGCAGATGAGCTGCGACCACCGCCATCACTTTCGTGAACACCCGAGGGGCACTGGTAAGGCCAAAGGGGAGCACGGTGAACTGAAAATGCTCGGGGCCTACCGTGAACCGAAGGTAACGCCGGTGGGCCGGCAGGACGGGGATGTGGAAATACGCGTCCTGCAAGTCCAACGCTACCAACCAGTCTCCAGGGTCGAGGGCAGTCAAGACCTGAGCTAGGGTGAGCATCTTGAACTTCTCCTTCCGGAGGAAGCGATTGACGTTCCGGAGGTCCAAGATAGGACGCATGTCCTCCTTGTCCTTTTCGGCACCAGAAAGTAGTGGGAGTAGCAACCACGCCCTACTTCTGGGGTCGGAACATGCTCGATGGCCCTCTTGGTCAAGAGGGCCGTGACTTCCTTCTGTAGAAGCACCAAGTGATCCCCTGACATGCGGTGGAATTGAGGTGGCATGGCTGGGGGGTGGTCTCGAAGGGGAGGGAGTAGCCCCTTCGGACAATGTCCAAGACCCACCTGTCCGAGGTGATGGTGCGCCAGTGGGGAAGGTGATGGCGGACCCTGCCCCCTACTGGCGTGCTGTGCACCTGAAAGGAGGGACTAGGAGGGCTTGGAGGCCGCGGACGGGTTGGAGGTGGTGGCCTGACCCGCACGCTGGTTGCCCGATCCGCCACGGCGGAATCCACGTCCTCGGCCACGCGAAGACGCCTGCTGCGCGGGCCGGTGGCTGGGCTGCTGACGTGAAGGGCGCCCCTACCGTGGCCACGATAGGGGCGAAAAGCAGAAGTCAGCGGAGGGCGTGTAGCAGAAAGGCCCAGGGACTTGGCAGTAGCCCGTGAGTCCTTAAAGCGCTCCAACGCATGGTATGCTTTGGACCCAAAAAGACCGACTCCATCAAAGGGCATGTCCATGAGAGTATTCTGGACATCCCCTGAAAAACCAGTGGTTCTCAGCCAGGCGTGGCGTCGGAGCGCCACCGTCGTTGCAATAGACCTGCCCAGCGAGTCGGCGGTGTCAAGGCCACAACGGATAGTGTATTTGGCCGCATCCCTTCCTTCCGCAATGGCGCGGGAAAGCAGTGCCTGGACCTCCTCAGGACACTGGGGCAAAACATCCGCCACCGAATCCCACAGGGAGTGGGTATATCGGCCCAAAAGACAAGCGGTAGTAACGGACCGCAAGCCAGCACTGGAGGAAGAAAAACCTTTCTTCCCAAACTGATCCAGGCGTTTGGATTCCCTATCCGGAGGAGCGGTAGGGAAGGCGGTTTGGGAAGCGGAGGCTTGGACAACCAAGCTCTCAGGAGTGGGGTGGACAGAGAGAAACAGGGGGTCGCCCGGAGCTGGGCGATGGCGTCGTGACACGTTCCGATCCACAGGAGCCCCTGTGTTGGGCTTGGACCAGGCGCCCAAAAGAACGTCAGTGAGGGCGTCGTTAAACGGAAGCACAGTCTCCGCAGAGGAGGCTGCCGGCTGAAGCACCTCTGTCAAGATGTTAGGCTTGACCGTCAAAGTAGGGAGTTGGAGACGTAAGGCCCCAGCTGCCCTACGCAACACCGTACCAAAATTGGCTCCCTCCTCCGTAGCCACGGGAGGAGACAGCATGCCAGTGTCAGGGGAAGTATCCAGACCACTGGCCTCCCCTAGACTCTCTGTCCAGTCCTCATCATACTGACAGTGTCGTGTCAGAGGGTCATCAGACCCCTCCCAGTCCAACTGGTCCTCCTCTGGTTCAAAATAAGGAGGAGGAGGGACAGTTGGGACCCAAGGTCCCATCGGCGCCGGAGCCGGCGTCGAGCGGCGTCGTTCCGGGTCCATGTCCGGAGCCGGAAGGAACTGGGGGACGACGCCGCCCGGAGCCCAGGGCGGCGTCGAGAACGGCACCGGAGACATCGGCGCCGGCGGAGGTGTCGTTAGGTCGACCGGCGTCGATGGGGGTTGTGGAGCCGGGATCGAGGCCGAAGCCGGAACCGAGGCTGGAGGCACGGGCGACGCCGGGGCCGGAGCCGTCGGCGACGCCGGAGCAACCCCATCAGGGCCCGCGGGGCCCGAAGGCGCACCGGAGGGGCCTGAAGGCCCGAAGAGGCGGGCCATGGCCGTCAGGAAGTCCTGCACTTTGGCCGGATCCGCCCCCGAACCCGGGAAGGGCGGGTATGGCGGGGGCGACTCCACAGGCATGTCCGGGGCCGCGGGGGTGGGGACGGTGCCGGGAGGGGCCTCAGCCGAGTCGCGAGACCGGCGAGGCGAAGTCCTAGAGCGATGATGCTTCTTGGACTTCTTGTGTTTCGACTTACCGGACGAAGAAGACTTCGACGCCGACGACCGGTGTGGACTCCGCGATCGACCCCTGGACCTCTCACGCGACTGGGGCCTCCGTGGAGCCGAATGCCGGGCCTCGAGGAGCTTTCGAGACCGCTCTCGCAAAGCTTTCGGGTTGATGGCCTGGCATTCGGGACAAGACTCCGTGTCGTGGCCTCGGCCGAGGCAGAAGAGACACTCCCAATGCGGGTCGGTGACGGACATCATCCGCGCACAGGCGCCGCATCGCTTGAAGCCGGGCATCCCTACGACACCTTGAAAGATGAAAAAACAGTGAAAAAATTCACCAAAAAGTATGGTCAAAAAATGACCAGGGCACTGCTCTTCCCGGATCTGCGCTTGCTGGCGCGGAAAAGAAGAACTGACGTCAGCGCGCAGGGGCGGCGCCTAAGTACTGCCCGCGACGTCATCCCGGCGATCACGACGCCGACGACGGACGCGGAGCCGCACGACGCCGCCTACCGACGCGCAAGGGTACTGCTACGCAAAAACTTTCCGGATCCAGCCTGACGCCTGGGGATATTCTAAGGTAAGGAATCTGTCACTAACGTGTCTCTTTCAGATAATCATTTTTGTGGCTGCCAGGATGACATCAAACACATTGGTAGGGATAGTGAGATCAAATACTCTCAACTGTATCCACTCAATCTCCATTTATGTAGATGCAGGTTTGAGTGCAGAACCCTGCCCTGTTGCTGTGACAGGAGATTGTCCAGAGGAAGCAGCCTGATCGGAGGACAGATGCTCATGCTCAGGTGTTTGGGATGCCAGATTCTCAATGCCCAATCTGGAGCCATAAAGATGACTTCGGCACGGCCGTTCCTATCTTATTGAGAACTCTGGGTAGGAGTGGTATCAGTCAAAAGGCGTACAGGAATCCTGAGCTCCACTCGAGACGAAATAAGTCTCTATGCAAGAGCCGCCTTGAAAACTCCAGCGCACAGAAGTGCTGACTTTGCACTCTCTCGGCAGTGGAGAATAGATCTAACTAATGTTCTCCTCAATCTCTGACGAGACCTTGCACCATCTCTGGACAGAGAGGCCATTTGTGATCCGCAAGGCATTGATGTCTGGGTTAGTCTGCTCTGGCATCCAGATGTTGAACCACCAGGAAAATGCCATGCCCTTCCAGACATGTCCAGGAAGCAGGGTTTCTTGACACAGGGTTCATGACCCCACCCCACTCTGCTTGTTGCAATACCACATGGTGGTGGTGTTGTCTGTGAACACCGGAACTAGCCTTCCCTTGATGGAAGGAAGAAAGGCTTTTACTGCCAGGAAAACCACTCAGTTCCAGCAGGTTGATGTGGAGCTGAGATTCCCCTGGAGATCAGAGTCCTCTAATCTCCACCTCTCCCACATGGCCACCCCAACCCAGAAGTGGCGCATCAGTCACTACTGTGAGCTCTGGATGGGGAAGGGAGAGTGGTCTGCCGCTGACCCAATCGCGGTCTGTGACCCACCACTGCAGCTCTTTGCATTTCCCTTCGATATTTAGACCAGGTTGGAGAGATTCCCTTGATGCTGTGGCAACTTGTACTTCAGATGCCACTGAAGAGCCTGTATATGCCAATGGGCATGTTTTACCAGCAGGGTGCAGGGGGCAATGAGACCCAGCACCCTCAGAGCCCGTCTCACTGAAATCCAGAACTGGAACTGAAACATCGGAACCATACCCCAAATATCCTGGACTCGCTGTTCCAGAGGATAAGACCAAAACTACACTGTATCCAGAATAGCTCAGATGAAAGGGAGCGTTTGAGAGGGACTGAGGTATGACTTTGACACGTTGATAGTGAACAACAGCAAATGCAGGAGGTATGCCGCATTCTGGAGGTGGAAGAAAACTGACTAGGGTTATCCTGCCTTCAATGGCCAGTCATTGCGGTAGTGGAAGACTGGAACCCCTGACCTCACCAGATGTGCTGCATCCACTGTCATCACCTTGGTGAACACCTGAGGGGCACTGGTAAGGCCAAAGGGGAGCACTGCAATTAGATAATGCTCTTGGCCTACCGTGAACTGGAGGTAATGCCTATGGGTAGGCAGTATAGGGATATGGAAATAGGTGTCCCACAAGTCCAGAGCTACCATCCAGTCCCCAGGGAAAACAGTACCTGAGCCAAAATGCTTCCTTTTTTTAAAGTAATTGTTAGGGCGTAGGTCTAGGATAGGAAAGAGACCTCCTTCCTTTTTCTGCACAAGAAAGTAGCAGGAATGGCAACCACGACCGACTTCTGTTGCAGCACTGTCTTGAGGAGACCTTTTGTCAGAGGAGCCAGCACTTCCTGTTGCAAGAGCGAAAGGTGGTCCTCCGTCAGCCAATCAGGGAATGGTGGTAAAGGTGGCGGGTCTGTTGGTAAGGTAGGGCATAGCCCCGCTGGACAATCTGAAGCACTTGTCTGAAATGATCTCCCACCATTTAGGCAAGTGGTGCAGAATCCTGACACCAACCAGGTGCCCATGACAGCATGAGAGCATATTAAAGAGGCTTTGAGGTTGCGGTTGCTGGTGGGGGGTGCAGTAGCGGATTGGGTCAAGCTCTTGCCCTAGTTCCCACAAAGCTTGAGGGAACAGCGTCTGCAGCCACAAAAGGACTGGGATGCCTACTGGCTGTGGTGGCCAGGGGGAAAAGGACGTGCGCTGATACCCCCCAGCGCAGCCACAGAAGGCAGAATGAGGCTGTTGCAGGACTGTGGTGAACCCCAATTACCTAGCGGTGGCCCTTCTATCTTTAAAGCTCTCAAGTGCTGAATCCACCTTGTCAAAAAGGCAAGCGCCATTGAAGGGCATGTCCCCTAAGGGATGCCTGAACATCCCCGGAAAGGCCAGTTGTCCTCAGCCAGACGTGATGTTGGAGCACCACTGTGAAAGGCAATGGCTCCGCGGTCATGTTCAATCAGCATCTTATTGTGAGCTTGTCGCATCTCTCCCATCAGTACCAGCTAGGGCAAGTATGGCCCGGGCCTTCTCTGAGACAATAGGCAGCACCATATCCAACACAGTATGGAAATAATGTCGTGTTCACGGACTGCAGTTTAAGGCTGGTGGAATCCTCTTTCCAAAGGTATTCAGCCTCTTGGATTGCCTATCCGGTAGTGTGGTAGGGAACACACTGGGATTGATCTTGGAGGTTGAGGCCCGGAGTATTGGCCTCTCAGAGGTGGGATGCTAGGCAAGGAAGGCTGGGTCTCCAGAAGTGAGATGATAGGTGCTCCAGAGGGGCCACGCCACCTAAAAATGATGCTCATGTCCTCATAAAACTTTAAGTTTGGTGAGGGTCACTCAGACTCTGCGAAACTCAGTGAAGCGCAGAGCAGAACCAGTGCCAGGTGCGGACTCCAAAGGGACGACCTGGGAGCAGGGCCTGGACTAGTAGCATTGTTGCTGCGCTTCGTCCGATGAATGGGACCATCATGGAGAAGACTAAGAATGCTTCAACTTCTCCTTGTGGGACTTACCTGAAAATTCCAACAATGACTGGGATGAGCAACTCCAAGACCCTGTCTAGGGACCTCCCTCACGAATGGGACCTGGAGTGATTGTGAGACGCGTGGTAAGCGGCCAGAAGCTTCATGGTCCGATCGCAGACGGCCTTCGCATTCAAAGACCTGCAATCCATGCAGGCCTTTGGAGTCGTGGCCCTGCGCCAGGCACCACAGAAACACCAAGTGGGGGTCAGTCACAGACATCAGTTCTTTAGAAACATACTGTAGGAAGCTGGCTCTGTATATACTATGTCAAAGGTATAGTGCGCACAGAGTGCAGTGGATCCCCAGAGGCTTTACAGAGGCTAAAGTAGATAACACCATACTCTTTTGTGGTAGTGTGGTTGAGCAAATAAGGCTTATCAGAGAGTTGCATTAACTATTTTTGTACACACAGTCAAGAAATGAGGCAAACACTCAGTAACTAACTCCAAGTCCAATGTTTGTATAAAAATATTACTTTGTTACTTTTATTTTAGAAACAAGAAGAACTCAGTTGCAGGTCAGTACTAGTTTAAAAATAGCAATACTTTCAGGTACAGAAGGAATATGTTGCAAATAGAAATAAAAATACTTTACAGTAATACTGGAAATACTTTGTGGTGTCAATCAACAGTAGCAACACTTGGCAATGTTAAAAATGGACAGTGCAAATAGCAAGAAATACAATGTAACCCTATGGGAGGAAAACAGGTATGTACATTAACAAACAAGATACTTACCTTCGGCATTATCCGGTAGAGACTATCTAGCTGCAGATTCTTACCTTTGAATTTCCCAGGCGTCAGGCTGGATCCAGTAACTTTTGCTGAGCAATACCCCTTGCGCGCGCCCTCGGGTGGCTCCATTCTGCTCCGCTTGACGTGGGTTACGACGTCGCCGTCATCTATATAGGCGCCACCCAGGCACGCGGACGTCAGTACTTTTCGTTTTTGCCACGCCAGAAGCGCAGAGCCACGAAGTAACTGACGCAGTGGTGTGCAAAACCAGGGCCCTGAAAGGGGGTAACCCATGCCCTACAATATTAGTCCGCAAAGCGGGGAGGCATGGGTGGGGCTGTAAGGAATCTGCAGCTAGATAGAGTCTCTACCAGTTAATGTGGTACCAAAGGTATGTAACTTGTTCATCTGATTGAGGCTTCTAGCTGCAGATTCCTTACCTTTGAATTAGATACCCAAGCCCTACCATTCAGGCAGTGGGCTGCGGACCAATATCTTAAACTAGAAAGTCCTGCAGGACCGAGCAGGCAAAATGTCCGTCTCTGCGGACCCGACCGTCCAGGCAATAGTGCTTTGCAAACGTGTGCAACGATGCCCACGTTGCTGCCTGACAGATTTCTTGGACTGCGACACCCGAGCCAAGGCCGTAGTCGCAGCCTTTACCCTGGTGGAATAGGCCCTTAATCCCTCAGGGGGCTGGTTCTGTGCCAGGGCATAGCAGATCTTAATGCAGAGAAGGACCCAGTGAGAAATGATACTTTTCTGCACTGCCCTTCCCTTCTTTGCTTCCACGTACCCCACAAAGAGTTGGTCGTCCATCCGGAACTCTTTTGTGCGGTCTTTTTGGGTCCAGTCAGTGGAGACGCTCCTCTTCCTTAGAGGGATGCGGAGGAGCAAAGAAGGTGGGCAATGTGATGGAATGACCCAGATGGAAAAGTGTCACAACCTTTGGCAAAAGGGAAGCCCGGGTGCGAAGCACCACTTTGTCCGGAAAGGACATTAAATAGGGAGGCGAGCAAGATAACGCCTGCAACTCATTTACCCTCCAGGCTGATGTAATCACCACTATGAAGGCTGTTTTGATGGTCAATAGCCGCTGGGGACAATTATGTAAGGGCTCAAAGGGAGCACACATCAGGTAGGTGAGGACCAAATTAAGGTCTCACTGTGGCATAACAAAGGGCGTGGATGGAAACAAGTGGCCAGCCCTTTCAGAAATCTATGTACAATAGAAGATTTAAAGAGAGAAGGCTGGTCTGGCAGCCGCAGGCAGACAGAGCAGAGAGATAACCCTTGAGAGTTTCCAAAGCAGAGCCCTGTTGGGCAAGGGTTAAAATGAATAGAAGGACAGTAGAAGGAGAGGCAGAAAGAGGGTAAATAGACCTTTCTGTACAGCACAATACAAATTTCTGCCAACGGCAGGCGTATACCATCTTATTGGAGGGCCACCTGGCCACCAGAATAACATTACAGACTTCGGGAGGAAGGCCAAAAGCTATCAACTGCCGCCGCTCAATCTCCACGCACGGAGGAGCAGAGTTGACAGGTTCGGGTGGAGGACCCTCCCCTATTGCTGCAACAGAAGATCCTCCTGAAGGGGTAGCCCCATTCGGAGGATAGATGCTCATTTTCAGAAGCTCTGGATAGTAGACTCTCCTCGCCCAGTCTGGAGCCACAAGAATGACTTGGGTTGCTCCTGATCTTTTTCAGAACCCTGGGCAGGAGTGGTATGGGCAGAAAGGCGTACAGCATGTCAGAGCTCCACTCACGCCGAAAAGCTGCACCAAGTGATAGCCGCCTTGGAAACTCCAGCGCTCAGTGTTGCTGGCAGTGCGCATTCTCTTCGGAGGCGAACAAATCTAATCAAGGTTCTCCCCACTGCTGAAAGAGACCTTGCCCCCACCTCCGACTGGAGAAGCCACTCGTAATCCGCTAGGCATCGACGGCGGAGTTTGTCCGCCCTGGCATTCAGAGAACCTGCCAGGTGTTGAACCATCAGGATAATGCCCTGCTATTCCAGCCATGTCCAGAGACGCAGGGCCTCTTGACAAAGGGTCCACGACCCCAACCCTTCCTGCTTGTTGCAGTACCACATGGCGGTGGTGTTGTCCATGAACACCTGCACTAGCTACCCCTTGACAGTGAGCAAAAATGCCTTCAATGCCAATCGAATCGCTCGGAGTTCCAACAAATTTATGTGGAACCCCGACTCTGCCAGAGACCAGTGCCCCCTGATCTCCACCTCTTCCAGATGGCCACCCCATCCCAGAAGTGACGCATCCACCACTACTGTGAGCTCTGGTTGGGGAAGGGAGAGGGGTCTGCCGTTGACCCAATCGTGGTTCGTCAACCACCACTGCAGATCTCTCGCAGTTCCTTCCGAGATATGGACCATGACAGTGAGATTTCCTCAATGCTGTGCCCACTGGAACTTCATGTTCCACTGCAGAGCCCGCATACGCCACCTGGCATGCTTTACTAACAGGATGCAGGAGGCCATGAGACCCAACAGCCTCAGAGTCAGTCTCACTGAAATCCAGGATAGAGGCTGAAACATCGGAATCATAACCTGAATATCCTGGACTCGCTGCTCGGGAGGATAGGCCCGTAACTGCACTGTGTCCAGATCAGCTCCGATGAAAAGGAGCGTCTGAGAAGGAGTCAGATGTGACTTTGGCACGTTTATAGAGAACCCCAGTGAATGCAGGTGGTCCGCCGTAGTCTGAAAGTGGGAGAAGACAGCCTGGGGCGAGGACGCCTTCAACAGCCAGTCGTCGAGGTAAGGGAAGACTGACACCCATAACCTGCGCAGATGAGCTGCGACCACCGCTATCAACATGGTGAACACCAGAGGGGCACTGGTAAGGCTGAAAGGGAGCTCGGTAAATTGAAAGTGCTTGCGGCCTACCTTGAACCACAAGTAAAGCCTGTGGCGCGGCAGGATGGGAATATGAAAATACGCATTCTCCAGGTCCCATGCTACCATCCAGTCTTCCTGGTCCAGGGCAGACAATACCTGAGCTAGAGGGAGCATCTTGAACTTCTCCTTCTTCAGGAAGAAATTGACGGTCCGAAGATCTAAAATGGGCCGTAACCCTTTGTTCTTCTTCAGAATCAGAAAGTAGTGGGAATAACAACCACTGCCTACTTCTGAAACCGTGACCATTTCTATAGCTCCCTTGGCCAAGAGAGCTGTAACTTCCTCTTGGAGCAACTTCAGATGATCCTCCGTCAGCTGTTCCTGATTTGGCAGAATGGAAGGAGGAAAAGAAAGGAAAGGCAGAGAATAGCCCTCCTGGACGATCTGCAAGACCCACTTGTCCGATATTATAGACCTCCAGAGGGGGAGGTGATGACGAATTCTCCCACCAACTGGGGTAGTCTGTGCAGGACGGTGGCTGCGATAGGGTTGACACGGCTGGAAACACCTTCCGTTGCCACAAAAGGAAGACTGGCCACAAGGAGTGGAGGAAAGGCCCAAGGATCTGGCCGCAGGTCAAGAGTCCATGAACCTGACCAGGCCCGAGTTTGCCTTTTCCCCAAAAAGACACAGGTTCCATCAAAGGGCATGTCCATCAGATTTGCCTGGACAGTGCCAGAGAAGTCAGTTGTCCTAAGCTAAGCGTGGCACCTTAAGGCCACTGTCGTTGAAATCGATCTGCCCAGCGAATCGGTTGTATCTAGGCCACACTTAACGGTGAATTTTGCTGCATCTCTCCCATCCTTGACTGCTTGGTAGAGCACAGCCCAGGCCTCTTCCGGGACTTGTGGCAGCACTTGCACACCCATCTCCCACAGGGTCCGGGAGAAACGGCCCAATAAGCATGCGGTATTCACCAACCGCAATGCCAGACTGGAGGAAGAAAACAATTTTTTCCCAAATGCATCCAACCTCTTGGATATCCTATCCGGAGGGGCGGAAGGGAACGTGCCCTGGGAAGTAGAGGCCTGCACCACCAAACTTTCAGGGGTGGGGTGTTGGCTGAAGAACTTCGGATCACCCGGGGCCGGGCGGTGGCGGCGTGCAAACGTCCTATTCACAGGAGCCCCTGTGCTAGGCTTGGACCACGTGCCTAGAAGGACGTCTATAAGTGCCCCATTAAAGGGCATCAGGGGTTATGAAGTGGAAGCCCCAGGTTGAAGCACTTCGGTCAGGAGATTAGTCCTGACCTGCACTGAGGGTAGTTCTAGTCCAAGAATTTCAGCTGCCCTCTTTACCACCATGGCATAGGATGCCCCTTCCTCCATAGCCACTGTAGGCGGAGAGAGCATGCCAGTATCTGGAGAAGTATCCAATCCACCGGCCTCTGCAAGTTCCCCATACCAGTACAACTGCTCCGCAAAGTCTTCCTAGTGTTCCAGAGGGTCCACAGACCCTGCAATTCTTCCCCTGAGCCTAGCACATCCTCAAAGTGCTCAGGCTACAACATAGAACCCCTGGGTTCAGTCAGCGTCTGAATCGGCGTCGGGTGACGTTGTTCCGGCTCTGTGTCGTCGGGGATGGGGCTGGCGCCGTATGCACCGACTTCGGGTCTGACATCGGGGGAGGTCGCGTTGGCACGACCGCCGTCGACCCGGATCCGGGATCGGATCCACGAGGCCTCACCGGTGCCATGTCAAGAGCCGATGGCGTTGAACCCGATTGGGCCCATTCCGACCCCGGGGGGCCCTGCTCAGATACGCGGTGCATGGCCTCTTAAAACTCTTTTACTTGAGCGGGGTCGCTCCGGCTCCCAGGAACCGTGCCTAGAGCGTCGGTGCTCCTTACCTCGCTCATCGACGGACAACAGACGAGGTGAAGATGAAGTCCGCTTGGACTTCTTTTTTTTATGCCTCTTCCCCGAGTGTACCGAGGACCTCGAGTGGGACGAAGAGGACTTAGGGCTCCGGGTGCTGTCCCGCGACCTCCTCTTCTATGATCAGGAACGGGGCATCCGCGGAGTCTCGATCGATGGTGTTGACTGCCGGCCCGCAAGGAGCTTCATCGCCCGCTCCCTAAGGCCTTCGGAGTCATGGGCCGACAGTCCGAGCACAACTTCGAGTCGTGGTCATGCTTGAGACACCAGAGACAGACGAGGTGGGAGTTGGTTACCGACATCATTCGTGACAGGCACCGCACGGCTTAAAACCTGTCTTTCTCAAAGACATCCCTCGCACGCGAAGATGGTAAAAATTCCAAATTCGACAAAAAGTCGAGAAAAAACCTGCCAAAAAGCGACAGAGGAGTAGCTCTTCCCAGATTGGCACTTACCTGCGGCGGAAAGAAAAGAATTGACGTCTGCACACCTGGGTGGTGACAGAAACGTCATAACCGACGCTGCCGACGTCACGCGGAGCCGAATGGAGCCACCCGACGTCACACGCAAGGGGTATTGCTCAGCAAAAGTTTCCGGATCCAGCCTGACACCTGTGAAATTCAAAGGTAAGGAATCTGCAGCTAGAAGTCTCTTTCAGATAGGTAAGTACACAACTTACTACCCCAATCTTCGATGATTTGGACCAACACAGGGCATGGCCCTGGCTAGCATAACAAAGGACAGGAAGCTTTTGAGGCTCACCACCCTGAATGCTGTTCCTGCTTGTGGGAAGGTGAGAAGCACCTCCAACCCAAGCAGGCTTTGTTTCTGACCCACAAGAGCTCAAGGGTCACACCTCAGGGGGTCAGAAAGATGTCTGAAAGTGGCAGGCTGGTTCAGACCACCAGTCAGCTGCACACCAGAGAGTTGGTTGTTTTTCAGGGGGCATTTCTGAGATGCCCTCTGAGTACATTTTACAATAAATCCAACACTGGCATCAGTGTGGGTTTATTAAGCTGTGAAGTTTGATATCAAACTTCTCAGCATTCAGTTAAGCCATCATGGAGTTGTGGAGTTCATATTGACAACCTCCCAGACCATGTACTCAATATGGCTTCACTGCACTTACAATGTCTAAGAATTGACTTAGAGACTGTAGGGGCATATTGCTCATGCAGCTATGCCCTCACCTGTGGTATAGTGCAACCTGCCTTAGGGCTGTGAGGCCTGCTAGAGGGGTGACTTACCTATGCCACAGGCAGTGGTTTGTAGGCATGGCACACAGGGATGTGTGCCGTGTTTATTCTTCAGTTTTAGCTGCACCAAAACATAGTCTGCAATGGCAGTGGGTATGTGGTTGGTGAGGGATCTCGGAGGGTGGCACAATACATGCTGCAGCCTTTAGAGACCCACTATGGTCACAAGGCCCTTGGTACCAGTGGTACCTTTTACAAGGGACTTGTATGTGTGCCAGAGTTGTGCTAATTGAGGAAACAAAGGTACAGTTTTAGGAAAGAACACTGGGATCCTGATTAGCAGGGACCCAGTGCACATTCAGTCAAAGTGCATCAGAAATCAGGCAAAAGGATTGTGTGGGGGGAGGGGTAACCATGCAAAAGGGGCACTTTCCACCATATACTCGAAGGATAGGGTGGAAAAAAGGCACAATGGTCAAATTTGACAAAACGGTAGAACAAAAATAAAAAATTGGCTGAGTGGAGCTCGTCCAGATCCGCGGGGATGGCATGGAAAAGAAGGAACTGAGGTCAGCGTGCTGGGGTGGCACCTATATAAGCACCGGACATGTCATTTCTGGCGTGGACAACGCTGATGACGCCATGCAGAACTGAATGACGCTACATAGCAGCATGCAAGGGGACTGCTAAAAAGTTTCCGGATCCAGTCTGACGCCTTGGGAATATTCGAAGGTAAAGAATCTAAGGTAAGGAATCTGTGGCTAGAAGTCTCTATCAGATATGGCTTTGCTGAATGGCAGCAAGGGTATTCCTAAGACACGGACTACTAATGGGGCCCAACAAACAAGTTACTTACCTTTGGTAATGGTGTATCTGGTAGACAATTTCCCCCAGGCGTCAGTCTGGATCCGGAGATTTTTCAACAGCAGTATCTCTGCACGTCAGGTGGCATCGATTGGCTCACTGTCAGTCGTTGTGGGCACCAGGATGACGTCGTGGGACCTATATAGATGCAGCCCATGCGCACTGACATCAGTTCTTTACACCTTCTTTCCACACCAGAAGCGCAGAGCCATGAAAGACACTGACCACTGGTGCGTCAAAACTAGGGCCCTTTAGGGGAGTCCCTATCCCTAGAAATCAGTCAGCAGAGCGAGGAGGATGGGTTGGCGGTAAGGAATCTACAACTAATATATGTCTCTACCAGATACATCGTTACCGTAGGTAAGTAACTTGTTACTCTGATAGAGACTATTAGTTGTAGATTCCTTCCCTTAGAATAGATACCGCAGCAATACTAACCCCGGAGGAGGGTCTGCAAACCAAGATTGCACCAGGAAGTCCTGGAGGACCGAACGTGCAAGTACCCGTCCCTCCGGAATTGGCTGTCCAGGCAGTAGTGTCTGGTAAACGTGTGCAGAGATGCCCACATCGCTTCCTGGCAGATATCAAGGACTGGGACTCCGTGTGCTAACGCAGTTGTGGCCGCTGTTGCTCTAGTGGAGTGAGCACGCAACCCCACAGGCGGTTCCTTCTTCGCCAAGGCACAGCATACTTCAATGCAGAGGACAACTCATCGAGAGATGGTTCGTTTTTGCACAGCCCGACCTTTTTTGGCACCCTGACCCACGAGTACGCTAGGTCCCACGTCCACGGCCACACAGAGGCTAGACAGCTTGCATGACTCGGTGGCTGGGCTGGACAGGACAGGACGTGGCTGGGTGCCCATTCCGTAGCAACACCAAAGGGATGAAAGGCAGACTGAAGTGGACGGGAGGTAGCCGTGAGGCCCAAGGATCTGGCCCTAGCTCGAGATTCAGTGAAGCGCTCAAGTGCGGAGCCTGCCTTGTCACCAAAAAGGCGAGTGCCATCAAAGGGCATGTCCATCAAGGTAGACATCCCCCGAAAAGCCAGAAGTCCTCAATCAGGCATAGCTTCTGAGTGCTACCAACGAGGCAACCGTTCTGCCCAGTGAGTCAGTGTTGTCCAGTCCACAACGGATGGTGAATTTGGCTGAGTCTCTCCCATCCACAACTGCCAGGGAGACAACGGCCCGGGCCTGCTCCGGGCACTGAGGCAGCATCTGTGCAACCGTATCCCAGATGGTATGGGAGTATCGGCCCAAGAGGCATGTGGTATTCACCAACCACAAAGCCAAGCTGGAGGAAGAAAACATACTCTTCCCAAGGTGGTCCAGCTTCCTGGATCCCCTATCTGGGGATGCAGAAGGGAATGCGCCCTTTGAAGATGAGGCTTGGACAACCAAGCTCTCAGGGGAGGTATGTTGCGTCAGGAACGCTGGGTCGCCCCGAGCGGGGTGGTGGGCAATTGCCCTGTCCACAGGAGCCCCTAAGCTGGGCTTGGACCAAGTGTCCAGAAGGATATCCGTGAGGGCTTTATTGAGGGGCAAAAGGAGTTCTGAAGTGTAAGCTGCAGGTTGAAGCTCCTCTGTCAGGAGGTTAGTCCTGACTGCCACCGAAGGGAGCTAGAGGCCAAGAACCTTGGCTACCCTTCTCACCACCATGGCGTAGGAAGCTCCCTCCTCCGCAGCCACAGTAGGGGGAGAAAGCAAACCAGTGTCACGGGAAGTGTCCAGACCACTGGCCTCACACAGGTCCATCCGTCAGTCCATGGGGTCTTCAAGCTGGTCAGTTAAAGGGTCCAGCTGCCCTTCCAATTCCTCATCAGTACCTCCTGGCATAAAATCAGCACCAGGAATAAACACCGGGACAAAAGTCCCTTCCGGCGTCGGAACCAACGTCGGTTCGGCTCCATGTCCACTTCAGGGCTGAGGATGGGGTCGACGCCGACCAGGGGCACAGTCGACGTCGGGAACGTCGCAGGGACCGATGTCGGGGAAGGTCAAGTAAGATTGACCAGCGTCAGGCCGGATCCGCTAACGGATCCACAGGGGCCCATCGGAGCCGGGCTGCCCAAAAATGAGGTACAGGGCCTCATAGAATTTTTTAATTTGGGCAGAAGATGCTCCGGCGCCTGGAAAAGAAGGGAGTCGCGGAGTCATCTCAGAAGGAGGCTCCGGGGACGGAGCTTTCGTGTGACAATGCTCAGAGTCCTGCGTCGCGTTGGCCGACGGACGGGGTGAAGTCAAAGAACGCCTGTGCTTCTTGGACTTCTTCTTGTGCTTACCGGACCTCCCCGACTTGGCATGCGACGAGAAGTGCGGGCTCCGCGATCGTTCTCGGGACCTTCCTCTCGAACGAGAACGGGAGCAACGCGGAACTGAAAGCCGGGCCTCCAAAAGTTTTCGGGACTGCTCCCGCAAAGCCTTCGGATTTATGGCCCGGCACTCAGAGCACAACTTCGGGTCGTGGTCACGCTCCAGACACCAGAGGCACACGAGGTGCGGATCTGTGATGAACACCGTCCGATGACAGGAGCCACAGGGCTCGAAGCCGGTCCTACGCTGGGACATCCTTGACACACCAGGAGTCCAAGACTCGAAAAAGATGTCGATAAAAGCTAGCCAAAAAATGGCTAAGGGTAGCTTTCTCCGGATCCGAGCTTAGGCTGGCGCAGGAAAAGAAAGAACTGACGTCAGCGTGCATGAGCGGCGTCTATATAGGTCTCACGATGTCATCCCAGCGCCCGGACGACGGACGTGGAGCTGACCGACGCCACCTACCGACGCGCAGGGGTCCTGCTGTTAAAAAAATATCTGGATCCAGACTGACGCCTGGGGGAAATTCTATGGTGAGGAACCTACAACCAATAGTCTCTACCAGATCTGAATGTTGCCTGTAATGAATGGAAAATGGGTTAGCGAGGGGCAAGTGGGGCTCAGGGACCTACTTATCGAAACACTATAGCCCTGAACACTGGAGACTTTATCTATTGTTTGTGCATGCTGTATTTTATATTGTACTCATATATAAATGTTCTTTTTTTTCATAAAAGCAAGTATTTGACTGGACAATAATTTTTGCTGCTATTGAACATATCTTGAGTTCTGAGCCTGTGTTCACCCCCGCATCTACCTCTTCCCTGAGAAGCCTTGGACTGCTCGACTAACGCTACTACTGCGAGTCAAGTGCTGAGAGTCAAGTGCTGAAGGGGTACTTGGTCCAATTGCTCAGGACCCATAGTAAGTTGGGCCCCAAGACATCAGGAGTAAAAGGCCTCAACACCCACGGTTGGGCCTTGTAGCTCCTGCTTGCCCCTTCAAAGAGGTTGTGACACCCTCAAGCCATTGAACAATGTCCTCAGAAAACACTACTCGTGTGGAGAGTTACTCTTTGGAATACGTTGAATCCTTCTTTCTCTTAATCCCAATTACATTTGGGGTTAAGTTAAGGAACAGGAAGGAATCTGGCCCCAATTGGACAGTTATTAGTTTTGGAGAGATATGAAGTCTCTGCATTAGCTGAACCATATCACAAATTCTTCTGACAACCATGACAACCCCATTTGAGCTGGACTCCCCACTAAGATGGAAAGACCTGTTAGTGCTGTATCTAAGGGTGCAAATCCATGAAGGGGTAGAAATGATTTTTAGGGAGTGCTGTGGTCTGGAATTGCATAAAGGAATAGTTTCTTACCTGTAACTCCAGTTCTCTCGCAGGGTAATTTCCATGATAGTCATAAGCATTGAATAGTCCCGCCGACATGCGAGGACCCTGGAGCACTTTTTCCAATATATTTTCTTAAGTGTAGATGTTAGCCTTTCTTCGGGAAGGCCTGCAGAGTCACTTAAGAAAGAAAAATATTATGCAGCCTATAGGAGAAGGCTACAGTGGCCAAATTCTTCATTTTGTAGTTAAAAAGGACAAGTTACTTACCTTCTGTAACGATATATCTGTAAGAAACATTAGTAGTGATAGATTCCTTACCTTAGAATATCCCCAGGCGTCAGATGGGATCCGGAAAGTTTTCGTCAGCAGTACCCCTGCGCGTCGGTAGGTGGCGTCGTGCGGCTCCGCATCCGTCGTTGGCGTTGTGGTCGCCGAGATGACGTCGCAGGCGCTACTTAGACGCCGCCCACGCGCGCTGACGTCAGCTCTGTACACGACTTTCCGCGCCAGGAACGCAGAGCCATGCAAGATACTGACCACTGGTGCATTGAAACTAGGGCCCTGAAAGGGATGACCTTAACCCTAGAAATCAGTTCGCAGAACGGGGAGGATGGGTGGGGCGGTAAGGAATCTATCACTACTAATGTTTCTTACAGATATATTGTTACCGAAGGTAAGTAACTTGTCCATCTGAAAGAAACACATAGTGATAGATTCCTTACCTTAGAATAGATACCCCAGCAATACCAACCCCGGTGGTGGGTCTGCAAACCAAGATCACACCAGAAAGTCACGGAGAACAGAACGGCCAAAGAAGCCGTCTCTCTGGACTTGGCTGTCTAGGCAATAATGCTTGGTAAACGTGTGCAGCGAGGCCCACGTGGCTGCCTGACAGATGTCTTGCAGGGGGACACCACGTCCCAATGCAGTTGTGGCTGCAGTAGCTCTGGTGGAATGAGCACGCAGCCCCACCGGAGGTTCTTTTTTAGCCAAAGAGTAACAGGCTTTGATACATAAGACAACCCAGCGGGAGATGGTTCTCTTGTGGACCGCCCGACCTTTCTTGGTGCCAACGTAACCAACAAAAAGCTGGTCGTCCACCCGGAACTGCTGTGTGCGGTTGAGATAAAAAGAGTGCACGTTTTGGGTCCAGACGGTGGAGCCTCTCTTCCTCTCTGGAAGGATGCGGAGGCGGAAAGAAGGTGGGCAAGGTAATAGTCTGCCCAATGTGAAAGGCCGTAACCACTTTTGGCAAAAAGGAAGGACGGGGCCTGAGCACAACCTTGTCCGGATGGACTGAAAGGAAAGGAGGCTTACAAGAAAGAGCCTGGAGCTCACTCACCCGCCTAGCGGAAGTGATGGCCACCAGGAAGGCAGTCTTTAATGTTAAAAGACGAAGAGGACAGTTGTGAAGGGGCTCAAAGGGAGCGCACATCAAGTATGTCAGAACCAGATTCAAGTCCCACTGAGGCATCACGAAAGGAATAGGAGGAAAAAGGTGTGTAATGCCTTTGAGAAATCTATTTACAACAGGGGACTTGAAAAGAGAGGGCTGATCAGGGAGCCTGAGAAAGGCCGAAATAGCAGAAAGGTAGCCCTTGATAGTGCCCAGAGCAGAGCCCTGCTGGGCCAAAGAAAGAAGGAACAGTAGTACTTCAGAAAGAGGGGCAGAAAGGGGATCCACAGCCTTTGCTGTGCACCATGCCACAAATTTGTTCCACCTGCAGGCGTATACCACTTTAGTAGAGGGACGCCTGACTGCCAGAATAACGTCACAAACTTCAGGAGGCAAGTCGAAAGGAATCAACTGCCGCCGCTCAATCTCCACGCAAAGAGGTGGAGGCTGGACAGGTTCGGGTGGAGGACCGTCCCCTGCTGCTGCGACAGAAGATCCTCCCGAAGAGGCAGTCGGATCGGGGGATCGATGCTCATACTGAGTAGCTCGGGATACCATACTCTTCGAGCCCAGTCCGGAGCCACAAGAATGACTTGGGCCCGGTCGCGCCTGATCTTCTTCAGCACTCTGGGCAGAAGTGGTATAGGCAGAAAGGCGTACAACAGACCGCAACTCCGCTCGCGACGAAAAGCGTCGCCGAGCGAGTGCCGCCTTGGAAATTCCAACGCGCAGAACTGATGACATTGCGCGTTCTCTTCGGTGGCGAATAGATCTAACCAAGGCTCTCCCCACTGCTGAAAGAGACCTTGCGCCACCTCCGAGTGAAGACGCCATTCGTGATCGAGCATGCACCTGCGGCTGAGTTCGTCCGCTCTGGCATTCAGAGAACCCGCCAGGTGTTGAACCACCGGGGACATGCCCTGATGTTCCAGCCATGTCCAGAGACGCAGAGCCTTCTGACAAAGGGTCCACGAACCCACACCGCCTTGTTTGTTGCAGTACCACATGGCGGTGGTGTTGTCTGTGAACACCTGCCCTACTCTCCCCTTGACAGAGGGAAGGAATGCCTTTAGTGCAAGCCTGATCGCCCGCAGCTCCAAAAGGTTGATATGGAGCCGGGACTCCGCCGGAGACCAGAGGCCTCTGATCTCCGCCCCATCCCAGGAGGGACGCATCTGTCACCACTGTGAACTCCGGTTTGGGAAGGGAGAGGGATCTGCCGTCGACCCAATGCCGGTTCGTGAGCCACCACTGCAATTGTCGTGCAGTGCCCTCCGAGATCTGGACGTGATCGGACAGGTTTCCCTGATGCTGCGCCCACTGGAACTTCAGGTCCTACTGCAGAGCCCGCATATGCCACCTGGCATGATTGACCAGCAGCCTCAGAGTCACTCTGACCGAAACCCGGGACAAGGGCTGAAAGATGGGAATCAGAGCCCGAATATCCCGGACTCGCTGTTCGGGAGGATAGACCCGAAACTGCGCCGTGTCCAGAACCGCTCCGATAAAGAGGAGCTTCTGGGAGGGAATCAGGTGCGACTTCGGCACATTGATGGAGAACCCCAGCAAGTGCAGGAGGTCGGCCGTAGTCTGGAGGTGGGAGACGACTGTCTGGGGCGAGCCCGCCTTCAACAACCAATCGTCGAGATAGGGGAAGACTGAGACCCCTGATCTGCGCAGATGAGCTGCGACCACCGCCATCACCTTGGTGAACACCCGAGGGGCACTGGTAAGGCCAAAGGGGAGCACGGTAAACTGAAAGTGCTCGTGGCCTACCGTGAACCGTAGGTAACGCCTGTGGGCTGGCAGGACGGGGATGTGGAAAAATGGCGTCCTGCAAGTCCAGCGCCACCATCCAGTCTTGTGGGTCGAGAGCAGACAAGACCTGAGCTAGAGTGAGCATCTTGAACTTCTCTTTGCGGAGGAAGCGATTGACGTTCCGGAGGTCTAAGATAGGACGCAGGCCTTTGTCCTTCTTGGGCACCACAAAGTAGTGGGAATAACAACCACAACCTACTTCGTGCGTCGGAATGCGCTCGATGGCCCCCTTGGCCAAGAGGGCTGCAACTTCCTGCTGAAGAAGCACCAAGTGATCCCCCGACATGCGGTGGTATTGAGGTGGCATGGCTGGGGGGTAGTCTCGAAGGGGAGGGAGTAGCCCCTCCGGACTATCTCTAAAACCCACCTGTCCGAAGTGATGGTGCGCCAGTGGGGGAGGTGATGGCGGAGCCTGCCACCCACTGGCGTTTGATGGGCCTGAAAGTTCGGACTAGGAAGGTTTGGAGGCAGTGGTGGCCGGGGTGGTGGTGGACTGACCCACCCGCTGGCCCCTTTGTCCGCCACGGCGGAACCCGCGGCCGCGCTGGGATGATTGCTGCGCCGGCCTGTGGCTCTGTTGCGAACGCTGCGGGGCGCCCCTTCCTGTGCCACGAAAGGAGCGAAAAGCGGAAGGCGGACTGCCGAGAGTCCCAAGGACTTGGCGGTAGCCCGTGAGTCCTTAAACCTCTCCAACGCGCTGTCCGCTTTGTCACCGAAGAGGCGACGGCCATCAAAGGGCATGTCCATAAGGGTGTTTTGGACATCCCCCGAAAATCCAGTGGTTCTCAACTAGGCGTGACGGCGAACCGCCACCGTCGTTGCAATGGATCTGCCCAGTGAGTCGGCGGTGTCTAGACCACAACGGATCATGAACTTTGCTGCGTCTCTCCCCTCTGCAACAGCCTGGGCGAGAGCAGGCCGGGCCTCCTCCGGACACTGGGGCAGCACGTTCGCCACCGTATCCCACAGAGAGTGAGAATAACGGCCCAAGAGGCATGCGGTGTTCACGGACCGCAGCGCAGAGCTGGTGGAATAGAAAATCTTCTTCCCAAACTGATCCAGCTTCTTGGATTCCCTATCCGGTGGTGCGGAAGGGAAGGCGGTTGGGGAAGCAGAGGCTTGGACAACCAAGCTCCTGGGAGTGGGGTGTTGGGAGAGGAAAATGGGGTCACCCGGAGCCGGGCGATGGCGTTGGGCCATGTTCCTTTCCACAGGAGCCCCTGTGGTGGGCCTGGACCAAGTGCCCAAAAGAACGTCAGAGAGGGCTTCATTGAAAGGAAGCAGCGGCTCCGCAGAAGTAGCTGCTGGCTGAAGCACCTCTGTCAGGAGGTTAGTCCTGACGGCCACAGTAGGGAGCTCGAGGTGTAGGGCCTCGGCAGTCCTACGCAACACCACTGCATAACTGGCGCCCTCCTCCGTAGCCACGGTAGGAGGAGACAGCATGCCAAGGTCTGGTGAGGTATCCAGACCACTGGCTTCCCCCAATTCCTCAGCCCAGTCCTGTTCAGACTCGCAGGCAGCAGCGAGAGGGTCCTCAGACCCCTCCCAGTCCTCCCCTTGCTCCTGAGGCTGTTCAACAGGCCGAAAATAAGGAGCAGGGACATGGGGATAGAAATCCCCAATCAGGGTCGAGAACGGCATCGATCGACGCCGGCTCGGCGCCGTGTCCACCTCGGGGCTGAAACTGAGGTCGACGTCGTCCCGAGGAGCGGGCGGCGTCAGGATCGGTGCCGGTGGGGTCGACGTCGGTGGAGGCGTAACGAGGTCAACCGGCGTCAACCGGGATCCAGGCCTATATCCAAGGGTGTCCTGCGGCGCCGTGGCCGGAGCCGACAGCGAGGAAACGCGAGGACACCCATGCGGGACCGCAGGCCCGAAGGCGCACCGGCGGGACCCGACGGCCCAAAGAGGCGAGCCATGGCCGACAGGAACACCTGTATCTGGGCCGGAGACGCCGACGACCCCGGGAAGGGCGGATAGTCGGGCGGCGACACCATGGACTGCGCCGGAGCCGCGGGGGTGGCACCACCCATACCCTCAGCTGCATCGCGCGACCGGCGAGGGGAAGTCGGAGAACGATGGCGTTTCTTCGACTTCTTGTGCTTCGCCTTACCTGACCCCGAGTGCGAAGACTTGGATCCCGAGGAATGGTGATGACTCCGCGCACGGTCCCTCGACCTCCCTCTGGACCGGGACCTGGAACGGCGCGGAGCCGACTGCCGGGCTTCCAGCAACTTTCGGGACCGCTCCCGCAAAGTCTTCGGCGCCATGGCCCGGCAGTCGGAGCACGACTTGGGGTCGTGGTCGCGCCCCAGGCAGAAAAGACACACACGGTGCGGGTCCGTCACCGACATCATGTAGTGACAATCCCCGCAGGACTTGAAACCGGGCATCCTAACTGCACCTTAGGAGTCGAAGACTCGATGAAAAAATGGAGACAAAAGTCTCAAAAAGTCAGTCAAAAATTGACTGGGGGTTCCTGCTCTTCCCGGATCTGCGCTTGCTGGCGTGAAAAAAGAAAGAACTGACGTCAGCGCGCGTGGGCGGCGTCTAAGTAGCGCCCGCAATGTCATCTCGGCGACCACGACGCCAACGACTGACGCGGAGCCGCACGACGCCACCTACCGACGCGCAGGGGTACTGCTGACGAAAACTTTCCGGATCCCGTCTGACGCCTGGGGATATTCTAAGGTAAGGAATCTATCACTATGCGTTTCTTTCAGATAGGGGCCATGAGAACTGTCATCATGCATTTATATGCGTAGTCTTTAAAACAATACGAATGTCTTTCACAAACCCTTTTTTAGTAGAGTATAGAAATAAAGGAGCGTAGGACAGTGTAGCCTGATAGGCTGCGATTATAAGAGTTGAAAATAGATGTGGTGCCTTTAAGAACCCAGGGATCGCCAGTATCCCATTATGCTTAGCTAAAGGCAGTTACCTCAGTCCTTCTTGAGGCGATGAGTGATGATATGTATAGGTCCCATGAATACTTCTGTCTACTCCACCGGGGAGGAGGAAGGGATGCTTATGATTATCATGGAAATTCCCCTATGAGAGAACTGGAGTTACAGGTAAGAAACTATTTCTTCTCTCGTAGGGGATTTCCATGTATGGTCATAAGCACTGAATAGAGTAGCACGCCCATCCCTACTTAGAGCAGTGGAGAAGATAGAGAGTGAACTACAGAAGCCCTTTAAGCAAATAGATTTCTGAGGGAGGCGTGCCCTACCTGGGCATCTGCCCTAGCATCAGAGTCCAGGTAGTACTGTTTGGTGAATGTGTGAACAGACCTCCACGGAGCTGCCTTACAAATCTCTGTAATGGGGATATTACTCATTAAGGCAGCAGTGGCTGCTTTACCCCTAGTGGAATGTGCTTTAGGTCAGGCAGCAAGTGTTTTGTTAGCTTTCTGATAACATAACAGGATGCAAGAAACAATCCATCTCGAAATGGACTGTTTGGAAGTGGCTAGACCTGTAGGGACCCTAAATTAACAAATAATTGGTCTGATCTGCGGATGTTTTGTGTTTTATCAAGAAAAAAACTTTTGAAACCTCCTTACATCTAGAGAACGAAGTGTTCCCTCGACTGGAGTAGAAGGGTCTTGAAATAATATGGGTAATGAAATGGTTTGGTTGACCTGGAAATCCTAAATAACTTTAGGGAGGAATTTCGGGTGAGTCCTCAACCATTTTGGAAGAGTGCAAGACTGTGTACGGTTCGTGAGAACAGAATGCCTGGATCTCGCTAACCCTGCGTACTGATGTAATTGCTACAAGGAAAGCGGTTTTCCAAGAGAGGTGCTGGAGAGATGCTTTGTGTATGGGCTTGAATGGATCCTGCATAAGGTGCGAAGGAACTACATTCAGATCCCATGGAGGGAAAGGGCGCCTAATGGGTGGAAAAACCTTCTGCAAACCCTCTAGGAAATCCTTGCTGACGGGGATTTTGAAAAAGAGGTTTGTGAAGGACATTTCCTTTATGCAATAAGAGATGCCATTTGAACTTTTATGGAAGAGAATTTCAGGCCAGATTTTGCAAGATGTAATAAGTAAGGAAGAACAACATCTTGGCATGTTGTAGGGTCCACACTTTTGGAGGAACACCAAATGCAAATCTCTTCCACTTCAAGGCAAATGCTGACCGGCGGATGGTTGCTTGGCCTCCTTCAGGATCTCCATGCAGTTTTGTGGCAGGTTTGAATTTGCACTAGCTCAGGAGCCATGTAGCCAAATTCAAGGAGGAGAGATTGGGGTGTACCATCTGGCCTGCGAATTTCATCAGCAGGTCTGGTCTGCATGGGAGCTTGAGATGTGGACGCTGTGATTGGTGACATGGCCACTTTGAAGCTATGAGGATCATCTTGGCTTTAGAGTGGGACAGCTTGAGTAGGATTGCCGGGATCAGGGGAATCGGTGGAAAGGAGCAAAGAAATTTACCGGACCAGTCGATCCATAGGGCATTCCCCAGTGTCCCTGGTTGGTAGTACCTCGAGGCCAAGGCGTGGCATTTTTTTTTTTTTGTGGTGGCAAAGGAGTTGATGGTGGGCGTGCCCTACAGTCTGGAGACGTGCTGAACGATGTTGTCGTGCAAGACAAATTCATGGTTTTCTTGCAGAACTCTGCTGAGGGCATCAGCCTATGCATTCTGCACACCTGGAAGGTGAATTGCTGTGATTCGTAGGTTTCGGGTGATCAACCATTTCCATATTGTCTGGGCTTCTAGTACAATGGCCTGGACCTTGTCCCCCCCCTGCTTGTTGAGGTAGTACATTGTGGTGGTATTGTCCGTCTGGACAAGCAAGGTCTGTGACTTGAATGATGGATGGAAGGCTTTGAGCGCTAGATAGACCGCCCAAAGTTCGAGGAGGTTGATGTGATAAGACATCTCCTTTGGTGACCACATGCCTTGAATTTGTAGACGATCCATGTTGGCTCCCCACCTCTGAAATGATGCAATCGTCACTATTGTCTGAAAAGGAACCGGTTGGTGAAAAGGCACTCCTTGAAGCAGATTGGCAGGGGAACACCACCACTTGAGGGAATGTTTTGCATGGAGGGACAGTTCGATCATGTCCCATCGAATCGAGGAGGGATGAGACCGCCCTCACTTTGGGATGAGATGCTATCATAAGAAAGAAACATTTCTGAAGGATCGATAGCGTCTCTCCTCCGAAGGACCTACTTTTCCTTGGACGGTGTCGATAGAGGCTCCCAGATAATGCAAAGTCTGAACAAGGATTGGTTGTGATTTGCTGTGATTGACATGAAGCCCCAAGCGTTGTAGGAGGTTGCATGCCAAGTTGAAATGAAGCTGTGCTTCTTGAAAAGTTGAAGCCTTTATGAGCCAATCGTCTAGATATGGATAGACGAAGACCTGGTGTTTCCTGAGGTGGGCAGCCACGACTGCCATGCATTTCGAGAATGTTCTGGGTGCTGAATTTAGACCAAACTGTAGTACTCGGTTATTGGTAGTGGTCCTGCCCCACCACAAACCTCAAAAATGTCTGATGCTTCTTTGCAACTGGGATGTGAAAAAAAGCATCCTGGAGGTCGATGGAGCAGAGCCAATCCCGTTGGTAGAATTGGAGATAGATTTGATGAAAGGACTTGTGAGAAGCTGGCTTAGTAAATGGTGCTAACTTATGTAACTGTAGCACCCTGCACTAATCCAGACAACCCGTATGATGATTTTAGTGATCTTACACAACCTTAGAAAGCTCTCTAAGTGGTAGCTGTAGAGAGCAGCCTTCAGGCTTAGTCCAAAAGGAGTGTAAAGCTTTGTCAATATAATATGAAAATAGCACAGAATATACAGTGGTCTCCAGGGGAGACCAAACCATATACCAAAATAGTGGAATGCGAACCACGACCTACGTCGAGAATGGACCCAGAAGACATAGAAGAGCCGGGGACCCAAGGAACCACCCAAGGTGAGTATCTAGGAACCCCACGGAGGTTGTGTGCAGAGTGGGAACACGACCGCATGCTCAATGTTAGTCAATAGGGAAGTCGCGGTTGTAATTTTACAGAAGAACCACCCTTCCCAGTGGACCCTGAAGAAACCCGTGGAGGAAGGAAGGTTGGAGAGCCCCCCCCACCCATGGATACCCCAAGAACCAGGATACCTGCATCAGGGAAGCCGGGTGCATAGGTGCAAAGTGGCGTCGGAAACCGCCGTAGACCAAAATGGAGGACTTCAGGAAAGATGCCACTGATGAAAAAGGTGAAAGTGTCCAGTGGAACCCAAAGGTGGATTCAAGATGAGAGGTACCTGCAAGCAGAGGGGACAGAGTCTATGCCACTCAGGAGTGACCAGGAGGCACGGGAGACAAATGCCCACTGGTGTCGGAGATGCAGGAGAGTTAGACGGTGCCCTTGAAGTGCAGCTGTGCGGACCAGGTGACGCTGTAGAAGACCAGGAGCCGTTCACGAGATGTCCCACGTCAGTTGGTGAGAGCCAAGGGGTCAGTGTCTGGCAGGGGCACCAACAAGCAGTGGCAAACAACATAGTCGGAAAAAAAGGTGCAGTGTTGGGACCAGCAAGACCCAAGTGACTCACCACGAGCAGGTAAGTCAGAGCAAGCCCCGAGCAAGCAGGGGAGCCCACAGGAGTCCAAGAAGACCCTCAAGAGGACCCACATGCCGGAGGCGCAAGAGGTCCTTGAGCAGCTCACAAAAGGATGAAGGCCCACGGTGCAAAGGATGCGGTGCAGGCGAGGATCTTGGCTCCAGGAGATGCGTGGGGCTGGAGCTTCCAGGAGCCTGAAGATCTCTGGAGGAGAGAGTCAACAAGCCTTGGCAACGGCAAGTCGACGCAGCACAGGGGTTCTGTTACAACGGTTCTGACGAGGGATACTGGCCTCAAACTCGGAGGGAAGACAGTGCAGGCCTCGAGAGAGTTGCAGAATCACCACCTGTGTTGCTGAGCCTTTCGGAGTCCGTGGGAGCCCAGGATCAGCAGACCGGTCAGCTGTGATGCGGTGCCTGCAGATGCAAGGGAGTGACTCCTTCACTCCAAGGAGATTCCTTTGGGTGTCTTGGATGTCCACAGGTCCTGTGAAGAACCTGTATGGAGCACAGGCACAGACCTAGTAGCAGACTTGCAGGGCGACGAGACCAGGAGCAGCAGGAGTCTTCCCAGTTGCAGTTCCCAACGCGAAGTCCAGCAAGGTCCAGAGTGCCCAGACGGTTGAAGTGGTATGTGATCTGAATCTTGTCCCACGACGAATCTAGTGACTCACCCACAGGTAAGTCCTTAAGTACCCTAAGGAAAGGGTTGGAACGATTCAGGGGTCCCTCCCAGAGGAGGGGCTGGACAGTGGGGAGGACACTCCCATGTACTTTGTCCAGTTTTGCCCCAGAGGAGGAGCCAACGGCTCCCTGAACTGGTTTGGACTGAAGTATGCAAGGAGGGCACCAAATGTGCCCTTCAAGCAGTCTTAGTGGCGCTGGCAAGTGCCCCCACCCTGCCCCAATACACTAAATCCTGTCTGGGAGGTTGTCACACCTCCCTGTGACAGGATACCTATTGTCCTGCCTTACTCTGCTCGAGCTTGGCTCAGCAGCAGGAGGGCAGAATCGTGTCTCTGCTCTGCAGCAGCCATAGTTTGCTGTCTGGGTCTAGAAGACTGGTACCGGGAGCACTGAGGGCCTCCCGCAGGAGCTTTACAGGTATGATTCAAACATGTTTGATACCAAACACGACAGGGTTCGTTACAGCCAGTTTAGAGATGGTCATCGCATAATGACGCATGGCCACTCTATGTATCCTAATGGCTGATGCACTTACAACCCGGGAGAATGGACTCCGAAAGTTGTAGGGGTGTCCTGCTCATGCAGAGGCACCCTCACACTTAGAACCGAGCACCCTGCCTTCAGGATTGAAAGGCCTACCTTAGGGGTGACATAGGTTTTAAGTGCAGTGACCCCAGATATAAGGAATCTTATATCTGTCATAAGTGGTGCTAGCACCAGCTTACACAGGCTGCAATGGCAGGCCTGTAGTCACAATTTGAGTGGCCTCTCACGGGTGGCATAATACATGCTTCAGCCCATGGGAGACTCCTGGTGTACCTATGCCCTGGGTACCTTAGTACCATATACTAGGGACTTATCAGGGAACACCAGTAGCCAATCTGGAGTGTACCCAAGTACTCACCATGTCCAATTTATGGAAGAAGCAGAGAGACTGGGGTCCTGATTAGCAGGGTCCCAGTCAGACTAGTCAGTAAAACATAATGACACCAGCAAACAGTGGGGGTGACCATGAAAGCAGATCCTACTTTCCTACAGGACTGCATTCTGAACTTTTCCCAATGAATCCATTTGTTGGCGAATTTGAGGTCGAGAATGGGTCTGAATTCGTTTTTGCCTTTTTTCTGTACCAGAAAGTATCTGGAATAAATGCCTGTTCCCCCTTGATTGTGAGGAACAGCCTCCACCACATGTTTTTGAAGCAAGATGTTGACTTCTGATCTTAGCATCTTCAGATGGTGATTGGATGGCTTTGGTGGTACGGTTGGAGGAGGAGTAGTGAACTTGAGACAGTATCCATGCCAAACAATATTCAATACCGAGGCGTCTTTTGTTATTTCTTGGCATTCTGCCAGAAAATGCGAAATATTTCCCCCTACTGGAGTGGGTAACGGAAGGGGGGTGGGGTTGGAGGAGGAACAATTCAAGGTTTCGTGCCTGTTGTAGGCTTTCTGTCTTGTGCTGGCTGTTGCGAGGCTCTTCCCCTAGGCTGCCTTCGCTGTTGGGTGTAGGGTTGTTGCTGCTGTCGCCCTTGATACCATGGGGGGGTTTGAATCCCCTGAGTGTAGTATCGCCTTTGGTAAGGCCGAAATGATTTTCTTTGTGCTTTGGGCCTTAAGGGTGTCCATTTTGGCTTTCATGCAAGACATTTTATCATCCATGTGGCTAGCAAATAGGGTAGAACCAGAGAATGGCAGATTTATGATCTGTTGTTGTGACTTTGATTTTAAAGATGTGAGACGGAGCCAAGCATGTCTGCAGAGGGCTACACCATGGCAATATTCGTGAGCTGCTAGAAGGGAGGAATCAGCAACTGCACTTATTATCTGGTTTGAGACCATTAAATCCTCATTCAATATTTCTAGGAAATCCTCCTGCTTGTCTCTGGGCAGATCTTCGGCAAACTTCTGGGCAGATTCCCACAATGCCCTGTCGTATCGTCCAAGAAGATCAGCTGCACTTGCTGCTTTCATGGAAGTGGCAGCAGTACCACATGCTTTGCAGCCCATCGAATCCAACTTCTTGCTCTCCTTTTCTGGTGGAACTGAGGAGGCAGGAGTAGTAGCATGGTGTTTTTTCGCTGCTAATATGACTACAGAATCAGGAGGAGGGTCTGAACGCAGGAATAGTGGATCTTGCTCAGGTGGTCTGTACTTTTGTAGCAGCCTCAACGAAGCAGACTTGGCGGAGGCCAGCGTCAAGAAGAGTTCCCTGGCGGGTTCCAAGAGGCCTGGCACTAGAGGAAGGAGTTGTCTGGACGCTATGCGCTGGTAGAGCTGTCGTGTGGTTTGTGGACTCATGGTCTGCATTGCTAAGTTAGCTTAGGCCTGGCTGCCATGATGCCTTATTGCGCACGTTACTTTGTGCCTTTGTTTTCCCAGAATCTGCTTGTGCCCGGCTATTTTAGAACTGTCTGCATTTCTGCCTTCAACCTTTTTTCCTATCCCCTTTGGGTTTCGTCTGCACATCGTGTACAAGGTCGAAAAACAATGTCCCTTGTTCTTGCTGATCTAATCAGCCCCTCGCACTTAGACATAACACTGAATGCAGCTGCACTGGGGAAATTTGTGTGCTTTTAATATTGTGATTTCAATGTTGGAGACACTTGGAGAACAACCTTTCCAGAGAGAAGAGCTGTTTGTATCTGATGATGTAAACTTTGCATCTAGATATTGAGGTATGGGGGTTCGCCAGTCAAAGCCCAGAGGTCTTCTATTTTTATAATAAACCAGCAACTAGCACGGGGAGGGTGGTATTGTCTTTTAGCCATATATCCACTGTTTTATGAAATGCTTTCCCCGTTTGTTTTCTATGGAGTTGTAACTATGCTGCTTATATTATCCTTATGCATTATTCTGATAGTACTGGCACGTGTACTGTATCTTAGAGCACGGTAGTTGAAATAAACATTTTAAACTATACAGTGTCTCTTCTTACGCACGTTGTGGACAGGTATGAGTGAGTTATGAAAGGGTGTTCTTGCTACTGCGAGTCCTGAGAGAGAGATACTGTGTTCTGGGTTGTCTAATCATTGGTAGTATTGTTGCTAATGAGACGCTACAGCTAGTCGGGTTGGGGTTTTAGGTGCTAAGGTTTATGGTTGGCTCACCACTATACTCCGAGGTCCTATTATCCTGTGCATAGCTCTGTGTATGTGCAGAATCCCTACAACATGGCGCAACCAACGAGTGGGCTGCTTATCTGCGAGACGCTTGAGTAATATTTGTGCTTGTCCACAACTCCCTTCACAGGCGCTTCCGGAAGCGTGTGTGTCGGTGATACCTCCTATATTGACGTTTTTATAGGTTCTTTTGAGCTCGAAGTTGTTAAAAGGTTTCTTAAACAATACCCTCTATTGTGCTGCCACAAATTAGGTTGTCGTGAGCTTTTAGCCTGAAATGGCTGTTCAAATTGCGGCACATAGCCGCACAGCGCTCCGAGCTCACTTAACTGTGTATGGAGTGCCTGACGCGGGTGTCGATTTAATCTTTGTGGTACAAGCAGATCCAGCTTACCACTTTGAGGTGTTTTACTCTTGGGTCACCTTTCCAGCGGTGGATGGGACTGATAATTTGTTCCATGAATATGAAGCCACCGTTGTTCCTAATCACTATAGACCGTATATGAATCTTGAAGTACCGCTCACGGCTTGGCAACACCGTGTTTGGTTTGATGCGCCCTCCCCCAACCGGTTATCGCGGTTCGTTTAGGCCCCTTATCAATTGATGGGGCCACTTGGCCAGTCTTGGCCGGGTATACACCACATCCGCGTTATATGACGGTGGCAGTCGCTGAACTGCGTCATATGCATTCGTCTTTGATACGAGTGCATAGAGCTATAGTACAATATGTTACAGGCAACATCCAGGGAGCCCCGCCTGGAGTTGCGGCCCATCCAGCTGGTGCAGGCGGTGTAACCATAAGACCTGTCATGGTGAATTCGGTGATGGGCAAGCGCCCACAAAATAAGGATGATTTTCCTTATTGGCTTGCAGAAAAATTTGACCAGCTGGAGGCGGTTTTTCCAAATACATCTCCCGTGGAAAAACACAGAATTTTGACGATTAGTTTGCCAAAAGACTTAGTACCCGAGTTGGCAGAATGCAACAACTGGGGTAGGGTATTCGCCGCAGTATATACGAAGTGTTTCGGCACTTCCATGACAGTTCTCCCCTCTGTGATTAAACGAGTACAGGATGAACATGGCCCTGAAGCGGCTGTGGAATTAGGGATGAGACTGGTGGGAGTGTTCGACGTAGTAGCTGAGTTGATACTTGCGAATGTCAAGGGCGATGCAGTGAACTTTCAAGTAGCTAATGCTTTGGCTTTAGTCCCAGAATTGGACAGGCAGCGCGAATTACCAAAAATTATTGCTCAGGCTTACAAAACCATTGGTCGCAATAGCCTGGGAGTTAAGCCTTTTGCTAAATCGCAAATACAATCGCAACAACAACCAAAAACTCAGTCTGAGAAAGATGAGAAACCAGTTTTTACTAAAAAGAGCTGGAGGTTGAAAAAACAGGGTAAGCAACAGAAGAAGCCAGAGTCGCGAGGCGCATCCCCGGTTTCCGTCTCTTCTGAACGCACTTATGATTTGTGTGATAGGGCGAGAAGTAAATCTCCAGAGAGATTTCAAGTCCCTGATTCGCGTTCTCCTCGTTCTTCACAGGCACCAACAACTTCGCAGGCTGGTGGAGGAGATCGCCAGGATAGAGGAAGGGGTCGAGAGGATCCACAGGGACGAGACCAACCTCGACAACAAGTCAGAGGGAAGCCAGACGACTTTCAACGTTCTCGCCCACAATTTCAGAAGAAAAAAGTTGCTGCTGTAACAGCGAGATATGCCACAGACGGTGAGAACGAGACTCCTGGATTGGACGTGGGCAGTGACCCTCCTAGACAGCGCCGCAGAAGTTACCATAGTGCGGGAGGCGCTACGTCCTCATGTGGAGGCGACAGCAACTGAAACATTAATTACTGTCGAGACAGCTGACACCAGAGTGGCTCCCCCTGACAGACTATATAATATTATAATTCAAATCAAAGGTGATATACAGCGTGTTATAAAAGGGATTTTTTGGGAAAATCTGACCTCTTTGTATGACATTTTGTTAGCGGAGGCGGATTGGCTGCCCCCATTCGTACTTGCTGCGCGTAAAGGGGAGGAGGTAATCCTTTCGAGCTTTTCTCGACACGTCCCAAAAGACAAAGCAGAGGCTCTTGCAGCTGAATGGGCTGTGTCCCTGGCTCCAGCGTTATACCGCAACCATGTGGGCTGGGATGAAGAATCACCACCCCATGAAATACCTATGCGGTCCCTACCACAGCCACATCCCCAATATCCCATCAAACGGGAAGCTAAAGGTCCCATTTCCGAAATTCTGACCCAGTTGGAATATCAGGGAGTGATTGAAACATGCGTGTCACCGATGAATAATCCCCTTTTCGCGGTTTCTAAACCCGATGTATCGTACCACTTAGTTTTGGATTACCGGCATTTGAACTCTCATTGTCGGACCTTTGCGGTGCAAAACACACATAGTTCTGCGCTGGTAGACAGTCTTGTTCGTAAAAAATATAAAACTACCCTTGACCTATCCAATGGATTCTACACGCACAACTTGGCCCCGGAGAGTAGCCAATGGAGCGCTTTCACCTCCGGTGGTAAATTATCAAATTCAGGCGCTTACCTATGGGCTACAAGAACAGTCCGGGCGTATTCGCTGCTCGTGTTGTCTCTTTGTTAGACGGTATAGACCCAGATGCATGTTCGTACGTCGATGATATCTATCTGACAGACGACAAATTATTCCCGCATCTTTCCCGAGTGGACCGCATTATTCTAGAATTTGCGGTTCTAGGTTACAAGTTTAACTTTGCCAAATCTCACATTGCTGAATTTACCGTTTTGTTTTTGGGTTATGAGCTCAACACTGAAGGTAAGGGCTTAGCCCCCCATTTCCTGGAGAAGTGTGCACTACTGTGCCCTCCAACCACTCTGAAGAAACTTCAGTCTTTACTGGGTTTTCTGAACTTTGGGCGTACTTATATTCCCGAATATGCCCAGCGTATCAAGCCACTGTATGCCTTGATACAACCTAACTTTTCGAAGTCATGCTGGCTTCCGGAGCATTCCTTCATTCTGCAGTCTTTGCAGACGGACCTTCTTGAGTCTAAATACTTGTTGACTCGTGACAACCACACAAACCTGGTGATTAGAATCATTCCAGGGGCAGTGGGTTTCACGTACTTAACCTTTAACGAAGGTGACACAGTACCCATCGCATACAAGTCACATCTTTACACTTCCGCAGAAATGCGCTTTTCCTCAGTGGAAAGAGTATTGACCGCAGTGCAAATGGCGATTCTAAAGGAACGCGCACTAGCCCAGGGAAAGCGCATTTTGGTGGTAACACCCTATCCTGCCCTAGAGGCAGTAACGAAAGCAAGTGTACCGAACTCTAAAGCTATGCACCCCCGTTGGATACAATGGGCAACATCTTTGACGTCTCCGGATGTCACTTTTATCTTTGATTCATCTCTTCAGACTCAGGAGTTTTTGCAGTATGAATTCGTTCATCCTCCTCCTCTGTCTTTGCTACCGCTTGAGGAATACGAATGTATTATTTATACCGATGGCTCGGCCCAACCGGCCACGGGTTCCAAGCATGCTTATTCAGCAGCATGTGCTATTGTTGCAGGTTCCTTTGTGAACGGAAAATTTAAATCAACTGTGGTGCATACTCAAGCACTGGGAGACAGTACTGCACAATTGGCCGAGCTGCGTGCATTGGTGCTAGCACTTGAGTTCGCTAATCCGGATGTGACCACTCTTATTGTATTCGATTCCTACTACTGTGTTCAGTCTTACAATGACAATCTCTTCTTTTGGTCACAAAATGAATATAGAGACGCAAAAGGCAGCACAATCAAGCATAAAATGCTTTGGGTTCGAGTGGCAGATTTACAACAACGTCTGCCTCTCACACAGGTGGTACACACTCTTGGCCATCAGCGTGTGGGCGCACATGCTGTCGGTAACGGTTTGGCAGATGAAGCTGCCAAATCAGCAGTAGCCACGTGCTCAGTCGCAGCAGTTACCAGATCCATGTCTAAAATAGATTCTGATATTCTAGCAGCTATTGCTGCGACGAAGGAAGGTGCTAATTACCCTAGGGGTTTCCCTTCCAAATACTCTTATCAATTAGGTCCCGAACAGGCTCCTTATGTAAGAATTCCAAACGTTGGTGATCGGCTGATTCCCAACGCGGACCGCAGACTTTCCTTGATAACAGCGGCACACGAAGGCATGGCGTCAGCACATGCTGGAGTGTCAGCGACTGTTTCCATCTTGCAGCAGCGTTACTGGTGGCGTGGTTTATACAAACAAACCCGTACTTATGTGCTTTCTTGTGACGTTTGTCAGCAGATTAAGCCTTCCAGTTACTCGGCCACCACAGACCCCGCTCTGCATTTCTAACAGACCTTTTGGGTGTGTTTACCTGGATCACTGCGGTCCATTCTCATCAGACACTGCATATAAATATATCTTAGTTGCAGTAGACTCGTGCACACGTTTCATCTGGGTCTGGCCACAACGGAGTGCTGACGCTCGAAATGTCATAAGGGATTTGTGTGTCTTTGTGGGAATTTTCGCCTGTGGCACCTTCCATTCTGACCAAGGTCCAGCGTTTGCCTCTAAGGCTTAAAAGGACGCAATGGGTTCACTGGGGGTGCGGGTGAAATTTTCGTCACCGTATCGGCCTGAGGGCAATTCGATTGTTGAACGAATGAACCGTGACTTAAAGCAATCCTTGACAGCTAGAGTCTTAGGTACTGGCAGGAACTGGCTGGCCCATTTGTATACCGTACAACGTGCACTTAATAATCTCCCGAGAAGACCTCTGGGTGGGCGGACCCCATACGAAATGCTCTTTGGCATAAGAATGTTTGTGCCTGACCTTGATGGTCTAGACATGGCGGCGCAATCCGCCATCTTTGATGTAGATAACCATTCTACTATGTTACAGGACTTACAAGAAGCCCGAGACAAACTTGCGATTGCACATATACCTTCAGCCACAGACGCTGCACTGCAGATTCCGGTTGCCGACTGGCTTCCGAAGATTGGAGATCTGGTTCGAGAGAAGGTGGAGAACAAAAAAGAATTCGGCCCCTCTTATCGTGCACCGGTTCCAGTCCTTGGCTTGAAGGGAACTCATACAGTCATCTTACCTCCGCTTCCTGGTCGCAAAGAGAACAGATACATCTCAGTGGAAAATGTCAAGCTACAACATCTGGCCGATCCTGAATAGTGTTACACCAGCGGTCTCTTGTCCTGTCATTTCCCGGACGAATGTTCGTGGCCCTCTTGCCCGAACGGTCACTGATGTTGCCATCAAGATGGTAGATTTGCCTGAACGCTTACTCGACTACCCGGACTCCCCCTGCAATGAGGAGACGGAGTATACCTACCCCGCCACCGAGTCCGTGGCTCATTTACCAACAACACCACTGAGCCCAACACGTTAATCCTTTGACTCGGAGTCCACTTCATCACTTGTCCCATCCAAATTCAGTATTTTTGTATCCTGGTTCAGAGACAATTTTTTGACCCTCCCCCTGGACATACATCTGGTTGGTACTTTTCCTGATTTTTTTGTTCATGTCCATTGGCTTTGTCACAGTGTTTTTTCTACTCATCAATGGATACTATTTGCCAGAACGCTCTGCAGTGAGCTCTGTTGCTGGAACTTTGGCTCCACATTCTTCATCTCACATCATGAAGCGAGACCACACCTTTGTGAACATTTCAGCTGTTCCAGTCACTGATGGCATCGTTTGGGATGCAGTAAACTTCCAAATTCATGGACCGACCAAAATTATTAATGTACCAAATGTCCTTCGTGTTTCAATGGGTGATGTCGTAAAAAGTAATATTCATTCTGACGATTGGGATGTACATGCAGTTGAAGCATTATTTACTGATTTGAAATATTATGCTGCTTTTCATGCTGAAGATCTGTACATGAATTCTGCAAATTATGCTGATTTGTATTGTTACCAGCATTGGGGCAACCACTTCCTCCATAAACCCAGTACCCTTCGGGGTCTTTTTAATTACACCCAATGGGAACATTGTCCAACCCCTTTGCCAGGTAGCTCCCAGACTCTTAGAAATAAGTTTACTTATTTTACAGATTTTAATAGATCGAACCCTGGGTCCTATTTCTTTAAATTAAACACTTCCTTTACTGAGAAAATCATGTTAACACATACCAAATTACTATATTCCGGCTCCTTTTTAAAAGCCTTAGCTGTGGGTGGGTATGAACATTGGCGTGACACCATTGATTTGAAGTCTATTTGGGGCTCCAAAGCATGGCAGGTGCAGGGCACAGAAGCTTTGCACCGTGCTTGCCTCATCCCGGCCCAAATTCTATTTTTAAATCAGACCATATATCAAACGACATGTTGGGGTTTGGCTACATCCAAACAATTGAATGCACCATCCTTTCCTGTCTTATCTTCCAATCCCAACAAAAGCTTGTACTTTAATATGTCCCTTACCGAATTGCAGGTTTTGTTTCAGAACAATTCGTTTAATGTCTCTGCGTTTGTTCAGTCACCCTGGTTGGCTTGGCCCATTGCATCTAATGCCTACCAACTGCGTTTTCATAACCCGGATACTGGCTACAAACAGGATAGGCCAGATCCAAGGTTTTCTGACTCTCGTACTGTTACAACATATTCTGTTGGTAAATTGTGTAAACAGTGGTTGCAGCACTCTTCCTTAGATTCTGTTAAACAACATTTATCCCTCCTATCAGGCAACATTGATCTGTCCGACTTTATTCTAGGGCCTCGTGGTCCTCGACCGAAGAGATTCATATATGAGACTTACAATGAACTCTGGAAGCTTTCATAGATTGAAACAGCTTCCCGTCTTCGGGAAATCGATCAAGCTAATTTAGAAAAAGTGCTTGCTGTTGTTGACAATAGTATTAATACCCTGTCTTCCCGCATTTACACATTAGAGAATATTATTTCCTCTGTTGTTGATATTGTACAGGATGATGTTTCTGTGTTATATCATGGTCAAAATCAATTACGTTCAGTAATGCAGTTTGCATGGACTTTGCAAACACTTAAGATGGGGAAGGTTCCTTGGCAATTTTTAAACACCACTGCCTTATTCTTACCTTTTAATTTGACTGAGAAACAGCGGTTTATGTCCATGAAGGATGCAGCATACACTCTGTTACATATCGAAAAAATAGAGCCCTTACCATTCTCTGTCGCAGAATTGGATTCTGCTGTGTGGCTAGTACACGGGGTTATCGCTTTGCCTTTTTCATTGTTTGAATTTAGTTTGTGTTTGAAGCATTATCCTGTAGGCCGTTTTCAGCCTTTGGGTAGTGCCTTCCTGCATGAACTTTGGTCCCTGCCTTTCATGTTTAAATGCCTTAGAGACGGGAGGGAGGTTTTTCTTACGGGGGAGTCATGCAATTCAACTGTGGGTCATTCCCTTGTTTGCAAACACATTCAATTACAAGGGGGTTGTAACGTTTCAGCTCCGAATCTTGCTTGTATGTTAAAGGGCATTCCTGCTATTTCTCCTACTTTCACTGTGCTTGCAAATGGTAGCTATCTACTTTTGAATAACCAGGACTGCTGTGGCATGCTGTCCGGCATACCCTATATTGTTACAGTTTCCCACAGGGTTGTCTGCCGCAAAAATGTGCTTTTTCCTCCCCCGCACGACATCATAGATAGTTCCGTTTGGCCTTCCATTCCTACTCTGAGGGCGGATTTCAATAAATTGAGCAGAATAAAGGCACTATTATTGAATCAGGAGGTTATGCTCACGTCCGCCCGGGAGACATTCATTCTCCAGGTGGCGAGTACCCACAGTGAAATACAGGCCCTGTTGAACACAAACCTCCCACAACATTTTGGTGAACTGATTCACCGTGTTTTCAATGCTTCATGAACTGAAGCTCTTGTGCACTTTTTTAAAGTTGTGGGCTCTGGCCTTGTTACCTCCTTTCAAACTATTTTTGGTGTAATACCGGCTTTTATTCATTCAATTTTTTCCAGCGTCTTTGGAGGCTTTCCGCTGATCCTCGCCTTAGCGGCTGGTGTTTTGCTTTTGGTCTGTGTGCTACGCAATGGCTGCACTTCCTGGGGTCCTGCTCGACCACAGTCGGCTCCGGATGCTCCGTGAACGCATCCTCTCCGCCTTTGGCGTTCTGCCGTTGGCGACCCTTGGTGTGTCATATAGACTTTCTTTTCGCTTTGCGTATTTCACTTGCGTGCAACCTGTGATGTCTTGCATCCGATGTCCTTTCTCCTGGTCCTTGGATTACTGTCTTTCCAATACGTCTCTGTCTCGCCCGGATTTTGTCCAGTTGGTGGATCCCTTAGAGGCCCATGAACGAGACTGTTCCGGACCTGGCTACATGGCGCGTGCGGCTGCACTTGGAATTTTGGCACAATGGGATGTCTGGGCGGCCGCTCAGGATCTCCTACAACAAAGTTATATTGAGTATCACACAAGTTGTCCCGCAATGCTGTTCACTGCTCCCTCTTGCGAGGAACATGAATGCAGTTTTGATTTATTGGACTGGATGGCACCTCTTTTTTCCGATGATTCCAATGATGTCCTATTGGAAGGGGTGGCATTTTTCTGCACCTACACCTTTTTGGATTAGGGGGCCTCCGCTTTCAGCGTTCCTGCCGCCCTGGACGTTTTTATGTATTTTGTTCTCACGTCCATTGCCGTTCTGCTCCATCTATTTGAACTCTGTCTTCGTCCTATGTCTTTAACCGTTGGACTGACCAGGGGAGGGTGTCGTGTGGTTTGTGGACTCATGGTCTGCATTGCTAAGTTAGCTTAGGCCTGGCTGCCATGATGCCTTTTTGCGCACGTTACTTTGTGCCTTTGTTTTTCCAGAATCTGCTTGTGCCCGGCTATTTTAGAACTGTCTGCATTTCTGCCTTCAACCTTTCTTCCTATCCCCTTTGGGTTTCGTCTGCACATCGTGTACAAGGTCGAAAAACAATGTCCCTTGTTCTTGCTGATTTAGTCAGCCCCTCGCACTTAGACATAACACTGAATGCAGCTGCACTGGGGAAATTCGTGTGCTTTTAATATTGTGATTTCAATGCTGGAGACACTTGGAGAACAACCTTTCCAGAGAGAAGAGCTGTTTGTATCTGATGATGTAAACTTTGCATCTAGATATTGAGGTATGGGGGTTCGCTAGTCAAAGCCCAGAGATCTTCTATTTTTATAATAAACCAGCAACTAGCACGGGGAGGGTGGTATTGTCTTTTAGCCATATATCCACTGTTTTATGAAATGCTTTCCCCATTTGTTTTCTATGGAGTTGTAACTATGCTGCTTATATTATCCTTATGCATTATTCTGATAGTACTGGCACGTGTACTGTATCTTAGAGCACGGTAGTTGAAATAAACATTTTAAACTATACAGTGTCTCTTCTTACGCACGTTGTGGACAGGTATGAGTGAGTTATGAAAGGGTGTTCTTGCTACTGCGAGTCCTGAGAGAGAGATACCGTGTTCTGGGTTGTCTAATCATTGGTAGTATTGTTGCTAATGAGACGCTACAGCTAGTCGGGTTGGGGTTTTAGGTGCTAAGTTTTATGGTTGGCTCACCACTATACTCCGAGGTCCTATTATCCTGTGCATAGCTCTGTGTATGTGCAGAATCCCTACAACAGAGCGTCTCGAATATCACTGAGGTCGTAGGAGTAGGCAGCGACATTTGGTTGTTTAATTTTGCCGCTCCTCTCACTAAGACCTCATGAAAGGTGGTAATATCATCTATCGGGGAGACTCTAGGTGGTGGAGAGTCTGTCAGGGTAGGCGAGTAGCTTCCTGTAGAGGACGACGAATATCTGGAGTGATGGTGAGATCGTGACCTGGATCTATGTGATCGACGGCTATCATGAGGTCGTCATGATGACCAATGTCGTGACCTATGGAGCAAGTGAGAACGATGGTGCGTTCTGGAACGCGATCTTGGCCTTGGACGAGATGGCTCCGAAACAGGTGTTGGCACAGTTGGAATTGTTGCTGAAGGCAGTGGAGGCGGATGAGGTGGTGAAGGAGAGGCTGGAAAGACTATAGGTGAAGATGGAGAGTACATCCTGGAAAAGCCAGAACCTGTTGATGAAAAAATGCGTCTCCTCTTCCTCTGGCATGTTCTGGATGTCGACCTGCTCCTCGACTACAATTGTCAGCACCTCCTCAACGTTGATCCGCTTCTAGACATCGATAGAACGGTGTGCCTCAATGTCGACCTACTCCTCTACAGTGATCTGTGGCTCTGTGTCGACAGCGGGTGAGTCTTCAAAATTGACCTGTCCCGTCTCGATGTTAATCTTCTTCTCTTTCTCGACGTCGAACCAGCTCTTGATGGCGAACAGGTTGGTGCCGTACCTTGTCTCGATGTCGATAGGGAATTACGCTGTTTTTGAGCAGGAAATCTCTTTTTGGATGTTCCACATCCACAATAGTTTGATGACAGAGCCCTGGTAGCGGACTGACCCTCTCCTCGCTCTGCAGGATCACCTGCAGACTGCATCTGCTTCCCATGATGTTTTTCGGCGCCGTGGAGGTGAATGTTTTCCCTATCACGTAGGGTTCACCTGGAAAAGTTCCTGCAGTGTTGACAATCTTCGGGAAGAGACTGCTGAAAGACAAATAATACAGACATCATGGGGGTCTGTTTTGACTTTCTTTCTCCTACAGGAAGGGCATTTATCAAATAAAGATGGCATTTTTAAAGGCAAAAACCCCCAAATTCCTGTCAAAAAATTGCATAAAATGCAAGGGAGAGCTGAAAGACGTTGAATAAAGTTTTTTTCAATAAAATTCACAAGTGAATTTTGAAGTGAAAAACCGTTGAAAGGCCGAATTTGGTGCTCCTAGGTCCTGTCAGCAGGTGCCGGAAACAAGAACTGAGGTAACTGCCTATAGCTAAGCATGATGGGATACTGAAGGTCCCTGGGTTCTTAAAGGCAACACATTTATTCTCAACTTTTATAATGGCAGCCTAGGGGGCTACAATGTCCTATGCTCCTTCATTTCTATACTCTACTAATACAGGGTTTGTGAAAGACATTCATATTGTTTTTAAAGACATCATGCATTTATATGCATAGACAGTTCTCCTGGAGCCTTTTGTAACTACAAAATGAAGAATTTGGTCACTGTAGCCTTCTCCTATAGGCTGCATAATATTTTTATTTCTTAAGTGACTCTGCAGGCCTTCTCGAAGAAAGGCTAACATCTACACTTAAGAAAATATATTGGAAAAAGTGCTCCGTGGTCCCTGCACGTGGGCGGGACTATTCAGTGCTTGTGACTATACATGGAAATCCCCCACGAGAGAACTACAGGAAATGGCACCTGTGTATACACCCTTCCCTTGCTACTAGGAACCAGGATTCAACCAGCTTCCTTGAGGGACATGTTCTATATACATTCTACATGGGATTGATTGCTCTGATAATAGCGTGTTATGCATCACTTGTATCGTTTGCTTATTTTTTGATTAACAAATTATAATCCATATCTTCTTGGTATATATAGCATGGAATCAAATACTTATCACCGGACGGAAAACAATGTGATGCTTACTTCCCACAGAAGAATGATCAGAAAGTCTGGTTTACAGCATAATCAAAAGCAGGGTAGCATGTTCCAGGTGTATCTCTAAAGAGTGTGCTTATGAGTCGTTAATATTTGCAAAGGGATGAGCCACATCACTAGCATGTTTTCCCGCCATATGAGCACCAATATCATCCCTGGTTGTGCAGTCACCCTCTTTTTCTCCCCTGCATCTGATCTGTTGGACGTCATAGTTATTCATGTCTGCTATATTTCATAAAGTAATTGTTTATCTTAATTATATTGTTTCAGGGCAATTATACTTTTTTGCCTTGCGTATATAAATGTACGGTTTTCGGCCTGACCATTCCACTGAAACAGTGACTGTGGCAATATTGGACTCCCTACTTGTAAATGCAGACAGAGGCATTCACCAGGCCCTGATATTGCTTGACCTCTCAGCTGCATTTGACACGGTCGACCATAACATACTAGTGGACCGTGTCAGAGAGGCTGGCTTTCAGGGTCTTAGCTGGATTAATTCCTTCTTAGTAAATCGCACTCAGGCAGTCCGTATTGGCCAATTCACTGCCCCTAAACTAAAAACAACTTGTGGGGTCCCACAGGGCTCTTCGCTTTCACCACATTTGTTCAACCTCTACCTATGCCCATTGATAAGATCTTTGAAAGACAGGAAGGTGACCCTCTTCAATTATGCAGATGACCTCCAACTCATGTTCTCAATCGATAATTCCCCTGAATCTATAACCAACTTTCAATCTATTATGCTTTTCATCCAGCAATGGATGAATCTTAATCATTTAAAACTTAATCCCAGCAAAACTGAACTAATTTTGACAGGGGGAGCTTGCAATCCATGGGGTCCACAATATTGGCCTAATAATCTGGGACCTCCCCCTACCCCCTCAACTTCAGTAAAAAGTTTAGGGGTTACAATAGGCAACGACCTGTCCTTAAAAGCGCATGTAGGCACAGTGGTCTCTGCCTGTTTCCTACAACTACGAAAAATTAGGAAAATAAGCAGGTTTTTGTCCCACGCTGCTTTGGTCCAGGTGGTAATAGCTCTTGTGCTGTCTCGTCTGGACTACGCAAATGCCACCTACCTGGGACTTCCACTTGGCCTTACCAAACGACTTCAGTTGGTACAGAACCAAGCGGCTCGAATGATACATAATCAGCCCAGATGGCAGCACGCCTCGCCCCTCCTCAGGAAGCTGCACTGGCTCCCTATTCCGCAGCGATGTGCCTTTAAAGTCGGATGTTTGGTGTTTAAATCCCTAAACGGCCATAGCCCAAAATTCATTGACAATCTTGTTTCTCGTTATACCCCCACTCGGAATCTTCGTTCAGCCCAACTTCACCTTTTGACAATACCCACCTTCAAACTGAAACGTCAGAGGGGCTGCAGGTTTGCGACTTTAGCCCCACGCCTGTGGAATTCCATCCCCCTGGAAATTAGACTTGGCACCAATTTGCTCCTATTCAGAAAATCTCTTAAAACTTGGTTATTCACACAAGCTTATGAATAAACTGTTCCGGATTGGCACCCCCCTAGTCTCCAGCGCCATGAAACCAATTGGTGAACGAGCGCTCTATAAGTCACAATTAAGATAAGATAAGGTAGAGCAGACACTCTGCAGATACAGTCTGCACAGACTATTGTATAATACTTTAAGTAAAGCTTTGTTCATATATGTGTCCTTCTGCCATGTCAAGACACTCACTCACCTTGTGAAAGTAGACTGTCTAGGTCCAAGAACTCTACTTACCTCCAAGGAGGACTTTCCTCCTTTCCCCAACTTGAAGATATCAACAGACGCCTTGGGTTCTTTACTGCTACTTTGTGCCATTTTTTGTGCAGAAGCTCAGAGGGAAATGAATTACATGGTTTTAGAATGATTAAGCAAATAATATGAAGGTGAACCCCCAAGTCCTTTGTGTCTAACACCATTAGCACTTCATATCATATATATATGATTGGTTACCTTGGTTTCATGAAACTCCTGAAGCACACATGTAGGCTTTATGGTAGAGTGCTCTCTTCATTCAGCCATGGATCTCCAAAGAACTATATAATCTTCAAAATAATGCACTGTAGCAAACTAACATACTGTCAGAATGCACTATGCCTTGTTTCTGGCACACTAGCCTTTTTCACTGAAAGAGCCTATGTCACTCCTTGGAAACTGTTCACAAAGATTAAACTATTGAAGGATGCATTTAATGAGGAGTTTTTGTTTTTTTATCCTACGTGGGCCACTGCTATTTGGTACTCTTTGAATGGATCTCGAGAACAGTCTCTAAAGGTAGAGGGCTGATCAACTGTTCATTACTGACCTTTATCACAAAAGGAGCATGTTGTAGCAGATTGCATTTTTGAACGGTATATTAGAAGATGTGTCAAGTAACTGTCTGGGTTCAAGATGGAAATTGTGATTTTGAAATTATTGTAAAGTAAACTTCAAAGCCTTTGAAGAAGAACAATAGTTACTTACCTGTAATCTGTGGTTCTCCAGTATTGGTATCTTTCATAGATTCACATGCCTGAATCATTCCCCGTCGTCGGAGTGGGAGTCCCACGGTACATAAAAAGCAATAATTATGCACATAATAACCATAATATAGGTAATACATAGAACCAGGAAGTGAAGTAGATAGAAACTACAGGGGAAGAAACTTCCACATTTATAACTTGTCCAAGTCATTATAAACAGTCCAAACTGCAGCCAATCAGGCGACAGCACCCTCCAGAATGCTCTCCCCAGAGGCTGAGGCTCTCAGATTTTCTCGCACAAGAGTGTACCAAGTGAAAAGAGCATAACGAGCCTCTGAGGGGGAGGTGGGTGGGTTGCATGTGAATCTATGAAAGATACCAATACTGGAGAACCACAGATTACAGGTAAGTAACTATTGTTCTTCTCCAGTATTGGGGTATCTTTCATAGATTCACATGCCTGAATCAGAGTACAAAGCAGTACATCCATAATAATGCTCGTAAGATTGCACTTGTAACATAATCCTATGTACAAGAGACCTTATGCAATAACATACATAGAAGTTCCAAAGTATGCATATATGTATATATTTGTGAATAAATAAATATATATGGCAATGTTATATATATATATATATATATATATAAAATAAACATAGCTGACATCAGTCTGAGAAACAGTAAAGAGGAGGAGGGAAGAACAGAGGCTCACCTTATTTAAAAAGATTACGGAGAACCGCTTGTCCCACAGACGTATCTGCATTACTGGCAGCTTCCAAACAGTAGTGCATGGTAAAAGTGTGCGTGCTGGACCATGTTGCAGCTCTGCAGATTTGATGAAGAGGCACACCAGCAAACAAAGCAGTAGACGAGGACATTGCTCTAGTAGAGTGCGCTCTTGGAATCGTTTGTAATGGTCTTCCTGCTTGTTGATGACGGAAACAAATCGCAGCAGAAATCCAACGAGCTATGGTCTGTTTGGATATTGGTTGACCCTGGCGTATTTTTCCATAGGCCACAAATAACTGATCAGATTTACGGATGGAAGAAGTCCTTTGTAGATAGAATTTGAGACATCTTTTGATGTCAAGTGTATGCAAAGTTCTCTCCGCAGGTGATTGAGGATTAGGGAAGAAAGTTTTCAAAATGATTGGTTTGTTGAGATGGAAGTCTGAAGGTACTTTAGGCATAAAACTGGGGTTAGTGCGTAGCACTACCGAGTTCGAAGTGAATTGAAGAAAAGGCGGATTAATAGTGAAGGCTTGAATGTCACTTACCATCCTAGCTGATGTTAAAGCTAACAGCAGAGACACCTTCCAAGAGAGAAACTTCAAATCCACTCTATGAATAGGTTCAAAGGGGTGTCGTATAAGTTGTGCAAGCACCACGTTAGATGCCAGGATGGAGATGGGCGGCGGATAGGAGGAAACATCCGGAACAATCCTTTGAAGAACTGCTGAATGATCCTAGCTCAATAAAGAGAGTTGGAACCATCCTGCCGATATCTTGAAATAGCCGCTAAAAATACCTTCAGAGTAGAATGGGAAAGGCCTGATTTTGCCAAGTGCAAAAAGAATGGTAGGATCTGCTCCGGTTTTGCATGGATCGGATGAATAGCGGCAGTCTGACACCACAAGCAAAACCTCCTCCATTTAAGCCTGTACGTCTTAATAGTGGAAGGCGCACGAGCATTGGCTAAGACTTCCTTACAGTCCGCAGGAATATCTAAATGAGCGAATTCAAAGTGTTCAGGCGCCAGGCCGCTAATCTCAGAGATGCAGGGTCCGGATGACAGATCTGTCCGTTCTGGATGGACAGAAGGTTCGGTATTGGTTGAAACTGAATGGGATCGCATTCTGATAGAAGGAGGAGTTCGGTAAACCAGAACTGGCGAGGCCACCTGGGAGCAATGAGGATTAGGCGACAAGGTTCTCTCTTCATTTTCCGGAGAACCCTGGGAACCAACGGTATCGGAGGAAAAGCGTAGGCATAGATCTGTGACCAATTCATCGAAAAGGCATTCCCGCGTGACCCTTTGTGGGGAAGCCAACTTGCAAAGAATGGGCATTTGCGGTTCTGACTGGTCGCAAACAGGTCTAGATTGGGACGACCCCACGCCTGAAAAATTTGATCCAACGTTGGTTGATGTAACTCCCACTCGTGATTGGATACTATTGATCTGCTGAGGGAATCTGCCAGGACATTGGAAACTCCGGGAACATGTATCGCTGACAAGCTGATCCTGTGTCGTATCGCCCAGTGCCAAATTTGTTGGGCTTGTTGCGAGATCCGGGCAGACCTTGTTCCTCCTTGTTTGTTCAAGTAGTGCATACTTGTTGTGTTGTCTGTCCGGATTAATACTGATGCCCCCAGAATGATGGTGCGAAAGGATTTTAGGGCGAGGAAGATGGCCAGCAATTCTAGAAGGTTGATATGCCACGTTCGTTGCTGGATGTTCCACTTGCCACTGTGAGCCCTTGAAGGTGTGCTCCCCACCCCTCGAGGGATGCATCTGTAGTGATGGTGAAACTTGGAGCTTCCACTAGGAATGCGCACCCTTTTTCCACATTCTTTTTGCGAGTCCACCAGAGTAAGGCTTGTCGCATCCGGGGAGTGATGCGAATGAGATCGTTGAAGGAGCCTGAAACCTGCAACCATTGGTGGTCGAGCTCCTCTTGTAAGGGTCTCATTTTGAGACGGCAGTTGGGAAGTAAAGGAATGCATGAAGAAATCATCCCCAGAAATGACTTTAACTGTCGGACTGAAGCGTACCTTTTTGAGCGCAACAGGTGGGCAAGGCTGCAAATCTTTTGTTGCCTTTCTTTTGAGATGAATGCTTGTGTCAGTTGAGTGTCTAACGTGGCTCCCAAGAACGTTTGTCTTTGCGATGGAGCGAGATGAGACTTGTCGAGATTGATGGAGAGAGCTAGAGATTGGAAGAGGGACAAACATCTCTGAATGTGGGCGTCTGCGACCGTAAAAGAATTCGCCTTGATAAGGCAGTCGTCTAGATACGGAAAGATTTGGATCCCTTCCAGACGAAGGTGTGCAGTCACCGGTGCTAGAACCTTGGTAAATACACGGGGTGCGGAACGTAGTCCAAAGGGAAGGACCTTGAACTGGAAGTCCCTGCCAGCCACTCTGAACCGCAAGAATTTCCTGTGTCTGGGAAGAATCGGTACATGGAAATATGCGTCCTGGAGGTCGAGGGTGGCCATGTGATCTCCCGCAGAAAGTAGGTGAAGTATTTCTTGAAGCGTTAACATCCGGAAGGATAACTTCTTTAAATATTTGTTGAGGGAGCGGAGATCCAGAATGGGGCGCCATTCTCCCGATATTTTCTTGATCAGGAAGAATCTTGAATAAAACCCTGTTCCTCTTTGCAATTGAGGGACATTCTCGATCGCTCCCTTTCTTAGCATCAAATTTATTTGGGAAAAAAGCTCCTTGAGACGAGCTGGAGGTGGGCCTTTGGGAGGAGAGTTTGGAGGGATCCTTATGAACTCTAGAACATGGCCTCTGGCCACAATGTCCAGGACCCACTTGTCTGATGTTATAGCGGACCAGTTCGAGTAGAACTGGGAGATTCTCCCTCCAACTTTTAAAGGGGTAGGCGGTAGAATAGGTGGCAGGTGGCGGTTGTCACTGTTTTTTAGATGTGTCGCGTCCCCGATAGGAAGGCTTTCTCTTATTCTGTGAATAGGAGGTATTTCGTTGTCCGTAAGATTGTTGGCGTTGAGATTGGTATCGTTGACTATTCTGGAAGGACTGGTATGACCTTTGTTGGTTATATCCTCCTCGACTAGAAAAGGAGCCACGGCCCCTAGCTCCACGAAAGGGCGGCTTCCGAAATTGGAGAGTACCCAGAGATCTTGCTGTCTCGGTATCCTTCTTGATGGCTTGAAGGGCCTCATCCACATGTTGGCCAAACAGTGACTCACCATCAAACGGCATGTCAATTATCTTTGCCTGAACCTCCTGGCGAAAAGATGTTGATTTGAGCCAGCCTTGCCGTCGTAGTACTGCGGCCCCTGCTAGTTGTCTAAAACCTGTAGATGCGACATCTACGGCCGAATCTATGATCTCCGCAGAGATACGTTCTCCTTCTTGCAGTATTTTTAAAGCTTCCGATTTGGATGGTTCTGGCAACATGTCGATGTAAGGAGAGATGTCCGACCACATCTGCCTGTCGTATCGGCCTAGTATGGCCAGTGAATTAGCAGCACGGACTGTTGTTGCTGCGATGGTGGAAACTTTTTCCCAATAGTGTCCAATCGTCTGCCATCCCGATCTGGAGGAGCTGTGATTGGAGAAGATGGGTTTCTAGCTCGCCGTTGTGCCGCTTGGGCAATGACAGAATCGGCTTTTGGTTGACTTATGAGACATGCCGGTGTGTTATCTGGCACCTTATATTTTTTGTCGAGGCGAGGTAGGACCGCAGGAACAGAAGCAGGAGCCTTCATGACCTTCAATCCTTCTTGCCAAATGAAGTCAATTATTGGGATGGTCCGTACCTGCTTCCTCGTCTGATCTTTATAGTCGTATAGGAAACACTCATTCTTTTTGGTTTCCATAGGCATGAGGAACCTTTGCGTTGCCCTTTCCATCAGAAGATGAAACCCTCCGATGTCAACAGGAGGAGAATCGATGGGAGCTGGAGTTGAAGGAGACGGAGTTTGCAGCTGGTAATCGTCCCACTCCGTAAGAAGCGATCTGTCATCTAATTCTCCTTCCTCCCTATCATTGTCAGAGGTGTGAGCATCATTGGAATGATGAGAAGGCACCGGAGACGGTGGTCTGGGTGACCTCAACGCAGAAAAGGAAGTTTGAGGTACAGGTGTCGGTGGAATAGATGAAGCCGATTCAGATGGAGGGAAACGGCGATAATAATCATCCAACATGAATTGTAGATTATTTAATAGAGCCAAAGGCATTTGCGCCGTTGGAATCGCATCTGGAGCTGGACCAACAGTCACTGGGGGAGGATCGTCATCCTGATCGTCCTCCTGATATTTGATGAATAATTCTGATGGGCTCCTGGCAGTGCGAAATCTGTGATCGTCCTCAGATTCCTCATCATCCTCCCCATAATCTAGTAATTGTTCAGGTAATTCTAGAGGTACCTTAGTAGGGGAAATATGCAGTGGAGAGAGGTTCTCCAATGAAGAACCACGTCTATGCAGCAAAGAAGATGCTGTTGTCAGTGGTGGTAATTGCACCTGTGTCGTAGACGGTGCAGAGGGCGCCGTTGCTGCAGTCGCTGACCAAACCTGCAATTCTGTACAAGCAGATAATTGTAGCGTCGACAAGGGAGCCGTCGACGGAGTCGTCGTCGATGGAGCCGGTGTAAATGAAGTAACCGACGACGAGGCAGTCGTCGACGACGAGGCAGTCTTCGACGACGAGGCAGTCTTCGTCGACGAGGTAGTCTTCGACGACGAGGCGGTCGTCGACGAGGCGATCGTCGACGGGAGTTTTCTACTCTTCGTCGTCGACGGGACGTCGACGGTAGATCTAATTTCCGTCGTCAACGAGATTGGCTTCACGGAGACAGAAACCAGCGTCGACGGTGATGACGCCGACGACATGATCATCTGTGGTCTCGGCGACGAGAAGGTGGCAGTCGACGTCGTTGTAGCGTCGACGGTAAGTATCGTCGACGAAGTCTTCGTCGATGCCGTCGACGACGGTACCTTTTTCTGAGGTAAAATCTTCTCAGGAAAGCGTTTTGAAGCCAGAGACTTCGCAGTTTTTCTCGGGGGGGTAGTATGCAGAGGCTTACTTGTAGAAGGTGGAGGAGCCTTTTTTGAGGAGGAAGGCAATTCAGCACCCTTAGAGGAATGCTGTTTTCTCGACACCTTAGCCCCAGGAGAAGACAAGACCTCCTCAGCAATCCTCTTCCTAGAGGACGCAGTAGAGCCCGAGGCAATACTCCCCACATCAGATAAGGGGCTGTCTTGATCCTTGATCTTCTGTAGCCACAGAAGTAGACGTCCCTCTCTGAGAGTTTTTTGAGGGAAGGTCCTACAGATCTTGCAGTCCCTCACCTGGTGATCCGGATACAGGCAATAAATGCATTTCTTGTGGGGGGTCTTCTGAAAACAGCCGGAGCTTCCCACAAGACTCACAAGGTCGAAAGAGAGATCTTTTAGATGAAGACATCCTGAAATGAAGTAATTTGTGAAGAAATAGAAAAGTACTGAGCAGAGCTCAGGGAGACTCCCTTCACACGACGTGCGGTAGAAAATCTGAGAGCCTCAGCCTCTGGGGAGAGCATTCTGGAGGGTGCTGTCGCCTGATTGGCTGCAGTTTGGACTGTTTATAATGACTTGGACAAGTCATAAATGTGGAAGTTTCTTCCCCTGTAGTTTCTATCTACTTCACTTCCTGGTTCTATGTATTACCTATATTATGGTTATTATGTGCATAATTATTGCTTTTTATGTACCGTGGGACTCCCACTCCGACGACGGGGAATGATTCAGGCATGTGAATCTATGAAAGATACCCCAATACTGGAGAACTATCACATCTCCCTCACTGGCAAATGACAAACACCTATGTACATACACAATAACAATACTCTCCAGTTGCTTGTCTTTGTCATTGAAGGTGTTGTTATAAAGTGACAGGTTTGACTTACATCACGCGCAAGCCACTGCTTAGGAAAGTAATAGAACTGATATTCTGGTGCAAGTAATTGCATCCTATTTTGAGCTTTGAGAACCCCCCCACCTCCCCCCCTCCAGGTTGGCAGACAAGGAACTAATTTATTGAATGCTTCTGGATGGACCCAAGGGTCTATGAATCTGTTCCCAATTTGGCCGCCATTAGGCTCTTCATAGCTTTTTTCAGATTATCCTCTGGCAGGAACTTGAACAACTTCACCAGCTATTACCACTGCTTTCTGTCATACTTGGTGAGAAGTGACCCTTCCTTCAACGATCTCATTGTGAGGGTGCAGTCCTGGAAATCTTCCTGTCATTCTTTCCAGTTTCCTGCTGTGCTTCTGTAAGGGCACAGCAATGCAAGGGAAATGAGCACCAGGCATGTCAGGACGAAAAAGTGGTCCTATATTTCTTGTCCTGCTTTAAGGTAACTGCTTGCACTGAGATGAGGTTTCTGAATAGGGGTTTTCCTTCCTCTAAAAGTAGTGGTATTAACAATGTTTTCTCTGGTTCATTTACCAATATAAAGATGAAGACTAGAACTGTAGCCTCCAAATGCATGGCCTGGCCAAACTCGGCTGGCACTGCCTATCAATGTCTTATAGGACACTGTGTCTTCAGACAGTGATGAGGTCTGGGGTAATATGATAGGAAAGTCCTCGAGGGAGAGTATTCATCGCACAGACACTGCAGGCTCCTCCTATGCCTTCACAGTGGCTGTGCTCACCCACATCGCAAGTCCAGTGGGACAGTTGTGTATTCCTTCAATGGTTGGCTTGGTCCATACCTAGGCCTCTGATCATCAGGAGCTTTGTTCTAGTATTCCCTGAGGATCTCTTCAGCAATCTGATGCATTCCTCAGACATACTTCGTTCCTTAAAAAGGTACTTCTCCTCACGCTGGGATGAACATATCTCTCTCTCTCTCCATCAAGCCTAGCATCTCTTTTCCCTTCAGCATAGCTACTTCTTTATCTTGAATGCTATTTTCCCATGCATGGGGTTTGTTCGCTTGAACCTAGCTATTGAGAAGCAAGCGCAAAATGTTTGGGGGTGGGGGAATAAACTTTGAGATTTATAATCATTTACAATGAGACTGGATAGTTACTATATATCGTAGGTACTATTGTGCAGTGAGGTAGTGATAAGAGGTGTGTACTGAGCTCCATTTTGAACTGCAGGAATGTACAAAAAGTCTTGATGCTGAAAAGAATACTGCTCCAAATTCTGGGTGCGTGGAAAAGGCCTGCATTCTGTTTTTTCTCTCTGTGATTCTGTGTGTCAAATCTGCCATATCATGGTTCCTTCAGTGTTAGGGTGACGTGGTCAAACTTTAAACGGCTCTTGATGAGATGTGCTATTGCGTGAAAGAGGTCTTTCAGGGGCATTAACTGGGATCAGTAGGTAAGTACCTGGATTGAAAAACTTGTTCTTGTACTGTGCAAGGTGATTAATCTTCTGGGTGTAGAATCTTAGTCTCAGTTTCTCATAATCAATCAAATAATAGGATCATGAACGCTCTGAAAAATCATCATCCACTGAGGTCATAAGGCGGTTTTCTTGTTTTTTTTCTCCATCTTGAATGGTAGTTTTGGGTGTACCAAACAGAATAGAAATTGCATGTATATCTTGTTCAGCATGTTTTGCTCTGGCTTGTTGACTCAAGTGTAGTCATTACATTTGTATAGCTATAGTCCTATTGGTCACCAGAGTTCGGTCCTTACTGATTTTCTAATTAGGTTGACGGATCAGGAATGTGTCAAAAGCTACTGAGGCTTTGCGTAGGATTGATTAGGAGGCAGGGGTTGTTTTGGCCAGTGATTTTAGGGGATTTGGGGAGGGAGGGGGGGAGAGGGGAGGTTGTCAACTACATGAAGGGTGTAAGTTTCCATGCTGCAGCATGTTCTGAAGCAATTTTCATAATGTTGTAGGTGAAATATTGTTGCTGATCTGATCTTGTAACTGAATGTAGATTGTGGTGTCAATGATTTTTCTGATGAGGGGCAAGTGAATGATGGTAATTGGCACGATGATCTGGGTTCAGAGTGGACATTTTCAGCACAGGGAGGATATGTCCATCTTGAGGTTGCCTGGGAAGAACTCTTAGCTTAAGCATACTGAATAAGGGCAGGCCAACTGCTACGTAAAGGAATTTCATGAACCCTGAAGAATCGGAAAGAAAGTCTTCAGGACAATTGGTTAATTCAAATGAAAATCCGTTGGGACTTTAGGGATTGGTTCATAGAACCACATCTATTAGCCTTGATTAATCTTCACAAAGGCAATATGGAATTTCTAACGTGGAAAATGGCAATAATAGTGGATTTGACATTGGCAAGAAGAGTTAGTGAAATGAGGCCTCCACAATTAAAGAACCATTTAGGCAGGTCAAGGATAATACGAACCAATCCCAAATTTATCCCTAAAGTCCCAACGTATTTTCATTTGAATGAACCAATTGTCCAGAAGATTTTCTTTCCGAATCTTCAGTGTGCTGCCAAAAGATCCTTGCATACATTGGACATTAAAACATGCCTGAAATTCTATTTACAAAAGACAAGTCAATTCAGGAATACAGACCAGTTGCATATGGAAACCATCCAAAGGTTTTTCCAGTTTCCAAGCAGGGTATTGCTCAATGGATTTCAGTGTCTATCCAGCTTTGTCACAATAAGGCTGGAAGACCTTTAACAGACAAGGTACAAACACACTCTACCAGAGCGATCTCTACGACTACTGCTCTTTTTGCTGTTGTATCTCTTGAGGAAATATGTATAGCGGCACATGTTTACACAACACTACTGCATGGAGTCGTCGGGGCAGAGTGATACGGCTGTGGGACAAGCAGTGTTGCATCATTTATTCCAATAAGGTGAGCCTTTGCCTATTTTATTATCCCACCATTTGCTATTGTGTCATTGTAATTATGATTGTGCATGTGTTCTAAACTACAGTTATTCTGATTCAAGGATGTGAATCTATGAAAGATCAAATACTGGAGAAGAAAATAAGTAACTTACCTGTAACTGTAATTCTCCAGTATTGCCATCTTTCACAGATTCACATGCGACCCACCCTCTGCCCTGTAGAGGCTCCCCTTATTCTTATGGGATTATTGTATTTCCCCAAAAGTGCTTGAAAATCTGAGGGAGTGAAGCCTCTGTGAGGAGGGCTGAAGTTTGGTTCTTAATAAATGATGTGGATACGTTACTGAACAGAATACTTTCTAGCCATTATAGGCTATGTATATTATACTCTACTGCTTCCAATTATACCATAGGACTCTCACTTCGATGACGGGGAATGATTCAAGCATGTGAATCTATTAAAGAGGCAATTCTACTCAATTTGCATTGACTCCGCCAAAAACAATGCCAAAGAAATGTTTGCAATTGTCCAGAGTTTTACGTCCCCTGCTGCTCAATCCAGGGCGTCTCCTTCCACAGACGCCTGGTGCGAGAATCTCTCTAATTTCTTCAGGGATAAAATCCTTTACATTCAGGCGGCTTTTTCCTCCTGTGACAATGGTATTGGGGCAGCTTTGGTGTCACCACCTGATGACCCCAATCATTCCTTGCACGCTTTTAGGCCCGTGGACCTCCCTGATTCCCTCAAAATTCTTATGGGCCTGAAGTCGGGCTCGCCCTCGGACCCTTGTCCGGCCAGATTGTTGGCAGCAGTTGCTGAGACTATTAATATTGAAGTGAATAGCATCATCAATCTGTCTCTTCAGGTAGCCTGCGCTCCAGAGGTCTGGAAGCAGGCCACGATTTTGCCTCTTTTAAAAAAGTCATCGCTCGACCCACCTTAGCCCAGTGAATTACCGCCCCCATCTCCCTCCTGCCTGGCTTGGCCAAGGTGTGCGAGAAGGTGGTGAACAAACAACTCACTGAGTTTGTTGAGAGGGAGGGCCTGCTGCACCCAGCCCAGTCAGGGTTTAGGGCCTCCCACAGTACCGAGTCTGCCCTGGTGGAGGTCTCGGAGGCAATTAGGGAGTGTCTGGACGCCGGCGGGAGGGCAGCATTAATTTTGCTCGACCTGTCGACAGCGTTCGACACGGTCCCGCACTCTCTCCTCCTCTTGCGTCTAACCGAGAACGGTGTGTCGGGCACTGTTTGGGGCTTGCTCAGGTCCTTCTTGGAAGGACTGGCTCAGCAGATCTGGCTTCCACCGTCCTCTTCTTCTCCCCAGTTAGTGACCACTGGAGTTCCCCAGGGGTCCTCCCTTAGTCCCCTTCTTTTTAACATTTATGTTACACCTCTGGTGTATCTGGCAGAGGACCTTGGGGCTAAGGTTATGGCTTACGCTGATGACACCCAGCTTCTCTTTACTTGGGATAAGAATGTGGACTGTCTCCTCTGCTCAACACTGCTTGTCTTCTATTTTTAATTGGCTAGCCGCTGCGCAACTCAAGTGCAATGAAGAGAAGTCGGAGATTCTCCTTTTTGGAAACTTTCCTTCCAATTTTAAGGAAACTCTTTGGCCGCCTGAGTTCCCTCTTCCCATTTCAACAGGGAAGCCCGCCAAGAACCTGGGGGTGTGGTTTGAGGAGAACCTTTCCTTTTCTACTCAGATCAGGAAACTTGCTGGGACCTGCTTTGGTCTTTTGAAAACCTTAAGGAAGTTTCTCCCTCTCCTGCCTAGGGCGGCGAAAGAAACTGTCATCTGCGCCCTTATTCTGTCTCGGCTGGACTACGACAACGCCCTTTACGTTGGCATCCCGGGCTATCTGCTAAAAAAGCTCCAGGTGGTCCAAAATGCGGCAGCCAGACTTCTTCTTGAGATTCCCTCCAGGATTAGCGTGAGATCTCACTTAGGCTCTCTGAACTGGCTTCCCGTAGCCGAACGGGTCAAATTTAAATCTTTAGTTATGGCCCATCGCGCTCTTCATGGTCATGGCCCTATCTACCTGCAAAAATGCTTTTCTTTTTATGCTCCAGCGCGACACTTGCGTTCCATGTTCCAGTGCCTCGCCCAGGTCCCTCGCTTTAAATGTCAGAGGCTTGGAGTCAGCTCTCTTGCCCGGAAAGCTGCCGTTGCATTGAACGCTCTTCCTTTCGCTCTTCGGAACATTCAGGACCCGTTGATTTTCAAGAAGAACCTGAAAACACATCTCTTTGTTTAATACCAGACTTTGCCCCTCATTGCCTCGCGCCGGGACACTCCTGAGTATTTGTGCGCGTTACAATTCAAAATAACATAACATAACATACTGGAGAACAAAAAACTTAACAAAATTTCAATGCAGCCTATTAGTCATTATTTTTCGGAAAATAACCCCCAAAGCATGGGGTCTGTCTCCAAGAAACAAAAAGAAAATTTCCTGATGCACAGGGAATTTTTTCCTTCAAAATCCGGGACATTTCTGCTTTTCCATGTCAAGACCAACTTTACCTGCATGGTGGGCCCAGGCAGGCAAAATGTGAACAATAGATATCCTCAGCTATCAAAGGGATATTCTCTATGGACTTTAGCTCAGGGAATCTGGACATGTCAGGTCCTTCTGAATTCAACATGTGGAATTCCCTGGCCTTCGAAGATGACACACAAAATATCACTCAGCACCCGCAAATGCTATTCTAAAAGCTGAGCCCACCAGCTTGTCAAATCTGGAGACTTGGGAGATGCACAGTAGTCAAGAGTAATCCTCCTTCTCTTCCAGGGGATATTCATCAATAGTCATAAGCACTGAATAGACCCGCCCACGTGCGGGGACCCCGGAGCATTAACAATAATATATGCATATATAACCATATATATAAGATATATATATATATATAATAATATGCATATATCTACAATATACACACATGTATATAAATATGCAGCCCCAAATTCAAAACTAGGCTCAAATATGCCAATATTGCATTGTATTTTTCATTTGAAAAGCATCACATAAAAACAACATTTCCAAAATATAGAGAAATGTACTCTCAACTTGTTTGAAAAACACACAGCCTTTATTTTCATAGAAAAAGGCAAGGTGATAGCAGGCAGATTAGCCTAGAAGGCTGCATATAGAACACACAGAGAAAAAACTGGCGCCGTGCCTTCAAGACCTCCAGAACTTCCAGGCTCCCATCATGCCCCACAGGTGACAGTTAGGTCAGATCTTTTTTCCGGCTCCTTCTGTGAGGATCCTGGAACATTGAGCTCGTCAGTTAGTGTTTTTTATTTCACTAATTGGTCTTTTGAAGTGAGATTTTTCTGTCTTCACTCAACGTTTTTAGAACTTATTGTACTATTTCCATAATTTTTTCTGACTTTCCAGCTATTTTTACTGTCAGAATGTCAGCCTTATCCTGTGGGAAGAAAATGGCTAAGTCAGATCCGCACTCGGTCTGCATTTTGTGCTTACCATCTACACACAGGCCTGATAATTGCTACTATTGCCAGCAGTTTTCAAGAAGAACCCTTCGCGAAAGGGCGAAGATTAAGCTGCATGCCATGCACGAGACAGGAAAGGAGTCGGTAAGTGGCAGAGAAGGACACCCCTCTAAAGAGCCCTCCTCTCAAAGAAGATCAGAGCACAAGAAAAAGGGAGACAAACGACATCGGTCAAATTCACCGTTGAGGGAATGGTCGATGTTGAAAATACACGTGCTCTTCTTCAGCGTCGAAATCTCCGGTGCCGAGATCGACGCCAAAGACTGTATCGCCATCGAAGTCTCCAGGTACGGCTAAGACTTCTCACCGACCGACGTCGACACCCTTTCGCAGGCGGTCCAAGTCTGGCGCGCCTATGATGGTGGAAGGCAGACGCTTGACGTCGAAGACACAACGGCCGCAGGTGAGGTCGCTGTCGAGAACCTCGGCGCCGATGTCGGGAACACTACCGACGTCGAAGGTACCCAGAACATCGACGCTAAGCCCGGCGCAGAAGACTCTGGCGTCGGTAAGCATGGCTCATGGCCGATCGACTGCTTCGTCGCCCACGGCAGGGAGAGCATCACCGTCGAGGAGGTCGACATCGAGGTAGTCGCCTTTGACATCGAGAAGAAGGTAATCTTCGACGTCGAGGGGGTCGCCGTTGAGGAGGTCGACGTCGAGACCTGCTTTCACCCATAGGTCGCCACTGCGCCAGAGACTGAGAATAGATCGTTCACCAGCATCGAGGGATCCGTCGATGTCGAGGGAGATCCACAATCTGACTACTAAAGGTCGAGGAGTGCTTCATCCTCTCCGGAACTACGAATTGTTCAGGTCACGCCGGAGGGCTCTCCGGCTCCAGAGCACCAAACGCCTCCTACTAACCTCTCCCCGAGATGGTTAGAGAGTATAAAGGACTGGAGGATGCGGAAAGTTACCCCTGGATCAGAATACTCTCAGATATACTCGCCTTCTCATTCTCCTGATAGGCAAGTGCGACATTCCACTCCTCAGAAGTCTACAACCTCAAGGAGACACAGATCAAGATCTCCCCTTCGTCGCTCCAGGTCAAAATCTAGACATCGTTCGCCTAGAGAGTGAAGACACAAGTCTACTTCATCGAAAGCTGATTACTCTCCAACTTTGTCATCCACCCCACCAACTAGAGTATCGCCAGTGGATGATATTGTCACATTCAATGAGGTACTGTGTAGAGGGGCTTCGAAGCTCAACATCGAAATACCTACAGCTGCCCCATTGACATCTGTGATATTTGAGACTCTGCATCACAGGTCCTCCACTAGACCTCTTCTTCCTTTGGTGCCTGGGTTGCTAGAACCGGCTTTCCATACCTTCCTGACGTACAAGTTACTTACCTTCGGTAACGATGTATCTGGTAGAGACGATTCTAGCCGCAGATTCCTTAACGTAGAATTATCCCCAGGCGTGAGACTGGATCCGGAAAATGTTTGCCACAGTATCCCTGCGCGCCGGGGGGGGAGGGGGAGGGGCGGCACCACACGACTCCGCCCTGACGCTGTCCGCGGACGTGACGTCAGCGAGGTCACATAAGTCCCACCCCGGCGCGCTGACGGCAGTTTTCCTCGGAGAACTTTTCCGCGCCACAACGCGGAGCCATCACAAACAAAACTGGGAAAGTATGGGAACAGTGTGCGAAAAAATCAGTGAAACAGAAAGGGAAGAAGCGAATGGTGAAGGACAGCACCATGAGGGACAGTGCCAGGCACTGTGTTACTGCAAGGCATGGAAGGGAAAGAGCAGAGCACCGCTTCTGAGAAGCAACCCTGCAAAGCGAAGGCGATATCCACCCTGGAGGCAGAAAAACATGTGAAAAAAAATGCCATAACAGACGACAGAAAGTCTGCAACCACAATCTATAACAGTGAAGGGCAACAAGCCGGAACAGATGAGTAACGATAAATGACCCCAAGACAACACCATCAAGGAGTGTCGTATCCCCTGTAAAGAGCTAAGGGCTGAGGCACAGCCAAGAGACCCCAACCCAGAGGACTGCAGAGGAGTCAGAAACCCCAAGCAATGAGAAAGGGAGAAGAGTATGAGTAGGCCCCACACTGGAAGAACCAGGGTGGAGGGATGCAGAAGTACACGTAAACCCACCGTCCAAGTACCAGAAAGGAAGGGGTGGAACAAAGAAACAGAACGAAGCAGCCCGCCAGGGAGGAAGTGAAAGAGGAGACTCGCAGAAGACAAGCCACCCGAAGGGAGGCGAGTGCAGAAGACCAAACTGAAGGTCCTCGCAGAACGGGGAGGAAGGGCGGGCCGTGAAGGAATCTGCGGCTAGAATCGTCTCTACCAGATACATCATTACCGAAGGTAAGTAACTTGTACATCTGATAGAGACTACTAGCCGCAGATTCCTTAACGTAGAATAGATACCCTAAGCCATACCCAGAGGGGAGGAGGGTCTGCGAGAGAATCTCACCAGCTTGGAAGAACACAGGGCCCCAACAGGGGATGTGTCACGGGGACAGGAAGGACTGCCCAGCCCCCACCAAGCAGAAGTAAAGAAGAACAAGGAGAAGGGAAGGCCAGGATACCACAAGCCTACCCGAGGGGCCAAGGGCGTCCACCAGAGAACCCGGAGGGACAGACGGCACCAAGAGAGTACCAAAAGAAGAAAAGAACCACCCGCAAAATCCAAGGAGAAGAGGTGGAAACGGAGGCCGAGCCCGCCTCAGGAGCAGGAACGGCCCCACAGCCGAGAAGCGCAGACGTGAGAAGGAAGACACAGTCGCGCAAAGCCCCAGCAGAGCGACGGACAGGAGCACACGCCGAGGCCCACAGGGGTGGACCATAACGTCCATGCGTGCGCAGCAGGCAGCCGGTACATACTATGAAGTAGTGTGCCCAGAACAAGCCAAGCGCAAGACCAGGACCGAGGCAAGGGAACCCCAGAACAAGCCCCAGAGAAGGACCGTCCCAGTGGCACAACCCAGCCCACGAAGAGAAGTGGGACCGGCCAAAAGAAAGATAGGAGAAGCGAGAAATATGTAGCACAGACCTAAAGCCGTCAACCAGAACACAGGAGAACACCAGGAATATCCTGGCCCCCCTGGAACACAAGATAGAGGACCAGGCCGAACGTCGGATAATAAGGTGGAAACACCAAGACACAACGCCGTAGACGGCATGACAAAAGTCGGTCTGGCGATCCAGAGGCGGAAGAGGGAAGGCAAAACGCACAGACGCAGATATCCCGCAGGAACAAAGGGCAAAACGTACGACAGGCAAGCCCTGTAGAAGAAGGATCGAAACACCATCGGATACTGAGCAGGACAGAACCTGGAGCAGCGGAAGCTGCGCTAAGGCTGAAGAAAAAGACCGCACCAAGCGGAATACAGTGACGCCAGGAAACGCGAGGAACCCGAGAAGGGATCCACACCCGCCCAGCTTAGGACAGAGCTATACAATAGCCAATAAGTACCCCACCTAGGGTATGACACGGCCCAAAACAAAACAGGGGAACACCTCTTAGGGAAAACCCGCAGCAGAGTTCAAGAACAGAAAGACCTGTGGGTATCACCACAGACCGCTTACCAATCAGCCAAAAAGGAATACACAGATGGTCCAAGCTGAGGACCCATACGGCTTCACTAACAGCCAAAAAACACACCCCACAAAAGCTAAAGGGCTGTACCCGCAGCCAAAAGTACAGAGGGGCCAACTGAAGGCATTCCCAGCCACACACAGCACACAGAGGGGCCAACCGAAACACTAGGCCCAAAGAGAAAGGTGGGATAAACGCCTCCCATAAGACACCTGAGGACCGACAAGCCGAAGCTTACGGAGGGGGAGGAGGACGGAGCCCCGCAAGGAGTTGCTGAATAGCCGAGTCCGCGTGGGTGTTAAATAAAAGAATCCCATCAAAGGGCAGGTCAACAAGACGCTCCCGAATATTCTCGGGAAAGACGCTATCCCGCAACCAAGCATGGCGGCGGAGGGCCACAGAACTCGCCATAGCGCGGGCGAGAGAATCAGAGACATCCAAGGCCGAACGGAGAATAAAGGCAGCTAACTCCCGACCATCCAGCACATGGTGCCGCAGATCAGCGCGGACACCTTCGTGGGAGGCGCGAGACAGAAGGGACTCCGCGGAATCCCATAGGTCAGAGGTAGCCCTGGCCACCACACAAAGTGTGTTGAGCGCGCGCAGAGCAGCACTAGTGGAAGCGAAAATGTTACGCCCCCAGGAGTCCAACCACCGGGCCTTCCGTGACGGAGGGAGCAACACCGAAGGCAAGGAAGGGAAAGCAGTCTGCAGGACAGGGCCCTGGGCAGATGGGTGGGAAAAAAGGCAGACTGGATCGTGAGGGGCAGGACGGAGGCGGTGGAGGAGCGGCTGAGGCACCGGATCCCCCGTAGCAGGACACCCCCAGACCCCCAGAAGAGAGTTGTGGAGCGAAGCTTCAAACGGAAGAAGCGGATCCCCTCCACCAGAGCCCTGGTGGAGAACCTCCAACAAGTGATCCGTTGGGAGTGGAGGAACCGGGTTGCCCATTTGCAAAATGCCGGTGACCGTGGAGATGGCCCGGACAAAGGCTACACTCGCCTCTGTAGGGCAACGTGGGGGAGAGAGCAACTCTTCCGTGGGCGAAGGCTGCAAACTAAGCCGCCCGTCCCCGTGCCCTGCCGGAGGAAGAAACGGCCAGCCCCTGTAGGATGGAGGACCCACGGACGAGTGAGGTGCCTGAGGGGTCTCCGGAGAAGGCGGAGAAGCATGCGGGGCAACCAACTGCAAGGTGCGGAAGAGCGGGTCCGGGGGCTGTAGACACGGAGACGGCATAGAACCCGCCCCGGAAGCCGCCGGGGAAAAGGCAACGATGCGGCGTCCAGTCTCCGGTGAAGAGGAGACAAGGAGCTGACAACCCTCCGGAGAGGAAGAGTCGACGCTCCGACGCCGGGACGGCGCCGGAGAGTCCGCCATGGGCACCGGTGTGTCCTCGATCGGCGACGAAGTGTCCACCAGGGGAGCCGAGTCGACCTCCACCACCACATGCATCCTAGGAGAAAGGGGCGGGGTCGGAGCCGAAGTGGCCAATGAATGGCGCTGAAAAGGTGCCGGCTCGACCTCCGGTAAGACAGCCGTCTGCCCAGAGGACCGAGGGGGACTCGGGGACGAGCCGTGAGTCCCGGCGACCTCCTGTGACACCACAGGGAACCCCGCGGGGTTTTGCGGCGAGGCAGGGACGCCGTGGGCCGAAGAGGGGAACCCCGTAGGGCCGCACCTCGACGACACCACACCTCCAAAACCTGAAGCCGAACGCGTCGGCGCCGGGGGCGAATCCGCCGGCGAGTCCGCGGAAGGCCCCGCGCATGGCGAGGGATCCGCGGACGTCTCAGAAAGAGGAGGGGGGCCCAAAGAAGCCCGCAGAGCCGTAGCATAGGCCTTCATTTGGGCCCTTGTCGCCCCAACGCCAGGAAACGGCGGATAGGGTGGCGACGGGCGAGGGCGCACGTCCCGAGAGGAACCCGCGCCCTCAGCAGAATGAGGACAGGGCCTCGGTGACAAGCTGCAAGACTTACCGGCGGACGAGCGACGCCCGTGGGGCCTCGGTGAAGGACGATGCCGCAACCGGAATCGGCGGCTTCTGGACCCTTCCGAGGTAGGGGACGGACGCGGTGACGAGACCGATCTGGACAAGCGGGCCGAAAGCAACTTCATGCGGCGCTCCCGCCGGGACTTCGGCTTGAGATGCTGACAAGCGTCGCAGTCCGTAGAATCATGGTGCTCGCCCAAACACCACATACAAATAGGGTGAGGGTCCGTCGCCGACATCTGACGCGTACAAGAAGCACACGTCTTGAAACCCGAAGGCATTGCACATTCCCAACGCAAGGGCGGTAAAAGAGGCCTGAAAACAGGTCAAGGGAACTCACTCCGGATCCGCGTTGCACGCGGAAAAGAAGGAAACTGCCGTCAGCGCGCCGGGGTGGGACTTATGTGACTTCGCTGACGTCATGTCCGCGGACAGCGTCAGGGCGGAGTCGTGTGGTGCCGCCCCCCCCGGCGCGCAGGGATGCTGTGGCAAAAATGTTCCGGATCCAGTCTCACGCCTGGGGATAATTCTACGTTAAGGAATCTGCGGCTAGTAGTCTCTATCAGATGCCGGCTTCAGTGGGAGTGGCTCCTTCTAGAATACTAAAGAAGTACAGAGCCCCAGTACAGGACCCTCTTTTTCTGAGGTCTGACCCACCACCAGACTCTGTCATTGTATCAGCAGCCAGGAAGGGTCACATGGGGGCCTCCTCATCTGCTGTTCCCCCTGACAAAGACAACAAAGCCATGGACTTCATTGGGAAGAGAATGTGCAACACCTCAGCTTCCTATATGAAGTTGGCCAGCGCTTCTGCTCTGCTAGGTCAATATGACCGTTCACTGTGGGACGCTCTTTCACGTTTTCTTGAAAAATTGCCAAAGGAAGACCGGCAAGATTTTCAGGAGATTCTGCACGAAAGAGGGCTTGTGGCGAATCAAGTCATCAGTGCTGCAGACCTTGCTGCCCATGGTTATTCACATGGCATCTGCGCTATGAGATCCTCATGGCTGAGACTCACGGGCTTGAAACCAGAGGCCCAACACAGGATTCTCAACCTCCCCTTCAATGGCTCATCTCTCTTTGTCTCTCATGCGGACGATGAGATGTCAAGGATGAAATCCGAACTGGACACCTTGAAGGCGGTTGGTCTGGAGAAAAGAAGGGATTTCCGACATCGCTACCGACCCTATGATCGTCGTCAGTACCAGCAGAGGGTTCAAGCCCCTCATTGGTCCTCGCAGCAACACCATGCAAGATCACATTTCCACCAGCGACGACCTGGTAGAGGAAGAGGGGGCTCTAGGCAAACCCCCTTCTGCGGCAAAACAACAGCCGAAGCAGTGAGTTCTTACTTCCCCCAACTCTGTTACCCACTCCGGTGGGAGTAACTATATGTTTTCATTTGGAAGAGTGGATAAAAATAACGCAGGACAACTGGGAGCTCAATATTGTGCGGAATGGGTACTCAGATTCAAGTCTCCGCCACCTGTACCCCCTCGGAAAATCCCAGTCAGTTGGATAGATCTGCTGCGAGAGGAAGTCTACATCCTGCTACAAAAACATGCCATCTAAAAGGTTCCCTGGCACCAACATCGACAGGGAATCTATTCCTGCTACTTCTTGGTCTCAAAGAAAGTTCCAAACAAGGAGTTCAGGCCCATACTAGATCTCAGACTCTTAAACAAATACGTTCTCAGAGAGAGATTCAGGATGTTGGCCTTACACCAAATCATTCCACACATCCATCAAGGGGACTGGATGCGTTTCATAGACCTTCAGGATGCGTATTTTCACATCCCAATTTCTCATAAGCACCGGAAGTTTCTTCGATTCAAGGTACAATCAGACCACTTCCAGTTCAAAGTCCTTCCTGTCAGACTCAAGTCTGCTCCTCGCACCTTTTCAAAATGCATGGCGGTGGTGGCTGCCTTCCTGAGAAAACAAAAGATCTTCGTTTATCCTTACCTAGACGACTGGTTACTCAAGAGTGCCTCTCCCAGTCTCTTGCAGGATCACCTGAATTACTGAATCCAAATCTTAAACCGATTGGGACTGTGTGTAAACTTCAAAAAATCTATCCTCCACCCTACTCAGAGGATTCACTACTTGGGCGCTACGCTAGACGCGACAAAAACAAGAGCGTTTCCTTCGGAGGAGAGACTATTATCAATCCTCACAAAGGTCGCACTCTTCTGAGAACACCTCATCCAACGGCCAGGCAGGTGTCATCTCTGCTAGGCTCGATGGCGTCATGCATATTCATTGTCCCGAATGCCAGGTTACAGATGAGACCCTTACAACAAGCTCTAGAGGACCAATGGTCTCAAGTTCCCAACTGCTGGGAGGACACAGTAACTCTCCCTCACGCAGTTCAAATCTCAATAAAATGGTGGATGCAACGGTCTCATCTTCTGAAAGGCGTTCCTTTCCACCAGCAAATTCCCAAACAGAGTATAGTCACAGATGCGCCGCTTCAAGGCTGGGGCGCTCACATGGGATCTCTTCAGGTACAGGGAATGAGGTCGGAAAAGGAAAAAGCCTTACCACATCAACATGCTAGAACTCAGAGCTGTGCATCTGGCTCTCAAAGTGTTCTTTCCCTCTCAACCCTGTTGGTTCAGACGGACAACACCACAACAATGTACTACCTGAACAAACAGGGAGGGACCAGATCCAGACCTCTGTCTCTGGAGGCTCAAGCAATTTGGAAATGGCTATTGGTGAGGAACATGTCCATATCTGCAGTTCACCTTCCAGGCGCCCTCAATGTACAGGCGGACGACCTAAGCTGAAACTTCATCGAAGCACACGACTGGGTGCTAAAAGACGAAATAGCACAAGACATCGGCTAATTTGCAGACGCGGCAAACACAAAATGCCGCGCCTTCAACCAGGCTCCAGGGGGAATGCACTACTGATCAACTGGTCAGAGAAATTACTCTACGCCTTTCCACCAGTCCCCCTCATACCACTGGTGATCAGCAAGCTCTACAAATCCAGGACAGAGATTATCCTGTTTGCACCAGAGTGGCCTTGCCAGTGGTGGTACACGGACCTGTTACACCTCACCAAGACACCACAGAGTAGGTTGCCATGCCTTCCGGATCTGTTAACCAAGTCAGGGGAGAAGGTTTTGCACCCCAACCTCCCGTCACTGAGATTGACAGCATGGCTCCTGAGTTCTTACAATTTGGTCATCTAGGCCTCTCCCAGGACTGTATGCAGGTATTAAAAGAAGCGAGAAGGCCTTCGACGAGAAAGTCATATGCTTTCAAATGGAAGCATTTTTATCTATGGTGTACAGCTAATGGTTATTTTGCCATTTCTTCTGTACTTCGCTAAAGCAGGCTTAAAGTTTTCTCTATCAGAGTACATCTGGCAGCAATTACAGCCTATAGAAAGTCTCCCACTCAGGCTTCTTTCTTTCAAATGCCAGTTGTTAAAGACTTCCTGGAAGGGCTAAAAAGGGTCTACCCACCAATTCAGTTACCTTCTCCTGCCTGGGAACTTAATGTGGTCCTTTCTAAATTAATGGGTCCCCCCTTTGAACCCATTCACAAAGCTTCTCTATAGCACCTCTCTTGGAAAGCCGCTTTTCTAGTGGCAATTACCTCTGCCCGCAGGGTAAGCAAGATTCAGGCCTTATGTTCTGCAGATTCTGATCTCGTTTTCCATGCGAATCGAGTGGTTATGAGAACTCACCCGAGTTTCCTACCTAAAGTGATCTCAGATTTTCATATTAATCAGTCTATCACTCTACCCACATCATTTCCAAATCCTACTACGCCTCCTGAGAGGGCGCTGCATTCACTTGATCTGAAAAGAGTGTTAAAATTCTATCTGGATAGAACGAAGGACATAAGAAAGTCGAACCGTCTCTTTGTTAACTATGGTCCAATGAACACTGGTTTTCCCTCTTCTAAAAGGTCCATCGCTCGATGATAGTATTTTGCATCACATTAGCCTACCAGCTAGTTCACAAACAGCTTCCTGGCAAGTCAAGGGCTCATTCTACAAGGGGTAAACCGCTACTACTGCTATGCTTATAAATGTACCTATCCAAGAGATATGTAAAGCAGCTACATGGCGGTCAGTCCACACCTTTGCCCGCCATTACTGTTTAGATTCTGATACTCAAGCGCATGCTCAGTTTGGGCAAGCATCCTTGAGGAATTTATTTGGATAATCGTATTTTTTAATATTTGGTATGCAGGTATTCGTCCGCTGGGTTCAGGCATGTGCTTGCTACTCTATTCAGTGCTTATGACTATTGTTGAGTATCCCCTGGAAGAGAAGGATAAGTTACTTACCTGTAATCCTAGTTCTTTTCCAGGGGTATACTCCTCAAAGTCATAAGCAACCCTCCCTCCTCCCCAGACGAATACCATGCCTATCACAGAATATGGTTCTTTCCTCAAGTTGTTTTCACAATGTAATACGCCGTCAAAAAGACCTGACCTGTCACCTGTGGGGCATGAAGGGAGCCTGGAGGTCAAAGGCACGCCGCCAGTTTTTTCTCTGAGTGTTCTATATGCAGCCTTCTAGTCTAATCTGCCTGCTATCACCTTGCCTTTTTCTATGAAAATATAGCCTGTGTTTTTTCAAACAAGTTGAGAGTACATTTCTCTATATTTTGGAAATGTTGTTTTTATGTGATGCTTTTCAAATGAAAAATACAATGCAATATTGGCATATTTGAGCCTAGGTTTGAATTTGGGGCTGCATATTTATATAAATGTGTGTATATTGTAGATATATACATATTATTATATATATATCTTATATATATGGTTATATATGCATATATTATTGTTAATGCTCTGGGGGCCCCGCACGTGGGCAGGACTATTCAGTGCTTATGACTTTGATGAGTATACCCCTGGAAGAGAACTAGGATTACAGGTAAGTAACTTATCCTTCCAGGAGCCCAGTGGCAGATTGCCTGTACTTCCCTTGAAAGTGACTCTGGATCTGGTTCCCCATTGTTTAGTTAGGACTGTTTTGTCGTGTTGGCAGTCTTAAGAGAACAAATGCTCTAGATATCAATAGGTGGAAGGATTGTAGGGGCCATGTGGACTGTTTTAATGAGATCCTCTGGTGAATGATGTTATAATGGATATTGACCCAAGCAGACATCTCAAATTAACAGTCTGAAAAACCTATTCTTGGTGATTGATATAGATGTAGGCCTGGGTAAAGGGAAGTGATTTTTTCTCTATGGTTGATGGTCCTTTTAAAATGAAGTCACTCTCATGTGGAAAACATGTTCTAATGAAGACTACTGTGGAAAGTTTACCCAGATGTGTTGCCTATCCCTTCATCAACGCATCCGTTACTACGGCTAAGGTGGAGGGAAGTTTCGGAAGCCAAACTCCCTGGCAAAATGTTCTTCCTGATCCATGAGAGAGACAAGAGAAAGAAGAGAGGAGAGAGTGAGAGAGAGAGAGAGTGAGAGTGAGAGCGAGAGCGAGAGCGAGAGACTGGTGTTGCCGGTCAATGTAATCTTTTTTTCCAGTCATTTGGGAACACTGGACACCCAGGAGCGCCAGTAGAGGACACGTACTTCCTGGCATTGGGAAAAATAAAAATGATGTAAGTCATGTAGCCTAACACAAATGAGACCTGTTTCACTGACAAGAAAGGATTGTTCCTCAGGCGCATAATTTTAGTTAATGTGAATGACAGTCTGCCCCCTGTCAAATAAATTGAAACAATATTTCCACATATGCATTCTGTGTTGCTTCTAGGTTCTAGTTGACTTAAACATTTTGTAGCATTGATTTGGAAGAATTCCTCTCAGAGCACGTACATGTGTTTACTGGAGGTTCTGTTGAAGATTTGATGCCAGTTGTTTTTTACCAACCAATCGCTCAAGTACAGATAAACAAAGATGTCACTTTGTCTCATAAGTCGCCGCAATCACTGACATACTGTTTGAGTAACTTAAGGAGCTGACTTTAGGTGAAACAGCAAAACCATGATTTGAGAGTGACCAAGTGTCCTGCTTGAAACTTCAGGCGTATACTGTGATGCATGCATGAATGGGATGTCAAAATGTAAATCTCCTAGGTCTATGGATGCTATCCAGTCTCCCTGATGAAGGTGATGGAATATTTGGTGGAGAGCCAACATCCTGAACCTTTCTTTCTTGACCCATTTGTTGCATTACTTCAGGTATAACCTAGGTCAATATACTTGACTTGGACTTTTCCTTTTAAACAACATGTAGTATGAATAAATTGTATAGTTTTTGGATATCTATTATATCACATTTCTAAAAGAGAGATGGAACTAAGTTTTCCCCACCGTGGATGGTATGCATGATGGAGAGAAATGAAAGGGAACCAGTTTGTGTAACCATTCTTGAAAACATGAAGCACTTCATTGCATTTTCTTACCTTGTGCCACAGAGAAGATGGTTGGGAATACATCCCCTGCATTCACACCAGGGTGCTTTGCAGTGGTGGAAAATTGGAAGAGTCATTGCTTGACTTGGAACCGTGTTTGTGCACCATGGGTTAACAGAGAGAAAGAGAGAGAGACCTATTTCCTTTAGGTTTTCGTTATAATAACGTTGGTTATGTTTTCAGTCAAAATACTGCTTAATTAGGTGTGATAGGGTGGTAGTGATGGCCCGTGATCAGATTAATGCTGCCTGTACGGACTACCTGCGGCAGGGCTTTGCTCAGGTGCCATTGGAGGCTGCAAATGTTTTGGACCAGTATCTCTGGCTGGCTGCTTTGCCCAGGTTGGCTGAGCAGCACCGACAACTTCTGGGGGCCCCCTAAGGGTTGAAAGAGTTGAAGGAAGCGCTGGGGGATATGAAGGCAGGAAAGACCCGGTGAACCGATGGCCCCCTGGCGGAGCTGGATGAGGTGCTCCTGTCGGTCCTACCCGAAACATTGCTGGAAGTGTATTTGGAGCCCAGGGAGAGGAGGGTGCTGTGGCAGACGATGCAAGAGTCAACAATTGTATTATTACCTAAAGAAGGGAAGGACCCTGCCGAGCTCTCTTCGTATAGGTGTGGTCAACCTTTAGCAGGCTTTCTGCACATGACTGTCTTGTGTGGGACTGGTGGGCTTCTGGACTGAGGTGGTTGGTGCACTGTCCCATGTTATTGGGGTGACCCTGATGGGCACGGATGAGCTTTGCCTGTTGGTGGAGCTCCCCCGAATAGGACTATGGAAAAAGGCAACCTGGATGTTGGCGCTCGGCATGGTCCTGGTGAAATGACAAATAGCTATCAGCTGTAGGAGGCCCCGTGTGTCGGAAGCCTCCGCATGGAGGTGAGATCTGTTGAGTGGGCACTGGCAGATGAGCAGAATATCAAACGTACCCATAGAGATGACAGAGTGGCTGAGGATTTAGCTACCTAGGGGAGTTGATTTGAAAAGAAATGGACCCTCCAGACACTGGGTTGCTGTAATAAACTGAATGGAAATGCATACACGGTCTATGGATTATGGATAGTTAAATGGTCGACAATGTGGGAAATCGGGCCGGTGTGGTGGGGTGTTAACTGAGTCTCTCAATGGAATGATACGGAGAAGGTCTTTTAAGGGAACCGAGGGCACATGTCACACTGTTTTGCTTGCCGTGTGTTTGTTATGTTTTTCTTCAAGAACACTGCTGATGAATTAAAAAAAAAAAAAAAAGTACTGTTTAATTGATTTAGCCGACATTTTATTTTTTAAATAAATAATGTTCAGAAAATGTTGCCTTTTACAGACTTTTTTTTTTTTAGTCTGTTTTTATATGAAACATATTGTAAAATGGTGTTGTGGGGATCCTGCACATCTGCACAGATATTATACTTTCATGGCTATCAGAGCGTATCTAAGTACTTAGCAGTAACTGCAGGTTGCCAGCATTGGTATCTTTCATAGATTCACATGCATGTAAAGTTCCCCACTGTCGAACTGGGAGTCTCACGGTGAAATTTTAACAGCAGTATCAAAGAAATTGCATTGAAAACAGTACCAGCAGTCACGTTAGTAGAATAATCACCTCATTAGAAAAGCCCTGAACTACAGGAAATGGTTTTGGAGTGCACTGAAGTCCACTCTCCCCAGAGACCTCCATATTTTAGATTTCTAAATCCCTACTGTGAAAGGAAAATAAGGAGAGTCTCTAAAGGGGTAGGTCTAAATGTGAGTCTATGCAAGATACCACCGCTGTGGTATTGTAGTTAGAGGTAAGTAATTATTTTCTTCCCTAGCACTGGATCTTTTCTCCGTTCATGTGCTTTAATCAAAATAGCAAGCAGTATTTAAAATAAATGTCCAGTATTTGTAAAGCGCGAACAATTACCCGAGGGTGTCAAGGCGCTGGGGACCGTCGGGAAGATTAAGCGAGCTATTGCCCAGAGTCACATGGTGCTGGGCTAATCTGCCACCGGTGCCGGGGATCGAACCGTGAGCCACCGGGTTCCGGAGTCAGCCGCCCTGGCCGCAGCGCCACACCTCTTCCCAAAAATACAGCTGGCACCACTAATTAATCAACCTTAGGATGACCGATGAGACATACAGGTGTTTTTTCTGCTGCTCTATATTTTCTGTCCAGTCTAGGGACTATGGTTGAAACTGAAACAGGAGTCTGCATGCTCTTTACACCCCCTTTCCAGTTGAGATTGATGATAAGGATCGCCTACATCGGGTTCCTGGGTGCCTCATTAAAATCGCTGAGAAAACAATCAGTTCGCAGTCAGTCACTGGCAAGGCCAGCCATTGTGATTCCCTTTCCACTAGTAAGTGATAACGGGCAATGTCTTCCGGAGGTGAGTCAGCCAGAGGAGAGGCAGGTGCACTTGTTCCTGGGCAACGCAGTCATCCCACTCATCAGATGGTGCCACAGCAAGTTTGCAGGGCTCTCCTTCCTGAATGGACAGATCCTCCTCTGAAGAACTATATCCAAATGTTGAACTTGCTTGTGTAGAGGCAACTTTTGTGGTTGAGGCAGCAGTACTGGTGGAGCAGGTGCTGGTTGCGGTTGTCCTCACTGAGGCGGGACCATGGAACTTCTACATGAGTTGCATAATGTGGAAACCTAGTATAATATTCTTGCGTCATATGATGCAGATCATTAATAGTCTGCTGGAAACCTCACCATTGAAGGTACCTGGTAGGATGGGTCATCGTAATACTCTTCGTAATGAGGTGTCCAGAGCCCCCAGTGAGATTCCTCCCCTCATATCTGCAGTCAGCTTCTTTATGCTGCCCATACTAAAGTCATGATTATCGTTGTATTGCCATTTTAAGTGAAGCTGAGCAGGATCTGTGGCATCTGCCAAGGCTCCTTTATCCTGGGATTCACCTTCTGCGTCCAATAACTTTGCAGAAAGCTGGGAAGGTACTTTGTAAGGTGAAATGTCCTCAGGGAGCAAGGCCTTCTTGGCCGAGACCTGAGGAAATTAAACAGCCTTCTCTTAGGTGTCGAGGGTGTAGTCAACGGTAAGGTGTCAATCGTTGGAAAACAACTGGTGCAGCTGGGGTATCTACAGCTGAATTCTGTGACCAGGACAGTCAACAGCAGTAAGTACAGACAGCTGAAGTTGTCGATGAGGGAACCACCATCAACAGTCTGTCATACTGCCATTTTGAAATACACCCCAGCAGACGACTTTGAGGACCTATCCGGCTTCTTATCTGATTTTTTTCAAGGCTTTTCAGGGGGTGTCTTCTGGAAAACTTCACTTTTCAAGCTAATTTTTTCCTGTTAAATGGTCTTTTCTTTAGCTTTTTACCTTGGTTTGATGTTACTTGGACAGACTCATCCATTGACATCTGGTCACTGGCCTTCTTTCTGCAGTAACACGAAAAGACAGCCTTCCTTATCATTCAGGGACTGAGATGAAAATTTGCAGCAAATCTTCAGTTTTTCGGTTTATGCTACAGGTGAAGGCAGAAAATAGAGTATAACATATGTCAGCCACAAAAAGTCTATTTTTGCCACATAAGGCACATGCCTTGATGATGGCTCTCTTCAGTAATTCAACCATAACAGCAGAAAACGGTCTTCCAGACGAAACTCCAAAACGTAGTTGAAAATGATGCCTGAAGAGGTCAAATCTAGGTAAAAATCTGACAAACTAAGGTGATAGAAAGGTTGCTAAGCAGAGCTCCAAAAGGGACTCCCTTTCACACTATGTATGGTAGATATCTGGTTGGAGTTTGGGTCTTTCATAATGAGGGGATTGTGCCACTAAAGTGACTTTGCTTGTACCTCTTTTAAATGCCAATTCTTTGATACTGCTATTGAAAGGTCAGTGTCAGACTCAGCTCGACAAAAGAGAATGATTAAAGAAGGTGTATCAATGAAAGATCAAGTGCTGGAGAAACGCATATACTTTGGGGTATCTGTTTAAAGGTGATAAACTTAGCATAGGTCCTATCATTGATGTAATAGTTAAACAACTACAAAATAATAATTCAAATGCAAAATACCTTGGTGTTGGGTCCAGAGTTGATGATCCTGCAAGCTTGGGTACTTGACAGTTTGTTGTCATGGCTAGCTTTAAGGCAGAAGATTGAACAGAATTTATAGTCCTGGGTATATGTCGAACATTAAGAGCGTTAATAGAGTTTACAGTAGCAACAGATGATGGTACAGTTAATCGAATGTTGTTTCCAATCAGGACCTGAGCTGCGGCAGTGTTGGCAGAAGTTACTTGGAAACTTGGTATACTGCGGGGAGTTGATGTTTGGGCAATATTAGAATGCTGTAACAAGGCAGAACCAGTTGATATTAACGATGATTGATTTGTATGAACAAGAGCTGCAGTTGCAGTACTACTGAGGTGTAACCCCTTGTATAATCCTAGAAAAGAATTGACACAAAACATATATTAAGTTCACACAGCCACAATAAAATTAATGCACTTCAACCAAGAGAACTAAGATATGTGCAACTCCTCACCTGAGGCTTGAAGGACTCCATTCACTCCCACTCCAAGCACTACATCTTCCTTCATCCTAAGTGCTGTTAGCTGTTGTGAAGTAACCAAAGCTGAAGCAGCAAATTGTGCACTTACGGAATCCAATGTCCTTGAAGCAAAACCCTAAGAACAAACACAATTCCCTTAAAGTTATAAAGAGTTTAGATCATCACGTAAGAGAATATAGATGGCCCTGCCACAAAAAGAGAACTTCTCTGCCGATCATGTAACTGTCCTACATAGTTAAATTAAGACATCAATCTAAAGTGTCAAGTCTGCACAGTAAAGAACTGAACAATCAGTGGCACATACAACTGTGCAAAGCAGTGTTATATTTAAGTAGAAAAGACCAGAAAATTGTTTAATAGCTACATTTATCGCATGCAACAAGTTACTTTTGGCAGTACAACAACATTATCATTGTTATGCACCTTATGAAAATCCCATGAAAACCAAAGGAACTTGAGAATAAGGATGATATTGTTACCTGATAACTGATTGGCTTCCTGCTGCCTTGTAGAGCTTAGCATCCAATTTTCTTTAAGGCCAGATGCAGTGTGGTATATTAGTACATAGTTTAGGATCATAAGTGAGGGTATGAGAGCGCTTTTGCTAGCCATCATGCCTAAGCAAGTGAGAGGGGCAAGTTGCCCCTTCATATGATAATATCTTCTCCAGCATTATTATGGGACAGCACATTTGCCTAATTATCAGACTTAAGTTTCTGAAGCCTGTCTTTGGATACTCCATTCTAAAATAGCGTGAGGTGTGCCTTCACTGCCTGGTGGGCTTTGTTGCATGGAAGTTTAATATCTTGCTCAGGAAATTAAGATCAAAGTCAAGTATACAAGCAAGCTGATTTTGTGAATGCTATTAGCTTGTGCCTCTTGATAAACATTTATAACTTCATGTTTTATGTGATATATGAGCTCAGCTGCTTAATAAATATTATAATACATGGGATTCTGGAATTCCTGTATAAACGCAAGTGCCTACTTCCTTTATAAATCGGCTCCTTTTGACACACATAGTTGACGATTATATGAAGAGACATCAGAACACGATACAAGTTATTACCGTCGAGTTCCGAAGTCACAATGCCTGCTGCCAGAGCCAGCAGCCAAGGTGAAAGGTAGGTCAGGAAGCATAATTGAAGCAGCTGTTTAATGCAACGAAAACGAAGCGTTGCTTTTCATTTTTCTGCTCTGTTTTTCTGCTTACAGTGAAATACAGATGTAACTTTTTTTCCTGCACTCCTTAGATAATTATAGAAAAGTAAGAATCTTTCTGCATGTTTCTACACACTCCGAGCTACTGCAGTTTTTTTCTATTTTTATTCTTCGTGTTTGTAAACATGCTCTCTCCTTCATATGATGGAGCTATGCACCAAGGTTTTAAGTGGTTTGTATGAGGGGTGATGGTGTGACCAAGAATTATATGGGATAAAGTACCCCCTGTCGTACATGATAAGGATATTTCAAGCAACCTCGGAGTTCCATTACCTTATAAAGAAACTCGGCCTTCGGCCTCATTCCTTTATTTGGTAATGGAACGCCTCAGCAACTTGCAATGTCCTTATAATGTGCGGCAGGAGGTACTTTATCCATTACATTAATCTGTTTTCAAATATGCTCAAGACCTTGAGCTGCATCAACTGAGGGTGTCTATCAGTATCTTGAGCTACAGCAGTAGTTGCATGCGATTTTATTGAATAACTCATTTTCTTATTGTGGTCTCACCATAATCATACATCAAAAAGAAATGCAGACAAACGGTAGGAAGCTGGCTTTTTTTGTAGCGATAGTAGTGTAAGGGCACACCATGCAAAAAGTTCAGACAAACTTTTTATGGTTTTCAGGGCTTACTTTAATAATCCCAAGTGCTCTATTTGTGGTAATGTGGTAGAGCAGCTTAGGCTTATCAAAGGAGAGTGTTAAGCATTTGTTGTATACACAGTCAATAAATAGTTTACAATATCAATAAGAAATCCAAGACCGATCTATAAAAAATAAAGCAGATTTTTTATAAGAATTTAGACACCAAGATCTTTAGGATAACTTTAGTACAAGGGGAGATATCGATTTTAGAAGGAAAAAGAAAAATACCTTGACTAACGTTTTTTGAGGCATGCCCCTCGAACGCTATAATGTTATCCTATGGGAGAAAAACACACATAGCAAGTAGGTACTTGCAAGCGGAGTTCAGAGGTGTCCTTTGGGACTTAATGTGCTTGGGGGCAAAGTCCAAAGTACCACCAGCAGTTTTACTTTACCTGCCCTGGTGTGTCCGGGTGCAGAAGGGTGGTCGGGATGGTAGCCTCGAACACTACACCGTTAAAGTCAATGGAACCTGAAGCAAAGGCTGCAAGTGTGGACTTGGGGGCAAGTCCGGTTGAACCCAAAGGGGGGCTCAGGTCGTGGGAACCCCTAGGCCAAGGGGATGCAGTCATAAGTCGTGGACCCGGGCTGTGGAGCTCAAGTGCAGACGTGCTTGGCTAGATGGCCACTTGAGTTTGAGGCTCTCACAGTTGTTGGTATACCTGCAGAGGGGAGAAAAACAAGGCAGCAGGCCACTCTGGTCGTGGGTCTCGTCTGTCTTGATGTCCCGCGACATGCAGGAGGCTTCCAATACAGAGGTGTCTGGGCTGGATGCGAAACAAGCCTTGGCTGCTGCAAGTGCTCGGTACTCAGGGTATTGGTGGTAGGGGGGCTCCTAGAGGGTCTAGCTCCTCGACACTCGGCTGAGAGACGGGGCTGATCTCCTAGAGCCACAAAGACATCCTCCTGACATGATGCTCCCTCGGTGGACCCGATGGCTAGCAACACGGTGAAACGGACAGATGTGGTAGGTGCCTGCGGATGCAGGAGGATGGCTCCTCAACCCCAAGGGAGATGATACCTGGTTGTCGAAGTGCTGGACAGTCTTTCTACTGTTGGGGAGGACGCACCGCCACAGGACGAGTTGGGTCTTTGCAACTGTTAAGGAGCAAGCAGCAAGGCAGGGTTTGGTGCCTGGTTCTGTGCAGGTCCTTGCTTCTCACGGGGTCATCTCTTCTTTGTCGTCCTTCAGTTCCCAAGAAGTCGAATCTGCGGACCTGGTGTAGGGGGGACTCATAAATACTCAATTTAGGGGCATTTAGGCGAGTACGAGGTAGTAGCCAATGGGCTACCAACCTCTAGGGTGACTACATCCCCTATATGACCACTTCCTGTGAGTGGGCATAATCCTGACCCAGAAGTCCCTATTTCACCAAAAATAATATAGTGAAACCCTTCTCTGGCTGTTCATTTCAGGTAGCCCACCTTAGAGGTGTGGCTGGCCTGTGGGTGAAAAATCGCCTCCTGAATAACTAATTTTCCACCTGATTTGGTGCCAAATGGGCCCCAGGGCACGGAGTATCATACCCCAGGTCTGGGGGGAAGTCACGGTTGCATGTCAAATGCGGCAGAGGCTTTGAAGCCTCTGGCCTTTATATGCTAAATTGCTATCCATTCTGCTGGAGGAGGTGTGAACACCTACTGCCGAGCAGGCATTGTTCCTGGACTCGCTCCCTTGCAGGGGGCCAGAAACCCGTCTGTGGTGGTAGGCTGGAAGATACCAGTCAGGCAACACACCAAAGACTTGCAGGGCTACAGGGGGCACCTCCAAGGTGCCCTCTGGGTGCTTGTCCTAATAAATCTAATACTGGCATCAGTACAGATTTGTTATGACAAGGTGTTTGATACCAAACACCAGTACTTTCAGTGAAGCATTCATGTGGCTGGGTAACTCTTAATGACCTGTGCTCACTGCATGTCCTCAAGATGGTTTCCAAAACACTTGCAATGACTAGCAATGAAACTAGGCATCACAGGGGCATATCAGCTTGTGCAGATGTATCCTCACATGTAATATAATGCACCCTGCCTTAGGGCTCTAAAGGCCTGCTGTAGGGGTGACTTACATATAGTTCATGCAGTGTACATAGGCATTGCACACAGGGAGTGGGCAACGTCGTGTTTTCAAAATGGCTTGCACCATTCAAGCATCCTGCAATAGCAGTGTGGATGTAGTTTGAGTGGGGGTCCCTTTGGGTGTCATAATACATACTGTATTATGCATCCTGCAATAGCAGTCTGCATGTAACTTGAGCGGGGGCCCCTTTGGGTGTCCTAATACAGGCTGCATCCCTTAGGGACCCTCTTTAGTACCCATGCCCAAGGTACCATGGGTACCATTCACCAGGGTCTTACAAGGGTGCTTAAGTCCTTGCCAATTTGGTTACAATTAACATTTGTTTAGTTTTTAATGAATGAGCACTAGCACTGGGGCCTGGTTAGTAGAAACCCAACGCAGTTCTAATCAAAAGCATCAGTACCAGTGGGGAAAAATTGGGAGCGACCATGTCTAAAAGAGGCATTTTCCTACAAAAACTATATGTCATATCTACATCCATAAATTGCTACTGGTTTGGAAGGTGCTTTGTTTGCGTGTTTCCTCATTTTTTGACTGGATTTTGCTGGCATATTGGACTCTGGGTACGGACTGCAATTGTATGTTTGTATGCACACTTTCCTTGACTGTGTGGCCACTAGAGGATAGTGATGAACAAGTTACTTACCTTCAGTAATGCCCTTTCTGGTAGATAATCTATCTAACCACACATTCTTCACCTTTAGAATATCTATAAATAATAATAATAATAATATTTAGTGATATATAGGCGCCACTAGGTTGCATTCTGTGGCTCAGCCATGACTCTTTACAACCCCGGAAGTGACAGAGCAGAGCCAGATGTCACCCCTGTATGATGGGGTCCTTTCTCCTTCCATGCTCTCGACAGCAGAGCATTGAACAAAATGCATGACACAGCGTGCCGATTCCTAACTTGGGACCTTTTTAAAATGGTGAAGTGGCTACTTCACAGCATGGAAGGTAGGAGGGCAGTGAGGAATCTGAAGTTAGAGTTCCACCAAATAATGTGTTACCAAAGGTAAGTAACTTGTTCTTCTGATGCATGCTTCCAACTGCAGATTCCTCATCTTTAGAATAGATACTATAGCAGTACCACCCAAAGGTGGAGGGTATGCAGAGTGGACTTAAACCAAAAAGTCATGCAGAACTGAACGGATTGTAGGAACCTGGCTCTGTATGAACTATAACAAAATGAGGTATAGCGTGCACAGAGTCCAGTGGAACCCCAAAGGTAGGCAGAGGTAAAAGTAGATAGCACCTTAATCTCTATTTGTGGTAGTGTGGGCGAGCAGTAAGGCTTTATCAGAGGGTAGTGTTAAGCATTTGTTGTAGACACTCAATCAGCAAATGATGTCACACACTCAAAGACTGAACAAAGACCAATTTGATTGGTATAAACATATTATTTAGTTGTATTTATTTTCTAGAAACAAGCAAGCCTGGCACAGGTAAGTGAAATAAATGCTTTGCAAAATCTTATGCAGTGTTTTACAATTGAATGCAGGTTCAAATGCAGTTGGTTGAAATACAGGTAAGTTAATATGTCGAATTTACTTTTCAGTTACTTTTCAGATTACTTTGTACATTACTTTTTAGATTACTTTTTAAATTACTTTTGCTAATCAGTGTGATATGTCTAGATATCACACTGAGACATCTCCTAGACAAAAGGTAAGTAAATCAATTTTTGTACAGTTGCAGTTTTTCAAGTTTTCATACAAACCAACTCCACACTTAGAACAGTTTTTAAGAAAAGCAGTCAATGCAATCCTATGGAAAGAAATTGAGTTATCGGTTTGAAGGTAAGTACAAGTTTGTGGGAGTTGGTATTCTGGGGTTAGAACCAGGGTTCCCCCAGGCTCAAGGATAAACTCTTGAAACATCCTCAGAGGAACTAGGGCGGCCAGTTGCAGAGTGCTGAGGCCCAATGTTATCCAATAGGGATAGGGGTCATCCGATTGGTGGCTGCTCATGAGCAGGCCACAAGCTTGTGGGAGCAAAGCTCCTGGTGTTAGGCTCAGGGCAAAGGGGGATCAGAGTTAGCACCTAAGGTACACGCGCAGTGGCACAGGGGCGGTTGGGTGCAGGGTGCAGTTTTGGCGTTGGGTGCCCTGTTGATTTTAATGGGGATTCTCCGGTTACAACAAAGACTGCAGGCTCGGGGACGAAGATCTTCTGGAGGTGACCACCAGTTGGAGAGGTAAGTTGGGATGCCTGGGGATGCTGGGACACCGTCGGTTGGGCCACTCAAGGCCGTGGGACGTCGGGTGCAGGAGTGTCTTTAGGCGTTGGGTATTCTTACCAGCTCCGGTCGGGGGGATCCTCCAGAAAGAGGCTGCAGGCTTCGCTTGGAGTTTGGAGGCAGGTCAGAGATCACCAGATCTCAGGTCAGGATTGCCGGTGAGACCTCCTCGTGGTGTTGGGCCAGTCGAACTCGGGCCGTAGGCGTCGGGTGCAGACTCGCGGATTTGGCCGGAGCCAGAGTCTGTGGGTGAGCAAATCCGGTGCTCACGGGAGACAAAGTCTTTCTTGTGGAAGGCAGGGCAGGTCCTTCCGGTTCTTGCGGCTGCTGGCTGCAGGACCCACCGGGATTTCGCTGGAGCAGGTTCGAGGTGGGGCCAGGCCGGTAGGGCTGGAGCCAAGTCAGTGGGCGTCCTCCTCTTCTTTAGTTTCAGCACAGCTCTTCGGTCCTTCTTCTTCTCGGTCAGTTCTTGTCTGAGGAGGCAAGGTTCAGGGGTGCCCCTAAATACTAGATTTAGGGACGTTACAGGTAAGTAAAAGGTTGGTACCAATGGTCCCTTCCTTGGGGTGGGTACACCCCCTATTCTGCCACCCTTCAGTAAGAAGGGGGCATTTGCCTCACTCTGGTTGGCTGGGTCCCCCCATCTGCAAGATGGCAGGGACTGAGAGTTGTGCTTCACCTCGCCTGCCCCACCTGAGGGGTGGGGTTGGCAAATGTGGGCACACCTCCCTTCCTCACTTGGCTTTCCTGCTGATTCTCCCGCCCAAAGTGGGGGGTCAGAACCGGTTGGGGCCAGTTGCTGGAAGCAGCAAAAGGCCTGGGGAAGCTCACAAAGGCGGCAAGCCTTTGAAACTTCCCCTTCGTGGACCCTGCCCATCTTGGGGGAGGAGGCTTGGCACCTCGTCCCAGGATGTGCATTGTTTCAGACCCCCGAGAGTAGCAGGCTCTCGACCAAGGGGTCCAGAAACATGTCTGGTGGTGGCAGCTGGCGAGCAGCCACTCAGCCTGGACACTAGTGTTAGGTCGTTTTTCAGGGGGCATCTCTAAGATGCCCTCTGTGTGCATTTTTCATTAAATCCCACACTGGTATCAGTGTGGGTTTAATGTGCTGAGAAGTTTGATACCAAACTTCCCTGTTTTCAGTAAAGCCATTATGGTGCTGTAGAGTTCGTAATGACAAACTCACAGTACCATATACTCTTAATGGCATTACTGCACTTACAATGTATAAGAATTGGCTTAGACACTGTAGGGTACAGGGCTCATGCACCTGTACCCTCACCACTGGTATAGTGCACCCAGCTAGAGGGGTGGCTGACCTATGCCAGGGCAGTGAGTTGTAGGCATGGCACACAGGGATGTGTGCCATGTCGACTCTTCACTTTATTCTGCACCAAAACACGCAGCCTGCAAAGGCAGTGTGTGTGTGTAAAGGTATAGTGCTTCTAAGGGTGGCACAATAAGTGCTGCAGCCCTTAGAGGCCTTCCCTGGCCACAGTGCTCTTGGTACCTGTGGTACCATTTACAAGGGACTGACCTGTGGCCAAAGAGTGCCACTTGGGTTTAGTTTCAAATACAGTTTAGGGAAAGAACATAGGCCCTGGGTACCTGTTTGGCAGGAACCCAGGGCACACTCAGTCAAAGTACGTCAGCAGTTTAGCAAAAAGTGGGGGCAACCATGCAGAAAGAGGGCACTTTCTTGCATAGATGAAGTGACTTTCCACAGTACCTGGTTATTAAGGCAGTAGTGTTTCATGAACAGTGCACCGATTGCCACGTCGCAGTCTGCCAGATAATAGGTACCACTTGCACTAAAGTCCCTGTAGCAGCCTTGGCCCTGTTGGAATGGGCCCACATACCTTCAGGAGGCCGCTTCTTAGCTAGTGTGTATCATACTCCGCATCAGAGTATGCAGAGTATGATTCATCTTGATAGGGTCCTCTTTTGCTCGGCATTGCCTTATTTTCCACAAAATAATTCCACAAAAGGCTGATACTCCATGCAATGGACCTTTGAGGTCAATGTAACAGATTAGCGCACTCTTAGGGTCAAGGAGATTAAGTCTCTCTTCCGCTTTGAAGGGACATGACAGGGCAAAAAACAAGATCAGTGATCAACTGTGGAGTCACAACCTCCAGTAGGAAGGCTGCTTAGGTTCAGAGTATCAATTTGACCAGAAAGAAAATGTTGTAGGGCAGTTGGACCGAAAGCACCTGCAATTCACGCATGCAACATGAAGACATGATTTCAATGAGGAAGACAGTTTTTTTTTACTGTTAGGGGCCTCAAGGAACAACCAAGTCTAAACTCAATGGGTGTGCACATGTGAAAAGTCAAGACCAAGTTCAGAAGCCTAACAAGTGGTTTTAGAGGGAGCAGGGGGCTGGAAGAACAAGTTAGTCAAACATTTTATGAAACGTGTTAGACCTGGCACCATTGGCATGGGTCTCCCCACCATTTCTCGCTTTTTGTCTCCTCTGTGTTTGCTGGTGTTAGATGCTCTGGGCGCTGTGCCATGGCCATTCCGTGCCACAGCGCGAATGCTCCCTATGGTAAATTGACTGTATGAATTGATGTTCCCATAATTGGCTCATTTGGTTTACCTGTTAGTCTCTAGTATAGTGCACCGTGCGTGCCCAGGGCTGGTAGACCGAATGCTGCTGGTGGGCCTGCAGCGCTGATTGCGCCACCCACAGAAGCAGCTTGTAAAGTGGAAAGTCGAATTTAGTATGCCTGAGCTCAGAATATTAAAGTACATCTTTTAGTGAGAGTTATTTCTATATTCTGTGTCTGAAAATACCACTTTGGGAAAGTGGGTATTTTCTTGCCTAAGTCTTCCAGTGTGCTCTGCTGTTATGTGTATTGGCTGTCTGGTTTTGGAGGGACAGGGTAGGTTGAACCCGACCTGGGTCGAGTAGAGAGATCTGCAGCTGGAGTATGGGGAGGGGTGACCCTTTGATCTGAGCAGGGCTGCGCCTGGCAAGGTGAATGATGGCTCCCCTCCCACGGTGCGTCTGATGGCAGACCCCCTCTCCTAAAGGGCAGGATGCCGCCTCGTAAACAACGTGCCCCCAGGACCTCCCGAACTGGTTCTGACTGGGTTCAGTGACTTGTGACTTTTGAGAGAACAAAGGCGAGGGGGGTATAAAGATGTGTGCGAAACCCCCCACGAGTGTGTTACTTCTGGATGCCAAGACGAACCTCTGTCTGTGTAACTAGAGGGAAAGGACTTTGAAACTTTCATCCATCTTGCTGAAGCAACTACCCAAGGGCCTGATTTGAGCTCGCCTCCTGCTGAAGTCTCAGGGACATTAGACTTCACCCATTAGCCGTCTGGATTCCTATTTGAGGGGGATTCTACCCGCAGGTGAGGCCTCTGTTGAGAATTCCAGAGCCTCTGGTTCTACTGCGGGGAACGCGGGCTGAAAGTCGCTATCGCTATTGTGGGCCGCTGCAGCTGAGGAGCTGTGCCGCTGAGTGCCCGCATTTGCCATCCTACGAAAATCATCGCTAATCCCTTTGTGGGCCGCTGCAGCTGAGGAGCTGTGCCGCTGAGTGCCCGCCGTTGCCATCCTACTGAAATCATCGCTATTGTGGGCCGCTGCAGCTGAGGAGCTGTGCCGCTGAGTGCCCGCATTTGCCATCCTACGGAAATCATCGCTAATCCCTTTGTGGGCCGCTGCAGCTGAGGAGCTGTGCCGCTGAGTGCCCGCCGTTGCCATCCTACTGAAATCATCGCTATTGTGGGCCGCTGCAGCTGAGGAGCTGTGCCACTGAGTGCCCGCATTTGCCATCCTACGGAAATCATCGCTACCGCGGGCCGCTGCAGCTGAGGAGCTGTGCCGCTGAGTGCCCGCATTTGCCATCCTACGGAAATCATCACTATTGTGGGCCGCTGCAGCTGAGGAGCTGTGCCGCTGAGTGCCCGCATTTGCCGTCCTACGAGAATCATTGCTATCGCTATTGTGGGCCGCTGCAGCTGAGGAGCTGTGCCGCTGAGTGCCCGCACTAGTCACCACTTCCAGGATCTTGTTACCACCTGCGGGTGCCGCTGGGTGCCCGCCTTTAAGCCCCTTCCCAGGATTATCGTGAGTGCACGCCACGGACCGCTACAGCCGGGAGCTGTGGCCGCTGCGAGTCTGCCTGTCATCACCGCGGCTTCCTTGTGAGGCTGCGTGCCGTGCCCCTTTACATCTCAGGTACATTGTGCATCACCGGGTCGCGTGGACCCCGCCCCGAACTAAGTCCGTTCCACCCCCGTTTCGAGTGCCTTTATTGCTTTTGAAGTGAATCTGTAATTGTGTGCATTGTGGCTCCTTGAGTGCTTTTAGCCTCGTGTTCAGTCTATATAAAGATAACTATTTTTCTATAACTACTTGTGGTGTCCGTTTGTAGCGTCTCTCCTGTGTTATTGTGTATGCTCATAAATGCTTCACACACTGCCTCTGAGATAGGCCTGTCTGCTCGTGCTACGTTACCACAGGGTTGAGCAGGGGTTATCAAAGGGTGTAGCCCCCTTACTCTGACTTAGGAAGAAGGATCCCTATTTGGACCTCGGCGCCAGCCGCGGCCAACTAGAGATCCCCATTTCTAACAAAACGCATCACAATCAGTGGCTTAAAGACCATGGTCAGGTAAACACGAATACAGAAAGAGCTGAAATATAACCTTACACTGTACCCAATGCAAAGCCGGCAAACAATAGCATATCAGAATGTTTATCCTGCTATGGTCAGTATTCAACCACCACACCAAGTGAAAAATGTTTCCCAGTGCCCAACTTAGATCAACTTTATGGAAAGGCACCTGGCCACATGGATGACATCATCCACCTTGTCGGCAAGTCAAATACATTCATTTTTCACTGATCAATTTCCAAGCATGGAGGTGTAGGTTATGGAGATAAGGATGCAGGCCCATGCCCTGCTGCTGAGGATGCAGAGCCCGATCGAAGTACAAAAACTCAGGCTCAGAAGCTCTGGTTCCGCTCTTTCCTGACCCAGTCTTGGGCAATGAGAATGACTTAGACTTGGTCTATCATGATGTTTCTCAGAACCAGCGGCAGGAGAGATTGCAGTGGAAAGACATACAGGAGTCCGTCCTTCCATTCTGGTCGAAATGAGTCTCCCAGTGAGTGCTTGGGAGGAAAATCCAACACGGGAATTTGTGGACACTGCACAGTCTTGACAATGGCGAACAGGTATAGCCGCATGTCCCATTGACCGAATACGGTCTGAGCCATCTGAGGATAGAGATGTCACTTGTGGTCTGCCAGACACTCAGTTTGTACGCTCTAGAATTTTGGGACACTGCCAATAGGTTGGCGACAAGGAACATGTTCTGCAGGTCCAGCCACCACCAGAAAAGTAGTGCCTCCTAGCACAGGATCCAGAACCCCACTGCGTCCTGCTTGTTGCAGTACCATATGATGGTCAATATTGTCTGTGAGGAGCTGCACACCGCAGGAAGGCTTTAGGGGCCAGACTGATCTCCTGAAGCTCCAAAAGACTAAACCGGGGCTGAATCGCTGCCGGAGACATGAGGTCTCAGATTTCTCACTCCCCCAGAGGCCCCCCACACCCTCCTAACCCAGCAGCAAGGAGTCTGTCACCACTGTGAACTCTGAGTGGGGGAGAGAAAGTGGCCTGAGTAGGTCATGTTGGCGTCCACCAGCCAACACTAGGGAAGCAGGATAAATTGAAAGTATTCCTGGTCCACCCTGAACGCCATCTAGTCCCCTGCATCCAAGCTGACAAGATCTGAGCCAGAGTGAAAATTTTGAACAAGTATTTCCTCAGAAAGGCATTTAATGGGCAGAGGTCCAAAATAGGTCTAAATCCTAAGTTGTCCTTCAGGACGAGGAAGTAAAGCAAATAACAACCTTCTCTTTTCACTCCAGTACCCTCTTAATGGCACTCTTGGACAAAAGAAAATTGACCTCCTGAATCAAGATTGCAGAGTGCTCCTCTGAGAGTTACTCCGGAGTGGGAGGAATGTGGGATGGGGGAGGAGAGAAAAGGGCAGGTCATAGTCCCTTTGATTAATCTGTTAGACCTACTTGTCAGCCAGAATTTGGGGGGGCAAACTAAAGCAGCTGGTAGCCACTATAGTAGCAGAGGAAGAGTTTGAGGATTGCTACACCTGCTGTTTGAAATGGATCTATGGGTGCCTTGTCCCTGAAAGGAATGGCCAGCTCATGCAACACAGGTTCTGTGGGCAGGCGTCTGTAAATCAGCCCCCAGGAATAGTCTCTGAATTTTCTGTATTGATGGGGAAATGGGTTAGCTGGTGTCAATAGCCCCAGAGAATGTGCTCTGGCATGACTGTCCTTGAATCAGTCCAGCAACAAATCAACGTTTTCTCTGAACAGAGCCATCACAGGGCATATCAATTGCTGATGCCTGGATGCCCATAGAAAACCTGGTTGAGCTCAACCAGGCTTGTTTTCTGTAGACATCACTGGTGCCAATAATTCTGCGGATACAATGTGTAGTACCGAGGCAAGCTAGCAGCACATACTTTTTTGAAAACTTTTTTTATTGCATTTTTCAAATGTTTCAAAACATAAAACAAGGCATGAATACTCAAAACACATTGCGTAGCAATCCACATTGGCCGCGCAGGGTAGGCGTGGAACAGAGCGTCTATGTTGGTCAAATCTACACATATTTGCGAACGGACCAGGCACAAAGACAAGTCAGAGGCAGTAGTACAAGTTACAGGGTTACACATAATTGACACAAGCAGTATATCGGTCAATGCTCTACCCCGGGTCCTTCGGACAACAGAATCCCATCCTCCTCTTCTTCCCCCACCTCCAAACCGTAATATTTAATGCACGGGGCCCAAATTTTCCGGAACTTTTTAGTACAGCCCCGGGCCTTATATGTCACTTGTTCCGCAACCATGTATAAGTCCAGGCCTGCCCGCCATTCGTCGACAGTAGGTATTTGTGGAACCCCCCCAGTATTTAGCTATATCCCGCTTGGCCACCACCAGCCCCAGGTTGGCTAAAACAAGTTTGCGCCTCGGGATGTCTACCTCTGTTGGAATTCCCAAAAGGAAAAACCTTGGCTCCAATTCTATTTGGACTTCCAATATACGATTGAGCTCCCCCACAATCAATCCCCAATAAGCCTATATCTCAGCGCACCCCCATAGGGTATGTTTAAACGTCCCCGGCTCAGTATGACATTGAAGACACTCCAGGCTCTCGGCTCTTCTTATTGCGTGTAATTTGGCTCTATCGAAATATGTGCGATGTAATATTTTATATTGGATGAGACGTAATCTTAATTTAATTGCCACTTCCCTTGGATGCATGAGGGCGGCCTCCCAATCAATGTCCTCCAACTCACCAGTGACCCTTTCCCATTTTGCACGAAGCGGGCCCAGTCTGTCGGGCATGTTATTGAGTAATGTTTTGTAGGTAAAGGAGACCGCTTTAGCCGGGATCTCCTCTTGAAGGAGACGACCTTCTAGCGGGGCATACTCCGGTAGCGTCATACCAGCCAACCCCTCCGCCCTCCAGGCATGCTGCAAACGAAGGTATGCGTATGTCTGAGTGTCGTGTAGCTGGTACCGATCTTGGAGCGTGGGGAAGGAGGCCAATACACCATGGTCAAGGACATCGCCAATTTTAGTGATCCCTATCAGATCCCACTGCCTAAAGCCACTCAGCTTTCCAATCTCTTTCAGCCTAGTCACTTCCCACAATGGGGTTTCCCTGGTGCATTTTTGATCCCACTTCATTTGTCGCTCTGCACTCCTCCATGCCTCCACCGTTCTCTGGGTCGCCTGGAGCAATCTACTACATCCCTTACCCCCATACAGATAGTGAAGATGAGAGTGGTCTCTAAACTGCAGCCTTTCGAGCCTATATGTTGGATGTTCCCCAGATGCATGGATCCATTCATTAATAGCAATAAGGTGAGCCGCTCTATAATAAGACCGAATGTCTGGCAAAGCCAACCCCCCATTATAGGGAATCCGCTGTAGAGTTGAAAGTGCAATACGTGGATGAGCCCTGTCCCAAAGGAGTAAACGTAGCTCACTATCAATGTCCTTAAATATCAAATCCGGAACCTTAATGTAGGTATTCTGCAGTATGTAAAGCAACTGCGGGAGTGTTACCATTTTAAACATGGCAGCCCTGCCCATAATAGTTAAGGGAAGCTTCCGCCATCTCTTAACATCTTCCTGAAAGTTTAAAAAGACCCGCCGAATATTGCGAACCAGACTGGTGGTCGCGTCCAAAGTAATGTAGAGGCCAAGATAAGTAAATCCCTCTGTGGACCAATGGAAGCAGCTAGGGAAAGTCCGATTCGCCACCGTCCCCCCCACTGGGTACAGGGTGGACTTGGACCAGTTAATCCTGTATCCCGCATGATATCCATAGGTTTCAACTATTTGCAGGATTTGAGGGAGCGTCTCCGCCGGATTCGTCACGTACAACAAAATATCGTCTGCATATAACGATATACGTTCCTCCGCTATCTGTCGGGAATCATCTACAAAGCCACCCAGTCCGGGAGAGGCCCTAACAACACAGGCCAGGGGTTCCAAAATAAGTGCAAACAACAAGGAGGAGAGTGGGCAACCCTGCCGAGTCCCCCGTCGAATCGGCCAGGGCTCAGAAAGAGCACCATTGACCCTAACTCTGGCCTCAGGCGCATTGTACAACAAAGCCACCCACTCCTGGAATCCCGGACCGAAGCCAAACTTCTCTAAAACGTTTCTCATGAAGGGCCAATGGATGGTGTCAAACGCTTTTTCTGCGTCTAGGGAGAGCAGCAAATGAGCCTCCTCCCGGTCTCTGACCACATCCATCCAATTAGCTACTCGTCTTAGGTTGTAACGCGTGGCACGTTTCGGCATGAAGCCCATCTGGTCTCCATGTATCAGAGAAACATTAACGGAGACAAGGCGCGTCGCCAGGACAGTGGCCAGGATTTTGGTTTTAATGTTTAACAGTGAGATGGGTCGGTATGACCCACAATCATCCGGGGGCTTCCCCTCTTTAGGGATCACAACCACCATTGCCAGCCGGAGGTCCGCCGGTAGTATCCCTTCTTCCTTAGAGGCCTGGAACATCTGAAGTAGGTGCAGCGCCAGCAGGGAGCTATATGCTTTAAAAAATTCCCCCGGAAGGCCATTAGGGCCCGGGGTTTTCCCTGCCTTTAGTCGACCAATGGCCTCCGTAACCTCTGCTAGAGTGAGATCCTCATCAAGCTTGCCTCTCTGATCTGGGGCCAAACAGGGGAGCTCAACCGTCTCAAGGTATTGGGCAATTTGTGCCTCAGAGGCTTGCGTCTGGGCTGCATATAGCTTCGAGTAGTATCGAACAAATGCTTCCACAATGTCCTGATGCGCGGTATAGGTACTGCCCTGCTCTTTGATAGACAAAACCAATCTCGACTCCTGCTCCTTCCTGCCCAACCACGCTAGTAATTTACCCGCTCTGTCTCCAGTCTCGTACAGTCTATGTTGGACTGCGAGTTGATGCGCCTGAGTCTCTTTAGTAACGAGCGCTTGATATTCCCGTTTAGTGATATCCAACTGTCGGAGGGTATGCTCGCTGAGGGGAGGGACACTCCCTTCAAGTTCCAGCAACCTGCGTTCCAGCGCCTCCTGAATTTCCCGTCTGTTTTTGTGGGCTATAATATTTTGGGCTCTATCCCGTATCACAGTTTTAAACGCCTCCCAGAGAGTAACCGCCGATTGCACGGAACCCTCATTTTCCTTAAAATAAAGGTCAGTGTCTACCCCAAGTTCTGCCGCAACTTGTTCATCCCTCAGTGCCCAAGCGTTCAACCTCCAAATCATGCCCTGACTCTTCCGTCGTCCCCCCACCCGCAGGAACAACGGTGAATGATCCGAGATTCCCCTGGCTAAATAATCCGCCTCCTCTATTTGGTCGATCTCACCAGCTGGGGCAAGAAGATAATCCAACCTAGAAAACACCCTGTGGGCCCCAGAAAAGTATGAATATGCACGTGTGGATGGATGATGGCGTCTCCAAAGGTCAGTGAGCCCAAGGGCCGCCTGGAACCTAGCCAATGCCGTGGTCTCCTGTCGCCCCGATCGCGGCAGCGAGCGATCTAGGGTAGGATCACTCACGTCATTGAAGTCGCTTCCTATCAAATGTGTTGCTGGACCGGACTGCAACAGGAGTTCGGACAATTTATCCAGCGTACGCTGCTGGAGACGCAGGGGAGCATAAACACTATCAACCAGCATTTGTGATTCCAAATACCCTGAAACGCAACATATGTGCCCTCTGTGTCTTCCCACCGTCGAGTGACCCGGAAGGGGGGTGATCGTTTGATTAGAATCGCTACTCCCCTTGATCCTCTGGTGAAACCCGCATGTGCCAGGATAGTGTATTGCCCCCCACCAAGGAAAGCGCAGTGTGGCCCCATAAGGTGTGTTTCCTGTAGTAATATAATGTCCGGTTTCTGCCTTTTGATATATTTTAAGACTAACCCCCTCTTAATTTTACTGCCTAGTCCATTGACGTTCCACGTCAGCACTGAGAACCCGTCAACAGCCATTGTGTAAGGTGTAGCAAAGCCTCCCGCACCCATCCAGGCCCCCCAACACAGCCCGCGCAATGCCAGCCTGCTTCAATGTCAGTATTCATGCAACTTACCAAAACAGAACAAACCCCCCCATCACCCCGAACACGTAGTCCATAGCAATTAGCAGTGTCCATCTCGCTCCCCTCCCCACACTCTGCAGGCACCCCCACCACCCCCAAACTCGTCAACATGACAACACTGGTGCAGGTAAACCACCCAGAGGTCTGTAGCCCACCCCCCCTCCCTCACACACTCAACTATATAGCACTACAAAAAGAAACAACCCACTGTATACTTCCCTTTCACATAGCAAAGGTCCCAAATGTCCTTTATGCCTCGGGGACAGAACAGCGTCTCTGGGAGGGCGCCCAGCCCCACCACTTCATTCCTCTTCGTCATTGTTTGGATGCTGCAACGCGCTAGAGTCCCCACCCATGGGACCCGAGCCCGAGGCCTCCAACTGCTGAATATTTTCCAGAAGAGGGTGTGTAGCGTCTGAAAGTCGGGACTCGAGGTTCTCCGAGTGATCAGAGTCTCCATGGCCGCTAGACCTCATAGAAGTTCTGGATGCGCATTCCAGGGCTGTGTCGTCGTCCGAGTCCGATATGGTGGCTTTGTGGTCCCTGGGCCTCAGAGATCTCCCCGGCGTATTTCTAACGGAAGTCCGGTGCTTGAGCAGTAGTCTCCGTCTCTTCACCTGAGGCCTCTCCCAGCCAGGACTGGGTTGCTTGGTGGCGGACAGGAGAACAGGGGAAGGCGACCCACGTCGTAGCCGAGGCCGTTCCTCAATCCAGGACCACGACTCCTCCGGTGTCTGGAAGAACTGCGTGGTACCCTGGAAGATAACTGTGAGTTTGGCCGGGAACAGCAACATATACTGGATCCCAAGGGCACGAAGTTTCACTTTTATAGGGTCGAAGGTGCGTCGTTGTTTTTGAACATCACGCGAATAGTCCGGGAACACCATCACTCTTGTGTTCTCATATTTGATCTCACCCTTCTTCCGCAGCTCCCCGAGTATCAGATCTCTGTCCTGAAAATTCAAGAATCGAGCTATCAACGGCCTGGGGGGGGCCCCTGGCTGCGGCCGAACCCCAGGCATCCTATGCGCCCTTTCTATGACATAGCAGGAGGAGAATTGCACCTCAGGAAGGGCATCCTTAAGAAAAGTCAGGAGAAAATGTCCTGGATCTGAGCGCTCCGCGTTCTCCGGAAAGCCTATAAATCGCAGGTTATTTCTGCGGGCCCTCTTTTCGGCATCGTTGACTCTCCAGAGCACGTCCTTCACTGCCGCCTGAAGAACCTTTACATCTGTACGTGTGGTCTGCGAGGTGTCTTCGAGCTCCGAGACACGTTGTTCAACTTCAGTCACTCTCTCGGAAACCTTGCGCAGGTCTTGTCGCAGAAAGGAGACTTCCGTCTGTACCTCCGCCAACTTGCCCTCCAGGCTCTCCCGAGACGCGCGGATCGCCAGCAAGATCTCCTCCGTGTCCGGTCGGGGGGCTGGGCCCCCCTCCGCCCCCGCAGGCGCAGGAAGAACTTTCGTAAAGCGGTCCAGCTTCCCCTGCCTGGCCGTCTTGGGTTCCTTGTCTTTTGCCATCGTGGCCAAGCACTATGCAGACCGACGCCGCTAGTCCCCCTTAGATGTGACTCCCAGGAGAGGGGATGGATGGGGGGAAGGGGGGGGGGCTCCCAGCCCCGCAGCACAAAGACGTCGGGATCACCGTGGTGTAGGAAGTCCCAACCTGGCCAATCTCATGCCCGGCACATCCAGTGACCCTATACAGGGGGAGGGGCAACAGCACCCCCCAAGTTGTAGGCCCTCAGCAAAGTGGACCGCTGTCCCCAATACCTCCCCGTCCCACACAGTACGTCCAAGAGAGCAGGAGAACAGGCTTTCCCCCACCTGGGACCCCCAACGCTGAAAGGAGGCGCAGCTGTACCCCTCTCACCATCTGCCCAAAGGTCCACAGGGCCAACAGCCAGGTATTCCAGGTAATGGTGTCTTAGAGAGAATTCCAATGGGCCACAGGGATAGTCGGGTCCCTATATGTAGCAGCAACAGAGACAGAGGACACAGGGGGCCGCACGCCCATCGAACGGGGCTCCCCTCCGCCTGCTCACGCAGACCCTCACGACAGCTGCTGAAGGTACAAGGCTCCTCCAAACAGCGAGGCAGATCGTCCTCCGCCGCAGAACCCCACCACTCCACAGGCCCAGAGAAAGAGTCAAAAAGGCAGCCACCGGCTCCCGGGTGCCTCGCAGTTCAAGAGGAGCAGGGCGGTGCTCAATGCCACTGTCTCCTGTCGCACCACGCGGCGTGCGCTTACACGAAGTGCGCCACTCACCGCCGCCTCCCGCAGGGTCCTATGCAGAGGTTCCGGGGCTCGGGCGCCTCTCTGCACGGGCTCCGGGCATCACCTTCAGTTCCTCGCAGCGGCCCTCACAGTCACAGGGCCTCGCTGCAGCTTCGGCGCGGGGCACACCTCCCTCCTCGGGCCCCCGCCTCCACAGTCCCAGCGGAGCCCTTGCAGCCGCAGCGGGAGTCCCCAGGGCGCGAGGAGAAGCCGCCAGTCACGTCGCCACCACAGGAAGCAGAGCGAGCCTCTGCATCCGCCCCTCGGGCCACAATCCTCGGTCGACCAGCACCACCACAGTCGCGCCGGGGGAGGGTCCCACCTCGTCGGCTCAAAGCTTCCTGCGATCCGCCCCAGCCGCCATCTTAAGAGCCGCGCGCCGACAGTCGCGCCGAAAAGGCTCCGATTCCAGCCGGCAAGAATCACAAAACCCCCAGTCGGGTGCACCACCGCCTGCTCGGTCACTTCAGCCACAGGTACGTTTAATTTATGGCGAGGAGAAACAGGATTAGCTCAGGATTTGTATCGGGGCCAGCGGAGCTCGCAGAAAGCGCAGCTACCCGGCCATGCTGTTGGCCACGCCCCCCGCTAGCAGCACATACTTGGCTGCATCCTGACCATCTTGTATCGTTTGAGCCAAAGAGACCGTGACAACCTTCGGAAGGGCTGCCAAATAAAACCCCATTCCCCTTCCGAATGCATCAAGTCCTTCTGACTCCCTCTCCGGAGGCTTGGTCGAGATGAAGTAAGAGTTACTTACTTGTAGTCCTAATGCTGCATGATAGGAATCTTCATTTAAGTCAAATACTAGAATAATTTCACGCTACATGCTTGGACCTCAGAGCTCTTTTCCTAAATATATTGTCCATGAATATGTCCCACGGGGTGTCAGTGTCCATCTGCCTTCATGATAAACACCCTGAGATAGCTTATATGAGACTACATATTTTCGTAGAAGTCCTTGGATGAACCTTAAAGAGCATTTTCAAGCCTGCACTGCAGCATCTAATATGCAAGGAGAGGGCGGAAATGTATGAAAGGGAAGAAAAAATGCAGCCTGACAGGCTTACATTGAAATGAGAGAAAAAGTGCCCGCTCTTTGAGAGTCCAGAAGCTTCTCCTATCCAAGATGCACTGTATTAGCAGTTAACCCACAGAGCTGTTTCTGTTTTTTTAAACAGAAACAGCAATGATGGAATTAATTTCATATTTGCTGTCCAGTGCCCAGTTCTACCCAGCCAGGGGGACAGGTGAGTCATTTATGATTTTAAGGAAGATTTCTATGATGCCGAACAAGAACCAGAAATAAGAAATACTTTCTTCTGTATCATAGGATGTTCAATGATAGTAATGGATGTTCAATGATAATCATAAATGTTAGAATATAGTAACGAGCTTATTGTAAGAACCAGAATGCAGCTGGCAGGAAGAATTTAGAATCATGTCAGTCCTAACTGTACAAAGAATGATTTGAGAAAACAATTCTCTATTTAAAAAGATTTCTCAAGGTTTTCTAGCCCATCCTAGCATCTGCTCGAGTATCTGAATCTAAACAATAGCGTCTTGTGAATGTGTGAACCAATTTCCATGCATCTGCCTTACATATTTCAGCAATTGAAATATTCCTGATTCAAACTGTTGTGACTGCGTTCCCTCTTTAGAATGAGCCTTGGGACTCCCTCACAGAGTTTGGTTCACCAGCTGGTAGCATAAAGTGATACAGGATACTAACCATCTAGCAATCGACTGACTGGATGTGGTTTGACCTGCTTTGATTTGACCCCTAGTTAACCAGGACCAAAGACAAGACTACTCTTGGCGGAAAGACTCCTGCTGCAACTTTGTCTCCATGCTCTTCAAGTTTCTGCAACTCTGTGACTATGCATCCTCCAAGTCAGCAAGGACTCTGGATGCATCCAAGCAAGAAGGAATCTCCTTTGGAGTGAAAGAGTCACTTCCCTGCATCTGCAGGCACTTCAACGTCGACAACCGGTCTGCTGATCCTACTGCCCAAAGGACACCTCCCGGCTCTGCAACACAGGTGGTAGTTTGTTGGCTCCCCAGAGGCCTGACCAGTCTTCCCTGCAATTTGGGCAACTGAATCCCTCTCCAGCCTACCTGAACCGCATCCCTGTGCACCCCGGCTGTTTGTCGTTACCATTGCTTGGCGACTCTCCTGCCTGAAGATCTTCAAGCTCCAAGAACCCCAGTCTCCATCATCGCACAGCTCCAAGAACAACGTCCTTCCTGCATCCTCCGCATCGTGGGCCTTCATCTCCTGTGTGTTGCTGAGGCTTCCCTGAGACTCCCTGTGCCTGCTGCCAGAGGGTCCTCAAGGGGGCTCCAATGATTCCTGCTGGCTCTCCTGCGTGTTGAAGGCCAGCCCAAACTTAGCCTTGCAGGGTTAGTCCCACAGACCTTGCTGGTCTGCAGCCAAGGATCTTTTGCTTCAACCTGACTGTTGCCAAGGGTTGTTGGTGTTCCTGCCGGCCATTGACCCTCCTACCTTCTTCAACATTGTAGGACAGCTTGTGGGCGGCTCCTGTATCGTCGCCTGGGCTCCACACCTGCTTCATCCACACCGTAGTCCTACAGCCAGTACCTTCGACGAGGGGTGGCATTGTGCTCCTGTTCCTCCTGGTCACCTTCGGGTGGTTTAGACTCTGTCCCCTCTGCTTTCAGGTACTTCTCGTCCAGAATCCACGCTTGGATTCCACCGTCCTGGTCCACGATATACTGTAGCTGCCGGTCTTCCAAGATCCTCCATTTGGGTCAATGGGCGGTTCCGACACCAATTCACCTTCATGCACATGGGTTCCCTGCTGCAGGCTACTTACCTGTTTTTGATGTGTTACTAATGTGTATTTGATATCTCCGGGTAGGAGATATACCAAGGTAGTTCTTAGTGTTGTGTAAATAAATACTACAGTATTTTTATACCCAATGGTGTGGTTCTTTCTTGTGTGAAAGCTTGCTGACTGATTATGTGGTAAGTGTACCCGCATTACACCCTCCGCAGCTTCAACTTGAGAGCTTTGGTTATCAAGGACCTAAACACTATCACTAAGGGTTGCCTGGACTTGGTGCACAGTGCCTCACCACAGGCGAACACTATATACACACCGAGCCAGCCTCCTACATGAAGGACTATTCAATCTCTAGTGAATGGAGGGCACATTCTCCAGGAGAGGAAGGACTGGGAAAGAAAGTAGGCAAAGTAATACTCTAGTTAATATGAAAGTCAGAAGAAATGAGTGGTGTCCTTATCACCACCATGCTAGAGTGAAAAATAGTGTAGAGCTCAACCACAGATTAAGCTTGCAACTCACTCACTCTTCGAGCAGGAGGGATGGCAACCAGGAAATCTGGCTTCCGATGCTGCAATGTAGCCTTGTTTATTGGCTCAAAAGGGGAGCCCATCAACTTTGACAGAACAATGTTCAACTCCCATGGAGTAGAAGGATGTCAAATTTGAGGGAACACTTTAAGCTTTTCCAGAACATCTTTGATGACTGACAGTTTAAAAAGGATTGTTGGTTTGGAGATTTTCTGTAGACTGTACTGGTGGCCAGATTAACTTTTATTGATGTAAACTGAAGTTTGGCTAGGTCTAAATAGAGTAAATAAAGCAATATGATTCCCCCCTAACAAGCAATTGGATTGTCTTATCTTAGCACCATATATGTTAGGCTTATTCACAAACGGCATGTTGTAGTATGTTTAGTAGTACTACAAAATTATAGTCACAAACCTATGAGTGTACAACTCCACCTCTCCTAGCTTTTCTACGGGAAGATCCTTACACATGTAAATTTACTACTTAGTACTACTTAGTAGTAAATGTGGAAGAGACAAGGGTGAGTGGTTGCAAAAAGGGGCAAACTTACTACTAAATGGAAGCGGTTTAGGGCAGCGGTTCCCAACCTATGCTCCGGGGATCTCCAGGGGTCCGTGACACATGCCAGGGGGTCTGCAGGTCTCGAGCACCTACATAAGCCTTCCGCAGAAGAGCTGTGCCTCTTGTTGTTTTGAAGCTGAACAGCATTCGGGCAGCTCAAGGCCTGGGAAGGCACTTTTCCAGCTGGGGCCTCTCAACGGAAACATGTGAGAGTTTCATATTTGCTATTTAATTTGTTCAGAAGTTTTAAAAGCACTACGAAGTTCCTTGTATATCCAGCAGTTTTCGGGCAACAATAAAAGTGTCAAGATAACTCTGGTGATTAATATACCTGCTGGAGAGAGATAGAAGTTTTGTCTAGTGGTAATTTTGACTCATCTAAGGTAGTACAGATGGTTAATATGCCTGCTGCTAAGAACGTGCACCATTCATATCAAAGAACAATATTTTTTGGGCATAGCTCAGTGGGCTACTGCTTTTGTCACGGAGATTATTTTGTTACTGTGCAGTTCATAAGTTAAAACCATAATCCAGCACAGTGAGCTATGACCTGCCATCAAAGAGCTGCATGCAAATGGCATGTTACAAGTTAGAAACTTATGTTTTTTTCCCAGACTTTCATTATCCTGATGCTGATGAGGGTTTGTTTGGGCAGAAATAAATTCTTATTATTAAAGTCAAAGCTAACCACTGTGCTATGTTCTGAAACCTGAGTTTGTGCTTCCCCAGACCAAGCACTCTTAACAAATGCCTACCAGTATGGATGACATGTGAATCCTACAACTTGTAGTCCCCTTTGCCTTATGTAACATTCTCTATACACTGATTTACACACGTATGATTCATTGTCTCCGTATGTGTGATGTAAAGTGCTCTGACACCCTACACTGTTAGGAGAGGTGCTATAAAACAAATTAAATACATGTGACAGAGGGGCTTTGGAGAGATGAGAGGCACTGTTGGAGGGTGATAATGAGGGAATCATTGAAGAACCCAACAAAGTTTGTCGTATCCTGGTGCATAGTAAGGTTATCATTTACTATGCTTTAAAAGCTAATACAATTGAATATAGGATGACAAATGTGTTGTAGAATGCACCATGTTTTCCCACATTTTTGGGGGGGAGAACCCCCCCCCCCCACCCCCAAATCCCCCTTTGTAGTGGTCAGGTTCGCTCGCTGCACTTGCTATGCACTGTATGGGGGCTGGTCTGACAAAATTTGCCAGGGCTGCTTTGGGTTTCCAGTCCAGCCCCGGCAGGAGCCTTGTACCGCTAAATAGACCACTATATGCATACATGCCAATAGACTCGATTCAGACTGTCTCCCGTCTGAAATTGCCTCTGCCTCAATAGACGTGAATGGGAGAAATACATTCTCCCGAATATTTTTTTTAATTTCCCACTTTCCTATTCTAAAATGTTGGCATGTATGTGTATGCATTTATGTGAAAAAGCTTTCTCAGATCTTATGTACCTAAAAAAATAAATACCGAAATCGCTTGGGAAATGTAAAATCTGACCTGAGTATTCAACTTTCCTAAATAAAACCAAACATCGAAGTTAGTTGCCGAGATTCAGAACTAACCCTTTCCATTCCAATGTTTTGATTTTTGCATAATTTTTTCAGTATAAAATAATAAAATCTTTAATATTCGAGTTTGGTGTATACTTGTTTGTGTATTTTTGGAGAATTACTGTTTTAATGTTTGAAATTTAATTGTAAAATTGCTTGGGGGTCCCCAGCTTCCAGTAGTGATTCAGTGGGGGGTCCTCAGGAGTGAAAAGTTTGGGAACCACTGGTTTAGGGAATAGGAACGAAATGGTTACTTACCAGTATGAGTAGTTTTGCAGCTTGAAGAGTTTTCTGGATTCACATGCTGTGCATTTTTCCGCCATCTAGTGGTTGGGTCCGGAATAGTCTTTGTTTTTGTTGTTTTTTCTTCTGGGCGTAGTCGACCAACATTTGGTGCCAGGTACGTCCCTTGTGTGACGTCAGACGGCGCCCTGGAGGTTGTTGTGCGTGGTAGCCATCTTCGGATTCTTTTTTCTGTGTTTTAGTCTTAAAGTTCTTCAGATGGTATTTTAGAGAATTGTTAGACTTGATTCCCCACCTGTTTGTATTCCTTGTAGGGGAGGTTGGGTGGGTCGAATCCAGAAAACTCTTCAAGCTGCAAAACTACTCCTACTGGTAAGTAACCATTTCGTTTTGCAGCGTAAATCCTTTTCTAGATTCACATGCTGTGCATTAGATTATGTAGCGGTTTCTCCCTTCTTGGGGAGGCTGTGGTAAGAGGAAGACTTTGCGAACAGGTGTTGAAGTACCTTTTGTCCTTCTTGAGCTTCCTTATTCATTTGTATGTCCACACTGTAATGTTTGGTGAAGGTGTGTGGGGATGCCCATGTGGCTGCTGCACATATAGTGGCTATGGGCACATTGGCCATAAATGCAAGAGTCGCTCCTTTCTTTCTAGTTGAGTGAGCTCTTGGTTGTACACTTAGTCTTTTACCTGCGGTGGTATAGCATAATTGGATGGCTTGGACTATCCGTTGGTTGCTTTTGTAACAGGCGTCCCTGTTTTTGTATGTGAGTAGGCAACAAACAGCTGTTTGCTTTTGTGAGTCTGTTCTGTTCTCTGTAGATAGTACAGTAGAGCTCTCCTTACATCCATGGAATGGAGGCTTCTTTCCTCTCTTGTTTGCGGGTCTTTGAAAAAGACTGGAAGGAGAATGCTTTGATTCAAGTGATACAACTTTTGGCAAGAATTGTGGGTTAGTTTTTAAGATAACCTTGTCCCTATGGATTTGCATGTATGGTTCTTGCATGGTTAACGATTGTAACTCACTCTTCTTAAAGAAGTAATTGCAATAAGAAATGCTGTTTTTCAAGTGATGTGTTTGAGGTCTGCCTTATGCATGGGCTCAAATGGATCTCTCATAAGTTGTGTGAGCACTGTATTTAAACTCCACATGGGGGCTGGAGCTGTTCTTGGTGGAGCAATTCTTTTAGACCCCTTTAGGAACCTTTTTATGACAGGTCTTCTGAAAAAGCTTTTGCATGCTTTTCCCCTTGTGTAAGCTACGATGGCTGCAAGGGGAACCTTGATGCTTGAGTAGTTGATGTGACTGTCTAGGAGGTGAGTTAGGTATATGATCACTGTTTCCTGTGTATTGATTGAATCTATTCAGTTGTTAGCTGTGCACCAGGTGGTGTACCGTTTTCATTTAGCGGCATAGCATTGTCTTGTAGTTTGTTTTCTTGCTTCCCTTAGAATCTCCATTGTTCGTTGAGACAAGTTTAGGTGACCAAACTCTACGTATTCAGGTGCCAGGCCGCTAGGCGTAGTGTTGCTGGCTCCTGGTGAAAGATTTGGCCATGTTGCATTGTTAGTAGGTACTTGTCCGCTCTGAGTTTGATTATTTGTCCCTTGGACAGTTCTAGCAGACTTGAGTACCATGTTTGTCTGGCCCATGGTGGAGCAATGAGAATTAGGTTTGTCCCTGGTTGTCTTGCTTTTCTATCACTCTTTGGATTAGAGGTATTGGTGGAAAAGCGTATGCAAATGTCCCTGACCAATCTATTGACAGGGCATTCCCTCTTGACCGGTGGTGAAGAAACCTTGAGGCAAAGAACTGGCATTCCTTGTTCTGTATTGTAGCAAACAGGTCTATCTCTGGGGTCCCCCAGAGTTTGAAGATGTACTGTATTGTTTTGTGCTTCAATTCCCACTCGTGGGAGCAGTTGCTCGGTCTGCTCAGATCTGCTGTTGTGTTGTATATTCTTGGAAGGTGTATTGTTTGCAGATTGATTCTTTGAGAAATTGCCCATTGCCAGATTTGTTGAGCTAGTTTGCTTAACGGGAACAATTTCGTACTTCCCTGTTTGTTGAGGTAAAATATTGTGGTGTTGTCTGTTTGAATCAAGACAGTCCTCCTGTGAATGTGTTTCTGAAACGCTTTTAATGCCAGAAATACTGTTTTCATTTCCAAGTAATTGATGTGTTTTATGGAGTCGAAGTTGTTCCACTGGCCTCTTATCTTCAGTTGTTGGTAGTGTGCTCCCCAACCGTTGAGGGATGCATCTGTAGGGATTGTCACATAGGGAGTTGGATTTTTGAAAGGTCTGCCTTGTGTTATCTTGTTGGATGCCCACAATTGTATTTCTGCTTGCAGTTTGTGCGTAACAACCACTAGATCGTCCCAATTCCTAGTGGCATGTGACCAGTTGTTGGAAAGCCATTCCTGGAAGGGGCGCATATATAGGCGGGCATGTGGAATGAGTGGAATGCCCATCATGCCCATGAGCTTCATGACTCTCCTCACTGTCAGAGATTGACCCTTCTGGTAGAGAGAAGCCTCTCGTTTGATGGCTTGTATTCTCTTTTGTGTTGGGTAAGCCTGTGCGAGTTTTGAGTTGAGTCTTGCACCTAAGAAGGTTTTTTTACCTTTCTGGCTTTGTGGAGGATTTCTTGTGGTTGATTGAGAATCCTACATTTTGGAGTGTGTGGATCGCTGTTTGAACATGGTTGAGACATTTTCGTTTCGTTTCTGCTCTTATAAGCCAATCGTCTAGGTAAGGGCAGACATGTATTCTATCCTTTCACAGGTGCGCTGCGACAGCAGCTAGGCACTTGGTGAAGACACGTGGTGCTGATTTTATTCCGAAAGGGAGCACCTTGAACTGATAATGAAATGAAATGAAATACCAGCATTTGTAAAGCGCACAGCTACCTCCGGAGAGGTGTCCCGGCGCTGGGGGCCCTCGGGAAGATTAAGCGAGCTATTGCCCAGAGTCACATGGTGCTGGGCTAACCTTCCGCCGGCACCGGGGATCGAACCGTGAACCCCGTGGTCTGGAGTCAGGCACCCTGGCCGCTTCGCCACACCTCTTCCAATGTGTTCCCTTGTGTAGGAACCAATATTTTCTGTGGCTCTTGTTCATGGGAATGTGTAAATAGGCGTCTTTCAGATCTATTGTTGCCATGTAATCTCCCTTTTGAATCTGTGGTATTATTTCTGGGAGTGTAGCCATTTTGAAATGTTGTGTCAGAATGAATTTGTTTATGAACCTCCAGGATTGGCCTTAGCGAGAGGTCCTGCTTGGGGACTAGGAAATACAGCGAGTAGTTTCCTTTGAAAAGGTGTTGCCTTGGTACCAATTCTATTGCTTGCTTTTGAAGAAGTTCCTTGATTTCTGAATTTAACTGTATGAGTTCTGATTTGAGGAACTTTTTTATCCTTGGGGGATTTGTTGGTGGTGTCTTTGTCGGTTCTATGCAATACCCGTATTTTATCAATTTTAATATCCAATTGTCTGTGGTGATTTTTCGCCACTGTTGAAGGTATTGTGATATTCTGCCTCCTACTGGTGTTGTGTGTGGGTCTTTTTCTGTGCAGGAGTCAATTTGAGCCATTTCCTCTCCATCTAGAGGGCTGGCCTCTCCCTCGAAAGGACTGCTTTGGCTGCTGTTGCCAGCTTTGGTATCCTGCTTGTTGGTTTGTTTGTTTGTTGACCATTCCCCTGGCCCTGTTGTTGATGCGGCATTTGCTGTCCTTGAACAAAGGCTCCTCTTCCTGTGGGTTTTCTCCCATTAAAGCCTCCTCTTTTGAAGGTCCCCCTTTGTTGCAGGGCCCCCATGGCTCTTGTAGTTTCGTTGTCTTTTTTTAGTTTGCTGGAGAGATTCCTCTACCTCCTTTCCAAATAGTGCCTCCCCTGTAAATGGTCTGTTAATGATGGAGGTTTACACCTCTTGTTTAAAACCGGATATTCTAAGCCAGGCATGCCGTCTTAGTGTGGTACCTGTGCACGTTTGTCTGCTGGCCGTGTCTGCTGCGTCGAGTGCTGATTTAAGGCATGTGTTAGCGATGTTTTTGCCTTCATGGACAATAGATTTTGCCTTTTTCTTTTCTTCCAGGAGCTTGTTGATGAGCTCCTCGATGTCATCCCATTGTTGGTGTCCGTATCTGTTCAGAGGGCATTAGAGTTTGCGATGCGCCATTGTGTTGCTGCCTCTTTTTCCATTTTTCTGCCTATCATATCCATCCGTTTGCTCTCCTTCTCTGAAGGAGGTCCAGTGTTAGAGAGGGAGTTTGCCCTTCTCCTGGCCGTGGTGACAATGATGGAATCAGGCACTGTGTTGCCCTGGATATAATTTGAGTACTTTGGAAGAGGGTTTGTACTTCTTTTCGACCCTTGGTGTTACACCGTTGCTTGAGGCTGGCTCCTTGAGGGTTTCTTTGCCTTGATCCAGGATGCTTGGTAGCATTGGTAGATATTGTGTCCCCTTGTTGGCTGGGGCTAGTGTCTCTAAGAGGATGCATGTGTCCTCATTTTCCTCCTAGAGGGCGTCCGCTGCTCTCTTCACTAGGCCGTTGTAGAAGGCTATGTCGTCTGGCGGCGAAGCCTTCGAAGGATAACAGCATATCTCCTCCTCTGGGCTTTCTGTGTCGAGGTCATTCCATTGGTCCTTGAACGTTTCAGAGGCTTTTTCCTCTTCGGGTGCCTCGATGTATTCTTAGAGGTCCTTATCGCGTGGCTCAGATGTTGGAGGGGACTCGGAGGATCTCCTCTTCTTCCCCTTCTTCCGTCCCTTCGGCGTCGACATTGTCCGTGTCGGGAATCTTTGGAATACAGAATTCCTTGAGTGAAGCGTCAAACTCATTTTTCTGGAGGAGCGTCGCCATTTCGAGTTCGAGTCGTTTCCTTTTCGACCTCGAGGGCTCTCTTGGTGTCGGAGACCGGAGATTTTCTTTTCTTGCTCGCACTTGCCTGTGGCTTCGAGGGTGGCGAAGTTCCCTTCGAGGGTTCGTGTTCGACCCTTGTTTTCAGCGCATTGGGCGATCTTCCCTCGTCAATGTCCCTTGGTAGGGTTCCGTGGGGTTCTTTGGATCGCGGCTGGCCTTCGATCGCCTTTTTCTTTGGCATCGGGCTGCCTTAGGCTGTGCCTTATCATCATGGCCCTTCGGCCACGATGGATGTGTATGGTGTCTTACCTTATCCATATTCTTCTCTGTGTCCTACGCCCTTTTTTGTGGGCGTGGGTTTTTGCGGAGTCTCCCTCCAGTATTTCGACATCCGATCTTTCGTGCGTCGATTCTGCTGGAACTCCTTGGTCTTCTTCGTCGCTGGAGAGGCCTAGGTCCTTCAGGGAAGGTTTCTTCGGTGCCTGGGACATTGTCACGTAGTGGGCCTCTCTCTGCTTTCGGAGTGTCCTGAGGGTTTTCGGCAGTTACACCGCGCAGGCCTCACAGTCCTTGTGGTCCTTGGGGAGGCAGAGGTTGCACACAATGTGTTGATTGCGTTGTGCTAATTTGTGGTGGCACTAGGGGCAGAATTTGAAAGGGGTATTTCCCATGGCCAATACCTCGCCATTTGTCGACCCTTGATGTCCATGGCAATGGAGATGTTGTTCCCGGGGTGAAGTTGTGTTCTCCGGTTGCGAGGTCGATGTTCGATGCTTGTTTTTTATTCGAAATCGAGTTTTTTCAGGGACTTTTCTGAAAAGTTCGGAGCGTCCCGTCTTGCTTCCAGACCCAACGGCGGAAAAAAGAATCTGAAGATGGCTACCATGCACAACAACCTCCAGGGCGCCGTCTGACGTCACACAAGGGACGTACCTGGCACCAAATGGTGGTAGACCACGCCCAGAAGAAAAAAAACACAAAAAACAAAAACAAAGACTATTCTGTACCCAACCACTAGATGGCAGAATAATGCACAACATGTGAATCCAGAAAAGGATTCATGCTGCAAAACAAGTGGTTTAGGAAAAGGTGGGGAGGGGGCTACGAAGGGGGATGTACCCAATCACAGAAGAGTAAGCCCACTGCCATTCACAAACTGCACTTTTAAAGTTAGTATAGCAAAAAACGGACCCCAACTAGTAGTAAATTTCTCCCTCCCCACAGAAAGTCATGGAGGCAGGGCCTTACAATAAAACTACATAGGAAGGAGGCGTGGCTTGGAGCGTCAAGATGGCGGTCGCACTCTAAGAGTGCTCCGGACCTCTCCGTCATCCGCGCCAAATCCGCCACCATCAGCAGCCATCCATCTCTCCATCCTGTAGCTACTGCATCCACTATGACTGGTATCGCACAGCCGTGAGAGGAAATACCAAAATACAGACTGCGGTGCTTAATTCCCTACCTCGGCCTCCAGTGTGCTCCGGCCCAAAATGGCGGCACCCACTCCCCAGAGCTTTAGATTGTGCCTGGCGCTGTGGGCCTGATCCGCTCGCTGATTGGGCCACCCCCCCGGGTGTTGCGGCCCCACAGACCTGACGGCGCTCCAGATCGGAGGGAAGCGAAAGACTGTGGGGCTGTCCTCCGTTCCCGCTCCCTGGTCACTGGTAACGAGGCATCCTGTTCCTAGGCCCGGAGCGAGGCCCCCCCTCCCGGCCACGTCTCCGGCTCAGCTGAGATGGCCTGTGAGGGTGGGGGCCGATGGTGAAGGATGTGCGGGGGCTGGAGGATCGGCTGCCACGTCGGGCAGCGGGGTGTTGTTTCTTGAGCTCTCTCCCCCCCGCCCCCCTTCTGATCAGCCCGGACCCGGGGCCGTGCACCCGGGGCCGGATTTGGCCTGCGAGCTGGGACTCACCCGTGCTGGGTCGGCGGACCCGGGGGTGCTCCTGGTGGGGGTGAGAGGAGCAGACGAGGAGCCGTGCCCATTCCCGCTCCTGGTGCCCCAGATGCGTGTCCTGCCGTGCGGCCCGAGGTGAGGCCTCCTGTCCCAGGCCGGGCCACCGAGGTCGTTGCTCCAACTGTGCGGCACGGACTGCTGCCGGCGGCTTGCTGAGTGGCGCCCGGGATCGGCTGTCGCCTCGGACAGCAGTGACGCACCAGCAGTGATCCTGCGGAGGGCGATCCGGGCCTCATCTGCGGTGTCTGGGCCGAGGACGACGACGGAATTGGCACGCGCGCGCGGGCGCCGCAGCACTGAGATCCCCGGGACCCGGCCGCAATCAGTTCTTCTACTCAGCGCCCCCCGTGGCTCTGGCAGATCTGTACAGAGGTGGGTCAGCTGCGTGGCTCGTGTGGCTGGGGCGTCGGGGGGGCTCCCCGCTCCCGGGTCTGTCTCTGGAGCGCTGCGGCCCCGGATCTGGGGGGTTGGACTGAGCCCTGCTTTGGGGCGCCCCGCCGCCTGCTGCTGTTGTTGTCCCACTGACTCGCGGCCTGGCCTCGAGCCCCCCCGGGCCTCTTGGAGGTGCGGCACCTACTGGCGTTACTTCCCTATCGGGGTTCTGCCGCAACTGACTTTTGGGCCAGACCTTCCTTCCTCTACCGGCTCCCGCAGACCCTTGAGGCCTGGACCGACCCCCGACCCCTGGCAGGGCCTGGAACTCGACCAGCGGACTCACTGGGCCCGAGTACACGCCCAAAACCGATCCCCTTGAGGCCCCATCTACAGGGAGGTGACGTTACAGCGGGAGGCTCTTCAAAGTACCACTATCGGAATCTTCGTCAGCATGTAACTCCTCGGGCCTGCGACATCTACAATTTCACATACGAGGCGGCAACTACGACGTCCCGTAAGCGCTGGGCCCCTAAGTCTCCCTGCCCGGCTCACTGGATGGGCACACGCTCTGATTCACTGGGAGGGACAGACGCTTACCCTTAGCGGGCCGCGGTTGGGTCTCACTGCAGCTGGCACTTGGACACCCATTGACCATTCTGGCTTGGGTCGACGCCAGGACACTCGCCCACATCCTTGCAGGCGCTTCCCCATGGGTGCCCGTACATAGGTCTAAAGCCTTGACCGTGCCTGTCTGCCGCTTGCCTGGGCCCACGGCGTCCATGCTTCAGTAGGCCTCTGATTCCACCATAACCCCGCCATAGTTCCATCTCCGGCACACGTTGAAGCCTCTTCACATCAACTGAACACTGAGCCCTCACCAAACTCCATGCCACCCACGTGAATTAGCCAGTGCCTCCCCCGCTGGGATCCTCTGGTGGCAGCCCACGCTAGTGCAGACTACCGACCCTCCCTGATCCCTTTCCACTATGGGGCGACACCGAGGACCGAAGACGCCCGCGACTCAGACCACCATGGACCAGTACACAGTTACTGACCAGGTGTCCCGGCCCGAGGGCGCGGGGGACTGCCCCCCAGCAAATGGGGACCTCAGCACGATCCTGCAAGCCATCTCTGCCTCTCAAACCTCAGTTGAAAACAAAATCGGAGAAGTCCGGGTGGATGTAGCCCTGATCCGGCAAGATCTCCGCAACGCTACGGCCAGAATCACCGAAACAGAAGCCCGTATCTCCTCAGTTGAAGACGATGTGACCAGCCTAAAAGAACAACTGGTCCACCTACAGACTCAAACTAAAGAACTTCACAAGAGGGCAGAGGACGCTGAAAACCGATCCAGGCGCAACAATTTGCGCTTAGTGGGATTTCCAGAAGGAATCGAACGCGGCCCGATGGAGTCCTTCATCAAAGCCTGGATTAACTCCTGGATACCAAATGGGACACTCTCCACCTGGTTCGCTGTCGAGCGGGCACATCGCTCCCTGGCTCCGAGGCCTCCTCCGGGTGCGCCACACCGGGCCATCATAGCACGGATCCTTAACTTTAGGGTCAGGGATCTGATCTTGCAGCGAGCCCGCAGTCAGAAAACAGTAACCTATCAAAATCATACTATTATGATATTCCCGGACTATACCAGGGAAGTTCAATCCCAGAGGCGCTCCTACACGGAAGTGAAGCAAAAGCTCCGTACCCTCAATCTGCAATACAGACTCCTCTTCCCAGCAAGGCTGCGCGTGATCTTCCAGGACAAATCGTACTTCTTTGATAGCCCCGAAGCGGCCTGGACCTGGCTGACAGAGGAACGCCCCCTTCAACTCAAAACCAAGTCCACGGTGCTGGGATCCCAAGCCACTGGCGCCAACAATTCAGCCCCTCGGACCAGGCGCACACAGTCCCACAGAGGCCGGAAGACAGTAAGAGCTGGTTCGGACTCCCTGGGGGCCGGGTCCCCACGGTCCAAGTGCCAGACTCCACCGCCGAGGCTTCACCGCTCTCAGGAGGCCATCTTCCATGATCCCTCACCAACGAGATGTTCCTCACCCAAGATCCTGACTGTAAACTCTGAGGATTCCGATCTCTCCCGTAGTCCAAACATCCCTACCTGAAGCTCCACGTGATGCCACGAACGAACCTCAACACATCACCACGAAGACGACTACACACACGCGAAGTCCAACTCAATCAGATATTTCTGCTGATGTACATTCTCATCCTTCGACAAGAGGGGTCTACCATGTCTCATTGACTCTAAGCATTGTAGTTTAGTTCACTTCTACAGTTAAGGGCGACAGATGCTTCCGTTTCTGAAGTATAGGGAGGGGGGAGGGGTTGGGGCCGTTGCCCCGCATTTTTAGTTGTTCAGCATCTCAAGGTCCACAGCATCTCACCTCTACTTTGGCACGACACAACCCTGCAGAGACGCAGTCACAGTTGTCCCACATGGCAAGTTCTCCTCTGCCTCCAAGACGCTCACCACACCGCAGGCTCCCACAGCGCTGCAGGTTCCCCTTGCTGACCACGATGCGATGATCCACCAAGGTAATTCGCTTCGCATCATGTCGCACAAGTTACTAACTTGTGTAATGATATATCTGTAAGAGACAATAGTTAGTGACAGATTCCTTACCTTAGAATATCCCCAGGCGTCAGGCTGGATCCGGAAAGTTTTTGCGTAGCAGTACCCATGCGCGTCGGTAGGCGGCGTCATGCGGCTCCGCGTCCGTCGTCGGCGTCGTGATCGCCGGGATGACGTCGCGGGCAGTACTTAGACGCCGCCACTGCGCGCTGACGTCAGTTCTGTACACGACTTTCCGCGCCAGGAACACAGAGCCATGCAAGAAGCTGACATAGGTGTCTGAAAAATACTAGGGCCCTGAAAGGGATGTCCTTAACCCTAGAAATCAGTTCGCAGAACGGGGAGGATGGGTGGGGCGGTAAGGAATCTGTCACTAACTACTGTCTCTTACAGATATATCGTTACACAAGTTAGTAACTTGTGCATCTGAAAGAGACACGTTAGTGACAGATTCCTTACCTTAGAATAGATACCCCAGCAATACCAACCCCGGTGGTGGGTCTGCGAACAAAGATCAGACAAGGAAGTCCCGGAGGACAGAACGGCCAAAGAAGCCGTCCCTCCGGACCTGACTGTCAAGGCAGTAATGCTTTGTAAATGTGTGCAGCGAGGCCCACGTAGCTGCCTGACAGATATCCTGCAGCGGAACACCGCGGCCTAAAGCCGTGGTAGCAGCCGTTGCCCTGGTGGAATGGGCACGCAGCCCAACAGGAGGCTCCTTCTTAGCCAAAGAATAGCAGGCTTTGATACACAAGGTTACCCAGCGGGAGATGCTTCTCTTGTGCACCGCCCGACCTTTTTTGGTGCCCACGTAGCCAACAAAGAGCTGGTCATCCACCCGGAAGTGTTGTGTGGGGTTGATATAAAAGGAAAGCGCACGTTTTGGGTCCAGACGGTGGAGCCTCTCTTCCTCTCTGGAAGGATGCGGAGGCGGAAAGAAGGTGGGCAAAGTGATGGTCTGCCCAATGTGGAAGGCAGTAACCACCTTTGGCAAGAAGGACGGACGCGTCCTAAGAACAACCTTGTCTGGATGGACAGACAGAAAGGGAGGTTTGCATGATAGAGCCTGGAGCTCACTCACCCGCCGAGCGGAGGTGATGGCCACCAGAAAGGCTGTTTTCAGAGTCAGAAGACGAAGAGGACAGTTATGTAGAGGCTCAAAGGGAGCGCACATAAGAAAGGTAAGAACCAAGTTCAAGTCCCACTGAGGCATCACAAACGGAACAGGAGGGAAGAGGTGTGTAATGCCTTTTAGAAACCTGTTAACAACAGGGGACTTGAAAAGGGAGGGCTGATCAGGAAGCCTGAGGAAGGCCGAGATGGCACAAAGATAGCCCTTGATGGTACCCAGGGCAGAACCCTCGAGGGCCAGGGAAAGAAGAAACAGAAGAACCTCAGAAAGAGGGCAGAAAGGGGATTCACAGCCTTTGCTGTGCACCATGCCACAAACTTGTTCCACCTGCAGGCGTATACCACCTTAGTGGAGGGACGCCTGGCTGCCAGAATTACATCACAAACTTCGGGAGGCAAGTCGAAAGGAATCAACTGCCGCCGCTCAATCTCCACGCAAGCAGGTGGAGGCTGGACAGGTTCGAGTGGAGGACCGGCCCCTGCTGCTGCGACAAAAGATCCTCCCGAAGAGGCAGACGGATCGGGGGATCGACGCTCATACTGAGTAGCTCGGGATACCAAACTCTTCGAGCCCAGTCCGGAGCCACAAGGATGACTTGGGCCCTGTCGCGCCGAATCTTCTTCAACACTCTGGGTAGAAGTGGTATAGGCGGAAAAGCTGTACAACAGACCGCAACTCCACTCGCGACGAAGCGTCGCCGAGCGAGTGCTGCCTTGGAAATTCCAACGCGCAGAACTGATGACATTGCGCGTTCTCTTCGGTGGCAAATAGATCTAACCAAGGCTCTCCCCACTGTAGAAAGAGTCCTTGCGCCACTTCCGAGTGAAGACGCCATTCGTGATCCATCATGCATCTGCGGCTGAGTTCGTCCGCCCTGGCGTTCAGGGAACCTGCCAGGTGTTGAACCATCAGGAAAATGCCCTGATGTTCCAGCCATGTCCAGAGGCGCAGAGCCTCCTGACATAGGGTCCACGACCCCACCCCGCCTTGCTTGTTGCAGTACCACATGGCGGTGGTGTTGTCTGTGAACACCTGCACTACCTTCCCTTTGACAGAGGGAAGGAATGCCTTGAGTGCAAGTCGGATCGACCGGAGCTCCAGAAGGTTGATATGGAGCCGGGACTCCGCCGGAGACCAGAGGACTCTGATCTCCGCCTCTCCCATGTGACCGCCCCATCCCAGAAGGGACGCGTCCGCCACAACTGTGTGCTCTGGCTGGGGAAGGGAGAGTGATCTGCCCATGACCCATTGCCGGTTCGAGAGCCACCAGTGCAACTGTGTTGCAGTCCCCTCCGAGATCTGAACGTGATCGGACAGGTTGCCCTGGTGCTGCGCCCACTGGAACTTCAGGTCCCACTGCAGAGCCCGCATATGCCATCTGGCATGATCGACCAGCAGGATGCAGGAGGCCATGAGGCCCAGCAGCCTCAGGGTCATCCGTACCGAAACCCAGGATAAAGGCTGAAAGATCGGAATCATAGCCTGAATATCCCGGACTCGCCGTTCGGGAGGATAGGCCCGAAGCTGCGTCGTGTCCAGAACTGCTCCGATGAAAAGGAGCTGTGGAGAAGGAATCAGATGCGACTTCGGCACATTGATGGAGAACCCCAGCGAGTGCAGGAGTTCGGCCGTAGTCTGGAGGTGGGAGACGACTGCCTGGGACGGGCCCGCCTTCAGCAGCCAGTCGTCGAGGTAGGGGAAGACTGGAACCCCTGCCCGGCGCAGATGAGCTGCGACCACCGCCATCACTTTCGTGAACACCCGAGGGGCACTTGTAAGGCCAAAGGGGAGCACGGTGAACTGAAAATGCTCGAGGCCTACCGTGAACCGAAGGTAACGCCGTTGGGCCGGCAGGACGGGGATGTGAAAATAAGCGTCCTGCAAGTCCAACGCTACCAACCAGTCTCCAGGGTCGAGGGCAGTCAAGACCTGAGCTAGGGTGAGCATCTTGAACTTCTCCTTCCGGAGGAAGCGATTGACGTTCCGGAGGTCCAAGATAGGACGCATGTCCTCCTTGTCCTTTTTGGGCACCAGAAAGTAGTGGGAGTAGCAACCACGTCCTACTTCTGGGGTCGGAACATGCTCGATGGCCCTCTTGGCCAAGAGGGCCGTGACTTCCTTCTGCAGAAGCACCAAGTGATCCCCTGACATGCGGTGGAATTGAGGTGGCATGGCTGGGGGGTGGTCTCGAAGGGGAGGAGTAGCCCCTTCGGACAATGTCCAAGACCCACCTGTCCGAGGTGATGGGACGCCAGTGGTGAAGGTGATGGCGGACTCTGCCCCCTACTGGCGTGCTGTGCACCTGAAAGGAAGGACTAGGAGGGCTTGGAGGCCGCGGACGGGGCGGAGTTGGTGGCCTGACCCGCACGCTGGTTGCCCGAACCGCCACGGCGGTAGCCACGTCCTCGGCCACGCGAAGACGCTTGCTGCGCGGGCCGGTGGCTGGGCAGTGGACGTGACTGGGCGCCCCTTCCGTGGCCACGAAAGGGGCGAAAAGCAGAGGTTAGCGGAGGGCGCACAACAGAAAGGCCCAGGGACTTGGCAGTAGCCCGTGAGTCCTTAAAACGCTCCAGCGCATGGTCTGCTTTGGAACCAAAAAGACCGACTCCATCAAAGGGCATGTCCATGAGTGTATTCTGGACATCACCCGAGAAACCAGTTGTTCTCAGCCAGGCGTGGCGACGCAGCGCCACCGTCGTTGCAAGCGATCTGCCCAGCGAGTCGGCGGTATCAAGGCCACAACGTATGGTGTATTTAGCCGCATCTCTACCTTCCGCAATGGTGCGGGTAAGCAGTGTCTGGACCTCCTCAGAACACTGGGGCAAAACAGTCGCCACCGAATCCCACAGGGAGTGGGTATATCGGCCCAAAAGGCAAGCGGTGTTGACGGACCGCAAGCCAGCACTGGAGGAAGAAAAAGCTTTCTTCCCAAACTGGTCCAGGCGTTTGGATTCCCTATCCGGAGGGGCGATAGGGAAGGCGGTTTGGGAGGCAGAGGCTTGGACAACCAAGCTCTCGGGGGTGGGATGTTGAGAGAGAAACAAGGGGTCGCCCGGAGCAGGGCGATGGCGTCGGGCCACGTTCCTATCCACAGGAGCCCCTGTGGTGGGCTTGGACCAGGTGCCCAAAGAACGTCAGACAGTGCATCATTAAACGGCAGCACAGTCTCCGTGGAGGAAGCTGCCGGCTGAAGCACTTCTGTCAGGAGATTAGTCCTGACAGCCACAGTAGGCAATTGGAGGTGCAAGGCTCCAGCTGCTCTACGCAACACCGTTGCGAAATTTGCTCCCTCCTCCGTAGCCACGGGAGGAGACAGCATGCCAGTGTCAGGGGAAGTGTCTAGACCACTGGCATCCCCAAGTTCCTCTGCCCAGTCCTCATCATACTCACACTGCCGTGTGAGAGGGTTTTCCGACCCCTCCCAGCTCTCCTGGTCCTCCTCTGGTGTAAAATATGGAGGAGGAGGGACATCTGGGACCCAAGGTCTCATCGGCGCCGGAGCCGGCGTCGAGCGACGTCGGTCCGGCTCCATGTCCGGAACCGGAGAGAACCGGGGAACGACGCCGCCCGGAGCCCCGGGCGGCGTTGGGAACGGCACCAGGGAGATCGGCGCTGGCGGAGGCGTGGTTAGGTCAACCGGCATCGATCGGGGTTGCGGCACCACCGGAGCCGGGATCGAGGCCGGGGCCGGGATCAAGGCTGGCGGGACAGGCGACGCTGGGACCGGAGTCGTCGGCGACGCCGGAGCAACCCCATCTGGGCCCGAAGGCGCACCGGAGGGACCTTGAGGCCCGAAGAGGCGGGCCATGGCCGACAGGAATTCCTGTATCTCGGCCGGAGTCGCCCCCGAACCCGGGAAGGACGGGTAATGCGGGGGCGGCGCCACAGGCACATCCGGAGCCGCGGGGACGGTGCCGACAGGGGCCTCAGCCGAGTCGCGAGACCGGCGAGGCGAAGTCTTAGAGCGATGGTGCTTCTTAGACTTTTTGTGCTTCGACTTACCCGAGGAGTGCGAAGACTTGCACTCCGACCGGCGGGGGCTCCGCGACCGGCCCCGCGACCTCTCACGGGACCGGGGCTTGGTGCGGCGCGGAGCCGACTGCCGGACCTCGAGGAGCTTTCGAGACCGCTCTCGCAAAGCCTTCGGGTGTAAGGCCCGGCAGTCAGGGCACGACTTCGTGTCGTGGTCTCGGCCGAGGCAGTAGAGACACTCTAAGTGCGGGTCTGTGATCGACATCATTCGACCACAGGCGTCGCATGGCTTGAAGCCGGACATCCCTACCGACACCTAGGAGTCGAGAACACTCGAAAAGAAACAGTGAAAAAATCACCCAAAAATGTAGTCAAAAATTGACTAGGGCACTGCTCTTCCCGGATCTGCGCTTACTGGCGCGGAAAAAGAAGAACTGACGTCAGCGCGCAGGGGCGGCGTCTATGTACTGCCCGCGACGTCATCCCGCCGATCACGACGCCGAACGCGGAGCCGCACGACGCCGCCTACCGACGCGCAAGGGTACTGCTACGCAAAAACTTTCCGGATTCAGCCTGACGCCTGGGGATCTTCTAAGGTAAGGAATCTGTCACTAACGTGTCTCTTTCAGATATGGAGCGTTAATGGTCTCCTAGACAGAATCAAACGCACCACAGTCCTGCGACACGCCCAGAGACACACTCCCGACATTCTCCTACTTCAGGAAACCCATCTCCTGGGCAATCTCTGTCCCTTCCTCACCAGATATGGCTTCGACAGAGCCTGGCACTCAGGCTTCTCGCAGGGCTCTCGTGGGGTTGCTATCCTTCTAAGGTGCAATTTTCCTTTTGTACCTTCCCAAGTCACCAGAGACCCTCACGGGCGTTTTGTCGCCCTCTCCGGATCCTTAGGCGAGGAAACTTTTAATGTCCTCTCTGCCTATATTCCGCACGCCACCCATACACAGATCCTAAACTGCATGGGGAACACGCTAGACTCCATGCCTCCAGGGACGACAATAGTAGGAGGGGATTTCAACGCTGTCATGCAACCGGCGCTGGACGTCACAGGGACTCCTTCTCTCGCATGCACCTCCCACGCCAAAATACTTACAGACTGGGCTGCAGCTATGGGTCTCTGCGACGTATGGCGAATATGGACATGGAACCCACGGGTAACCCACTACACTCACACTTCAGCAGCGCACCACAGTCACTCTCGCATAGATTTGTTGTTTATGCCTGCCCCTGAGTGTAGCAAAGTCAGAGACATAGATATCCTCCCCCGGGGCTTCTCGGATCATTCACCTTTGCTTCTAACCATGGGTGGTTCATCCACTGCTCTTCGTCCGATGTGTAGAATGAACGCATGGTTCCTCCAAGACCGCAAATTCAAAGAGGCCCTCAAAGCTGACATTGAGCAGTACTTCCTCACGAACCAGGCCTCTGTCTCCTCACCGAGCACCCTATGGGAGGCGGGTAATGCCACGATCCGCGGGCACGCTAAGAGTCACCTCAAAGCCCAACGGGTAGCAAGGGATAGCAGACTCACTCTCCTGGAAACCCAAGCGGTCCAACTGGAAAGAAATGCAGTTGCCACGTCTAATGACTCTCAGCTGCGTCAACTGGCGTTGGTGAGGGACGAGATCAGACAGATCTCACTGGACGCAGCAAAGCTCCTGTGGAGGTCCTCAGTAGCCCGTCTCTACGGATGGGGCGATAAGAACGGTAAACTACTGCACAGGCTAACATCCTACCCCCTAGCGTCTCGGATCATTCCAGAAATCCGGGACTCGACGGGACATACTCACCGCTCTCCCCGGGCGATAGCCCAATCCTTCGCAGACTACTTCTCCACACTATACTCCACCCAGAATCCTCCTTGGAGGAACTGATCGCCCTAGAGGACCTCCACCTTCCTGCTCTGACTGCAGCTGAGTCCGAGGGTCTGGAAGGTCCGATCACATGTGAGGATATACAGGGAGCCATCTCACTAGTTGCGGCCGGCAAGACTCCGGGCCCTTTATAGGAAAGGGAAGGTGCATCAAGAACAAAGTCAGTTTTCTCCAAGTATTTCCAAAACGTCTCTTTATTGTAGTCGATAGTAAAAAATGGACATCAGCCAACGCGTTTCGTTCCACTGAGGGAACTTCATCAGGGCTCAAATGGCAATTTTAGAAGAATAATGTATCCGCGCTCAAAGTCAAAAAGGTCTCTCAATAGGAATAAATAAAATTTGTCCAAATTCCTGAAATGTAAGTCACGAAAAGATATCTATTCTGCTTGTAGCGTCCTTTAAAGAAGACACCCCACAATAAGGGTAGAAGGTTTACCATCCAATATCCTTGCTAAGACTCCGGGCCCTGACGGCTATCCACAGGAATATTACTCCGCCTACAGAGACGTACTCACCCCTCGCCTGGCAGCTCTATATGATGAAGCCATAGAAAAAGGCTCCTTCCCTCCGGAGACGGATAAGGCCACCATAGTTCTTATCCCAAAACGCAGCCGCCATCACCAATGTGTGCGGACTACCGCCCCATCTCCTTGATTAACACGGAGATCAAAATCTTTGCCACAGTCCTAGCTCAGCGCCACAAGCCTTACCTCGACAAACTGGTTCACCCTGACCAGTGTGGGTTCATGCCGGCACTGCCTGCGGCGTCTCCACGTGGTCCGGCCAACCGTCAGGTACTAACCCCCTACCTTGCGCTTCTCCTAGTAGATTTCGATAAAGCCTTTGATTCGGTCGACTGGGGGTATCTTGGAGATGTTCTGCGGGTCCTGGGCCTGGGCCCCAAGTTTCGTCATATGGTGCATGTCCTGTATTCTAAACCAACTGCGCGGGTGCAAGTCAATGGTGTACTCTCCGACATTTTTCCGATAGGCAGAGGGACAAGGCAGGGGGGCCTCCTTTCGCCCCTCCTCTTCGCCTTAGCCATGGAGCCCCTGGCCAACTTCGTTCGTTCTGACAATTGAGTTCAGGACTGGCGGTGGGGAGGTTCCCAGGATGACAAAATCTCGCTATATGCGGATGATGTCCTGCTGTTCCTCGCAGACCCAGTCCGATCTGGCCCCCGGTGCTTGCATATCTTGCACTCCTTTGAGCGGATCTCTGGCCTGCGTCTGAACCCGGCCAAGTCAACATTGGTTCCCCTGCACCTCTCCAGGGATTGCTTCGACTGGCAATCCACCATCCCTATCAGGCGGCAGTCCTTTAAATTCCTAGGAATATGGGTCGCTCTATTGCCCGACCTGGCCGGGGCCCTCAATGTGACCCCCTTACTCACTACAACTAAGCAGGACCTGCTGAAATGGCAAAAGCTACCACTCAATCCACTGGGGAGGATAGCTCTATTCAAAATGATGATCCTCCTCCGGTTCCTTTACATTATCCAAAACATATCGCACCACATCTCCCGAGCCTGGTTCCGAGGCAGAGACAGTCTAATCATAAAATTCCTCTGGAACGGTCAGCGACCCCGTATGGCACTCCGGCACCACCAGATTCCACCTTTTGATGGAGGTATGGGACTAACGAATCTCTATTTGTACTATCTGGCAACCCGCCTCCTGGTGGTCCACGATTGGTTCAATGGGGGGTGGTCTGACCCGACCTATAGAACTGAACTCAACGCCCTGGGCCTCTCCCACGTTCAAGCTATGTTATATGGATCCCCCATCCCCAGGGACCTCCCCATGGTGACCCGTACAGTCTTCTTGGCCTGGCGTGCATCCCTTCAATACACCCAATGGCAAAACAAGCTGACCCAACAAACACCACTTTGGCAGGGTACATGGCTGCGGGAGGTTGAGGGCCTAACTGGCTTTTGAAACTGGGACCTCATTGGCATCTCGCAACTTGGAGACATGTGGGTCAGTGATCATATTCGTTCCTTTGCCGACCTGCAAGCTAGATATGCACTTCATCCATCCCAGTTCTACAGATATTTGCAAGTCCGTCACGCCTTAGACACACATATACAATCAGGCACCTCGCTGCCAGAACATAGCCCCCTTGAGGTCCAGGTCATGATGGGTAATCTCGGGAGAGGCGGTGTCTCCCGCATATATCGTTCCCTAACAAACAACGGTCCCACTTCTGTTGACTGGCTGAAACTTCGGTGGGAGGCGTGGTTGGGTCCTTTGGAGGATGAGGATTGGAGGGATGCTCTGATGGCACCAAAAACCATAACTGTTTCGGCCAAGCTTCACCTGGTTCAGCTCTACTACCTGCACACCTCCTACCTCGCCCCCAGTCGCCTACACAGAGCAGGCCTTATTCCAAATCCGACATGTTCGAGGTGCGGTTCAGACCCTGCAGATTTCTTTCACTTAGTATGGACATGCCCACACATTACCTCTTACTGGGCCGCTTTAGAAGCGGAACTCACGGAGATACTGGGATGGGAAGTCCCACATAACCCCCTGAACATATTATTGGGCATCACTGATGGATTGGATGGGTCCAAGGCAGACAAGGCTTTCCTGGGTACTGCTCTGGTGGTGGCCAAGCGCGAAATCGCGGCTGCGTGGAAGAATCCCGCCGCGCCCTCTCTAGCTAAATGGCGTTGAGGTGTAGATTGGTGCGCCACACAGGAACGCTCGTTATACGAAGCCAGGGGTTGCCCTGCCAAACATCGGAAAATCCGGGGCAAGTGGCTGGGACGGTTAGACTGAGCGTTTCTCCTATGTCTGTGGGTCCAGTTTGTTATGCCCTCTGGAGGGAGAGAAACAATAAAGTACCTTGCTATACCTGTACTGTGTGCCGAAACCCACATGTTATGATGCCGTCTACAATGCTGTACTGTTTACCTCCATTTTTCTCACTTCTCTGTAAAATCAATAAAATTGATTATCAAAAAAAAAAAAACTACATAGGAAATGATGTTAAATTAAATTATTTAAAATAGTTAGAAATATCAATAAAAATTTAAGGTTAACACAACAATCTTCAATTTACACAAAATTATTATTTAATTATAAGATATTTTAACGATCTTTTTGAATTTACAAATAATTGAAATATTATGCTTTATTAAAATACAATGAAAATACTTGTCATTACTGCTATGCATCACTTTTAATAATTATCAATGCACAATAAAAAAGTACTTTTATAAAAATTAGGAGGAAATTTATTTTCTGATTTAAACTTGAGAATTTGCTTTACTTAATATATTTAAATTAAAGATTTAATTCAATTTTTTTAAAACAGTATTTTATTGATTTTAAGCAAACAACAAAACATACTGTGTGGTTGGAAGTGCCAGACATAACCTGGAGTTGAAGATATAACAGAGGTAGCTAAAATCGAATAAAACATGATATCCATGAGTGGGATTGCTTACTTGTCCGATGACACTTCAAAGCAACTATACATAGAACCAAGGTGACTAGCCGAACAAATACAAGGGAGCATCATTACACACTTGGTCTATCAATCCCCAGCCTCCGACTCACCCTCAGAGGATTGACCATCGTCATCCTGAAACATATAGCCTCAGCCGCCCCCTCAACAGTGCGTGACATTCTCATGTGTTTTTCTTCCACCACCCCCCACTTAAACAGGTCTTGTTGCCAGAGTGTCAACAGTGGGGCCCTCACACCCATCCACCCGATAGCCACCCGTCTCTTCGCCAGTAGTAAGGCCAGATGGGCCAGTTTATAAGGGATCTTGCATCCCTTGGGGCGCACTACCACTCCCAGGAGAGAGGTGAGCGGCATCAGCGGAACACAAATCCCAGTGGCCACCTCTATGCGTGGCACCACTTGTGCCCAGTAATCTTGGACCTGCGCACAATCTCACGTTAGATGTAAGAATGTGGCTCCACCCGCCCCACAACGTGCACATGCAGCTCCTCTGGTAGGGTCTATTTAATTGAGGCTACATGGAGTGATATATGTATGATGCAGAAAAGGAAAGTGCAGGAGTTTAAATCTGTTGTTGCAGGACCCGGTACAGACAATCTCTCTCCCACGCACAGGAAACTGTCATGGTTGCATATCATTCCTAAGAGCTCTATAAAAGTGGGTAATTCAATGACGACTCTCTCCCCATCTGTTAAGACCATCTGGGACCCCAGAGGATTGTGGTGCCATGGGGAAATCAGTCCAGAGTTCCTGCGCCACACTCTCCAGTTTAACGTAATGTAAAAAATGGGCTGGTCCTATTCCAAAAGGGTCTTGTGCAGCCTGAAATTAGATGAATGTGTCCCTTGGATAAATATCCCCCTTTTCATACATTCCCCTCTCCTGCCACTGCTCCATTGACATGGTGGTGTCAATATTCCTGAAGAGTGCCAGATCCGGCAGTTTTAATTCCCTACTGAATGGGGCTCTACAGATTACCTTCTGGACCATCTTTCCCATATTTCTGCCATATGTGTAATCAAGTATGGAACTGGGAGCTCTGACCTGCCCCCTCGCATCAACAACTGGGGTAGAGTATCACCTCTGAACTCGGTCCCCAGAACCCGTTTCTCCCAATTATCTGACTCAGTAAGCTATCGAGCTGCATGCTGCAAGTGTGCAGCGTAATAGTAGGACTGCTCATTTGGGACTGCCAATCCTCCAGGTCCTCCTTTAGTGTCGCAAGCGCCAACCTGCTATGCTGACCCGCCTCGCAGGAGAGTCAACAACAGGCTAGTCAGATGGAGGAAGAACCGAACCCTCAGTGGGAACAGAAAGTTCTGCACAGGGTACAGGCAGGGTGGGAGACAGACCATCTTTGATACGGCTGCCCTACCCATCACTGATAGTGGAAGCCTATTCCAGAATTTAATGGAATTCTCCAGACCTGTCAGCACCCTATCTACGTTCTGGCGCTGGTGCTGGGTCTCAGTATGTGTGAACCAAATCCCAAAGTATCAAAATCCATCCAATTCCCACTAGAGTCCCACAGTTGGCAAGTGGTCCCGTTGCTTCCCAACTGGTCCAGATGCTTCCCAATCAAGCCCCCCCCAGAGGGAACAACGATGACTTTTGGACATTGATCTCGAGACCCGAGACCTCGCCAAAGTCATCCAGGAGCCGCATCAGAATTGGAACAGACTCCCCGGGCGAATCTCAAATATATCAATGCATCATCCGCATATAACGAAACAATGCGAGTGGTGTCCCCCACCTGAATCCCCCAGGACTCCAGCTCTGTGTGCAGCGCAAGAGGCTCAATTGCTAAGGCAAACAGTAAGGGTGAGAGGGGGAATCCCTGGCGAGTACCCCGCCCCACCGGCCAGGCCTCGGAAAGGCCGCCCCCACAAAAATGTAATTCAAAATTAGGATCTGTATAGAATTTTTCTATATTGTTCTACATTTAAAAAAATTATAACATTAAGAGTCTAAAGCATCGGGGTGGAGCTCTCCCTATAGTAAAGTATAGGGAAAATGAAAAACGTTTTTTCAGTCAGTGGAGAAATGCAAGTCTACACTTTCGAGCAACTTTACACTCGGATTTAATAAATAGCCAAAAGCAATAAAGTTACTCAAAAGTGCATGAGTAAATTACAAGTGCAAATTACGACAATGTTTCCCTGAAGATCTCCGTTCTGTAGATCTGCATCTGTGGGAGTCGTTTGCTGGTGCAGGTTGTTTTACAGAGGAGCATAAGAGGATGCTCTTTCTAATCTTCTTTTCTTCTTCGTTTCCTTCTTCGCTCTCATGTCCTGCATCATTGCAGAGCCTGAAGCCATCTCTGTTCTTAAAAGTCCCTTTGGATTAAAAGATTTTTTTCTTCCAGATGTAACAGTCCTTGACTCAGCGGGAGGCTGCACGGCTCACCACACTGACTTGGTGGGGGTCAGAGAGTAGGGGACAGCCCTTTTCTTCTCACAGGGGGGGTCAACATCATGAAGAGAAGACATTTTTGAAGAGAAAGTTTGTCAGAAAACAGCAAAAATGACTTAACCCGACAATATGATGTAAAAGTCCGAGTGAAAATGAAAAAAAGCAGTGTTCTGCTGTCTGTTTTTAAAAAACATTAAGGTGTTAAACCCCACATGTGCGCTAAGATCCTACTCAGGAGCAAGAAAAAAGAAAAAGAAAAAAAAAAGAACTGGGTCTGTAAGAGAAGCACAAGTTACTAACTTGTGTAACGATATATCTGTAAGAGACAGTAGTTAGTGACAGATTCCTTACCTTAGAATATCCCCAGGCGTCAGGCTGGATCCGGAAAAGTTTTTGCGTAGCAGTACCCTTGCGCGTCGGTAGGCGGCGTCGTGCGGCTCTGCGTCCGTTGTCGGCGTCGTGATCGCCGGGATGACGTCGCGGGCAGTACTTAGGCGCCGCCCCTGCGCGCTGACGTCCAGTTCTGTACACGACTTTCCGCGCCAGGAACGCAGAGCCATGCAAGAAGCTGACATAGGTGTCTAAAAATACTAGGGCCCTGAAAGGGATGTCCTTAACCCTAGAAATCAGTTCGCAGAACGGGGAGGATGGGTGGGGCGGTAGGGAATCTGTCACTAACTACTGTCTCTTACAGATATATCGTTACACAAGTTAGTAACTTGTGCATCTGAAAGAGACACGTTAGTGACAGATTCCTTACCTTAGAATAGATACCCCAGCAATACCAACCCCGGTGGTAGGTCTGCGAACAAAGATCAGACAAGGAAGTCCTGGAGGACAGAACGGCCAAAGAAGCCGTCCCTCCGGACCTGACTGTCAAGGCAGTAATGCTTTGTAAACGTGTGCAGCGAGGCCCACGTAGCTGCCTGACAGATAACCGGCAGCGGAACACCGCGGCCCAAGGCTGTGGTAGCAGCCGTTGCCCTGGTGGAATGGGCACGCAGCCCAACAGGAGGCTCCTTCTTAGCCAAAGAATAGCAGGTCTTGATGCACAAGGTAACCCAGCGGGAGATGGTCCGCTTGTGCACCGCCCGACCTTTTTGGCGCCCACGTAGCCAACAAAGAGCTGGTCATCCACCCGGAAGTGTTTTGTGCGGTCGATATAGAAGGAGAGCGCACGTTTTGGGTCCAGACGGTGGAGCCTCTCTTCCTCTCTGGAAGGATGCGGAGGCGGAAAGAAGGTGGGCAAAGTGATGGTCTGCCCAATGTGGAAAGCAGTAACCACCTTTGGCAAGAAGGACGGACGCGTCCGAAGAACAACCTTGTCTGGATGAACAGACAGAAAGGGAGGTTTGCAAGATAGAGCCTGGAGCTCACTCACCCGCCGAGCGGAGGTGATGGCCACCAGAAAGGCTGTCTTCAGAGTCAGAAGACGAAGAGGACAGTTATGTAGAGGCTCAAAGGGAGCGCACATTAAAAAGGTAAGAACCAAGTTCAAGTCCCACTGAGGCATCACAAACGGAACAGGAGGGAAGAGGTGAGTAATGCCTTTCAAGAACCTGTTAACAACAGGGGACTTGAAAAGGGAGGGCTGATCAGGGAGCCTGAGGAAGGCCGAGATAGCACAAAGATAACCCTTGATGGTACCCAGGGCAGAACCCTGTTGGGCCAGAGAAAGAAGGAACAGAAGGACCTCAGAAAGAGGGGCAGAAAGGGGATTCACAGCCTTTGCTGTGCACCATGCCACAAATTTGTTCCACCTGCAGGCGTATACCACCTTAGTGGAGGGACGCCTGGCTGCCAGAATCACATCACAAACTTCGGGAGGCAAGTCGAAAGGAATCAACTGCCGCCGCTCAATCTCCACGCAAGCAGGTGTAGACTGGACAGGTTCGGGTGGAGGACCGTCCCCTGCTGCTGCGACAGAAGATCCTCCCGAAGAGGCAGACGGATCGGGGATCTACGCTCATATTGAGTAGCTCGGGATACCAAACTCTTCGAGCCCAGTCCGGAGCCACAAGAATGACTTGGGCCCGGTCGTGGCGAATCTTCTTCAACACTCTGGGTAGAAGTGGTATAGGCGGAAAGGCGTACAACAGACCGCAACTCCACTCGTGACGAAAAGCGTCGCCGAGCGAGTGCCGCCTTGGAAATTCCAACGCGCAGAACTGATGACATTGCGCGTTCTCTTCGGTGGCGAATAGATCTAACCAAGGCTCTCCCCACTGTAGAAAGAGTCGTTGCGCCACTTCCGAGTGAAGACGCCATTCGTGATCCATCATGCACCTGCGGCTGAGTTCGTCCGCCCTGGCGTTCAGGGAACCTGCCAGGTGTTGAACCATCAGGAACATGCCCTGATGTTCCAGCCATGTCCAGAGGCGCAGAGCCTCCTGACAAAGGGTCCAAGACCCCACCCCGCCTTGTTTGTTGCAGTACCACATGGCGGTGGTGTTGTCTGTGAACACCTGCACTACCTTCCCTTTGACAGAGGGAAGGAATGCCTTGAGTGCAAGTCGGATCGCCCGGAGCTCCAGAAGGTTGATATGGAGCCGGGACTCCGCCGGAGAACAGAGGCCTCTGATCTCCGCCTCTCCCATGTGACCGCCCCATCCCAGAAGGGACGCGTCCGTCACAACTGTGTGCTCTGGCTGGGGAAGGGAGAGGGATCTGCCCATGACCCATTGCCGGTTCGAGAGCCACCACTGCAACTGTTTTGCAGTCCCCTCCGAGATCTGGACGTGATCGGACAGGTTGCCCTGGTGCTGCGCCCACTGGAACTTCAGGTCCCACTGCAGAGCCCGCATATGCCATCTGGCATGATTGACCAGCAGGATGCAGGAGGCCATGAGGCCCAGCAGCCTCAGGGTCATCCGTACCGAAACCCAGGACAAAGGCTGAAAGATCGGAATCATAGCCTGAATATCCCGGACTCGCCGTTCGGGAGGATAGGCCCGAAACTGCGTCGTGTCCAGAACTGCTCCGATGAAAAGGAGCTGTGGAGAAGGAATCAGATGCGACTTCGGCACATTGATGGAGAACCCCAGCGAGTGCAGGAGTTCGGCCATAGTCTGGAGGTGGGAGACGACTGCCTGGGACGAGCCCACCTTCAGCAGCCAGTCGTCGAGGTAGGGGAAGACTGAAACCCCTGCCCGGCGCAGATGAGCTGCGACCACCGCCATCACTTTCGTGAACACCCGAGGGGCACTGGTAAGGCCAAAGGGGAGCACGGTGAACTGAAAATGCTCGAGGCCTACCGTGAACCGAAGGTAACGCCGGTGGGCCGGCAGGACGGGGATGTGGAAATAGGCGTCCTGCAAGTCCAACGCTACCAACCAGTCTCCAGGGTCTAGGGCAGTCAAGACCTGAGCTAGGGTGAGCATCTTGAACTTCTCCTTCCGGAGGAAGCGATTGACGTTCCGGAGGTCCAAGATAGGACGCATGTCCTCGTCCTTTTTGGGCACCAGGAAGTAGTGGGAGTAGCAACCACGCCCTACTTCTGGGGTCGGAACACGCTCGATGGCCCTCTTGGCCAAGAGGGCCGTGACTTCCTTCTGCAGAAGTACCAAGTGATCCCCTGAAATGCGGTGGAATTGAGGTGGCATGGCTGGGGGGGTGGTCTCGAAGGGGAGACTTGGACAACCAAGCTCTCAGGAGTGGGGTGGACAGAGAGAAACAGGGAGTCGCCCGGAGCTGGGCGATGGCGTCGGGACACGTTCCTATCCACAGGAGCCCCTGTGTTGGGCTTGGACCAGCCGCCCAAAAGAACGTCAGTGAGTGCATCGTTAAACGGCAGCACAGTCTCCGTAGAGGAGGCTGCCGGCTGAAGCACCTCTGTCAAGAGATTAGTCTTGACCGCCACAGTAGGGAGGGCCGTGACTTCCTTCTGCAGAAGTACCAAGTGATCCCCTGACATGCGGTGGAATTGAGGTGGCATGGCTGGGGGGGTGGTCTCGAAGGGGAGGGAGTAGCCCCTTCGGACAATGTCCAAGACCCACCTGTCCGAGGTGATGGGACGCCAGTGGTGAAGGTGATGGCGGACCCTGCCCCCTACTGGCGTGCTGTGCACCTGAAAGGAGGGACTAGGAGGGCTTGGAGGCCGCGGACGGGTTGGAGGTGGTGGCCTGACCCGCACGCTGGTTGCCCGAACCGCCACGGCGGAATCCACGTCCTCGGCCACGCGAAGACGCCTGCTGCGCGGGCCGGTGGCTGGGCTGCTGACGTGACGGGCGCCCCTTCCGTGGCCACGATAGGGGCGAAAAGCAGAAGTCAGCGGAGGGCGTGTAGCAGAAAGGCCCAGGGACTTGGCAGTAGCCCGTGAGTCCTTAAAGCGCTCCAACGCATGGTCTGCTTTGGACCCAAAAAGACCGACTCCATCAAAGGGCATGTCCATGAGAGTATTCTGGACATCCCCTGAAAAACCAGTGGTTCTCAGCCAGGCGTGGCGTCGCAGCGCCACCGTCGTTGCAATAGACCTGCCCAGCGAGTCGGCGGTATCAAGGCCACATCGTATTGTGTATTTGGCCGCATCCCTTCCTTCCGCAATGGCGCGGGAAAGCAGTGTCTGGACCTCCTCAGAACACTGGGGCAAAACAGTCGCCACCGAATCCCACAAGGAGTGGGTATATCGGCCCAAAAGACACGCGGTGTTGATGGACCGCAAGCCAGCACTGGAGGAAGAAAAACCCTTCTTCCCAAATTGATCCAGGCGTTTGGATTCCCTATCCGGAGGGGCGGTAGGGAAGGCGGTTTGGGAAGCGGAGGCTTGGACAACCAAGCTCTCAGGAGTGGGGTGGACAGAGAGAAACAGGGGGTCGCCCGGAGCTGGGCGATGGCGTCGGGACACGTTCCTATCCACAGGAGCCCCTGTGTTGGGCTTGGACTAGGCGCCCAAAAGAACGTCTGTGAGGGCATCGTTAAACGGCAGCACAGTCTCCGTAGAGGAGGCTGCCGGCTGAAGCACCTCTGTCAAGAGATTAGTCTTGACCGCCACAGTAGGGAGTTGGAGATGTAAGGCTCCAGCCGCCCTACGCAACACCGTAGCAAAATTGGCTCCCTCCTCAGTAGCCACGGGAGGAGACAGCATGCCAGTGTCAGGGGAAGTATCTAGACCACTGGCATCCCCTAGACCCTCTGTCCAGTCCTCATCGTACTGACACTGTTGTGCCAGAGGGTCATCAGACCCCTCCCAGTCCTCCTGGTCCTCCTCTGGTTCAAAATAAGGAGGAGGAGGGACATTTGGGACCCAAGGTCTCATCGGCGCCGGAACCGGCGTCGAGCGACGCCGGTCCGGGTCCATGTCCGGAGCCGGAAGGAACTGGGGGACGACGCCGCCCGGAGCCCCAGGCGGCGTCGAGAACGGCACCGGAGACATCGGCGTCGGCGTGGTTAGGTCGACCGGCGTCGATGGGGGTTGCGGAGCCGGGATCGAGGCTGGAGGCACGGGCGACGCCGGGGCCGGAGCCGTCGGCGACGCCGGAGCAACCCCATCAGGGCCCGCGGGGCCCGAAGGCGCACCGGAGGGACCTTGAGGCCCGAAGAGGTGGGCCATGGCCGACAGGAATTCCTGTATTTGGGCCGGATCCGCCCCCGAACCCGGGAAGGACGGGTATTGCGGGGGCGACTCCACAGGCATGTCCGGGGCCGCGGGGCGGGGACGGTGCCGGGAGGGGCCTCAGCCGAGTCGCGAGACCGGCGAGGCGAAGTCCTAGAGCGACGATGCTTTTTGGACTTTTTGTGCTTGGACTTACCGGACGACGAAGACTTCGATGCCGACGACCGGTGAGGACTCCGCGACCGACCCCTCAACCTCTCACGCGACCGGGGCTTGGCGTGGCGCGGAGCCGAATGCCGGGCCTCGAGGAGCTTTCGAGACCGCTCTCGCAAAGCTTTCGGGTTGAGGGCCCGGCAGTCGGAACACAACTCCGTGTCGTGGCCTCGGCCGAGGCAGAAGAGACACTCCCGATGCGGGTCTGTGATGGACATCATCCGAGCACAGGCGCCGCAACGTTTAAAACCGGGCATCCCTACGACACCTTGAAGTCGATTCGAGAAAACAGTGAAAAATTCACCAAAAAAGTTTAGTCAAAAAATGACTAGGGCACTGCTCTTCCCGGATCTGCGCTTGCTGGCGCGGAAAAAGAAGAACTGACGTCAGCGCGCAGGGGCGGCGCCTAAGTACTGCCCGCGACGTCATCCCGGCGATCACGACGCCGACGACTGACGCGGAGCCGCACGACGCCGCCTACCGACGCGCAAGGGTACTGCTACGCAAAAACTTTCCGGATCCAGCCTGACGCCTGGGGATATTCTAAGGTAAGGAATCTGTCACTAACGTGTCTCTTTCAGATCTACACATACAGTCACATATCAAGGGTAAGGGAAGCTCCCAGACTCTTAAAGAGACAGGACCGTTCCCTTCTTTCAATGTAGGCATATCAAGTTGAATCTCTCTCTCCCTTTCATACATTTTCACCCCTCCTTGCACATTAAAAGCTGCAACGCAAGCCTTAAATTGCTCTTTCAGGTTCATCAAAGAACTTCCAGGAAAAATCAAGTCACTGACGGGGTATTACTCATCATGAAAACAGATGGCCACTGACAACCTGTGTGACATTTCAATGGAGAATACATCCATGAAAAATTATTTTAGTGTTTATGATGATCAATAAACACCTTTGATGCTGAATTTGGATTGACCTTACATGTTAAAGATTGAACAATCAGACTCTGGTGAAGGAAGCTTGGTCAGGTTCGGGTCACCTGTGGTAACTGCTGGTCTATGTCGCCTATGCAAAGGTTGACTTTCTGGTTGTTTGGACCACACAGCCAGAACTTCATTAAATAGCAATAATGAGATTTTAAGTCAGAAGATGGCCCCGGTTGCAGTATCTCCTTTAACACAACTGTTTTCATTTCAACAGTGGTCAAAGACAAATCCCGTATCTCCGCTATCCTCTGAAGCACTACTGCATACATGGCACTTTCCTCCATTGGTAGCCCATTTGGAGAGTCAAGCTCTGTTTCAGAAGATGTGTATAGCCCATTGGCATTTTGGAAATCAAAATACAGTGAGTTCTCAGTATAATGAGGAGACTGCATTCTGTCCCCTTTCTCATCATCTTCAGTGTCCTTTGATGATCTTGGTGTCCTGCAATGGTTTCGAATCAAAGCCAAAGAGAGTGAATCCTATACCAATACTGATGTTGAGGCAGAGGTCTGGGATTGGAATATAGTTCTATAATCGCTGGTTACACTTTAGTGATTTCAAAAAGTGACACAGGCATGAAGCAGGCTGCCGTCAGTTTGAGCATAGGTGAAGTCGGTAGGGAGGGAACCGGTGAGGACCTTGGTACCGAAGTAGAAGTTGGTATGGGCCCGGTAGCGGATTCCAATGATGCTAACTGTGTTGAGTGCAGACCCGCCAACATAAGTCGGACTAGAGCCCCCTACGGTTCCGTGGGGCCTGCAGGCACCAAAAATCTACAGGATGGACACTAGCTTATGCGGAGCAGACAACTGCCAAGGAAACTCAGGGCATGTTGGGACCAAGAGCAGGACTGGTTCGGACCTAGGAGATGTCAGGGACTATGATTTTTAACAGGACAACCTCACACCATCTCAATGGATTTCCAGGTTGTGGGATGCAGTCGAAACCCTCTTGTCCCTCATACACCTGTGTCTAAATTTTTACTTCTGCTTACCAGAAGACCGAGCAGAAGTGAACTTTAAGCAGGAAGGGTCCCCTGACTAGGACTGAGATCAGGCCCTTGACTAAAGTGGGAGGGAGGTGTAGAGCTTAGGTTTCTGGTCCCAAATACCCTTAGGGCACACTTATTGCACAACGTAAGAGTCATATCCTGAGCCCAAGTATCTTGAACAAGTATGTGACCAATGCCTGCTTTCAATAGTTTCAGCATACTGCGAATCCTGTCCTTTTTGGTGGGGACATCATTCCCTCACACACAGTGTAAAATCTTTGAGAGCCATCAAAAGACAAAAAAAAGTTGGGAGCAGATCTCCGGATCCACGGCAAATGGCATGGAAGGAAGAGACCTGACAACGCACAGGGGAGGCGCTTTTATTTGACTGTGTTGACTGTGCTCTGTCATTTCTAGGGCAGTATGAAGCCACAGCTGAGCCATACAGTGCCACCTACCAGTGCGTGGGAGGAGAATTCTCTGGAACCAGTTTAGTGCCTGGGGACATTCTAAAGGAGAGGATACTGAGGTTAGAAACATCCATCAGAAGTGCCACTTTGTGATTAATCATGTTGAGCATGCTATTATGCCTAACTGAAGTTAAAGTATTACAGAGCCACACAAAAGAAGGCATAGCACTAAACAAATGTCACATAGCAATAACAAGATATAATTATTGCAAACCCTGCTGCATAAGTACTCTAGGGTGTTCAATACATTTTCAGATGGTGTAACTGTCACTAAGCAGGCCACAAATTCAAATCCTGACAAGGCAGACTTCACCTTTTATCCTTGCAAGGTCAGTACACTGAATATCATAAAAATAGGCATTAGTAACACCTGTTAATTACAGCAGAAAGAAATGGCAATAGTGCGGCATACAGAACACTATTTTCATTGCGACGCTACATCCTAGGGTGAGGGGAGGGGAATATGTGCAATTCTAATTCTACATTGTAGGTATTCTCATTTAAGTCATGAACATAGAATAGTCATGCCTGCGAGCAGGGTCTCCACTACACTTCTTTATACATATTTATTAACGTTGGAAGTAGCAAATGTTGAACAGTCTGGTGACACCTCCACAAGTCTGTGACAGGTCAACCTTAACTGTATTTTTTCTGCACAAAAGACTATATAATTACCATAATAAATCTAAATCACATTGCAGCATTGAAAGTTAAATTGTGTTCTATAATGAAAGATAGCATAAATCCCTGCTGTAACTGTAGAGAAAAATGAAGAGAATGGTGCCAGGTAGGTCAAAAGTGCATTAGCTGAACTCAATACACACTGTGGCTTTAAGAGAACTAGCAGCTTCTATACCCAGCATGCACTGTACTGGCAGTTTGCCTCACAGGCTCAGTTATTTTTTAACCGAAGTATAAGATGTCCCAAAAGAACAAGTTAGTGTTTATGGTAGAGACCTTCTAGCTGCAGATTCCTCACCTTCTGAATATTCCCCAGGTGTCAGACTGAATCTGGAAACTGTTCGATAGTACCTGTGCGCACCGAAGGTGGCGCTGTGTGGCACAGCACTGACACCATTCAGCTCCGGAAGTGATGTACATGGTGAATATAGTTGCCACTACCACGCGCTGATGCCAGTTACTTTTGAGACTGTCCGTGCCCCCAGACGTGGAGCCCCAAAAGCAAACTGATACACCAGTGTGCAGATTCTTAGACTTGGGATCTTACTAATCGGTAGAGTCCAATCACAGAATGGGGGGAATAGGAGGGTCGTTGAGGAATAGTCTGCGGCTAGAGTCTCTACCAGAAACAGCATTAACGAAGGTCAGTAAGGATAAGTTACTTACCTGTAATCCTAGTTCTCTTCCAGGGGTATACTCATCAAAGTCATAAGCACTGAATAGTCCCGCCCACGTGCGGGGACCCCGGAGCAATAGCCAATAATATGCATATATCTACATATATATATACACATAAATACCCATATATACATATATATATATAGATAATATGCATTATATACATATGCAGCCTGAGAACATGTCACTAGGCTTAAAAAACTGCCGTCATTACATTGTAAATCTTTTACCTTGAAAACATAAAGACATATAAATCATAATATACTTATGATACATATAAAGAAAACTGCTTTGAGTTTGCTTTGAAAAACACAACCTTTATTTTCAAAGGTAAAAAGGTAAGATCATAGAGGCAGATTAGCCTAGAAAGGCTGCATAGAAAACAATTGAAAAATTGGCGCCGTGCCTTTAAGACCCCAGGAACCCCCAGGCTCCCATCATGCACCACAGGTGACAGTTAGGTCAGTTCTTTTGGACGGCGTATAACAGTATAATCACAGTATGGGTAACAGGTACATATATATGAGCATGGTATTCGTCCGGGGAGGAGGGAGGGTTGCTTATGACTTTGATGAGTATACCCCTGGAAGAGAACTAGGATTACAGGTAAGTAACTTATCCTTCTCTTCCAGGGGATACTCATCAATAGTCATAAGCACTGAATAGAGTAGCAAGCCCATCCCCTTACCCTGCGGACGAATACCAGCATATCAAAACCATTTTACCAAAACATATATTACCCAAACAAATTTCTCAAGGATGCTTGACCAAACTGAGCATCCGCTTGAGTGTCAGAATCAAGGCAATAATGGCGTGCGAAAGTATGGACCGAACGCCATGTGGCTGCTTTACAAATTTCTTGAATAGGTACATTCCTAATCATCGCTATTGTAGCAGCTTTTCCTCTTGTAGAATGCGCTCTCGGTTTGCCCGGGAGCTGCTTATGTGCCAGTTGATAAGATAACGTGATACATGACACTATCCGTCTAGAAATGGACCTTTTAGAGGCAGGGAAACCAGTGTTCAACAGACCATAATTCACAAATAGTTGGTCAGACTTTCGTACACTTTTTGTTTTATCAAGATAGAACTTTAACACTCTTTTTAGGTCTAGAGAGTGTAGAGCTCTCTCAGCAGGAGTGACAGGGTTTGCAAAGAAAGTAGGAAGAGTAACTGACTGGTTGATGTGAAAATCCGAGATCACCTTAGGAAGGAACCTCGGGTGAGTACGTAACACCACTCTATTCGCGTGAAAAACGAGATAAGGCTCTGTAGAGCATAGGGCTTGTATCTCGCTTACCCTGCGGGCAGAAGTGATTGCCACGAGAAAAGCAGTCTTCCACGAAAGATGCTGAAGGGAAGCTTTGTGAATGGGTTCAAATGGGGGACCCATTAGTTTAGAGAGAACCACATTAAGCTCCCAGGGAGGAGATGGAGACCTAACGGGTGGATAGACCTTTTTAAACCCTCCAGGAAATCCTTAACAACTGGCATTTGAAAGAAAGAAATCTGATTGGGAGACTTTCTATATGCTGTTATCGCTGCCAGGTGAACCTTTATGGAGGAGTATTGCAAACCTGCTTTGGCCAAATACAATAAGTATGGTAACAGTACCTGTTCCTGACCTCGAATAGGATCAAGACCCTCTGCAGTACACCACATGTAAAAACGCTTCCACTTAAAAGCGTAAGACTTCCTCGTAGAAGGTCTTCTAGCCTCCTTCAAGATCTGCATGCAGTCTTGAGAGAGACCTAAATGTCCATATTGGATGAACTCAGGAGCCATGCTGCTAACCTCAGGGACGGCAGGTTGGGATGGAACACCTTGCCGCCCGCCCTGGTCAGCAGATCCGGATGACATGGCAACCTCCTGTGTGGTACTTTGGACAGATGAAGAAGGTCCGGGTACCACCACTGGCGAGGCCACTCTGGAGCAACCAGGATCATCTCTGTCTTGTAATTGTATAGTTTCCTGATCACCATGGGAATGAGGGGAATAGGTGGAAAGGCGTAGAGTAATGTCTCTGACCAGTCTATCAACAGAGCATTCCCCTTGGATCCTGGTTGCCGGTACCTGGAGGCGAAGACGCGGCATTTTGCGTTTTCTGCGTCCGCGAAGAGATCGATGTCCGGTGTTCCCCAGTGGTGAAAGATGTCTTGCGCCACTTCTTGTTTTAGCACCCAGTCGTGTGCTTCTGCGAAATGCCTGCTTAGGCTGTCTGCTTGGATGTTTAGGACACCTGGTAAGTGAATTGCAGAGATTTTCATGTCTCGAGCCAGAAGCCACTTCCAAATCGCCTGTGCTTCCAGCGACAGGGGTCTGGACCTGGTGCCCCCTGCTTGTTCAGGTAGTACATCGTTGTTGTATTGTCCGTCTGAACAAGTAGAGCGGTCGATTTGATGGAAGGAGAAAAAGCCTTGAGAGCTAGATGCACCGCTCTGAGTTCCAGCATGTTTATGTGGTATAGCTGCTCTTTCTCTGACCACATTCCTTGGGTCTGTAGTGGCCCCATATGAGCACCCCAACCCTGAAGGGACGCATCCGTCACCAGAGTCTGCTTGGGCAGTTCCTGTTGAAAAGGGACTCCTACGATGAGATGAGCCCGTCGCATCCACCATCTGATGGAGAGGCGGACAGACAGAGGTAGAGTTAAAAATCCTCCCATCGATTGGAGATTTGGGACCACTGATCCTCTAGAGTCTGCTGTAGAGGTCTCATGTGAAGTCTGGTGTTTGGAACTAGAAAAATGCACGAGGCCATCGAACCCAGCAGAGATGAGATCTGCCTGGCCGTGGGCTGAGGTATCTTCAGGAGAGTTTGACACTTGTGGAGAATGGATGATAGTCTCTCCTCCGAAGGATACGCTCTTGCGTTTACTGCGTCCAAAGTTGCGCCCAGGTAATGAATCCTCTGTGTTGGATTGAGGATGAATTTTTGAAATTTACGTGTAGACCTAGCTGATGTAGTTGTTGAATGCAGTAAGAGAGGTGCTGCTGTAGAAGAGTTGGAGACGCACTCTTGAGAAGCCAATCGTCTAGGTAAGGATAGACGAAAATCTGTTTCTTCCTCAAGAAAGCAGCTACTACTGCCATGCACTTTGAGAATGTGCGAGGAGCAGACTTCAGGCCGAAGGGCAGGACAGTGAATTGGAAGTGGTCTGACTGGATGCGAAACCTTAGAAACTTTCGATGCTTTGGAGAGATTGGGATGTGGAAATAGGCATCTTGAAGATCTATGGAACACATCCATTCCCCTTGATGTAGATGCGGGATTATTTGATGTAATGCCAGCATTCTGAACCTCTCTCTCAGAATGAACTTGTTGAGAAGCCTGAGATCTAGTATAGGCCTGAACTCCTTGTTTGGACCTTTCTTTGGGACCAAAAATATCGGGAGTAGATTCCCTGTCGATGTTGATGCCATGGGACCTCCTCGATGGCCTCCTTTAGGAGTAGAGCGGACACCTCGTCTCTCAGAAGATTTATGCGATGGATGAAAGTCTTTTGAGGAGGAATAGAAGGTGGAGGGGACTTGAACCTGATGGAATACCCATTCCTTACAATATTTAGCACCCACTTGTCTAGTGTGATTTTGGTCCACTCTTCCAGGTAGAAACGGACACTTCCCCCCACCGGAGTGGGTAACGGAGTTAGGGGAAGCAAGGACTCACTGCTTCTGTTGTTGCTTGGCAGCAGGTGTGGACTGTCTGGAGTTCCCTCCTCGTCCTCTACCAGGACGACGCTGGTAGGATTGTGATCTTCCTTGATTTTGCTGGGAGGACCACTGAGGGGTTTGAACCCTCTGCTGGTATTGGCGCCGATCGTAAGGGCGGTAGCGTCGCCTGAAGTCCTTCTTCTTCTCGAGCCCAACCGCCTTCACTGTATCCAGTTCGGTCTTCATCCTGGACATTTCGTCGTCAGCATGAGAGCCGAAGAGCGATGTGCCATTGAAGGGGAGATTGAGAATCCGATGTTGCGCCTCTGGTTTCAAACCCGTCAATCTCAGCCAGGCAGAGCGACGGGCACAAATCCCATGTGCATAACCATGGGCCGCGAGATCAGAGGCGTCAGCCGCTGCACTGATGACTTGGTTGGCCACCAAACCACCTTCATGCAGAATTTCCAGAAAATCCTGCTCGTCTTCTTTTGGGAGCTTCTCGGTGAAGCGTGAAAGAGAGTCCCACAAAGAGCGGTCATACCGACCCAGTAAGGCTGAGGCACTTGCTACCTTCATGTACGAGGCTGAGGTAGTGCACATTCTCTTGCCAACAGAATCCATGGCCTTACTGTCTCTATCTGGGGGTACCGCAGATGATGCTGCCCCCGTCTGATTCTTCCGTGCCGCTGAAACGATAACTGAGTCCGGTGGAGGGTCAGACCTCAGAAATAAGGGGTCCCTCTCAGGAGCCTTATACTTTTTAGTAATCCGAGACGGGGCCGCCCCCACCGAAGCTGGAGTAAGGAATTTTGTAGAGCAGGCTCCAGCAGGCCAGGCACTAGGGGAAGCAATGGTCTAGAGGAAGATCTTTGGTGTAGTGTTTCAAAAATGACTGATGTCTTGGTGGTGGAAACAGGCATTTCAATCTGAAGCTTCGCAGCTCCTCGACAGAGAACCTCATTGAAGGTCAGGATATCGTCAATGGGTGAAATTCTACTCGGAGGAGAGGAAGAAAGAGTAGGAGAGTAATCAGCCTTGGAGTCTGAAGACCACGAAGAAGATCTATGGCTTCGTCTTCTAGGAGAACGGTGTCGAGATCTGGATGCCCGACTCCTAGGAGAACGTGACGAGCGCCTTCTGAAAGGTGGGGACCTTTGTGGAGTGGCCTGTCGCTCATGTCTTGCAGATGAGTGCACTGACTGAATCATAGGCGATCTGGATCTTGTGGAAGAACGTGGCAGTCCTGTAACTCTGCGGATCTTCCACTCCCTTATTTCCCCTAGCCATCTCGGGGAGATATTAGTTGGAGGGGTTGGTGACGGTCTTGGTGAGTGTTCCGGAGAGACTTGCACTATCTTAAGTCCTGGGGAGGAAGAAGCACTCCTTGACGTCACCACCTGGGTGTCCCGCGTCGAGCGGTCTCCCGACGTTGCCCTAGGTCTCTTTGCAGGAGGAGATCCGAGATTGGATTGTGATCTCCTCGACGTCGACCTCCTCGACGTCGATCTAGACGGCGATCTTCTTGATCTAGACCCAGAGGGTGTTTTCCGAGATCTCGACGTCGATATCCTCGACGGCGATCTCCTCGACGTCGACCTCCTTGGCGACGGATGCGTCGACGTCATGCGTCGCGACAGCCTGTGTTTCACCGGCGTCGAAACCCTCGGCTCGACGTCGATGCAATTCGCCCTCTCGACGTCGGGGGTGATCTCGACGTCGCCGTTGACCCTCTCGGCGGCGGGCTTCGACGTTGATGTGCCGACGTCGAGCCCCGGCCTCTTGACGTCGTAGGCGAGCCAGACTTGGACCGCCTACGCGTTGGCGTCGACTTCATCTTATGGGTCTTCTCACCTGAAATCAGATGTTTCGACGGCGAAGGACGTCCTCGACGTCGATTTCGACGCCGACTCGGAGCACAAAGGTATTTTGGATGTCGATCTGTCCCTCGGCGGATGTTTCCTTTTCTCACCTTTCTCTTTGCGCTCCAATCTTGGAGAGGAGGGCTTCCTTGGAGGATGTTCTTCTCGCCCACTTGCTTCTTTTCTTCTCTCCTGCATGGAGTGCAGCTTAATCTTCTCCCTTTCCCTAAGGGTTCTTCTTGAAAACTTGCTGCAGTGGTAACACTGGTCTGGCTTGTGGGATGAAGGTAAACAAGCAATACAGACCGAGTGAGGGTCTGACTTAGCCATCTTTTTTCCACAGGCCGGGCACTTATTAAATAAGGCCGGCATTATGACAGGAAAAAATAGCCAAAAGTCAGAAAAAATAGTAGTATTAGATAGACAAGTACTAAAGACGTCGAGTGAAACTAAAAAAGTTCACTTGAAAACCAGAAAAAAGTGATAAAAACTCACTAACTGGCGAGCTCAATGCTCCAGGATCCTCATAGAAGGAGCCGGAAAAAGAACTGACCTAACTGTCACCTGTGGTGCATGATGGGAGCCTGGGGGTTCCTGGGGTCTTAAAGGCACGGCGCCAATTTTTCAATTGTTTTCTATGCAGCCTTTCTAGGCTAATCTGCCTCTATGATCTTACCTTTTTACCTTTGAAAATAAAGGTTGTGTTTTTCAAAGCAAACTCAAAGCAGTTTTCTTTATATGTATCATAAGTATATTATGATTTATATGTCTTTATGTTTTCAAGGTAAAAGATTTACAATGTAATGACGGCAGTTTTTTAAGCCTAGTGACATGTTCTCAGGCTGCATATGTATATAATGCATATTATCTATATATATATATGTATATATGGGTATTTATGTGTATATATATATGTAGATATATGCATATTATTGGCTATTGCTCCGGGGTCCCCGCACGTGGGCAGGACTATTCAGTGCTTATGACTATTGATGAGTATCCCCTGGAAGAGAACTGTTATTCTAAAAGACTTCTAGCCGCAGTGCTCTCACCTTTTGAATAGATACCAAATCAGTACTTAATTGGAGGTGGGCTGTGAATGGACTCAAACCAGAAAGTCCTGCAGGACCAAGCGGGCAAAGTGCTCATCTCAGAGGATTTGGCTGTCAAGACAATAGTACTTCGTGAACATATGGCAGGCGTTCATGTAGTTGGCTGGCAGATGTCTATAACAGGGACTCCATGTGCTAATGCAGTGGAGCAGCTTTGATGGAATGGGCTTGTAGTCCTTCTAGAGGCTGCTTCTTGGCCAATGCATAGCACATCTTAATGCAGGGATGGATAAGTTACTTACCTGTAATCCTAGTTCTCTTCCAGGGGTATACTCATCAAAGTCATAAGCACTGAATAATCTCCGCCCACGTGCGGGAACCCGGAGCATATATAAAAATACATATATATGTGTATGTAGTAGAAAACGAGTACATAGTACGAAATAACACACACATATACATGTATTACATAAAAAATATGCAGCCTCAAACATATCCAATAGGCTAAGAAGCCAGAATTACATGTATTTCTCTAGTATGAAAATGCCATATAAACATATAATGTAAGAGAAGGACATGTACAGTAAGAGCATTCCGCAAAAAACCTTTTATTTTCATCAAGAAAACAGTAATGCCAGGCAATTAGCCCAAATAAGGCTGCATAAATAAATAACATCCCTGTACAGAAAAGGAAAAACTGGCACCTCGCCTTTAAGGCCTCAGAGACTCTGAGCACTATGCCTTTAAGACCTCCAGGAGCCCCTGCTCCCATCATGCACCACAGGTGACAGTTAGGTCAGTTCTTTTGTACGGTATAAGAAACCTGTAGGAACCTGCATCAAAGATGCAAGATTATCGAGTAAACTGTTAATGCTCGTCCGGGGAGGAGGGCGGGTTGCTTATGACTTTGATGAGTATACCCCTGGAAGAGAACTAGGATTACAGGTAAGTAACTTATCCTTCTCTTCCAGGGGATACTCATCAATAGTCATAAGCACTGAATAGAGTAGCAAGCCCATACCCACTTCCGTGCGGACGAGCAAAACACAGAGAACTCAATTGAGATACACATTTTAAACAGTATTTCCAAACAAGTTTCTCAGCGAGGCCTGCCCAACCTGAGCATCTGCCTGCGTGTCAGCATCTAAACAGTAGTGGCGAGTAAAGGTATGAACTGATCGCCATGTAGCTGCTTTACAAATCTCTGCCATGGGGACATTCCTCAGGAGAGCCGTGGTAGAAGCTTTCCCCTAGTGGAATGTGCCTTAGGCTTCCCGAAAGGGATTTGTTGGCCAATTGGTATGACAGTAGAATACAAGAAACTATCCATCTAGAAATGGATCTCTTGGAAGCTGCAGAACCTGTATTAACAGGACCATAGTTAATAAACAAACGTTCCGAATTCCTCAGTGTCTTTGTTTTGTCCAAATAAAACTTCAGAACCCTCTTGAGATCTAGTGAGTGAAGAGATCTTTCCGGAGGATTCGAAGGATTCGGAAAAAGGTAGGTAAAGTGATAGTCTGGTTAATATGGAAGTCCGAGACCACTTTAGGCAAAAAGCTAGGATGAGTTCTGAGAACTACTCTGTTAGCGTGAAACACAGTATAAGGTTCCTTACAGCAAAGAGCCTGGATCTCACTGACCCTGCGAGCAGATGTAATGGCCACCAGGAACGCGGCTTTCCATGTTAAATGCTGTAAGGAAGCTTTATGAATAGGCTCGAAAGGAGACCCCATCAACTTTGTTAACACAATGTTAAGCTCCCAAGGAGGAGAGGGAGACCTGACTGGTGGATAAACCTTTTTAAGCCCTCAAGGAAATCCTTTACCACCGGAATTCTAAACAAAGAAGCCTGGTGGGGGGACTTCCTATAGGCTGTGATTGCTGCAAGGTGGACTTTGATAGAAGAGAACTGAAGACCAGATCTAGCCAAATGCAGCAAATAGGGTAAAATCACCTGTTCCTGACCCCGGATGGGATCATGTCCATTGTCCACACACCATAGGAAGAACCGCTTCCACTTGAAGGCATATGATTTCCTCGAGGAAGGTCTTTTCGCTTCTTTGAGAATAGCCATACAGTCTGGATTCAATTGTAGGTGTCCATATTGTATGACTTCAGGAGCCATGCTGTCAACCGGAGGGAGGACAGGTTGGGATGGAATACTCTCCTGCCTGTTTGGATAGGAGATCCGGGCGGCATGGCCACCTCTTGTGTGGTACTTCCGATAGTTGAAGGAGGTCCGGAAACCACCACTGGCGAGGCCACTCCGGGGCTATTAGGATCATCCTGGAGGTGGTCCTGTACAGCTTGTTGATTACAACTGGTATCAACGGAATCGGTGGAAAGGCGTACAGTAAGCTCTGAGACCATTCGATCAAAAGGGCATTCCCTCGAGATCCTTGTTGGGGAAACCTGGATGCGAAGGCGGGGCATTTTGCGTTTACCGCGTCTGCAAACAGGTCGATGTCTGGCGTTCCCCATTCTCGAAAGATGCTTTGAGCGACTTCGTTGTTGAGAACCCAATCGTGGGCTTCGACGAAGTCTCTGCTGAGGAAGTCCGCCTGGGAGTTGAGAGAGCCCGGTAGATGAATGGCTACTATTGACAGGTCTCTCGCTAGAAGCCAGTTCCATATGGTTTGAGACTCTATGGAGAGTGTCCTTGATCGGGTACCTCCCTGTTTGTTCAAATAATACATCGTCGTTGTATTGTCCGTTTGGATCAGAATGGAGCGAGACTTGAACGACGGAACCAGGGACTTGAGTGCTAGATGTACTGCTCTCAGCTCTAGCAGGTTGATGTGGTAGCTCTTTTCGGAGTCGGACCATAGACCTTGTACTTGCAGAGGGCCCATATGAGCACCCCAACCCTGGAGAGAGGCGTCCGTGACTAAAGTCTGGGTTGGAGGGTCCTGATGGAAAGGGACTCCCTTCATCAGGTGCGATCGCTTCATCCACCACCGGATGGAGTCTTTGGCTGATTGATGGAGAATTACCTGATCCTCCCAGCGCCCTGATACTTGCATCCACTGGTCCTCCAAACATTGTTGTAGTGGACGCATGTGTAATCGTGCGTTTGGAACTATAAAGATGCACGATGCCATCGATCCCAGTAGTGATGACACCTGTCGAACTGTTGGGAGATGCGTGTGAAGAAGAGTCAGACATTTTCCTTGGATTGATGACAATCTCTCCTCCGAAGGACACACGCTTGCTTTTTGGTGTCCAGGAAGGAGCCTAGGTAATGGATCTTTTGCGTTGGATTTAGTATGGATTTCTTGAAATTGACGTGAAGGCCCAAGTTGTGGAGAAGCTGAAGGCAGCACGTGAGATGATCCTGCAGCAGAGTTGGAGATGAGCTCTTCAGGAGCCAGTCGTCTAGGTAAGGATATATGAATATTTTCTGCTTGCGGAGAAAAGCGGCCACCACAGTCATACATTTGGAGAATGTTCGGGGAGCTGATTTGAGCCCGAACGGGAGAACTGAGTACTGGTAATGTTGAAAAGACACTCGAAAGCGTAGAAATTTGCGATGTTTCTTTGAGATTGGTACGTGGAAGTATGCATCCTGCAAGTCGATGGAGCACATCCAATCCTCTTGATGAAGCTGTGGGAAAATTTGATGGAGTGCCAACATTCGAAATTTTTCTCTGCGAATGTATTTGTTCAACAGTCTCAAGTCCAGAATAGGTCTGTATTCTGTGGCGGGGCCTCTTTTTCTTACAAGGAAGTAACGAGAGTATACTCCTTGATTTCTTTGAGGAGCGGGGACTTTTCTATAGCTCCTTTCTTCACTAAGGTGTTTATCTCCTTTTGTAACAATCGTTTGTTGTGGTGAGAAATGCCTCTCGGAGGTATTGATGGAGGAGGAGTTATGAATCTGAGAAGATAGCCATTCTGAACAATGTTGATGACCCATTTGTCTTTTGTTATACGTCTCCACTCCTCCAGATGTAATGAAACACTTCCTCCCACCGGAGTGGACAACAGCTTTGGAGGAAGACACATCTCATTGCTTTTGTGGCTGCTTTGGTGCTGTTGACTGTTGTTTGTTTCCACCTCTGCCACGTCCAGGTCTACGTTGCTGGAACTGGGATCTTTGTTGCGTCTGACCTTGGTTCTGCGATGACCAGTTAGATGATTGACCTCGCTGTTGAAAAGAGCGTTTATCATAGGGGCGAAAACGACGACGAAATTCTTTCTTCTTTTCGAGGCCTACAGCCTTGAGAGTATCCAACTCAGTTTTCATTTTTGCCATTTCGTCGTCAGCATGTGAACCAAACAACGATGATCCATTAAAGGGCAGATTGGCTATCTTTCTTTGAGCATCGGGCTTGAGACCTGTGAGTCGAAGCCAGGCTGATCTTCGGGAACAAACGCCATGTGCGTACCCATGAGCTGCCAAATCTGCAGAGTCGGCCGCTGTACTAATGATCTGATTAGCAACCAGGCCACCTTCCTGTACAATCTCTAGAAAATCCTTTTGATCCTCTTTGGGTAATCTGTCTGTGAATCTCGTCAGAGAGTCCCATAAAGACCGGTCATATCGTCCCAGTAGAGCGGCTGCACTAGCCACTCTCATAACGGATCCTGATGTATTGCACATTCGCCGTCCCAAAGAATCCATGTTTTTGCTGTCCTTCTCTGGAGGAGCAGATGACATAGAGGTATTTGCATGTGCTTTTCTGGCGGCGGCGACTATAAGAGAATCCGGTGGCGGGTCAGACCGCAGAAACAAAGGATCTTGGTCTGGGGCCTTATACTTTTTTGAAATTCTTGCGGGACCCGAGCCCACTGTGGCAGCTGTCAAAAAAGTCTTCATCGCAGGCTCTAATAATCCTGGTACCAAAGGTAGAAGAGGCTTTGCAGAAGCCCGATGGTGCAAAGTTTCGAATATAACGGATGTAGAAACCTGAGGCACAGTCATGGTTATATTCAATTTGCTGGCACCTCTACAGAGAACCTCGTTGAATGTCCCCATATCATCAACAGGAGAAACTCTGGATGGTGGGGTTGACGATATAGTAGGGGAATAGTCGCTATACGATGACCTTGTTGATGAGGTCGTTGTAGGAGACCTCTGTCTTCTCCTTGGCGTATGTGATCGGCGGGGTTCTGAGCGTTCTTTTGAACGTGAATGCCGTCTTAATGGAGATCTGGAACGCCTCGGGGACCTACCAGCGGAAGATCTTGCGGATTCCGTGGGAGGAAGTCTTTCAGTAGATCTGGGTTTGTTCTTCCAGTGCCTAATGTCCTCCAACCATCTGGGTGACATATTGATGGTAGGAGATTTGTCTCTCGCCGGAGAGCCCTCCGGTGTAACCTGAATAATAGTTATACCAGGCGAGGAAGAAGCTTCCCTCGACGTCGACCGTGATTTTGAAGATGATTTTTCTAAACCTTCAGCTGGAATAACTTGCTTGTCCCTCGACGTCGAACGCCTCGACGTCGAACCAGAATGAGCCACCATCGACGACGACCGTGGAGGTGAAACTCTTGACGGTGAAGATCTATGGGACGAAGCCCTCGACGTCGGTCTCTTCGACGACGACCGCTGGTGTTCATGCGGTGCCTTCGACGTCGACCCTGCCCTCGACGTAGACCGCTGACGGGTCCGAGAGGGTGAATTGTAGAGACTCGACGCCGACCTTCGAGAAGGGGGCGGAGATCTCGACGTCGACCTCTGAAATACTGTCGACGGACGTTTCGACGTCGACGGAGGTCTATCATGCTTCGAGGCCGAAACATGTCTCGACGTCGACTTACTTTTCGACGGCGTACTCCTCGACGGCGATTTTGCCTTCGACGTCGATCTCGGTCTCACTCTCGACGGCGATCTTGATCTCACTTGGGTCATAGCTCTCGACGTCGACTTACTTCTCGACGGCGATCTTGTCTTCGACGCCGACCTGACTTGTTTGGTTGGTCTCGACGTCGACGACATGCTATGATGTTTTTTCTTACTTCCAGATTTTGGTGAAGTAGATTTTCGCCGTTTCCTTGGAGAAGAGGGCCCTCCAGATGGATGATGACTTTCTGGGCCACTTTTCTTTCCTTTCACCATCAAGGCTAGAAGTCTGATCTTCTCTCTGTCTTTCAATGTTCGACTTGAAAGTTGACGACAGTGGTAGCATGTCTTTGTGTCGTGAGAAGAAGGTAGACACACGACACAGACCGAATGAGGATCGGATTTGGCCATCTTCTTCCCACAGGAAGGACATTTATCGAATAAAGGTGGCATATCTGACTAAAAAGAATGGTCAATTAGTCAGAAAAAGACTGGTATTAAAACCAGTAAAAAGAAATATTGTTAGAATATTGTTAGAAATATAAATTCTGACTGGAAAAGTCAAAATCAGTTAAGCTCAAGCTCCAGGTTCCTCACAGAAGGAGCCGGAAAAAGAACTGACCTAACTGTCACCTGTGGTGCATGATGGGAGCAGGGGCTCCTGGAGGTCTTAAAGGCATAGTGCTCAGAGTCTCTGAGGCCTTAAAGGCGAGGTGCCAGTTTTTCCTTTTCTGTACAGGGATGTTATTTATTTATGCAGCCTTATTTGGGCTAATTGCCTGGCATTACTGTTTTCTTGATGAAAATAAAAGGTTTTTTGCGGAATGCTTTTACTGTACATGTCCTTCTCTTTCATTATATGTTTATATGGCATTTTCATACTAGAGAAATACATGTAATTCTGGCTTCTTAGCCTATTGGATATGTTTGAGGCTGCATATTTTTTATGTAATACATGTATATGTGTGTGTTATTTCGTACTATGTACTCCTTTTCTACTACATACACATATATATGTATTTTTATATATGCTCCGGGTTCCCGCACGTGGGCGGAGATTATTCAGTGCTTATGACTATTGATGAGTATCCCCTGGAAGAGAAGGTACAGTTCTGCACAACCTTGCCTTTTTTCGTTCTGGTGAACCCCACAAAGAGCTGATCATCCACCCAGTGTTCCTTGGTATGATCAAGGTAGATGCTGAACGCTCTTTTGGGGTCCAAGCAATCAAGTCTCTCCTCCTTAGACGGGTGAGGCGGAGCACAGAACACCGGCAGGGTGATGGTTTGGCTGACGTGGAACGGCACCACAACTTTAAGTAGAAAAGATGCCCTAGTTCGCAGGACCAGCTTATAGGGAAAGAAGGGAGTGCATGGTGGATGACTACACAGAGCCTGAAGCTCACTCACACGTCGTGCTAAGGTGATGGCAATGAGGAACAAGGTTTTAATAGTGAGGAGCTGTAGAGGACTGCTGTGGAATGGCTCGAATGAAGTACACATTAAATAAGACTTTAGCTCCCCAGTAAGTCCCTAGTAAATAGTGCACCTGGTACCTAGGGCATGGGTACTACAGAAGGTCTCTAAGGGCTGCAGCATGTATTATGCCACCCTAAGGGACCCACACAAACTGCATGCTGACTGCCATTGCAGACTGCGTGAAATGGTGCAAACCATTTCGAAAACATGACATGACACACTCCCTGTGTGCCATACCCATGCACACTGCATATATTAAATGTAAGTCACCACTACAGCAGGCCTTAGAGCCCTATAGCAGGGTGCATTATATTGTATGTGAGGACATATGTGCATGAGCAGATATGCCCGTGATGACTGGTTCCATTGCCACGACACTGCAAGTGTTCAGGAAGCCATCTTAAGTATATGTACTGGGCACTGGTCCTCATGAGTTACCCAGCGACATCATGGCTTAACTGAAAATAATGATGTTAGGTATTAAACATCTCGTCTTGACAAATCCATAATGATGCCAGTATCGGATCTGTCCTAACATGCACCCAGAGGGCACCTTAGAGGTGCCTCCTGAATCCTAGTAGTCTCTTAGTGTGCTGGCTGACTGGTATAGTCCAGTCTGCCACTGCAGACAAGTTTCTGACCCCCTGCAGGTGAGAGCCCACGCTCTGAGGTCAGAAACAATGCCTGCTCCGGAGGAAGGTGTTCACACCTCCTCCAGCAGGATGGCTAGTGTTTTAGAATATCAAGGCCAGAGGCTTCAAAGCCTCTACCGCCTATGATATGCGACCCTGGCTTCCCTCAGACCTGGGAGATGCCACCCCCAGCCCTAGGGCCCATTTGGCACCAGGACAGGTGGGAAAATTAGATAGTCAGAAGGCGTGTACACCCTCTGGCTAGTCACACCCCTAAGGTGGGCTACCTTAAGTGAACGACAAAAGAAGTGTTCCACAATCTTGTTTTTAGTAGAACTAGGAACTCTGGGTCAGGTTTATGCCTACTCTCCACAGGAAGTGGTCATATAGGGGGGGTAGACACCCCAGGGGTAGGTAGCCCATTGGCTACTACCTTACACTTCCCTTAACGCCCCGAAATTCAGTATTTAGGTGGCCCCCTGACTCCAGGAACTCAGATTAGTCTGCTGAGAAGAGAAGAAGGACCAAGCAGAGCCGAAAACGCAAGAACTGTGAAGCAGCCCCGGATTTATCGCAAAACCCTGCCTGCCTGCTGCTGTCCCAACAATTGCAAAGACCTGACTCGTCCAGCAGCTGTGCATCCTCCTCAAGCCTCGAAGGGCTGCCAGCACTTTGCCAACCAGTCAAAATAACCCTTGAAGTGGAGAAGCCACTTCCCTGCAGTCGGCATGCACCAACCGCATCTGCCCGGTACACCGTTCTGCTGATCACCCACGAGTCAGCTGAGGAAGGAGCACACCAGGGGAAGGACTCTGTGGCTCCCAGAGGTCAGCACCGTCTCCCCAACGAGTTTCAAGCCACTAGACCCTCCAGGAGTCCCCAGTACCAATACCCCGGGTACCGGAGCCCTTGCAGCAGCCAAGACTTGTTAAGTGTCCAGCCCTGACACCAACCCTGCCAAGATCGACCTACCGATAAGGGACATCTGCATCACCGAGGCCAGCACATAGAGTGACCCTGCTGTCCTGTTTGTCCCCCCATCACCAGGTCGAGCCAGAGAAGTGAGAGCCTTCAACGCAAGCAACCCGCCGGACAAAACACCTCTGCACCCGAGCCCGACAGCCTGAGTCTGAGCCAAACAACGGTGCCCTCTTGCTCCAGAAACCCTCAACAGCGGAGCCCCCCTTTAGGTTCTGCTGGACTTGTCCCCAAGTCTCCACTTGCAGCCTTTTTCTTGGTACAGGTTTCTCCATAGACTAATGGGTAGCATTTGAGGCACCATCGTGACCAGGACCTCTGCACTCTGGACACACCAGGGCAGGAAAATCCGAACTGCTGGTGGTTCTTTGGACCTTGGCCCCTAAGCATCTTTAGTCCAGAAGAGTAACCCTGAGAATCGTTTGTAAGCGTACCTATGCAGTGAATGTTTCTCCCATAAGATAACATTACCGCGATCGAGGCTCATGCCTCAAATATGACAACTGTGATTTTCTACTGTTTTACCTGTGAAAATCTAGAACGTTTAAAGGGCTTACCTGATTCCAATCAATCAATCAATCACAGAATTTGTAGAGCGCACTACTTACCCGCGAGGGTCTCAAGGCGCTGGGGAGAGGGAAGGGGGTGGGGGGGGGTGGGGGTGCTGCTACTGGTCGAACAGCCAGGTCTTGAGTAGCCTCCTGAAGGTCAGCAGGTCTTGGGTCTGTCGTAGGCTTAGTGGAAGGGTGTTCCAGGTCTTGGCGGCGAGGTGTGAGAAGGATCTGCCGCCGGTGGTTGTTCTTCGAATGCGAGGGACGGTGGCGAGGGAGAGGTCGGCGGAGCGGAGCTGGCGGTTGGGGACGTAGAAGAAGAGTCGTCTGTTGAGGTAGGCTGGGCCAGTTTTGTGGAGTGCCTTGTGTGCGTGGGTGAGGAGTTTGAAGGTGATCCTCCTGTCGACGGGGAGCCAGTGCAGGTTCCTCAGGTGGGGGGTGCTGTGGCGTGGTACGTCGAGGATCAGGCGTGCGGAGGCGTTTTGTATGCGTTGCAGTCGCTTGATGAGCTTGGCCGGGGATCCCGCGTAGAGGGCGTTCCCATAGTCAAGTCTGCTACTGACGAGGGCCTGGGTGACTGTTCTTCTTGTGTCTGTCGGGATCCACCTGTAGATCTTGCGAAGCATGCGGAGGGTGTTGAAGCAGGAGGAGGAGACTGCGCTGACTTGCTTGGCCATGGAGAGCGTTGAGTCGAGGATGACTCCCAGGTTGCGTGCGTGGTCGGTGGGTGTCGGGGCTGCTCCCAGCGTCGTTGGCCACCAGGAGTCGTCCCAGGCTGAGGGGTTGGAGCCGAGGATGAGGACCTCCGTCTTGTCCGTGTTCAGCTTTAGTCGGCTGATCTTCATCCAATCGGCGACGGCCTTCATTCCTTCATGGATATTGGCTTTGGCGGCGAGGGGGTCCTTGGTGAGGGAGAGGATCAGTTGAGTGTCGTCGGCGTAGGGAGATAATGTTGAGGTCGTGCTGTCTGGCGATGCGTGCGAGCGGGGCCATGTAGATGTTGAACAGTGTTGGGCTGAGGGAGGATCCCTGGGGTACGCCGCAGATGATCTCGGAGGCTTCGGATCGGAAAGGTGGGAGGCGGACTCTCTGGGTTCTGCCGTCGAGGAAGGAGGTGGTCCATTCCAGGGCCTTGTCTCGGATCCCTGCGTCGTGGAGGCATGCGCGTAGAGTGCGGTGGCAGACAGTGTCGAAGGCGGCGGAGAGGTCCAGCAGGATGAGGGCTGCGGTCTCACCGTTGTCCAGCAGGGTCCTGATGTCGTCGGTGGCGGCGATGAGGGCAGTCTCAGTGCTGTGGTTGCTGCGGAACCCCGATTGGGATGGGTCCAGGATGCTGTTTTCTTCTAGGTATTGGGTTAGCTGTTTGTTGACGATCTTCTCGATGACCTTGGCTGGGAACGGAAGCAGGGAGATGGGCCGGAAGTTCTTGAGGTCTCTTGGGTCCGCCTTGGGTTTTTTGAGTAGGGTGTTGATCTCTGCGTGTTTCCAGCTCTCTGGGAAGGTCGCGGTCTCGAAGGAGAGATTGATAACGTTGCACAGGTGGGGTGCGATGGAGCTGCTGGCTTTGCTGAAGATGTGGTGCGGGAAAGGGTCTGACGGGGAACCGGAGTGTATTGTGCCCATGGTCTTGATGGTGTCATCGATGTTCACGCTGGCCCAGGCTGGCAAGGGGTCATGGTCGATGGTGTGCGGCGGGTCTGGAGTATCTATCTTGGTGGGGGCTGTCTGGGTGTTGAAGCTGTCGTGGATGTCGGCGATCTTGCGGTGGAAGAAGGTGGCGAGGGAATCGCACAGGGCTTGCGACGGCGGGATGTCGTTGGTGTTGGAGCTGGGGTTGGAGAGTTCCTTCACGATGTTGAAGAGCTCCTTGCTGTTCTGTGCGTTGTTGTCGAGGCGGTCTTTGAAGGAGATTCTCTTGGCGGACCTGATGAGGTGGTGGTGGTTACAGATGGCGTTTTTATAGGCTGCGTGGCTGTCCGGTGTCTTATCACTGTGCCATTTCTTCTCAAGTTTCCGGCAGGTACGCTTGGAAGCTAGGAGTTCCGGGGTGAACCAGCTGGCTCTTTTGGTGGTGTCGCTGTAGGTGAGTTTTTTCAGCGGAGCGAGGGTGTTGGCACAGTCGTCTATCCATCGTCTGAGGTTGCCTGCAGCGTCGTCGGTGTTGGATGGGTCGGAGGGAGGGCTGAGAGCGAGGTTTGCCCGTAGTTGGTCTTCGGTTACTTTGCTCCAGCAGCGGCGTGGGATCTGTTGGGTGCGGTGGTGTGTGGTGGGTTTCTGGAAGGTGAAGTGGATGCAGTGGTGGTCGGTACAGAGGAGTTCCGTGGTGTGGCTGAAGGAGACGTGGGAGCTTGAGGAGAAGACGGGGTCGAGCGTGTGGCCGGCGGAATCTGTCGGTGTTGTGACGAGCTGTCTCAGTCCGAGGTTGTCGATCAGGGTGGTGGAGTTGCTGTCGTTGTTGTTCTCCAGGTGGAAGTTCAGGTCTCCGAGGAGGATGTAGTCGGTAGAAGTCAGGGCGTGCGTGCTGATGAAGTCGGCGATGGAGTCGCTGAACTGGGGTCGGGGCCCAGGGGGTCTGTAGACAAGGGTGCCTCTGAGGGTGGTGTTGGGGTCTGTGTGGATCTGGAAGTGCATGTGTTCGGCGGTGCAGAGAACGTCGTTGGTGCTGGTCGAGACCCTGATGGAGTTCTTGTGGACGATGGCGATTCCTCCTCCTACTCCGTTGGCGCGGTCTCTGCGGGTGATCTTATAGCCGTCTGGGATGGCTATGGCGATGTCGGGTGCGGAGGAGTCGTTCATCCAGGTCTCTGTCAGGAAGGCGACGTCTGGTGATGATGAGTCTAGCAGGTCCCAGAGCTCGACGGCGTGTTTGCGTGCGGAGCGGGTGTTCAGTAGGATGCATCGGAGGTGGTTGAGGTCCTTCTTGGCGGGCGCTTCGGTGGCCCTGAGGCTGGTGTATCTGCAGTTCCGGCAGGTGAAGGGGCCATGTGTGCGTTTCGGGGCGGCCTTGAAGCAGTTGTGTCTCCGTCCGGGGTTGAGAGTGTGGTGGCATCGTATCGGCGTCGGTCCTCGAGGCTGGAGCGGGGGGCGCACGGCCCAGGGGTTCTGGCGCTGGGCGCGGTCCAGGCGCGGACGGGCGCAGACGGGCTTGCCTTAGGCGCGCCAGCGGCGCGGCCGCCATATATGGGGAGGTGGGAGGGAGGAGCAGGCGGGAGGCAGGGGCAGCGAATGGGCAGTCAGGGGGGCGGGGCCGCAGGGGACGCAGCGGCGGGAGTGGAGAGAGGCAACGAGGGGTACAGAAGCAAAACTGGACACAGAAAATGGGGGCAACGAGGGGTACAAAAAGCAAAACTGGACACAGAAAATGGGGGCAACGAGGGGGAACATAAGGCAAAGTTGGGCTCAGAAAATGGGGGCAACGAGGGGTACAAAAGCAAAACTGGACACAGAAAATGGGGGCAACGAGGGGGAACAGAAGGCAAAACTGGACACAGAAAATGGGGGCAGCGAGGGGTACAAAAAGCAAAACTGGACACAGAAAATGGGGGCAACGAGGGGGAACAGAAGGCAAAGTTGGGCTCAGAAAATGGGGGCAACGAGGGGTACAAAAAGCAAAACTGGACACAGAAAATGGGGGCAACGAGGGGGAACAGAAGGCAAAGTTGGGCTCAGAAAATGGGGGCAACGAGGGGTACAAAAAGCAAAACTGGACACAGAAAATGGGGGCAACGAGGGGGAACAGAAGGCAAAACTGGACACAGAAATTGGGGGCAGCGAGGGGTACAAAAAGCAAAACTGGACACAGAAAATGGGGGCAACGAGGGGGAACAGAAGGCAAAGTTGGGCTCAGAAAATGGGGGCAACGAGGGGTACAAAAAGCAAAACTGGACACAGAAAATGGGGGCAACGAGTGGGAACAGAAGGCAAAGTTGGGCTCAGAAAATGGGGGCAACGAGGGGTACAAAAAGCAAAACTGGACACAGAAAATGGGGGCAACGAGGGGGAACAGAAGGCAAAACTGGACACAGAAAATGGGGGCAGCGAGGGGTACAAAAAGCAAAACTGGACACAGAAAATGGGGGCAACGAGCGGTACAAAAAGCAAAATTGGGCACAGAAAATGGGGGCAACGAGGGGGAACAGAAGGTAAACGGGCACCGATGCAACAAGCAGAGGGGCGAGCTTAGCAGCAGCGGGCAGGACAACACAGGCGGAGCTGTGTGGCGGGGGAGCGACCTACCTGGTCTTGGTGTCTAAAATTATATCAAAATCTTTGTTATTTTTCTAAATTGGACTCAAGTTTCTTCTTGAGTGTGTGTCTCATTTATTGACTGTGTGTGTACAATAAATGCTTAACAATAATCTCTGATAAGCTTAAACAGCTCGCCCACATTACCACAAAGAAAGCATTTGGGATTATTAATTTAAGCCCTGTAAACCAATAAGGGTCGTCTGGACTTTCTGCACAGTATACCTCATTTTGGTGGACTACATAGAAAGCCAGCTTCCTACAACAACCATCCTGAATCATCTGCAAAAGGACAGGGTGAAGATCTTCCGGCACATCAGCGAGGACTTGTTCTACAGAGTCCCAAAGGGCATGAGTGTAATGGTCAAATAAACAGGAGGAATTGATCGAACGGAGGGCCAAACGGTTAGATGATGAGAGCTATTTTCCAAATGTCTCCACTCGCTTGAATTTCCACTGTGGGGGAGAGTTAGGAAATGTTTGGGTTGGTCCGGCTGGTAGGGACCTGCACCACGAGGCTCTCTGGAGAAGGATGCTGCGTCAGAAATGACGGGTCGCCTGGAGCAGGGTGATGGCGCCTGTTAACTGGAGGGACTAGCTTGTCCGAATACCCCAGGAGGGTATCGGTCAGGGCCCTCAATGAAAAGGAGGAGGGGCTCAGAAGTAGTCTAGCCCGGTTGTAGGACCTCAGCACACTTGTTTTGACCTCCATGGTGGGGAGGTGAAGGTCGAGGACTTCAGCTGTCCTATACATAATCATAGAGTAAGAGGCATGTTCTTCCATGGCTGGACTAGGAGGAGATAAAGAGCTGTCTCTGGGGAGGTATCTAGCCAATAGCCTCTTGTAAGTCTTCATACCAATTGTACTCAGTATAGGGCTGAGGGAACTCATCACCCTGGTTTTAGTCAGTGTAGGAAGCTGGCTCTGTATATACTATACTAAAGTAAGGTATAGTGTACACAGAGTCCAGTGGCACCCCAAAGGTAGGCAGAGGTAAAAGTAGACCATACCTTACTCTCTATATGTGGTAGTGTGGGCGAGCAGTAAGGCTTTATCAGAGGGTAGTGTTAAGCATTTATTGTACACACTCACGCAAGAAATGTCACACACTCAAAGACTGAACTCAGATCAATTTGTTTGTATAATAATATTATTTAGTTATATTTTATAGAACCAAGCCAGGCCAGGTATAGGTAAGTATAATAATACTTTGCAATATTTATGCAGTGAAATACAAGTTGAACACAAGTTGAATGCAGTTGGTTGATTTAAAGGTAAGTCAACAATCAAAATTACTTTTCAGTTACTTTGTAGATTACGGTGTATGTTACTTCTTGGATTACCTTTTAAGTTACTTTTGCTGATCAGTGTGATAGGCCTAGATATCACACTGGGACATTTCCTAAACAAAATGTAAGTAATTCAGTTTTTACACATATGCAGTTTTTCACAGAAAAGCATTCAATGCAGTCCTATGGGAGAAAACAGTGTACACAGTGCACTAGGGCGGCTGGGTGCAGAGTACTGAGGCCCAATGTTATCCAATGGGGGGTAGGGGGCCTCCGATTGGTGGCTGCTCACGAGCAGGCCACTAGCTTGTGGGAGCAAAGCTCCTGGTGTTAGGCTCAGGGCAAAGGGGGATCCGATTTAGCACACAAGGTGCACCCACAGCGGCACAGGGGTGGCTGGGTGCAGGGTGCTGATTTGGCATTGGGTGCCCTGTTGATTTCAATGGGGATTTTCCAGTTGCAACAAACACTGCAGGCTCGGGCACTAAGATCTTCTGGAAGCGACCACCGGTTGGAGAGGTAAGTTGGGATGTCTTGGGATGCCGGGACACCGTCTGTTGGGCCACCCAAGGTCATGGGACGTTGGGTGCAGGGGTGTCTTTTGGCGTCAGGTTTCTCTTACCGGCTCTGGTTGCGGTCGGGGGGATCCTCCAGAAAGGGGCTGCAGGCGTCGGTTGGAGTCTTGAGGCAGGTCAGGGATCACCAGATCCCAGGTCAGGATCACCAGGGAGACCTCCTCGTGGTGTTGGTCCACTCGAACTCGGGCTTCGGGTGCAGACTCGCGGATTTGGCCGGAGCCACAGTCTGTGGGTGAGCAAATCCGGTTCTCACGGGAGACAAAGTCTGGTTTGGGAAGGCAGGGCAGGTCCTCCGGGTTCTTGGGGGCTGCTGGCTGCAGGACACACCGGGATTTCGATGTACTCGGTCGAGGTCGGGACAGGCCAGTAGGGATGGGGCCAAGTCAGTTGGTGTCCTTCTCTTCTTCTTCAGCACGGCTCTTCGGTCCTTCTTCTTCTTGTTTCTTCTTGTCTGAGGAGGCAAGTTTCGGGGTAGCCGCTAAATACTAAATTTAGGGGCATTACAGGTCGGTACAAATGGGTCCCTTCCTTGGGGTGCTTCACCTCGCCTCCCCCACCTGAGGGGTGGGGTTGGCAAAGGTGGGCACACCTCTCCTCCTAACTTGGTTTTCCCGCAGATTCTCCCGCCCAAAATGGGGGTCAGAACCAGTGGGGGCCAGTTGCTGGGAGCAGCAAATGGCTGGGGTAGCTTACAAAGGTGGCAAGCCACTCAGCCAGGACACTAGAGTTAGGTCGTTTTTTAGGGGGCATCTCTAAGATGCCCTCTGAGTGCATTTTTCATTACATCCCAGACTGGCATCACTTGGGTTTAATGGGCTGAGAAGTTTGATACCAAACTTCCCAGTTCTCAGTAAAGCCATTATGGTGCTGTGGAGTTCGTAATGACAAACTCCCATACCATATACTCTTTATGGCATTACTGCACTACAATGTCTAAGAATTGACTTAGACACTGTAGGGGTACAGGGCTCATGCACCTGTACCCTCACCACTGGTATTGCGCACCCAGCTAGAGGGGTGGCTTACCTATGCCAGGGCAGTGGATTGTAGGCATGGCACACAGGGATGTGTACCATGTCGACTCTTCACTTTGTTCTGCACCAAAACACGCAGCCTGCAATGGCAGTGTGCATGTGTAAAGGTACAGGGCCTCGAAGGGTGGCACAATAAGTGCTGCAGCCCTTAGAGGCCCTCCCTGGTCACAGTGCCCTTGGTACCTTCTACAAGGGACTTATATGTGACCAGGGAGTTGCCAATTGGGTTTTGCAACAGTACAGTTTGGGGAAAGAACATAGGCCCTGGGTACCTGGTTGGCAGAAACCCAGGGCACACTCAAAGTACATCAACATTAGGCAAAAAGTGGGGGCAACCATGCAAAAATGGGCACTTTCCTACAGTCAGTGTCAGATTCAGTGGCGAAGATGGAATGCAATAATTGTTGCCTGCCTTGTGGAAGGTCGAGTGCAGGCACTGGTGCCTCGGTCGTATTCGGACCAGCGTCGATTCAGCATCAAAGAGGACAATCTGAACCATCTCTTCGGGAGCTGGGGTAGACGTGCTCGGGCAGGACACTGGTTTTGGCACCTGTGGCAGCGTAGGAACTGGAGTTGAGGGAAGAAGTGGCTTAGATGGTCCTGCCGGTGCAGAGGGCGAACCCACCGGTGATAGTCCAGGTGGAAGGCCTCCCAGCTCTTTGGAGCTTGAATGCGCGTCAGACGGAGTCGGTTTAGATCCGAAGTGTTGGAGCATAGCTGCTCAGAATCCTTCGAACTGGTGCGGTGTGGCTGAACTTGGGTTGTGCTGGAACATTTTGCAGAATCAACTCTGAAGTTGGCCAACTTCGGGAGCAAGACAATTGGCGCTGCCCACATGTTTCTTCAGGGGAGGGGGAATAGCACAAAGAAGTGGAAGCCCGCTTCGACTATTTGTGCATATCAAAGGATTTTGAGAGTGACAAAGACTGTCCTCGCGATTGGCTCAGTCGTCTCCAGGAATGGGATCCAGCGTTGCACTTGGAGCAGGACTTGCAACTGTCCGGACACTGCGTCATCTTGTGCCTGGTGACAAAGTTTTGCCTCGAGTTTCCTGATGGCCTTCGGGTTCATCGATGCTCAGCCTCCGAAGGTCTTGTAATCATGGCCTGATCCAAGAAACCACAGGCATACCTGGTGGGGGTTCTGTCACAGACATCTGCTTGTGACACTCCCTACAGGGTTCAAAACCTTTGGTATTAGGGGTTGACATCCTTGCACACTGAACAAATTTTGTTGAGAAAAGATATTGAGGTAAGGGTCTCAGAGATGAGAAGCAGCTCCGGGTCCACATCTGGTGGCACGGAAAGAAAGGAACGGACGTCAGCGCCTATATAGGCCCTGCAAGTCACATCCGGAGCGGAGCGGAACGGCGTCAGTGTGGAGCTGCACAACATCACCTTCCAGCACGCAGAGGTACTAAGGAAAGTTTCCAGATCAAGTCTGATGCCTGGGGAATATTCAAAATCTGAGGAATCTACGGCTAGAAGTCTCTATCATAAGAACTTTGTATACTAATATTTTCATTATATTTCATGGACGGCTTAGGAGGCGAGAGGGGTGTTTATCATTTCAGTGGGAATACCTATGATGCAGAACTAGGATCAGACGAGTAACATTTTCTTCGGCATGGTAGGATTCTCAAGGACAGTCATGGATGTAGAATAGAGTAGCAAGCATATCCCCACTTTGAGGATGTCAGTGTAAAAAAAGGAAAAGAAAATATACCCAAGTAATGCTCGTTTAGAAGGTAGTAAATCTGAGCCTGGTATTTATATACATTTTGCAGAGTTGTTTGACCCACAAGGTTATCAGCTTAAGAATCTTCATCTAGAGAAAGTATGAAAATAATTTCAAGTAGCCACCTTACATATTTCTGAAGGGGAACATTCTTGATCAAAGCCGCAGATGGTCAATTTTCCTCTAGTGGAATGAGCTCTTGGTTTACCAAGTAAAGGCTTATTTGCCATTTGGAAGCAACATGCATTGCTGGGCACTATCCAATGAGCTATGGTTTGTTTGGAAGATTCTACGCTTGTACATAAAAGACTATCATTTGTGAAATGATGTGTCATTTTTCTAATGGGTTAAGTTTCATCTAAATAAAACTTTAGACTCTTATTAAGTCTAGAGAATAAAGTTATCTCTCTAGTGGAGAAGAAGGATTGGGGAAGAAAATAGGGAGAGAAATAGTTTGATTTACATAGAATTCTGAGACAACTTTAGTAAGAAAAGGAAGGTTTTCTTAAAACTACCCTGTTGCGGTGGAAAATCAAGTAGGGTTCAGTGGACGATAAGGCTTGTAATTTACTAATTCTATTGGCGGAGATAATAGCAACTAAAAGGGCAACTTTACACGAAACATGCTGCAATGTGGCTTTATAAATAGGCTCAAATGAAGGAGCCTTAAGTTTGGAAAGGACTAAATTCAGCTCCCATGGAGGAGCAGGCCTCCGGACTGGAGGGAAGACCAACTTAAGTACTTCCAGAAAGTCTTTGATGACTGGTATTGTAAAGAAATACTATTGGTTTGGACCTTTCCTATATGCTGTTATAGCAGCTAGGTGTATTTTAGTGAAGAGAATTGTAGCCCTGACCTTGCCTGATGTAGTAAATAAGGAAGAATGACTGTTTGCTGACCAGATAGAGGATCATGATTTCTATTGAGACATCAAAGTACAAATCTTTTCCATTTGAAAGCATATGAGCTCCTGCTAGATGGTCTCTTAGCTTCTTTTAGTATTTTCATGCACTGTGGAGATATATATGTTAATGTCCATACTGTATGACCTCAGGAGCCATGCTGCCAAATTCAAGGATTGTACGTTGGAATGGAAGATTCTGCCTCCCACTCTTGACAGGAAGTTGTGGTAGCATGGCAGTTTCCTGTGAGGTTTGAGCGATAGGTAAATTAGCTCTGGGAACCACCACTGTCTCGGTCACTCTGAAGCTATCAGGTTCATGGTCAAAGAAGAATGTTGGAGTTTGATGATTAGTGTTGGTATTAGAGGAATTGGTGGAAAAGCGTAAAGAAATCTGTTCAACCAAGTCATCAAAAGGGCATTTCTCATTAATTGTGGATTCCATACTCTGGACCCGTTATTTTGGCATTTTGGTTGTTTACTAACAGCACTATTTCTGGATTGCAAGACATCGGCATTGAGCTCCATTTCGTGGTTCTTGTGGAACTCTTTGCTGAGTAAATCTGCTTGCTGATTTTGCTGACCTGGTAGGTAAACTGCTGGAAGTTGTAGGTTTCTTGCCAATAGGCGAGGCAAAATAGCTTGCACTTCTAATGACAATGCCCTCATTCTTGTTCCTCCCAGTTTGTTCAAATAGTACACTGTTGTAATATTGTCTGTTTGTATTAGAACTCTTTTTGAGATTAGAGAGGGATGGAAAGCTAAGAGGGAGTAGGACAGCTTTCAGTTCAAGAACATTAATGTGGAAAAGCAGATGCTGAGGAGACCACTGACCTAGAACTCCCCAGCCTAATAGAGACACATCTGTCACTATGGTCTGTGTCGGAAGATCTAGAAGGTATGGAATGCCTTTGAGCAGGTTCGACTTGTTTAGCCACCACTGGAAGAATTCTCATGTTTGCTGAGTAAAAACAATCCTGTCTTCCCAGACTCCTTGTTCTTGTGTCCACTGATCTTCTAAACACAGCTGCAGAGGTCTCATGTGGAGACGGGTGTTGGGTACCAGAAAAAGTCAAAAGGCCATGAAGTCAAGGAGCGAAGATACTTCTGAAAAATGGAAGATGCTCTCTCCTCTGAAGGATACTCTTGTATTGTACTGAGAGATGCACCCAGGTAAGATAGTACTTGGACTGGCACTGCGGAAGATTTTCCCAGATTCACGTGCAGTCCTAAGCAGTTTAATAATTTGACAGTGTAATCGAAGTCTTTTTGGGCTTGAATCGCTGTAGGAGTTTTTATTAGCCAGTCTAAATATGGATAGACAAAGATACTGTTTTTTAAAGGAAAGCTGCTAATACCGCCATGCATTTAGAAAATGTCCTTGGGGTGGATCTGAGACTAAAAGGGAGAACTTTGTACTGGTAGTGGGTTTCACCAGCCATAAAGGTCAGAAACTTTCTGTGTTTTGAAGTAATTGGTATTTGAATATAAGCCTCTTTAAGTCCCCAGAGCATATCCATCTCCCTTAATGAGTTGGGGATAAATTTGATGCAGAGCCAACATTATGAATTTTTGATGTTTGATAAAGGTTGACCTTTTTCAGATCCAATATTGGTCGGTATGCTTGCTTGGGGCTGTTCTTGGGAACCCAAAAATATCTTGAATAGATACCCGTTCCGCTTTGTAATGGAGGAACTGATTTCTATTGTTCGTTTTCAAAGAAGTGATAAAACCTCAATTTTTATTTGAGGTAGCTAACCTTCTGGAGTCCATTTTGGTGGAATTAAGAGCAGTGGAGACTTGAATTGAAGAGAGTATATTCTGCAGGACTCATTTGTCTGTTGTGATTTTTCTCCACTCCTCCAGATACTTTGTTACACTCCCTACCACTTGAGTGGCAAACAGCGCAGATGTAGCGTTGGTCCCATTGCTTATTTTGTTAACAAGACTTTGCCCAAGTTGGATCTCTAAGTTTTTTGAGGCTGTTGACGTCTGCCTTGGTATGATCATCTTGTATATTGATACTGCCATTGTGATTGATGGACTTGCTGTGAGTAGTAGGACCATGGTGGGGATAGAACCTTCTGCCTTTATTACTGTCTGGTATACCTGTGGGGGAACTGTGATCGATAAAAACACTTTCTCCTACAGCTTTAAGCATCTCCAACTCTTTTCATCCTCTCAATTTACTTATCAGGAACAAAAATTACATAACCATTAAATGGAAGATTCAGAATGTTTTAATGGGCATCTGGCTTCCAGGTTGTGAGATTCAGCCAGTAAGAAGACAGTAATTTGTCGCTGCTGGATCTGCAGCATCAACAGCAGCACTGATAACTTGGGATTGAGACCAGGTGATCTTCATTTAAAATTTCTAGGACGTCTTTGTTTATTTCTTTTGCCAAATCGTTTGCAAAATTCTGTAAGGATTGTCATAAACCTCTATGTTATCTTCTTAGTAGTGAAGAAGCACTAGGCGTTTTGAGAGCCGTGGTAGAAGATTCACAGATTTTTCTTCCTACTGCATCCATCCTTTTGCTCTCTCTCTCAAGCAGAACTGAAGTTTCGGGAGCCTTCTTCCTGACAGCAAAACAAACACAGAATCCAGTTTTGGATCCTGTTTGAGAAAACTTGGATCCTGTTCTGCCGCTTTATACTTTTTTCAAGTCTTGGTGTTACTGACTTCAAAGTGGCTGGAGCTAGAAATTTCTCCTCTGACAGTTTAGAAAAACCTGCAGCTAGTAGAAGTAGAGTTCTTGGAGAAGCTCTTGGCTGTAAAGTTTGAATTTTTTATAGAGACTGCTGTGCGAGGAACTTCTATTTGAATGTTTAATTTAGATGCTCATCAGAAAAGTAAGTCTTGAAAAGTTAATACATCATTCACTGGAGATGTAAGAGGAGAAGCTGGGGGAGAAGTGGGTGTATATGAAGTATCTGTGTCGTACTGAGTTGAACTTTGGAACGATGATAGAGACCATCTCTTTTGTTTGCGCCTGTCAGGAGATTGTGGCAGAGGAGAAATTAGTTCTGTTGGTGTGGGAGCCAATTGAAGTGCGGGCCCTTGCAGAGATATATATAAGCCAACCGTGTATAGATTTCTTGAGGATATGGAAGAGGAGGTTCTTCTGTTGGAATAACGAGCCTTGATCTCTTTCGATTAGTTGGCTTTTCTCCATGATCAACTGCTTCTCGTGATGAAATGGAGTGTCCTGTAGAGATTGAATGTCTTGACGTAGACGGTGATCGAGACATAGTTGATGGTGCTATGTGTTGCCACTTCAACGTCGATCATGTCCTGGAATGCTTCGATGTTGAATGTTGTTTAGGCGTCACTGACGTCAAATGTGTTAACATCAGTCTCAATGGCGTTAAAGCCTTGACTTGTTCAGGCAGCAGTGTGGACGTCGATGGTGGAGGTCTTGATGTTTGTTGAAGGGTAGAAGTAGTCTGTAATGGCACTGATAAGATAGAAGACAGTACCTTATGTGATGGCGTCGTCGTCGAGGCCTTTGATGGCAAACATGACTGGTGGGAGTGTTTAGAATGATAATGGCAGCACCTTTTATGTTTCTTCACTGTGGAACACCCTCTGTGGGAGTCCTTATCATAGGAAGAAGGTGGCAGAGTAGAGGGAGTCCCCTCATTTGTTTTCTGTTTCCTCCTTTCTTCTGCTGCTCTTAGTTCTCCAGTTTCCCTCCCAGACGAATACCCTTTCTTTTTTAAAATATTTTTACTGTCATTTTCTAAAACAAACATAACATAAATAACATTGGTTACAGTCATCCAGCCTTCAGTGCAATTAGTCATTATACAATACAATAGATTTCCGTATGCGTTACATATCCTCCCGCAGTGCCAGCACGCAGTAATCATTAGAGGAAAACAATTCCCTGGAACAATTCCCTCTCCTAGGTCCCTGGGGTCAAGCGGGCTATTGAGGTGTCTGGGGGGGCCTGTCCAGTAGGATCTGGTTGGGTATCGTCCCCATGTACATCGAGACCATAGTACCTTCTCCAGTTGCCCCATATTTTCCGAAATTTCCTGGGGCAACCCCTCGCCTTGTAGGTGACCCTTTCAGCTGCCATATACATGTCCATCCCTACCCTCCAGTCTCGCAGCCGTGGTGTGTCTGTAGCTCCCCATTTCCACGCCACATCTCTTTTCGCTACTACCAATGCTAGTGCAAGGAAAATCAGCTGAGGTCTGCCTAAGTCAACATCATATGAAATACCCAACTGTATAAGTTTGGGATCTAGGGGTATCATAGTGTTTAGTATTTTCCCTAATTCCCTCGTTATCCTTTCCCAATAGGCTTGTATCTGCGCGCAATCCCAAATGGTATGGTAAAAATCGCCCTCTCCATGCCCACATCTCTGGCATCTAGGGTCCGCTGCTCGCCCCCTCCTGTGTAATCGAGCTCGGTCAAAGTATATTCTGTGCAATATTTTATATTGGATGAGACGCAGCCTCGATTTGATCGCCACCTCCCTGGGGAACATCAAGGCTGCCTCCCAATCAACATTTTCGAGCGCGCCTAGGTTACCCTCCCAGGTCGTCCTCAGCCTGCCCAGTCTATCTGGAGCGTTGTTATTCAGGGTTTTATACGTTAAGGAGACGGCTTACCCTCTCTGTCTTTGAGGGCTCTTTGACATTTTTTGGCAAAACTGACATTCTTTTACAGAATGAGATGAAGGTAAAAATACCACATGTAGGAAAATAAGTTACTTACCTGTAACTACGGTTATCCAGTATTTGTATCTTTCTGTTACACCTTTCTGATCCTTCGGCAGTCAACGGAGTATGCCGTCGATCCGACGAGGCAAACCACAAATTCCAGCAGCCTCGAGCCCTAGACCGCTGACGCACAGTGACGACACTGTGAACCGGATGTTAAAAGATCCGTTCCGGTGATCGTCTCTTGCTGCGTACTCTGTGCTGGAGCGGCTGTGTTCCACGCCGTGTAATCTTTCTATCCCGGAGTCAGCGGTAAGGGTGACGCGGTCACCATTCTCTCTTATTTTTTCTTCAAACGGGACATTACCTTCCTCCCTCCGAAATTCTCCCGAAGCCATGACTCTGCTATCATTCGGGAGCCGGAGTGGCTAACAGTTAGAGGTGGCGGGCGTGCCCAGAATACCCCCTTAGGCGTGTTTAGAGCTAAACCTATCGAAGGGGCTATGTATCTAAAGGTTCAGGAGTTCATTTTCCAATAAGACTGTACCAATCGCATATCATTCTTCAGAGAAGCAATATGGTATGAAGAGAGATTCAATTACAGACAACGATACCTATCAGATCAAAGATGACATTATTCTTGATATTTTTATACTTTTTCTTGAAGCAATAATCATGTGAGAGTCTACTGTTGTGAACCTTAACAACAGTGTTTCTAATGATGGACAATAAAGGGCATGTGTATGTAAGGCCTTATACATTGGAACAATCATGATGTGGTGATCCATGTAGAATCATAATATTCCTTTTCTTAGCAGGGGGAATTGGTGTGTGCAATTTCAACCCCCCTGTGATGCAAGGTTGTTTTATATTTGTGGTGGGTAAGAATCAAGCATGATTAAGTGTGAATGGTACCTGGTTGTATAAGTCATAGCATTAAAGGTATTTCTCCTTCATAGACAAATGTTTTGAGAAGAGAAAGAGCTTTCGGATGACAGAAGGGAGGCACTCTCCTACTGAAGTGATATAAAGCTCAGCATTATTTTCTTTTACAGGTGTTTAGAGACCTATAAAAAATAGTATTTATTCTTGTTATATCAATAGTGTAGTGATACTGATTGCCTTTTCTTTATGCTTGTTTATGTTATAGGTCTCCCTCCCTGCTGCCCCCATCCTTTCCTTCCCTCGCTTAATTCCTCTACCGTCTGTGCTATTATAGCTTCGAGGGTGAGGCGATTGAGAGGTGGACCCACTTGAGCATCGAACCGATCCTGGGAGTCTGGAATAAAACCTTGACACTTTCATAGATTCACATGCCTGAATCACTCCCCGTCGTCGAGATGGGAGTCCCATGGTAAAATATTCAGGCATTGCTTTAAAAACTTCATAGGCTATAATGGCCCAAGGTCATCTAAACAGTAGCCTATCTATGTCCTTTTAAAAAAGGACTAAATGTTGGAATCCAGCCAATCGGCTGTTAGCACCCTCTAGAACACTCCCAGCAGAAGCAAGTTCTCTTCAGATTTTCTAAGCACAAGTGGGAAGTAAGAATCCCAAAGACTAAAGAGAACTGCCTCCACGGGGAAGAGGGTGGGTTGCATGTGAATCTATGAAAGATACCAATACTGGATAACTGTAGTTACAGGTAAGTAACTTATTTTCTTATCCAGCATTGAGATATCTTTCATAGATTCACATGCCTGAATCAGAATAGCAAGCAGTTCCCTAAATTGTACTGTCGTTAGAAGAAGGAGCGAGACATGTAACTTATAACTCCCAAATCTATTGAAATATAATAGTGACATTTGTATTCATAACATACTATACTGTGCAAGATGTATGTACTGGAACATTCTAGCAGAATAAAATAGTAGAACACTTAAGGCTCTATATATGCATATACTTTAAGTAAGATAAAAGAAATAAATTCCTCTTATATCAAATAAAGAGGCTGACCTTAATTGAAGAGATGACGCAGTACCGGTTGGCCCACAGCTGCATCCTCACGCTGTGTAGATTGTAGACAGTAATGTCTTGTAAAAGTGTGGACATTTTTCCATGTCGCAGCACGGCATATCTTGTCCAATGTCACTCCAGCAAACAGAGCTTCTGATGTAGAAACTGTCCTGGTGGAGTGCGCTTTAGTTCTTGTTGTTAGAGGCTTGTTCGCCTTGTCGTGACAGAATTGGATCGCAGAAGAGACCCGCCTGGCAACCGTGGCCTTAGTTACTGTTGTTCCTTGTTTACCATGTCCGTAAGCAACCAGTAACGGATCTGTTTTCCTTATGTCTTTTGTTTTATGCAGGTAGAATTTTAAACATCTCTTAATATCCAATGTATGCAAAGCCTGTTCTGCTGGGCTAGATGGGTTGGGAAAAAAGGATTGCAATATCACTGGTTCGTTGAGGGGAAACTGTGTTGGGACTTTTGGAATAAAAGTCGGGTTCGTTCGCAGAGCTACATTGTTCTCAGTGAAATGCAGAAAAGGTTCCTTGATTGTAAAAGCTTGTATTTCGCTAACCCTCCTCGCAGATGTGAGAGCTAGTAGGAGGGCCACCTTCGAGGTGAGAAACTTGAGCTCTGCTTTGTGAATTGGTTCAAACGGCTGTCTCATCAACTGTACCAGGACTAAATTAAGCTTCCATTCCGGAGGGGACGCACGCACCGGGGGAAATGCGCGGAAGAGACCCCATATGAATTGTTTTTAGAAGACTAGAGGCACAGAGAGAAGGAACTTAAGGAGACTTCCTATAATGGGACATTGCAGCCAGGTGAACCTTCACTGAAGAGAAAGTGAGACCTGATTTCGCCAAAGAGAGGAGATACGGTAAAATCTGCTCCAGAGACGCTTGAAGCGGGTGAAGGTTGTTTTGATCGCACCAGAAACAGAATCGCTTCCACTTTAGGCAGTATGTCTTGATAGTGCTATCCGCTCGTGATTTGGCAATAACTTCCCAGCACTCCTGCGGGATATCCAGATCCCTGAATTCTAACAACTCAGGAGCCATGAGTGCAAATGAAGAGTTTGCGGGTCTGGATGATTCACTTGGCCCTTGATCACAGAGATGGAGATGGCTGCAGGCAAATGGGCTTCGACGCCGACAGCAGGAGCAGCTCCGGGAACCAATACTGTCTGGGCCACCATGGGGCTATCAGTATCAGACGACAGCCTTCTGATTTCATCTTGGTTAATACCCTGGGAATTAACGGGATGGGGGAAAAGCGTAATCATATATCCCTGACCATCGCATTAAAAGGGCATTCCCCCTTGACCCTGGTAGAGGGAATCTGCTGGCATAATACTGGCCTTTGGCATTCTCCTTCGTTGCAAAGCGGTCCAATGCTGGTTTTCCCCACCTTCGAAATACCTTGTCAAGTTGGGACTGCTCGAGCTCCCACTCGTGACAACTGGTCTGAGTTCTGCTTAACGTGTCTGCCAGAGTATTATGCAGACCTCTGACATGCTCGGCCTTTGAAGAGATCCCATGCTGTTTTGTCCAATCCCATAACTCCTGCGTTTCCTGAGATAGCGTAATGGATCTTGTTCCTCCCTGTTTGCTGACGTAGTACATGCTGGTCGTATTGTCCGTACGAACCAGCACGGAGGAGCCCGCTATTCTCGGCAAGAAAGCCTGATGAGATTGGATGTGCTGATGCTTCTGCGTAGAGGACGATTTGCCCTGAATTTGTAATTCTCGCAGGTGACCTCCCCAGCCCTCCATGGAGGCGTCTGTTGTCAATATGAAGTCTGGGATAGTCTGGAGAAAAGTAAGGCCTTGTACAAGATTTGGTGCATGAAACCACCATTGCAGTGCATTCACCATTCGTGTTGTGATCTGAATTATGCCCTCGAAGGATCCCGAAGCCTGTTGCCATTGCTTTTGTAGCTCTTCTTGAAGAAGCCTCATCTTCAGTCTGGCTAGTAGCACCAGATTTATTGCTGAAGAGCACATCCCCAGGAGCTCTCTGGTATATGCCTTTCTTTGCATTATGATCATTGTTCGTTCGTATTACCACATCCATCATAACTGTCCTTTTAATATAAACACGTTTTCCTACTTGTATTTTTCTCCATGCATCAGTTTACTTCATTTTGCCATAATGCATTAACCATTCTGATTGTTGTCCTTAAATGATCATTCTCTTGTCTTCCCTCTTGGTTCCCCCCCTTCCCAGCCCTCCCCTTCATTCCCCTTCTGTCTTCCCCATCACCATGTCTCTAATCTGATAGGTCCACTGCATCATGACTCCTTTATTGTTATGATTTATTAATTGTAATTCAATGTTTATCTTTTTATTTCACTTGCATTTCGTACGCGACTTGGTTTATTCAAATGTACATTTACTGTGATGAGATAATGTTCCCTTCTATGAATTCGGTTTTAAATTTTAAATATAATACGTCTCCATTGTATACACAGAGTTCCATTTGATGTCCAACTTGTCACTATCTCGGGTGCTGCTTTTTCTGTCTCCTTTCTGTCCCCCCGGGGCACCACGTAATGTTTTCTAGCTCTCAGGCTAGTGCTGCCCTCATCACGTGACCCGCCTCCCTCCCCTGTTAGTAGCTCCATACGCCGGCCCCCAGAGTTGCACCATTGTGTTTGGGCACCTTGACCGGACGCTTCATTTCGCCCGCCAGCCATCATTCATTTACTGGCGATCGCTCCCCGCGGCTTAGCTTTGATCTTTCCTTTCCATACACCGCTAGTGTTGGTAGCGATTTGTTGACGCAGAGCCTCCCTGCCCGTTTCACTCTACATCGGCTTGCCATATTTGGTTTCCCACACGTGGATCGTTTCTCCTTTGACAACCTTGTTTGTTCTAAATCAGGTACGTGTAATTCCTTTCCTTACTAGGTATGACGGCTCTCATTTGCCAGCCTACTTCCTTTATTAATCAAGGCCCCCACCCCCTTTTCTCCCACAGACGATGTTCATCTACTTGCCTGGACTTCGCGCTTAACTTCTCATCCCGTTTTTCCGCGCCTGCCTGCTATTTATTTGCACTCCACGGGAACCGTAATCATTCCTACGTTGCCCCACCAGCTTGATACTCCTGCAGGTACGGATCTGGTCCTCCTGCCACCACTACTTGGCTTCCCTGATTCCCTGTTCTACATCAGTAATTGTCCTTTCACCCCTGAGATATCACCTGGACAGCCTTCCTTCCTTCGCCCTTCGACTTGGACCTACTACTCAGGTAGTTCTCCTCCTCTACTCTACTCTGTCCTTTTACTACTTGACCTTTTTGGTCACCCCTAGGCCTCATTCCTGTTTTTCTTTACCTACACAGCACTATTACAAATTCAAGTAACCTGGTCCTGATGACGACCTGAACTCAGACAGGTCGAAATGCCGTCGACCACCCAGTGTTACCTCTGGCATCAATGTGGTCAATTTAAATAATTTAAAGCGGAACACTTACCTTGTATATACCTTAATTTTTTGTTATTGACCACAAATTTTGTTGTATTTTTGCGCCGTTCACGCTGTTTTTTCACCTCATTGTGTCACTGCGCCGTTCACTGTCACAAGCACGTTCAGTGCACAACCCACTTATGGTTACTTATACATACAATGTACTGTAACTACTTGCAAATAAGAACCTTTTGTCTTCCTACGATTTCTTTGGGTCTCCCTTTTTTCCATCTCTCCGTTTGATTAATTCTTTTTGTTTAAATTGCCTTGTGAATGATTACCGGTTGAGACATTGTCTTTTGTATGCATACTCTACCCGGGTCTCGACTAGGTTAACGGGTGTACTCCCGTTCTTCTGTGTCGGCGTAGTCGATGTAACACAGAATGTCGTCGACGAGAGAGGAAGCGTCGTCGCCAATGATTTTTTAAGGGTTTTCTTACTCACAGGAACTGATGAGGAGGCTCCAGGACGATCTCCTTCCTTCCTGACAGGCGTAGAAGGCACAGATAATGGCCGGCTCAGAGGAGTGTTTAGCAACCTTCTCTTTTTTTGAAGTTTTGGAGTCCTGGGAAGGCTTATGATGCTTTCTTCCTTCACCTGAGGAACAGTCCTTCGATCTGGCACTCTTACGGGATGTAGAGGCTCTGTCATCTTCCTCATCAGAAGAATGCAACTGGTGTTTAGTGGTCTGAAGCCACAATAACAACCTTCTCTCTCTGTCCTTGAGGGTTTTATTTGAGAAGGTGTGGCAGATGTTACATTCTCTCACTTCATGCCTTGGGTAAAGCCAATAAATACACTCCTTATGTGGATCATCCACATGGACTCTTTTCTTGCCACAGGTTTTACATGGGCGGAAAAGGCCTTTACTGTCTGAAATGATGTCAAAATTTGAGAAAGCTGAAGAGAAAAACTGAGTAGCACTCAGGGAGACTCCCTTCCACACGATGTGCGGTGAAAATCTGAAGAGAACTTGCTTCTGCTGGGAGTGTTCTAGAGGGTGCTAACAGCCGATTGGCTGGATTCCAACATTTAGTCCTTTTTAATTTTTTTTTAAAAAGGACATAGATAGGCTACTGTTTAGATGGCCTTGGGCCATTATAGCCTATGAAGTTTTTAAAGCAGTGCTTGAATATTTTACCGTGGGACTCCCATCTCGACGACGGGGAATGATTCAGGCATGTGAATCTCTGAAAGATACCCCAATACTGGATAATTTATGTGGGTCAGACGTAGCCTTTTTCCTCTCACAGGAGGGGCACTTCACAAAAAGTGAGGGCATTTTAGAAGAAAACCACTCCTGATGGTGTTAAAAATTAAGGAAGTTGTTAAATTCTTCAAAAGACTTAGAGTGAAGTAGGAAAGGATTAGTTACTTACCTGTAATCCTAGTTCTCATCCAGGGGTATACTCATCATAGTCATAATCTATGAATAATCCCCGCCCACGTGCGGGATCCCGGAGTATATAGAAATATATATATATATATATAAATATATATATACACATATGTGAAACATATAAATGCAGCCTAAAAAGTTTCCAACATGGCAGAACTGCCGAAATTACATAGGTTTGCATTGTAAAACAAATACTCTCCTAACCCATAAGGAAAAGAGTACATTCACAGCATAATTGTGATATACCAATGCTTTATTGCCACAAGGAAAAACTTGTAATTGCAGGCATTCGCCTGTAGGCTGCATTGCAGAGTAATAATGAAACAAGACAAAAAGAAAAACTGGCACCTTGCCTTTAAGGCTTCCAAGGGTTAGGGTACCGTGCCTTTAAGGCCTGCCAGAGACCCTCTGCTCCCATCATGCACCACAGGTGACAGTTAGGTCAGTTCTTTTGACGGTGTATAATGTAGAGACACCTGAGTAGAGGATGCAATAACATAGAAGAACTCCAGTGATGCTCGTCCGGGGAGGAGGGAGGGTCGCTTATGACTATGATGAGTATACCCCTGGATGAGAACTAGGATTACAGGTAAGTAACTAATCCTTCTCATCCAGGGGATACTCATCAATAGTCATAATCTATGAATAGAGTAGCAAGCCCATACCCAGTACCTTGCGGACGAGCAACGGAGTATACAGAACATTACATTCAAATTGCAATCATGCAAACAAATTCCTCAAAGAGGCCTGCCCCACCTGGGCATCGGCCTGTGCATCAGAATCTAGACAGTAATGACGTGTGAAGGTATGAACCGACCGCCATGTGGCTGCCTTACAGATTTCAGACATTGGCACATTGCGAAGGAGAGCTGTGGTAGAGGCTTTCCCTCTGGTAGAGTGCGCTTTAGGTCTGCCTGGTAAGGTCTTGTTAGCTAACTGGTAGGATAAAGCTATACAAGAGACAATCCATCGAGAGATGGATCTTTTAGATGCAGCTAGACCGGTGTTAGTAGAACCGTAGTTAATAAAAAGCCGGTCAGACTTCCTAAATGTGTGAGTTTTATCAAGGTAAAACTTCAGCACTCTCCGGAGATCTAAAGAGTGTAGTGATCTCTCGGGGGAGTTGAAGGTTTAGGAAAGAAAGTGGGCAGCGTAATAACCTGATTGATGTGAAAATCCGAGACCACCTTCGGGAGGAAGCTCGGATGTGTACGTAGCACCACCCTATTGGCATGAAAAACAGTATAAGGTGCCTTACAGCACAGGGCCTGAATCTCACTCACCCTGCGTGCAGAAGTGATGGCTACCAAAAAGCAGCCTTCCAGGTCAAATGCTGCAAAGATGCCTTATGAATAGGCTCGAAAGGAGCACCCATAAGTTTCGTAAGCACAATGTTAAGTTCCCAGGGAGGAGAGGGAGATCTCACTGGGGGTAAACCTTCCTGAGACCCTCTAGAAAATCCTTTACCACTGGCATCTGAAAGAATGAACCCTGGGTCGGGGACTTCCTGTAAGCTGTTATAGCAGCTAGGTGAACCCTGATGGAGGGATATTGTAGGCCTGACTTTGCCAAGTATAACAAGTAGGGAAGAATCACTTGCTCCTGACCTTTAGTCGGATCAAACTGGTTGTCCTTGCACCACAGGTAGAATCTCTTCCACTTGAAAGCATAAGATTTCCTAGTGGAGGGTCTCTTTGCTTCCTTGAGAATAGACATACAATCAGCAGGAAGGTCTAAATGTCCATACTGTATGACTTCAGGAGCCATGCAGTCAAACGCAGAGACGAGAGGTTGGGATAAAATACTCTCCCTCGTTCTTGGTCAACAGGTCCGGTTGACAGGGAAGCCTCCGGTGTGGGACTTCGGACAGCTGCAGGAGATCCGGATACCACCACTGGCGCGGCCACTCTGGTGCTATCAGGATCATTCTGGCATTGGTCCTGTAAAACTTCTGTATGACCGCAGGGATCAGAGGGAGAGGTGGAAAAGCGTACAGCAATGTCTGCGACCATCCTATCAAAAGTGCATTCCCCCGTGATCCTTGTTGTGGGAATCTGGACGCGAAGACGGGGCATTTTGTATTTGCCGCGTCTGCGAACAGGTCGATGTCTGGCACTCCCCATTGCCGAAAAATGTCCTGAGCGACTTCTTCGTTTAACACCCAGTCGTGTGCTTCTACGAAGTCTCTGCTGAGAACATCTGCCTGCACGTTCAAGGTTCCTGGAAGGTGACCGGCTACGATCGTGAGACTCCTCGCCAGAAGCCACTTCCATATGGTCTGTGACTCCAGAGACAGGACCCGTGACCTGGTGCCTCCCTGCTTGTTCAGATAGTACATTGTTGTTGTGTTGTCTGTCTGAATCTGAATGGAGCTGGACTGTAGGGACGGGTACAGCGACTTGAGAGCCAGATGGACTGCCCTTAGCTCCAAAAAGTTGATGTGATAACTTTTCTCTGTCTCGGACCAGAGACCTTGTACCTGAAGCTGGCCCATGTGCGCTCCCCAACCCTGCAGTGAGGCATCTGTAACTACAGTCTGTGTCGGAGGTACTTGGTGAAAGGGGACCCCTTGCAGAAGGTGAGAACGTTTCATCCACCATTTGATGGAGTCCCTGGCCGCCTGAGGAAGAGAGACACGATCTTCCCAACGGCCTGAGTGCTGAGTCCATTGATCTTCGAGGGACTGCTGTAGAGGCCGCATGTAAAGCCTGGCATTTGGCACAATGAAGATGCATGAGGCCATCGATCCCAGCAGTGATGACACCTGCCTTGCTGTAGGATGTATAGTGCTGAGAAGTGCGCGGCACTTGATCAACATTGAGGACAACCTCTCCTCCGAAGGAGACACGCTTGCCGTTGCGGTGTCTAGGGATGCGCCCAGATAATGTATTTTCTGCGTGGGGTTGAGAACTGACTTCTTGTAGTTGACTTGCAACCCCAGTGAGTGAAGCAGGTTGAGACAGTAAGTGAGATGGCTCTGGAGTAGAGAAGGTGTTGAACTCTTCAGGAGCCAGTCGTCTAGGTAGGGGTAGACGAAGATTTTCCTCTTGCGGAGGAAAGCGGCTACCACCGCCATGCACTTGGAGAACGTCCGGGGAGCGGATTTGAGACCGAATGGAAGTACTCGGTACTGATAGTGCTGATGAGACACCTGGAACCTGAGGAACTTGCGATGTTTCACTGAAACAGGAATGTGAAAGTAGGCGTCCTGCAGGTCGATGGCACACATCCAGTCTCCCAGATGAAGATGTGGGAAAATCTGGTGCAGGGCTAGCATCCGAAATCTTTCTTTTCTTATAAACCTGTTCAGCAGGCGCAGGTCGAGGATGGGCCTGTACTCTTTGGCTACTCCTCGTTTTTGGACCAGAAAGTACCGTGAGTATACCCCTTGATTTTGCTGGTGAGGTGGGACCTCTTCTATAGCCTTTTTGGAGAGGAGGGTACACACTTCGCCCTGTAACAATACATTGTGTTGAGGAAGGCACGTCAAATGAGGGGCAACTTGCGGAGGAGGGGTCTTGAACCTCAGCAAGTAGCCATGCTGTACAATATTTAGCACCCATCTGTCTTTTGTTATTGTTTCCCACTCTTCCAGGTGAAAAACGATACTCCCTCCTACCGGAGTGGCAAACGGGTGCGGAGGAAGCAATGTCTCACTGTTTAGGAGGCTGCTTGGAGGAGGACTGCTGTTGCTTATTGTTCCCTCTGCCCCTGCCAGGACGCTTGTTCTGGTATTGGAACTTTTGTTGGTTTTGGGAGGACCATTGAGGGGTTTGAACCCTCTGTTGGAAGGGCCGCTTGTCGTTCTGACGGAAGCGTTTTCGAAACTCCTTCCGCTTCTCCAGTCCAACTGCTTTGACTGTGTCTAGCTCGGCCTTCATCTTTGTCATCTCCTCATCAGCATGAGAACCGAATAAGGAGGAGCCGTTGAAAGGAAGGTTTAGGATCTTCTTCTGGGCGTCCGGTTTTAGACCTGTGAGGCGCAACCACGCTGAGCGCCGTGAACAGATGCCCTGTGAGTAGCCGTGTGCAGCGAGATCTGAGGCGTCAGCCGCCGCGCTGATGATTTGATTGGCTACTAAGCCGCCCTCTTGCAAGATTTCATGAAAGTCTTGTCTATCTTCTTTGGGAAGCTTGTCGGTAAACCTAGACAGGGAGTCCCAAAGAGACCTATCATAGCGCCCAAGAAGGGCTGAAGCACTTGCAATCTTCATCGATGATGCCGAAGTATTGCACATCTTCCTGCCATAAGAGTCCATTTGTTTACTGTCCTTTTCTGGAGGAACAGAAGCGGATGAGGCTGCGGAGTGCGCTTTCCTGGCGGCTGCCACAATGATTGAATCCGCCGGAGGATCAGACCTAAAGAACAAGGGATCCTGGTCTGGAGCTTTGTATTTTTTGCAATCCTCGACGGAACTGATCCCACTGTGGCTGGAGTAAGGAACGTGGTCATGGCTGGTTCTAAAAACCTGGCACCAGAGGTAGCAGCGGTCTGGGAGCTGTACGATGGTGCAATGTCTCGAAAATGACCGATGTAGGGATCACAGGAGTACATAAACTGATGTTTAGTTTATTAGCTCCTCTGCCCAGTACGTCAGAGAAAGTCCCAATGTCATCAATAGGAGACACCCTTGAAGGTGGTGTAGATGAGAAAGTTGGCGAGTAGTGCCGAATGGAAGACGAAGAACAGGTAGAAGATGCTCTGCGCCTCCTCTTATGTGGATGATCGTGCGAGCTGTGACGACCTCCTGACCGAGATCGGCGTGTAGAAGGCGACCTTGGTCTTCTGGAAGGCGACTTAGAAAGTCTCGTTGCGTAGTCGTCCGAGCCCGGACCTCTGCGGGCACCTGTTCCGACCCCGTGCAGCCAGCGAGGGGACAGGCCGCAAAGATTCTTTTCAGCAACTGTAGGAGATTTCTCTGGTGAAATCTGTACAATATTCAGCCCTGGAGATGAGTGCCTTGACGTCGAACGGGATGTCGACAAGGTCTGCGTCACCCTCGTCGTCGATCTGCGCTCTGATCTTGATCTCGACGTCGACCGCCCACGGCGATGGGGGGACTTTGACGTCGACTGTCGGCGTCGACGGGGAGACTTCGACGTCGCCCTTGACGCTGCCGCCGATCTCCTCGACGGCGAATGATCAGTAACAGGTCTCGACGTCGACCGCCCACGTCGATGGGGGGGCCCTGATGTAGCCTGACGGCGCCGATGGGGGGATCTCGACGTCGACCTCCTCGATGTCATCGACCTCCTCGACGTCGAATGATGGGACCTCGACGATGCTCTCGACGTCGGTACGTCCCCTCGCGTCATCGCCTTCGACGGTGACTCTCTCAACGTCGACCCCCTTGAGGGTGGCGGAGAATGCCTCGACGTCGGTATGTCCCCTCGCGGCATGGTCTTCGCCGGCGAGTCTCTCAACGCCGATCCCCTCGAGGTTGGCGGAGTGTGCCTCGACGTCGACGGAAGCCTCGACGTCGACGGAGTTTTGGACAGTCTCTCAGTACCCACAGCCTTCGAGCCTGAAGTGCTGAGCGCCGACTTACTTGGCTTGTCCCTTGACGTTGAAGAATGTCTCGGCCTCTTCGACGGCGATCTCGACGTCGACGGCGAACATTCAGGCACCTGCTTCTTCCTGGACTCAGGAGAGGTGGAGCGATGCCGTTTTCGGTGTTTACTTGAAGAGGGAGCTCTATCTCTATCCCTCTCCAGTAGGGCATGAAGCTTGATGCGTTCTCTGTCGCGCTGGGTCCTCTTCGAAAACTTCTGGCAATGATAACACTGGTCAGGATTGTGTGACGATGGAAGGCACACAATACACACCGAGTGTGGATCTGACAGTGCCATCTTCTTGCCACAGGAAGGACATTTCCGAAATAAAGCAGGCATTCTGACTGGAAAGATTTTTGGAACAAAAAAATGCCAAAAGCCAGCCGAATATACCTCTAGGTATCAGAAAATGTCAAAAATTCCAAGATTTAATACAAAAAATTATCTTTCAGTCAAAAACTGAAGAGCAAAAACTCCAGGATCCTCACAGAAGGAGCCGGAAAAAGAACTGACCTAACTGTCACCTGTGGTGCATGATGGGAGCAGAGGGTCTCTGGCAGGCCTTAAAGGCACGGTACCCTAACCCTTGGAAGCCTTAAAGGCAAGGTGCCAGTTTTTCTTTTTGTCTTGTTTCATTATTACTCTGCAATGCAGCCTACAGGCGAATGCCTGCAATTACAAGTTTTTCCTTGTGGCAATAAAGCATTGGTATATCACAATTATGCTGTGAATGTACTCTTTTCCTTATGGGTTAGGAGAGTATTTGTTTTACAATGCAAACCTATGTAATTTCGGCAGTTCTGCCATGTTGGAAACTTTTTAGGCTGCATTTATATGTTTCACATATGTGTATATATATATTTATATATATATATATATATTTCTATATACTCCGGGATCCCGCACGTGGGCGGGGATTATTCATAGATTATGACTATTGATGAGTATCCCCTGGATGAGAATGGTATCTTTCTGGAAAAAAAACTCTCAGAAAAAAAGATGGGTTTATGAACCTGAAGTGTTCTGAGATTCAGTCAGCACGAGCTGGTGAAAAGAACATCGGGCTTTGAGGCAAACTGCCTGTACAGTGCATGCTGGGAAAATGGAGCTGCTGGCTCTCTTAAAGCTACGGTGTATTTTGAGTGCAGGTAATGCACTTGAGGACCTGACACGACACCTTTCGCTTCATTTTTTCTCTACAGTTACAGTGTGGGATTTAGGTGATCTTACATTATAGTACAAATTTTGAATACTGCCATGTGGTTGAGAGTTATAATGGACATCATATTATTATAGTCTTTTATGTAGAAAAAATGAAGTTAAAGTTGGCCTGTCACAGACTTATGAAGGGCTCACCAGACTGTTCAACATTAGGTGGATACCTCCAACATCAGTTATTATGTATAAGTGTTCCGGTGACCCCGCTCACAGCTGGGAATATTCAACGTTCATGACTATCAGTGAGAATCCTACGATGCAGAACCTGAAGTAATCTAATTATGAGTGACGGCGACATACGGTTAAGATCAAGGCACAAGATTAGCCTAAATAAAATCACTCACCTGTGAATGATTTGCTGTGGTGTTGCAATTTGTTTGCTGCAGATGAATTTGGCCAAGCTGGTGCTTCTGCATTAATGCCAGTTGCAGTAAATGTTGCTGGTACTGTTCAATTGTAAATGCTACATAAAAGTACATAAAAAGATAAAATAATTACAGGATAAGTTATTTGTTCTTTTTTTGTCAAGCTTGACAAGATTATTCTAGCCTTTTGTTGAACTCATGAAAGGTAAAAACAGAAGAAAGCAGCAGAATCATTCATTAAAAAAATATGCTCTATGTAAAAAAAACAAAATAACTAAGAAAACCTTATCTCTGGTAAAATTATATCAGATTAATATGCATCTTCTTACCAGTTCCTAACGTGAATCATTTGAAATGTCAGATTGGACTTGGAAATAATCCTTAAAAGTAGCATTCACGGGCATCAGGAGGAGTAGCTTGCCTTTGCTGCCAGTCCACAAAGCTTCAGTTATCATGAACACCCAAGAATCAGTCACAAGCACTGGGACATCTGCTAAGTCTTTCCACATCCTATCAGTGTCAAAGTCGAAAACAATGGACCAAGTAACAGCTAAAAGTTCCCTCCAGTCAGAAGTGGAGCAGTTAGAGGGCGAGAAGGAATCTGAGGGAAGATGCATAGCCATCAGTAGAACAAGTTACTTACCTTTGGTAATGCTCTTTCTAGTGGATATTCTTTCTAACAGATTCCTCACCTTTAAAATATTTCTTAGCGCAAGACTGAATCTGGAGATTTTTTTTCCATGCGCCAGTAATTGGCACCATATAGGGCTGCAGTGACTTCCCACTGCCCTTGAAGTGATGGGCAGAGTCACATTAAAGTGCTGGTTCTGCACGCTGATGTTAGTTTCTTAAACGTTCTCCTTCTCTGCCCTCAGAAGCGGATCACTTCAAACAAAATGCAGGTGACAGTGTGCCAAAATATAACGTTGATGTACATAAGTCAATTACCCAGAACAAGGAGGTGGCAGGGTTGGTGAGGAATCTGCAGTTAAAAACAGTACCTACACAAAAAAGCATTACCAAAGGTAAGTGGCTTTTTCATTTTACATATACTTCTAATTAACAGTAGATTTAATATTTATAGAAAAGATAACACAGAAGTAGTTCATCAAAAGTGTATGGTCCGCTTTGACCGCTGGGACCTCATAGGCATCTCCACGGTCCGGGACCTACGGAGGGTGGAGGGGGTGCTTTCCTTTACCCAATTGCAGGACGAATATGATCTTGCCGGTACAGAACGATTCAGGTACTTAGAGATTAGGCACGCATTACAGGCGGCAATACCAAAAGGAGAGATGCCACCAGAGTCAACCCCGCTAGAGGACATGATACTAGATGGTAATCTCCCTGAGAAGACAATTTCGCTGATATATAAAAAACTTATTAATAATATGCTTGATCCCCTACTCTGACTCAGCACTAAATGGGATCATGACGTGGCGGGACTGGATGACGAGGAATGGCTAGAGGCTCTCGCCTCACCCAAGGAAACTGCTATTTCTTCCAGACTCAGGCTAGTACAGCTTAAAATACTTCATAGAACATACCTCTCGGTGCCAACGCTGGTGAAGATGGGCTACAGGACCAACGCGGACTGCACGAAGGGATGTGGGCAGGGAGGTACCTTTGTGCACTTGCTCTGGGAATGTCAAGCTATCCAAGAAAACTGGGCGGGGGTGGCGAGTAGCATGGAGGAAGTAATGGGTGTTAAAATCGATTGTAATATAAAACTGTCTCATTTAAATATTTGGGGTCCCACTGACTTAAATACCAAGGAGAGAACATGGGTGACTTTGGGAATGATGATTGCCAAAAGAAATATTGCCAGGTTGTGGGGGGCGCAAGAAAAACCGTCACTGAGACTATGGGAAAACGATATGGACCAGTGTATGTTCACTGAGAAGACAGTGTACGAATCTAGAGGCTGCCCCAACAAATGGACACAAATATGGAATAAATGGAACTGTTATAGAGGCGAGATCTGTGAACCACCGTTGCCAAGACGAAGGCACGAATCAGAGTAGACTGGGCCCAATCTGACTAACTGTGTAAAGTTTGTAATTTGATGATTGCTTTTGTATCTGGGGGGAGCGCTACCCATGGATTTCGCATTGGCATTAATGATGGACCATTGTTTATACCTGTACTACCTTGTCTTTAATAAAAAAAAAAGTGTATGGTCCGAGGAGTGAATGCTCAGATTAGGAAGTCTTGCAGGACCGAGTGGGCAACATGGCATGCCCGATGGATCTGGCTGTCAAGGCAGAAGTGTTTTGTGAACATATGCACTGATGCCTACAGCACAGTCTGGTAGGTATCCAGAACAGGCATCCTGTTGCTAAAGCCATAAAGGCAGCCTTAGGTCCAGTGGAATAAGCCAGCAGGTTTTTTGGGGGGTTCTTTAGCCAGCGCTTAGCAGATTTTAATGCAGAGGGCTATCCACCTGGACAGAGTCCTCTTTTAAACTGCCTCACCTTTGAGGGTCACAGTGAACCCCACTAAGAGTTGATAATCTACATGATGGCCTCTCATACAGTCATTGTAGAAGCTCAAAGCTCTCTTGGGTCAAGCAGATGAAGCCTCTTCTCTTTTTAGAGCTGTGGTGGAGGGAAAAATGTCACCAAGGCAATCAATTGACTGACATGGAAGGGCAATAGCACCTTTGGCAGGATGGAAGACTAGGTCCACGGCACCAATTTGCCTGGAAAGTAAGTGGTGCAGAGAGGTTGCATGGAGATAACCTGTAGATCATTTACTTGGAGCGCCGAATTGACAGTGATACTTATGTCGTTCTTGATCATCAGAAGCCCTAGCAAGCAACTGTGCATACGCTCGAATGTTGTGCAATTAAGAAATGTCAGGATCAGATTTAGGTTCCATTGAGGCTTGACGAATGATGAGTATGTTGCAACCGTGAGGTCTTTTAGTGCAAAATAAGTCCTTGTGTCAAAAACTGATGAGATGATGCATTTTGCACTAAAGAACAAGTACTTACCTTCAGTAATACTTTTTCTGGTGGATACAGTTTCTGCCTGTGGATTTCTCACCTTCTGAATATACCCCATGCACAGCATTACACTGAAACCTTTCTACATAGATCTCCCACGTCGACGAGAACGTCATACCATGGCTCTGTACGCGACTCCTCGTGACATTATCGGAGCAATAAGAAGACCTCGCCGGTGTGCTGACGTCAGATTCCACCCATTTTTTCCGTGCCTTTGAGGCGAACGGATAAACCAACAACATTTCCCATAAGCATACGCAGTATACAGTACATGTCATATTAATGAATTAACCACATCCAATTGAATTGCCAAGTCAATAGCATCCTCATGAGTTATATAAAAAATCTCATAAGAAACATTCATATGAAATATATATATAAACCTATTTTCGGTATAAGCTGACAGGCAAAGGGGAGTCGGGTTGGTCAGTGAGGAACCCACAGGCAGATACTGTATCCACCAGAAAAAGCATTATTGAGTTAAGTAACTTGTTCTTCTGATGGATACATCTGCCTATGGATTCCTCACCTTTTGAATAGAATCCCTAAGCAGTCCAGCACTCTGAGGAGGGTGCCTGCCTGCACCAAAAAATCCTGTAACAGAGAACGAGCAAAATGGCCATCCCTTCTCTCTTCCGAATCCAAGCAGTAATGCTTTGCAGAAGTGGGGAGGGAGGCCCAAGTTGCCGCTTTGCAGATGTCAATCACAGGGACACCTCTAGCCAAAGCAGAAATTGAAGATTTGGCTCTGGTAGAATGAGCTCTAATACCTTCAAGTGGCTCCTTCTTAGCCATGACATAGCAGCTCTTGATGCACAGGAATATCCACCTGGATAAAGTTCTCTTATGGACTGCTTACCCCTTCATCTTGCCCACATATCCAATGAACAGATGGTCATCCAATCTGAACTCATGGGTTCTGTCCATGTAGAAACTCACCGCCCTCTTGGGGTCCAAACAATGAAGTCTCTCCTCCTCCTTTGATGGATGTGGGGGAGGGTAGAAAGCAGGCAAGTAATGGATTGCCCGAAGTGAAACGGAGTGACCACCTTAGGCAGGAAAGAAGCTCTGGTCCTAAGCACCATCTTATCTGCATGGAAGGATGTGAAGGGAGGCTTGGAACTAAGGGCCTGTAACTCACTCACCTTTCTAGCAGACTTAATAGCAACAAAAAATATAGTTTTGAAGGTAAGAAGCCTCAACAGGAAACTACTCAAGGGTTCAAAAGGAAAACCCATAAGAAATGTAAGTACAAGATTAAGATCCCACTGAGGCATTATAAACGGAGTGGGAGGAAACCTATTAGTGAGACCTTTAATACATTTCATAATTATACAGGACTTAAAAAGAGATGGCTGATCCGGCCAACAAAGAAATGCCAATGAGGCAGATAGATACCCTTAAACAGTTGCAAGAGCGCAACCTTGCTGTTCCAGAGATAGCGCAAAACTTAAAACATCTGATAAATGGGCTTTCAAAGGATCAATTGACTTCTCTCCACACCATTTAATGAATTTCGCCCACCTACCAGCATGGACCGTCTTGATGGAGTGTCTTCTGCCTGATAAAAGAACTCCGGTTGCCCCATTACATCTCAAGGCATGAAGGGGCAGGCTCTGGAGGTGGGGGTATAGAACCTGCCCCTGCGATTGCGCGAGAATATCTGCCCTGAGAGGGAGACGGAGCGGGGGCACAATGAGAGGTAAAGAAGGTCCACGGCCAATGCGGGGCTATTAATATGACTTGGGCCCGGTCTTGGCGAATCTTCCTCAGAACTCGAGGAATCAGTAAAACGTGTTAAGAAGGTGTGAGCCCCAATCTAACTGAAACGCGTCCCCCAACGCTCCCCGCGTCGGATACTGGAGACTGCAGAATGACGGGCAGTGCGCGTTCTCGTTAGTGGCAAACAGGTCCGACTGAGGAAACCCCCACATCCTGAAAACGGGAAGGACCACCTCTGGATGGAGACGCCATCGTGATTGACCCGAATACTGCTGACTGAGACTGTCCGCACGCACATTCAGTTCTCCGGCCAGATTATCTGCGATTACGCAAATCTGATGGTCCTGAGCCCAGGATCAGAGTCGCAGAGCCTCTCTGCAGAGAAGATACGACCCTACTCCTCCCTGTTAGTTTATGTACCACATTGCGGTAGTGTTGTCCGTTAGGTCTTGAACCGACTGACCGCGAAGGGAAGGGAGGAAGGCCTTGAGAGCCAAACATATCGCCCGTAATTCCAGAAGATGGATTCAAGATATTTAGGCTATGATTCCACTTTTTCAAAATGGAGCGGCTGTTCCAGTCCTGAAGGTTTTGTGCCTGATCGGTCTTCCTGCATACTGTTGGTCAACCATGCACGCTGGCATATGAGGGCCTTCCAGTGGTGTCTCCACAAGCAGTGGTTTCAACACAACGGAGATCTCGAAGAGGTGGTCAGAATCTCCAGAGACACTGCAGCGGATCTGCTATGGTGGAGTGTTACAGGCAACCTGTCTCAACGGAAGCCGTTTCAACCTCCTTCTCCGGTGGCCACAGTGAAAATGGATGCCTGCACTCTAGGGTGGGGAGCACATCTGGGGGCTCTGAAGGTCAAAGGTCTTTGGTCTCCAGAGGAAAGATAGTTTCACATCAATCTTCTGGAATTACGGGCGACTTACAGTAGTGTCCAGTACTGCCCCTATGAACAGGTTGCGCTGAGAGGGCCCCAGGTGAGATTTGGGTATATTTATCAACAACCCCAATTCAAACAACAGTTGTGTTGTTACCTGCAAATGATGCAGCACCATCTCTGGTGACTTTGCTTTGAGCAGCCAGTCGTCCAGATAGGGAAAAACAGGAATCCCCGACCTTCTGAGATAAGCTGCTACCACCGCCATCACCTTTGTGAAGACCCGAGGTACGGAAGTAAGGACGAACGGAAGGACCGCAAACTGGTAATGTTGAGAGCCCACCGTAAAAAGGAGATACTTCCGATGCGACTTCAGGATAGGAATGTGAAAATACGCATCCTGTAAATCAATCGACACCACCCAGTCTTCCTTCTCCAGCGCAAGAAGAACCTGAGCCAGGGTCAACATTTTGAATTTCTCCTGTTTGAGGTAAAAATTCAAAACTCTGAGGTCGAGGATCTGCTGTAAACGACTGTCCATTTTGGGTATCAGAAAGTACAGAGAGTAGCACCCCTGGCCCCTTTCCTGCTCCGGTACCACCTTGATTGCACCATTTTGCAGCAATGGCAGTACTTCCTGCTGGAGAAGCAGAAGATGCTCTTCCGAGCAAAAGCCCTGGCGGGGCGGCAAAAGAGGGGGAAACTCCCAGAAGGGTAGGAAATCCAGAGATCTGTAGTAAGAGACCTCCAATGTTGGAGAAAATAGGACACCGTCCTCCTACGGGACAAGCATGCTCTAAGATGGAGGAGCTAAAGCTGCTTCCCTGCCACAACAGCTGGAGAGGCAGAAGAGGAGGAGGAGGGAGGAGGAGGAGACTTGTTGTCGTGCCGCACCCCGCAGACGACCTCTGCCCTTTCCCCTGTAGGACCTGTACAAGAGATCTGCCTGCTGCTGTGGTTGTTGCCTGGCACGAAAGAACAAGTTTCTTTTAAAGCCACAAAACTTGCAGTACTGCCCAAAGCTCTTGGGTTGAGATTGAAGCCCCAAATGCCTCGCTGTGGCTTTGCTGTCCTTAAAGCGCTGCAGCGCCGAATCCGCTTTGTCCCCGAATAGGCGCGATCCATCGAAAGGCAAATCCAGCAATGTGGCCTGGACAACAGACGAGAATCCCGAACCACGCAACCATGCGTGATTCCTTGTTGCCACAGACGATCCCATCGTCCTGGCTACCGAGATGGCAGTGTCCAGACCCGATTGGATCACTTGGCAGGCAGCAGCTTGGGCATCCGACAACACCTCAGAGAAATGCCCTTGCACCTCCTCGGGCAAAGTTGGGAAAACCTCCATGAGGGCATGGATGTAGTGACCCAAAAGGCATATGGCATTTGTGGACTTAAGGGCCTTACTCCCCAACAAGAACACCTTCTTTGCCGTTTGCTCCATGCGCTATGACTCCCTATCCCCAGGCGTAGATGGGAAGGAACCTACAGACAGCCTTGAAGAGCACGAAGCCTGGACCACCAAGCTTTCCGGCGAAGGATGGGTGGACAGAAAAGCAGGATCCCCAGAGCCACCTTGTACCTCTTTGCCACGGTCCTGGAAACGGCTGGAGTGGACATTGGCTTCTGCCAGACATCCAGAATGGGCTCTCAACGCCTCATTGAAGGGAAGCAAAGGGGAATGGAGCTTCTCCGTAAGAATATTACATCTCAACTCCGCTGTAGGAAGAGGCAACTTCAAGAGGTCTGCAGTCTTTCTGACCATAGCGTGATATGTGGTCACCTCCTGCGTCGGCAAGCCCTTTGGTGATGAAAGCTCCCACTCAGGAGAGGTGTCCAGGCCACTAGCCTCCTGCAAACCCTCAAAACCCGGGTCAGGATCTACAATCTCTCCTTCCTCAGCCCCTCCATGTTCCTCCTGGTACTATTCTTCCTCCAACAGCCTTTGAGCCTCTCGCTGAGATCTCATCATAGGAACAGGCGTCGGCAGTGCCAGACGCGGCGCTGGTGACTTCGGGATTGGCGTCAAAGGGAGGTCCACAGGAACAGGAGTCGAAGCCCGGTCAGAACCAGATGGCGCCAGAGATGAACCATCTAGAGGAGCTTGTCCCTCAAAAAACTGCAACAGTGTCGAAAATCTTGGCGTCGGAAGAGGCCAACTCCCTGGAGCCATAGGCATAAAAGTAATGAGTGGTGCCTGGGAAAAGTGAGGTGGCAAACCTCCCGAGGAATTTGCCAACGGACCCATGGGTCCAACAGGCGCACCAGTAGGATTCACTGCTCTGGCACACAAGCCAAACATCGCATTTAAAAAATGCAATGTAACCGATCCCAGAGCTGGAAAAGCAGGGTACGTCGAATCCGATATCACATGTTCTGGAGCCATTCCGGGAGGCACTAAATTCGGCTCTAGTTGCGGCGCCAGAGACCCCGGAGCCAGACGTGGAGTGGTTGACTTCAGCAACGGTGGAGGTGTCTCATCTCTCGGAGCCGGTGGAGTCACTGCCCTCGGAGACGGGCTGGAGTCACTGACGGTAAAGGAGTCAGAGAGATCTCATACCTGCGATGACGTCTGGGACTCGGGGACACCGACTTCGGCGTCGCATCCTTCGAACAACTACGCCGAGATCCACGGCGCTGCTTCTTCTTGTGTTTCTTGGAAGACCTCGCAGTGTGTGGAGTCGGTGACTTCGAGCGGGTCCGTGACCTCCTGCGACCTCTCTTCTGCTTTTTGGCCATGAGTAATTTGGCCTCCCTCGGATTCATGCGCTTGAATGAAGTGCATGTCCTGACGTCGTGGTCCGACGAGAGACACCATAAACAATCTTCACGGGGGTCAGTGATGGACATTTGGCCCCCACACTCTCTGCATGGCTTGAAACCCGACATCCTCGGAGTAGTCATCTTCGACGGCTACAAAGTCATGACAACAGTAAGTAAGAAACTCCCAGAAATAGAGAAACTGGTAAAAAAAACGTTACGCGAAAAAATGGAAACTGACAACGTCAGCATGCGCACAGGTCTTATTATGGCTCTGATGACGTCACGTGGAGTTGCATGCTGAGCCGTTCCATTGTGACGTCGTCGTCGACTTGGGAGAGCTGAGGAAAAAGGTTTCAGTGGAATGTTGCGCATTGGGGTAATTCAAAGGGTGAGGAACCAACAAGCAGATGTATCCATCAGAAGCAGTTTTTGTGTGGGTCATCAGAGTGAAGTCTCAATTTCTCACAGGAGCCGCATGGTCGAAATAATCTTCTCTTGGTGGAAGTAGACATGATGTCTAAAGTGAGCAGACGCTGATCTGAGAGTAAAAAATATTTAAGGAAGATATTTCTGTCAGGTAGCCAGAAATAAGAAATACTGAGCTGAGCTCAGGGAGACTCCCATTACACAACGTGCTGTAGAAATTCTGAGAGACTGGAGCCTCTGTGGTGAAGGTTCTAAAGGGTGCTGTCACCTGATTGGTTGGACTTTGGGCCATTTTAAATTACACTAATGAGCTATTAAAGTGAATGCATTAACTTCAATGTAATTTTTTTTGATTTAGTGCTCTATATATACACACACACTGTGGGACTCTCACTTCGACGATGGGGAATGATTCAAGCATGTGAATCTATGAAAGATCCAATACTAGAGATCTTGCTAGATATTGTCTCTACCAGATAAAGCGTTACCGAAGGTAAGTAACTTTTTCATCTGATAGAGTCATCTAGCTGCAGATTCCTTACCTTTGAATAGATACCTAAGCAATATCATCCCCGGTGGTGGGCTGCGGACGAATTCTAAACTAAAAAATCTTGCAGGACCGAACGGGGGAAGTGCCCATCCCTGCGGACCTGACTGTCCAGGCAGTAGAGTTTCGTGAAATTTGTGCAGGGACGACCATGTTAATACCTAGCAGATGTCCAGGACTGGGACTCCACGTGCTAATACATTGGTAGCAGCTTTAGCCCAGGTGGAATGAGCCCTTAAGACATCAGGGGGCTGCTTCTTGGCCAATGCTTAGCAGATTTCAATACGGAGAACGACCCAGCGCGAAATGGTCCACGAAGAGTTGGTCGTCCACCCGGAACTCTCGTGCGCTGTCAAGGGAGAACAACAATTCTATTTTTGGGTCCAGACGGTGGAGTCGCTCCTCTTCTTTCGAGGGATGTGGAGAAGCATAGAAAGTGGACAAGGTGACTGATAAGCACACATGGAATGGTGTTAACCACTTCCGGCAGGAAAGAGGCTCTAGTGTGAAACACCAATTTGTCTGGAAAAACAGACAGGAATGGAGACTTGGATGATAAAGCCTGCAGCTCACTCATCCTCGAGGCAGATGTTATTGTCACTAGAAAGGCTGTCTTGATGGTAAGCAGCCGGAGGGGACAATGATGGAGAGGCTCGGAAGAAGTACACATTTAGAAAGTAAGAACCAAATTAAGGTCCCACTGAGGCAGAATGAAAGAAGAGGGGTGAAACATATTTACAAGACCTTTAAGAAACCTATTCAAAATAGGGGACTTAAACAAAGAGGGTTGGTCAGGCAGTCGCAAGAAGGTAGACAGAACAGAAAGGTAACCCTTTAGAGTGCCCAGAGCAGAGCCCTGCTGGGCAAGGGTAAGAATAAAAAGAATGAAATCGGAAAGAGAAGCAGAAAGCGAGTCAATAGACTTTTCTGTACAATATAATACAAATATGTTCCACCGGCAGGCATATACTGTCTTGGTGCAGGGACACCTGTCTGCCAGAATCCGAAAGCTGTCAACTGTTGCCGCTCAATCTCTATGCAAGAAGGAGCAGAGTTGATAGGTTCGGGTGAAGGGCCCTCCCCTGCTGCTGCGACAGGAGATCCTCCTGAAGGGCCTGCGGAGGATCGATACTCATGATAAGAAGCTCGGGATACCAGACCCTCCGTGCCTAGTCCGGAGCCACAGCATGACTTGGGCCCGGTTGTTCCTGATTTTCTTAAGAACTCTACGCAGAAATGGTATGGGTGGAAAAGCATACAGGAACTCCACTCAAGACGAAAAGTCTCTGAACAAGAGCCGCGTTGGGAACTCCAGCACCCAAAACTGCTGATATGGCGTGTTCTCAGCAGAGGCGAAGAGATCTAACCAAGGGTCTCCCCACTGCTGAAAGAGACCTTGCGCCACCTCCGGATGGAGAAACCATTTGTGATCCGCTAGGCATCGACAGCTGAGTTTGTTCGCTCTGGCATTCAGAGAACCTGCCAGGCGTTGAACCACCAGGGATATGACCTGCTTTTCCAGCCATTTTCAGAGATGCAAGTCTCTTGGCAAAGGGTCCACGACCCCACCCCGCCCTGTTTATTGCAGTACCACATGGCGGTGATATGGGCTGTGAACACTTGTACCAGCCTTCCCGTAATGGAGGGTAGAAAGGCTTTCAATGCCAGTCGAATCGCTCGGAGTTCCAGCATGTTTATGTGGAGCTTGGATTCAACCAGAGACTTCTGATCTCCAACTCTCCCAGGTGGCAGCCCCATCCCAGGAGCGACGCATCCTTCACTACGGTAAGATCTGGTTGGGGAAAGGAGAGAGTTCTGCCGCGGACCCAATCGCAGTTCGTTAACCACCACTGTAGGTCTTTTGCAGTTCCCTCTGAGATCCGGACCATGTCGGATTCCCCTGGTGCTGCACCCACTGGAACTTCAGGTCTCAATCAATCAATCAATCAGGGGTTTGTAAAGCGTACTACTTGCCCATTAGGGTCTCAAGGCGGTGTGGGGCGGCGGGGGGATGCAGCTCCGTTGGGGTCATTCGAAGAGCCAGGTCTTGAAGTCTTTCCTGAATTGGTGCAGTGTCCGGCTTCGCTGGAGTTGGAAAGAGAGCATGTTCCATGTCTTGGCGACAAGGTAGGAGAAGGACCTTCCACCCGCTCTGTTCCTGTAGAAACGTGGGACGGTGGCTAGGGAGAGGTCGGCTGAGTGGAGGTTTCTCTTGGGGGCATGGAAGGAGAGGCGGTTGTGGAGGTATTGTGGTCCGATGTTGTGGAGGGCCTTGTAGGTGTGTGTGAGCAGCTTGAAAGTTATTCTTCTTTCAACGGGGAGCCAGTGGAGGTTGCGGAGGTGTTGGGTGATGTGGTTGTGCCATGGGATATCGAGGATTAGTCTGGCAGCGGCGTTCTGGACGGTCTGGAGTTTGCGGACGAGTTTTTTGTTGATTCCGGCGTAGAGGGCGTTGCCGTAGTCCAGTCTGCTGGTGATAAGGGCGTGAGTGACCGTTTTCCTGGAGTCAGAGGGTATCCATTTGAATGTTTTTAGTAGTATGCTGAGGGTGTTGAAGCATGCGGAGGAGATGGCGTTTGTTTTTTAAAACACATGTAGTAGTGCGGTAATTAGTATCCCTTGCTGCCGATACTTGTTCAGTTTTCAGCCTCAGAGTCATTCTCACAGAAATCCAGGATAGAGGCTGAAACATCAGTATCATAGCCTGAGTATCCTGGACTTCCCGCTTGGGAGGATAAGCCCGAAACTGCACTGTGCCTAGAACAGCTCAGATGAAAGGGAGCGTCTGAGAGAGAGTCCGGTGTGACCGACACGTTGATAGTGGACCCCAGCGAAAGCAGTAAGTTTGCTGTAGGCTGGAGGTGGGAGACCACAGCCTGGGCCGAACCTGCCTTCAGCAGCCAGTTGTCGAGACAGGGGAAGACTGGCTCCCCTGATCTGCGCAGATGAGCTGCGACCACTGCTATCACCTTGGTGAACACCCGGAGGGGCGCTGGTAAGGCCAAAAGGGAGCACGATGAATTGAAAGTGCTTGTAGCCTACCGTAAACCGCAGGTAACGACGATGGGCAGGCAGGACGGCAATATGAAAATAGGCATCCTGCAAGTCCAATGCTATCTAGTCTCCTGGGTCCAGAACACACAAAACCTGAGCCAAAGGGAGCATTATGAACTTCTCCTTCTTGAGGATGAGGTTGAGGATTCTCAGATCTAAGATAGGGTGAAGCCCTTTGTTCTTTTGGGGAATCAGAATGTAGTGGGGATAGCAAACACTGCCTACTTCTGACACGGGACCCTCTATATGGTTCCCTTGGCCAAGAGAGCCGTGACTTCCTCGGATAGCAAGGACAGATGATCCTCCGTCAGCCAGTCGTGAGTTGAAGGCAGAGGGGAGGATTCGAAGGGAATGGAGTAGCCCCTCCGAATGATCTGTAAGACCCACCTGTCCAATGATATAGACTGCCAGTGATGGAGATGATGGCTGATTCTGCCAACAACTGGACGCCCATGGTCTTGAAGGGAAAGATTAAGAGGGTTTAGAGGCTGTGGCTGCAGGGGTATTGGTGGTTGTGGCAGACCTCTGGCTATCGCACCACGGGGTCAGTATGAACTGTGTCCCTACACAGCCTGGGAAGCTTGCATGGGGCGGTGGCTGGAGTATGGTTGGCGCGGTTGAAAACCCCTTTCCGAGCCATGAAAGGGGCGATAGGCAGACTGGGGTACACGCGGGGCAACTGAGAGGCCTAAGGCCTTGTGCGTAGCTTGCGAGTCATTAATGCTCTTCAGTGCCGAGTCAGCCTGGTCTCCGAAGAGACGGTTGCCATCAAAGGGCATGTTCATGAGGGCAGCCTGGACATCCCCTGAAAAGCCAGATGTTTTCAGCCAGGCATGGCATCTAAAAGCCACCGTCGTCTAAACCACTCTACATAGCGAGTCGGTCGTATCCAAACCACACCTAATGGTGAACTTCACTGCAACTCTTCCGTCCTTGACCGCTTGGGAGAACATGGCCCGGGTTTCCTCCTGGACCAGTGGCAACACTTGCGCAACCATGTGCCACAGAGGCTGGGAGTTGTGGTCCAATAAGCATATGGTGTTCACCGACCGCAAGACTGGTGGAAGAAAACATCTTCTTCTCCAAGCTGTCCAGCCTCTTGGTTCCCTGTCCAGGTGTGCGGCACAGAATGCGCCATGGGACGTAGAGGCTTGGACCACCAAGCTCTTAGGGGAGGGGTGTTGAGTGAGGAAGTTCGGGTTTCCAGGTGCAGGGCGCTGGGCAATTGTCCTATTCATAGGAGCCCTTGTGCTGGGCTTGGACCAGGTTTCCAGTAGGACATCCGTAAGTGCTTCATTAAAAGGGAGCAAGGGCTCTGAAGAAGAAGCTCCTGGCTGTAGCACTTCTGTCAAGCTGTTAGTCTTGACTGCCACCAAGGGCAACTCAAGATACAGGACCTCAACTGCCCTCTTCACCAACATGGAATAAGTTTCTCCCTCCTTAGTGCCATGGTAGGGGGAGAAAGCATACCAGCATCTGGGGATGTGTCCAGACCACTGGCATGTCAGAGTTCCTGTAGACGTGAAATCGGTTCCAAACTGCACACCTGATTTAGAAATTATATTCAAAGCTTTTTAAAGTAATTCTTTTTAACTAATGCGTGCTGCTGTGGGCTTAAGGGCCTGCCTATAGCACTGTGGACAAAGTTACACTGGAAAGAAAAGCGGAGAACCTCCGTTTTGACACACAGCCCACAGCGTAGAGTCCCTAGGGTTTCTTTTTTGAGGTATGAATGTTTACAATCTGTTACATCAATAATTAGACAAAGTATACATTGTTATTCAGAAAAATTCTTTCATTTGATATCTTTTTTCAAACAAATTTTGTACAAACGGAATGTCTGCGTCACAAAAATATCAACAATTCAAACATAAACGCCTTCAAATATTTGAAACAAAAATGCTCAAGACATTGTTTGTGTCATACAATCAGAGCAAACCCAATGCATTTCGGGTTGTAAAACCCTTCATCAGGGGAAAATAGTTTGAAGCATTACAATGTAGTCTGTGGCCTCCTGCCGGAACAGTACAGAAAAGACAAAAACATTGTATCGCTTTTCAAGTGTATTATACAAAGACGTCAAAAAGACTTAAAATATCTGTGTTTGCCGCCACTGTGACAGAGTGTGATCATGACAAGCATGCAACACAAGTTTGCGGTAACTCTGGAAAAAATAATGTGAAATGAAAATGTGTTGTGTCCCTGGGAGGAGCGGAAATAGCCACGTGCAAACTAAAATATAAGATTTTGCCCATGGAGCCCGAGTGTGGTTCATTGCAGCACATACTATGCTTCTCACTCTCTCATTACTAAAAGCGTTAAGAGTAAATAATTATGCATGCCTCACATATCTCCTCAAGGCAACTGAGTACCAAAAAAACACTCGTTTACCTTCAAAAGTGAGGTGTATAAATCAGAAATCCGAAATGAGCCAATTGTCTCAGGACCGAACGTATCTAAAAAATCAAGGTGTGAGCGTAAATACAAACGCTATGCTCCTCAATAAATCCCCTTTAACGTGCCGAAATTCAAACAAATCTTACCGGTGTTAATGGCGTGACCCGATGAATCTGCAATGATAATACAGAGTAACCTGTTATCGACCCCCCTACTACTCGCGGGTACGATATGCTTACAGACATTCCGTTTGTACAAAATTTGTTTGAAAAAAGATATTAAATGAAAGAATTTTTCTGAATAACAATGTATACTTTGTCTAATTATTGATGTAACAGATTGTAAACATTCATACCTCAAAAAAGAAACCCTAGGGACTCTATGTCAGAGTTCCTCACACCAGTCCATTTCCTGGCCTTCTAACTGGTATTCTAAATGGTCCAGAGACTCCTCCAATTCTTCCCTGAAGCCTAGCCCTTCAGAATGGGGATCAGGCACCGACCTAGGATCCATAGGTCCTGTTGGCGCCGGAATCGGCACTGATTGATGCTGTTCCGGCTCCGTGTTGGATTTGTGGATGTAAATGGGGCTGGTGGAGCCGGTGGTGATTGGCGCTGGGGTCAGGGTAGGTCACTGTGACACAACGAGCGCGGGTCTGGATCCATGGGAGCCTGTCGGAACCGAGGCCGAAGCCGCGGGCGCAGAACCCGCTGGGGCCCCCTCTGAAGGTGTGCTGGAGGGATCTGTCCACTCAAATATGCGTCAAATGGCCCCGTACAATTCATTATTTGAGGGGGGTTGCTCCTGCTCCAGAAAAAGGTGGGAGGCACGGAGTCGGCCCTGGCAACAATTCCGAAGAACCGTGCCTTGAACGTCAATGTTCCTTTGTCGCGTCAGCCGACGGACAAGGATAAGTTGAAGCATGCTTCGACTTCTTGTGCTTATGCTTCTTCCCCGATTGTCCAGATGTTCTGGAATGGGAGGAAGACAACTTGGGGCTCTTGGAGTAGTTCCGCAGCCTTTCTCTCGCTCAGGGCCGAGACCTCTGAGGCCTTACTTGATCCTGCATCGGATGGCGAGCCACTAGCAGCTTCAGGGACCGCTCCCTCAAAGCCTTCGGTTCCATAGCCTGGCAGTCGGAGCATGACTTGGAGTCGTGGTCGCGCTCGAGACACCACGGACACACCAGATGTGGATTTGTAACCGACATGGTGCGATGACAGGCCCCACCGGTCTTCCTCGAACACATCACCTCGAGACACCAGGAAAAATAATCCCTCAAAAAAGAATTCAACAAAGAAATGTCGAAAAAAATCTGTCAAAAAGCAACAGAGGGGTAGCTCTTTCTCCGGATCAGTGGTAACTGGCACAGAAAGAAAAGAACTCACGTCAGCGCACTGAGGAGGCACCTATATAGCTGACGTGGACGTCATTTCCGGTGCGGATGACGCAGACGCCACGCAGAGCCAATTGACGCTACCAAACGGCACGCAAGGGTACTGCTCACGCAAAAATGTTCCTGATCCAGTCTGATGCCTGGGAAATTCAAAGGTAAGGAATCGGTGGCTAGATGTCTCTATCAGATAAAGGGCCAACGTACAACTTGTATAACCACCAACTCTAAGAATAACTTGTTCACAGTTTTTTATTTATGAAATTAATGCAGGCCTTGTTGGGGTATTAGACTGACTCTCTAAAAGGTTCTTAAAATTATGCGTTTCAGACAACTCAAGGGGGCATCTCCTCCTCAACAGCATAAGTAGCAATACCAGAAAAATTTAACACAATATTCAAAGTACCCAGATTAGAGATTACTGCTTTGTTAGTAGCCAGCGCCACTCCCTCTAAGAAAGCACTACCCAGAAAACAAAGCAAACGTTTGAAGCTAAGTGCAAGCAATACAAAAATATTCCTCCTAAGTGTAGCTATTTTCAAATTGCAACTTCTCTAAAATACAGACCAAATTTAAACGTGCAAACATCCTACTCCAAGACCAAGGTAATGGTTCCACTGACAGAAAAAAGCGGCACTACGATTCTTTTTTTAATCGAAATTAAGAAATGAACATGTTACTGCATTGTTAGACTGACTTCAGAATCGTTACTCCTTCCTTGTAGAAATAAGTATTCAAATGGTTTACCTTGTGGAGATGCTCTAATGGAAAGTAATTAATGCAATAAAGTTGGCACTACAGTCCCAGAAAAAGACAAGGCTAAGAGAAAATACTATTAAAAAAAGTTTAAGAACTCTAAACATTGTTGACCAAATACAAATTGTCTGTTTCTTAGATGTAGCATAAAAATGTTGATTGGCAAAATCTGTATAAATTCTAGCTGTACAATACAAAATATAGTGAAAATAAACATACGTAAATGGGTACTGCTACTTCTTGTAGAGGTACCGATTGGGTGGGTTCCAGGATGTGTTGCACCAATTCGGTATATTTGTTTACAGGCAAATTCAGTATTATTACTATCATGTACAGACGATATCCGAGGTCTAAAATGTCGCCATCTACACGATTTGATATTCACTAGCATCTGACTGAGGTCTGTTGAGAAGCATCTGTCGGAGGTATTTGTTTCTGAGGTATTGGCAAATTGATTGAGTGAAGGATGTTGCTGTGAGGAGAGCGTCTCAACATCCATATCATGCAATGAACTGTCATAGTCCCAATGAGCTCTGTCAAGAAGCACCCTAGGGTGAAGAAAGAGAAGAAAATATACATATTCATTAATCTTAGGGGCCAGCTTGAAAAATCAGTACCTTAGGAGAATTGCATTATCTAATACATTTCATTTTTGAAGGACATCCATCTAAATTTGCAAAAGCAACTGATATTATGAGAAGAATGTGTTATTCATTGAATTGGATTCAAATTCTCAATCGTCAATACAAAAAATGTAATACAAGTGCCAATGTGGTAATAGAAGCCAGCAAACACTCCCAAGATCCCAATGTAGAATGACAAAGCAGGCAATCAGTTGCATGAAGAATTAGATTCCCAACAATGTTCGAAAAGGATAAGTTACTTACCTGTAATCCTAGTTCTCTTCCAGGGGTATACTCATCAAAGTCATAAGCACTGAATAGTCCCGCCCACGCGCGGGGACCCCGGAGTATTAACAAAAAATATATGCATATACTCCTTTATATATATATATATATATATATATATATATATATATACACACATATATATGTGTATATATGTGTATATATATATATATATATATATATATATATATATATATATGTGTATATATATATATATATATATATATATATATAAACCAAGTCGTTCGTTTTCGAATAATCTCAAAAGAAGAACAGCGGCACACCAAAGGACAACACAATTAGTTTATTGTGTCCACAACGACGCGTTTCGGCGTAGCCTTTTTCAAGTTGTTAACCTGTGCTCCACTTCCCATAGAAATACAGGTCACAGTTTCATAAACAGTGAAAACATACTGCCTGGATCGCCTGTAGCGCGAGCAAATTCACAATTCATTTTACCCACTTACAAAATCGAAACATAGCATATAATCGTTGGAATTTCATATCAGCGAAAACTTCATAATTGTAATCGATTATAAACCTACGATCATTTTTTGGTCACGTGATGTATAAATATTTTAGACGCATACTTTCAAAATTAGTAGATCACATTGTCAATCTTCATACTATGCAGAAATAACATATACATTACTGTGTGGGATTGATTCAGATATCATACCAACATTACATACATCCATGTACGTTTTTATATTTGCACGTAATCCCAGCTTGCCTTATTTCAATTGATTAGAGAAAATATGGCAAATAGCATTGCAATAAGGCACAATCTATAATTCAAGGTAATATACCCAAAATCAATTTCACATAATCCATTGATATGTATACAGGTTTCTAGGTTAAAATCGCCCGTGCTAGGTTCGAATAAAGTGCCAATGCACTTCATAACCAGGCATTGATATGTATTGCATATTCTATCAGCCATTGCTGAATTCAAAAACGAGGTACTATATGTAAAATCAGTTTGGTATTCCCAAAAGTACTTTCTGCAGTCATAGGTTATGTACCTATAAACAATTATTATGAATTTAAAGAGAGTAACCATAGAATCTACAAAACGATCAATAGGCAGTAATAATAATACGGGAGTAATAGGACACAGTACAACGTGGTGCACTAAATAATAAAATGAGTGATGTGAGAGAAATTTCTAATAGCTAAATAAAGAAACAGGACACTGGCCTACAGACTAGGAAGTGAACCATTGACCCTTATTCCTAATGGTAAGTTAGTTATACATCACAGCTATCCACCTGTAGATCCCTACACCGTGGATTCCAGAGGACGAACACATAAATTCAAACCTCAATGTCTGGCTGTTTATACTAAGCATGACTACCATAACACAGGTCAATCTTGTTTCAAATTGTTTAAAATGTGTGAAAGTGATTAAAAACATTATAGAACCTCTCATACTGGGATACTCAATGAAGGCATTTTAAATTCAGTACATTCTTTGTCCAATGTGTGTTGCTAGCTCCTCCCCACTATTGAGCCCATTAGGAATTTTCGTGTTGAGCTCAATTATATATCTTGATTCTGTCACACGCAACATTTTCTCCCTATTCCCACCTTTGGGGTGTGATAAAATCCTGTCAATTCCATAGAATGTAATCAAATTGGAATTACTGTCATGTTTCTCTAAGTAATGCCGAGCCACTGGGTAATTCAGATCCCCGTGTGTGACTGCCCTCATATGCTGTAAGATTCTGGCCTTTAATTGCAGTTTCGTGCTGCCGACATATCTAAGCCCACACGGACACTCCAATATGTAGATTACAAACTCGCTGGTGCATGTTATAAATTTAGAAATTTGTTTAATCCTGCCTTTATCAGTTTTGAAGTTGTCCCTACTTTTACTGTGTTTACACGCCTTACAGGAGTTACACTTGTGGAAGCCTTTCATGGTACCCAGCCAAGTTCCACTGCTTGGCTTACTTTGAAAACTGTGTACCAGATGATCTCTTAAAGATTTGGACTTCCTGTAAGTTATCAGTGGTGTTTTACCAATACTCTTACCAATGATGGGATCCGTCTCTAGTAATCCCCAATGGCGTTTCATAGAATAACGTAGCATCTTAGATTTGACATTGTATGTAGTAATCATTCTAGGAATTTTCCCCTCTATCTTCTGACCTTTTTTGCCAGAGAACAGGGCCTCATTATGCGTGATTTTATGTACTTTCTGTACTGCAGAGGATATAGTTTTCGCTTTATATCCCCTTTGTCTGAAACGTTGTTCCATTATTCCCTGTTCTTTGTGGAAAGCTCCTTCAGTGCTACATGTTCTACGAGCCCTGAGAAGTTCCCCATAGGGAATGCTGTTTCGTAAGGGAGCTGGATGATGGCTATTCGCATGCAGCAGCGTGTTACCTGCTGTTTTTTACGAAACAAACTGGTAACTATCTGTCCTTCCTTTATACTGATGGCTACATCCAAAAACTCACAATAAGATGTACTCACATTGTGTGTAAAAGTTAGATTTAGCTCATTCTTTCCCAAACTAGAAACAAACTCCTGTGCTAGCTCAACTGAGCCATCCCATATCAGGAACAGGTCATCTATATACCTGATCCAGATGGGGATGTGCTCAGTGTACTGTTCATTGATATCAGTGAAGACCACCTGTTCCTCCCACCAGCCCAGGAATAGATTCGCTAGGCTGGGGGCGAAACAAGTTCCCATCGCAACACCTGATTTCTGACAGAAAAAGGTTTTTTCATAGATGAAGATGTTTTGATTAAGGCATTGGAGCATCATATTCTCCAACATGGAGGTATGTTCCCACAATGAAATGTGTCTATTTTTGAGGAAATATAGACAAGCATCCACCCCCTGTCTTTGGTCTATCGATGTATACAGTGAACATACATCCAGTGATATCATAAGAAATGACTCTTCCCACGTGACGTCATGGATGCGACGTAGAAAGTCACTACTGTCTCTGCAGTATGATCTTAATCTTGTGACATAAGGTGAAATAAATAAATCCAAAAACATAGAAGTATTTTCAAAAAGACCTCCATTCGAGGAGACTATGGGTCTCCCTGGTGGTCTAGTAGGATGTTTATGGATTTTGGGCAAAAGATAAAAACATGGAACCCGTGGATTGTCATTTTTCAGAAATGAATACTCATCTGTCTAATAGACCTTCTGTCCACCATTGCATCAAAAAATTGTGGTAAGTAGTAATCGACAGCTTATACTCATCCCATCCAATTTCCTCATAACAGTTGAGATCCCTCAACTGTCTCATGGCTTCCTCATTGTATTGTACAAAATCCATAACCACCACATTCCCCCCTTTATCTTGAGGGTTTTACAATAATATTTTGATCGTTCATAAGGTCTTTCAACGCTAGTCGCTGTGGTCGTGTTAGATTATCTCTGATAGAAATAGCATGTTTGTTTTGTAATTTGTAAATCTCTTGAATCATGATGGAATTGAATGCCTCGATATTATCATACGGAACATTGGGATTAAAAGTTGATGGAGGTTTAAAGCCACTTTGACACACCATGTCAGGTCTAAAGCCTAGTTCAGCAAGAATTCTGCCCTTATCTTTATCCTGTATATCCTCGATATTCTCCTCCAATTGATGCAAATCTAGAATCAGATTCACATCTTCAATTCTAAAATCCAGAGCCTCCTCCGTAAGTTGACAAACACTTTTCAATTTTCTTTGGCATTCTGTCATTTTAAATATTTTCATGAGTTTTAATTTCCTCACATACAAAAATAAATCAATACGAGTGGTCACATAATCCATATCAGTGGCTGGACAGAAGGATAAGCCTAGTTGTAAAAGTGCAGTTTCCTCCTCCGAAAGTATCCTGGATGATAAATTGACAACAGAGTTATCCCCTTTATTTGCTTTACTCTGGATGTTTGCAGTGGATGCTGTCCTGCCTCCTCTTCTGTTCTTTATTCTTTGTCTTTTTTGGTTCCTCTGCCTTTTCCTTTTCTTGGACCGCTGCCTGTTCCTCTGCCTCTGCCCTTTGCTTGATTCTTCTCTTCCAATTCCTTCTTTTGCTTGAGGATCTGAAATTCGTGCAAGAAAGTGAGGGGCGCGTTCCTAAAGGGACACTTTGATCACCAGCTTCTGTATCTGAGCTCAGATCCGAGCTGGAACCTGTGGATACAATTTCCTGTACTCTCTGGTTCTGTGTGGTACGCAAATTCCGCTGTGCCCAATCAAATTTTTTGGCATAAGTTAAGATTCTGCCTTCAGCATAGTCCTTTTTATCCCTTAAAAATTTCCGTTGCTTCTTGGCTTTGATGGTGTCTTCATAGGCTTTTAGCTTGCCATCTAGTGTTTTCCAGAAGTCAATAACCACTTTGTTATCTTTCTGTTTCTCCAATTCTTTTTTTAATTCAATGAGTTCTTCACGAGTGGTATCTAAATCAATTTGGGCATATTTCACCAACATTTCAATCATGCCCTTACATGTTTATGCCATATAGATTGCCCATTCTTTCAACAGTTCAGGGTTAGGATTTTCATATATCGGTATAATGGCAATTCTTAATCCTCGCGGAACTCTATTGACTTCAATATAATTTGTAAGGGAAGTAACCTCCCACCATTTGTTTAATTCTCTTTTGAAAGTTTCTCACATAATACCAGTTTTTGTTTCAGGGATGATTCCACCGGTAGTCCCCCTCCTGCCAGGACAGAAGACACAGTTTCAGAGTCAAGTCCTTCATCAAACAGGGAGAGCGCTTCTGCCTTCCTTGCAGATTCCCATGCATTCATTCTTATTAAAAATTCTTGATGCAACTTGTCCTTCGATACCCTTAGCTACTCAAAGCCAGAGTAATGTGTCTGCTCCAATTCTTCTGCAATCCCCGGCAGCTCCCGTGATATTGCTTAGATGCGCCGAGTTCTATCCAGAGCCCCCGCCCTCCGACACAGAATCCGGGCAAATCTCAGCACACCCTCACTCACACTGGCTTACCCGACAGAGAATCAGTCATGAAACGTGGAGCGGCGGGAACAGCAATTGTATGAAATCCAAAGAAGTATGCCGATAATAGCCAGTCCCTTCCTTTCGACACCGGTGCCAGCAGCGGCAACGACAAGCCGCTAAATATAAACCAAGTCGTTCGTTTTCGAATAATCTCAAAAGAAGAACAGCGGCACACCAAAGGACAACACAATTAGTTTATTGTGTCCACAACGACGCGTTTCGGCGTAGCCTTTTCAAGTTGTTAACCTGTGCTCCACTTCCCATAGAAATACAGGTCACAGTTTCATAAACAGTGAAAACATACTGCCTGGATCGCCTGTAGCGCGAGCAAATTCACAATTCATTTTACCCACTTACAAAATCGAAACATAGCATATAATCGTTGGAATTTCATATCAGCGAAAACTTCATAATTGTAATCGATTATAAACCTACGATCATTTTTTGGTCACGTGATGTATAAATATTTTAGACACATACTTTCAAAATTAGTAGATCACATTGTCAATCTTCATACTATGCAGAAATAACATATACATTACTGTGTGGGATTGATTCAGATATCATACCAACATTACATACATCCATGTACGTTTTTATATTTGCACGTAATCCCAGCTTGCCTTATTTCAATTGATTAGAGAAAATATGGCAAATAGCATTGCAATAAGGCACAATCTATAATTCAAGGTAATATACCCAAAATCAATTTCACATAATCCATTGATATGTATACAGGTTTCTAGGTTAAAATCGCCCGTGCTAGGTTCGAATAAAGTGCCAATGCACTTCATAACCAGGCATTGATATGTATTGCATATTCTATCAGCCATTGAATTCAAAAACGAGGTACTATATGTAAAATCAGTTTGGTATTCCCAAAAGTACTTTCTGGGGAGGAGCTAGCAACACACATTGGACAAAGAATGTACTGAATTTAAAATGCCTTCATTGAGTATCCCAGTATGAGAGGTTCTATAATGTTTTTAATCACTTTCACACATTTTAAACAATTTGAAACAAGATTGACCTGTGTTATGGTAGTCATGCTTAGTATAAACAGCCAGACATTGAGGTTTGAATTTATGTGTTCGTCCTCTGGAATCCACGGTGTAGGGATCTACAGGTGGATAGCTGTGATGTATAACTAACTTACCATTAGGAATAAGGGTCAATGGTTCACTTCCTAGTCTGTAGGCCAGTGTCCTGTTTCTTTATTTAGCTATTAGAAATTTCTCTCACATCACTCATTTTATTATTTAGTGCACCACGTTGTACTGTGTCCTATTACTCCCGTATTATTATTACTGCCTATTGATCGTTTTGTAGATTCTATGGTTACTCTCTTTAAATTCATAATAATTGTTTATAGGTACATAACCTATGACTGCAGAAAGTACTTTTGGGAATACCAAACTGATTTTACATATAGTACCTCGTTTTTGAATTCAGCAATGGCTGATAGAATATGCAATACATATCAATGCCTGGTTATGAAGTGCATTGGCACTTTATTCGAACCTAGCACGGGCGATTTTAACCTAGAAACCTGTATACATATCAATGGATTATGTGAAATTGATTTTGGGTATATTACCTTGAATTATAGATTGTGCCTTATTGCAATGCTATTTGCCATATTTTCTCTAATCAATTGAAATAAGGCAAGCTGGGATTACGTGCAAATATAAAAACGTACATGGATGTATGTAATGTTGGTATGATATCTGAATCAATCCCACACAGTAATGTATATGTTATTTCTGCAAAGTATGAAGATTGACAATGTGATCTACTAATTTTGAAAGTATGCGTCTAAAATATTTATACATCACGTGACCAAAAAATGATCGTAGGTTTATAATCGATTACAATTATGAAGTTTTCGCTGATATGAAATTCTAACGATTATATGCTGTGTTTCGATTTTGTAAGTGGGTAAAATGAATTGTGAATTTGCTCGCGCTACAGGCGATCCAGGCAGTATGTTTTCACTGTTTATGAAACTGTGACCTGTATTTCTATGGGAAGTGGAGCACAGGTTAACAACTTGAAAAAGGCTACGCCGAAACGCGTCGTTGTGGACACAATAAACTAATTGTGTTGTCCTTTGGTGAGCCGCTGTTCTTCTTTTGAGATTATTCGAAAACGAACGACTTGGTTTATATATAGCGGCTTGTCGTTGCCGCTGCTGGCACCGGTGTCGAAAGGAAGGGACTGGCTATTATCGGCATACTTCTTTGGATATTTATATATATATATATATATATAATATGCATATGTTTCAAATAAACACACGTGTATATAAAATATGCAGTCTAAACAATAATATTAGGCTCAAATATGCCAATATTGCATTGAATTTTTTCGTTTGAAATACTTAAAAACATATAAAATAACATATTCATGACAAAGAAAATGTACCTCCAACTTGCTTTTGAACATAGCCTTTATTTTCAGAGGGAAAAAAGGCAAGGTGATAGCAGGCAGATTAGCCTAGAATGCTGCATATAGAACACTCAGAAAAAACTGGCGCCGTGCCTTTAAGACCTTCAGGCTCCCATCATGCCCCACAGGTGACAGTTAGGTCAGGTCTCTTTGACGGCGTATTATATTGTATTCATAACATGAGTAAAAAACATATCATTATAGACATGGTATTCGTCCGGGGAGGAGGGAGGGTTGCTTATGACTTTGATGAGTATACCCATGGAAGAGAACTAGGATTACAGGTAAGTAACTTATCCTTCTCTTCCAGGGGATACTCATCAATAGTCATAAGCACTGAATAGAGTAGCAAGCCCATCCCTGGACCCTGCGGACGAATACCTACGTAACAAGTACATTCTGAATTAAACAATTATCCAAACAAATTCCTCAAGGATGCTTGCCCAAACTGAGCATCCGCTTGAGTATTAGAATCTAGGCAGTAATGGCGGGCAAAGGTGTGAACCGACCGCCATGTAGCTGCTTTGCATATCTCCTAAATAGGTACATTTTTAAGCAGCGCTGTAGTAGCCGCTTTACCTCTCGTAGAGTGAGCCCTTGGCTTGCCAGGAAGCTGCTTATGAGCTAACTGATAGGCTAATGTGATGCAAGACACTATCCATCGAGCGATGGATCTTTTAGAAGAGGGAAAACCAGTGTGCATTGGACAATAGTTAACAAAGAGATGGTCAGACTTCCTTATATCCTTAGTTGTATCCAGATAGAATTTTTGCACCCTTTTCAGATCAAGTGAATGCAACGCTCTTTCAGGAGGCGTGGTAGGATTAGGAAAAAATGTGGGTAGAGTGATAGACTGATTAATATGAAAATCTGAAATCACTTTAGGTAGGAAACTCGGGTGAGTCCTCATGACCACTCGATTCGCATGGTACACGAGATAGGGCTCTGCGGAGCATAAGGCCTGAATCTCGCTTACCCTACGAGCCGAGATAATTGCCATTAGAAAAGCAACCTTCCAAGAGAGGTGCTGTAGAGAAGCCTTGTGGATGGGTTCAAAAGGGGGACCCATTAATTTAGAAAGGACCACATTAAGTTCCCAGGTAGGGGGAAGGTAACCGAATTGGAGGGTAGACATTTTTAAGCCCTTCCAGGAAGTCTTTAACAACTGGCATTTGAAAGAAGGAAGCCTGAATAGGAGACTTCCTATAAGCTGTAATTGCTGCCAGATGTACTCTGATAGAGGAAAATCTTCAACCTGCTTTAGCTAGGTACAACAGATATGGCAAAATACCTGTTCTTGACCCCTGATAGGGTTATGACCATTAGCTGTACACCATGAATAGAAACGCTTCCATTTGAAAGCATATGACTTACTCGTTGAAGGCCTTCTCGCTTCCTTTAAGATCTGCATACAATCTTGTGAGAGGCCTAGGTGACCATATTGTAAGACCTCAGGAGCCATGCTGTCAATCTCATGGACGGGAGGTTGGGGTGGAAAACCTTCCCTCCTGACCTGGTTAGCAGATCCGGAAGGCATGGCAACCTCCTCTGCTGTGTCTTGGAGAGGTGTAACAGGTCTGTGTACCACCACAGGCGAGGCCACTCTGGTGCGATCAGGATCATTTCCGTCCTGGATTTGTAGAGCTTGTTGATCAACAGTGGTATGAGAGGGACTGGTGGAAAGGCTTAAAGTAATTTCTCTGACCAGTCAATCAACAGTGCATTCCCCCCGGAGCCTAATTGGGGGTACCTGGACGCGAAGACGCGGCATTTTGTGTTTGCCGCGTCTGCGAATAAGTCGATGTCTGGAGAACCCCATGTCCGAAAAATGTCTTGTGCTATTTCATCTTTCAGCACACCGTCGTGCGCATCGATGAAGTTTCGGCTTAGGTCGTCCGCCTGTGTATTGAGGGAGCCTGGAAGGTGGACTGCAGATATGGACATGTTCCTCGCCAGTAGCCATTTCCAAATTGCTTGAGCCTCTAGAGACAGGGGTCTGGATCTGGTCCCTCCCTGCTTGTTCAGATAGTACATTGTTGTGGTGTTGTCCGTCTGAACCAACAGGGACTGCGACTCTATGGAGGGAAGAATGCTTTGAGAGCCAGATGCACAGCTCTGAGTTCCAACATGTTGATGTGGTAAGTTTTCTCCTTGTCCGACCACATCCACTGTACCTGAAGAGATCCCATGTGAGCACCCCAGCCCTGGAGAGATGCATCTGTGACAATACTCTGTTTGGGAATTTCCTGATGGAAAGGAACTCCTTCAGAAGATGAGACCGTTGCATCCACCATCATATTGAGATTTGGACTGAGTGAGGAAGTGTTATGGTGTCCTCCCAACCATTGGAAACTTGGGACCACTGGTCCTCTAGCGTTTGCTGTAAGGGCCTCATTTGTAACCTGGCGTTCGGGACAATGAATATGCATGACGCCATCGAACCCAGCAGAGATGATACCTGCCTGGCTGTAGGATGAGGTGTTTTTAGAAGATTGAGACCTTTGTGGAGTATTGATAATAGTCTCTCCTCCGAAGGAAACGCTCTTGCGTTTACAGCGTCTAGCATAGCGCCCAAGTAGTGAATCCTTTGAGTAGGATTTAGGATAGACTTTTTGAAGTTCACACACCGGCCCAGTCGATTTAAGATTAGGATGCAGTAACTCAGCTGATTCTGCAGGAGACTGGAAGAAGCACTCTTGAGTAACCAGTCGTCTAGATAAGGATAGACCAAGATTTTTTGCTTTCTCAGGAAGGCCGCCACCACCGCCATGCATTTTGAGAAGGTGCGAGGAGCAGACTTGAGTCCAAAAGGCAGGACTTTGAACTGGAAATGGTCTGACTCTATCCTGAATCAAAGGAACTTCCTGTGTTTTCGAGAAATTGGAGTGTGAAAATAAGCATCCTGAAGGTCTATGGAGCACATCCAATCCCCTTGATGGATGTGTGGGATGATTTGATGTAAGGCCAGCATCCTGAAGCTCTCTCTGAGAACGTATTTGTTTAAGAGTCGGAGATCTAGTATTGGCCTGAACTCCTTTTTTGGACCTTTCTTTGGAACTAGGAAGTAACATGAATAAATCCCCTGTCGATGTTGTCGCAAGGGAACCCTTTCGATGGCCTGTTTTTGTAGCAGGATGGATACCTCCTTTTGCAGCAGATCTAGCTGACTGACTGGGATTTTTCGAGGAGGCACAGATGGTGGTGGAGACTTGAATCTGATTGAGTACCCATTCTGCACAATATTGAGTACCCATTTGTCCTGCGTTATTTTTATCCACTCTTCCAAATGAAAACTGTTAGAAATGGGATTTTTGGTAGGCTAGGGCATGTGCGAAAGCCAGGCAGAAACGACCACTCTAGTCAGGATAAGGGAGTTACACTCCTAAAATAACCCCTGCTCACCCCCTTGGTAGCTTGGCAAGAGCAGTCAGGCTTATCTTAGAGGCAGTGTGTAAAGCATTAGCACATAACCAACAGTAATACAGTGTAAGCAATACAAAAGGACACCACACCAGTTTAGAAAAATATCCAATATTTTTATATACTTAAGACAAGACCAAAAACAATAAAAATCCACAATACAGAACTTAAACATCTTCAGTTATCAAAATATGCTTGAAAAACAGTTCCTTGATGTCGATAGCTCCGTCCGGGGCTATCACGGCGTCGTGAACAAACAAGTCCAAACAGTTCTGGCTGACCGCGGCGTCGCGGGCCAGCTACTGTGTCGGGAAGACACGCAAACAGTACCTTTTAGAAATGCAGGGCGTCGGCGACCTCTCGTTGAGCTTCCGATAGCACGGCGTCCGCAGGCATCGGTTCCGGAGGTCGGTGCAGGAGTCGTCGGGGCCCTAGAAGTCACACGCGTTGCAGATCAAACTCCTCTCTGTTGAAGTCAGGAGCGCTGGCGTCGGGTGCTGCGGTGCGAAGTGCAGCGGTGCGGCATGCGGTGCCCTCAGGTCGCGGTGCGAGCAGCGGCTCGGTGGCGGCATCAGATGGCGTCGTCGGTGAGACCAGGGTCGCGGTGCGAAGTGAATGCGGTGCTCGTCGCGGTGCTGGCAGGTCGCGGTGCAAGCAGCGGCGTCGTTATTGCTGAAGCGCTGTCGTCGGCTGACGAACTGGAGTCGATGGCTCCGACGTCGGTAGGCCAAGGCTGCGGTGCGGGATGAGGGCGGTGCGTCGTGTAACTTTACGAGCGGTGCCCTCGAACCACGGTGCAAGCAGCGGCGTCGATTTCGGCGTGGAGTGGCGTCGTCTGGGATACTAAGGCGTCGTCGTGAAGCGAGGCGGTGCGGAGTGCGGTGCCCACAGGTCGGAGTGCGAGCAGCGGCTCGGTGGCAGCATCAGCAGGCGGCGTCGGTGGGACCAGGGTCGCGGTGCGACGGTGCCCTCTGCGGTGCCTTTTAGGACACGGAGTCGGCAGCGGCGTCGTAGACGGCGTCGGGTTGCTTTTTCTTCTGTTGCAGCACAAAACACACAGTCCCCAGTGCTGAGGGCAGAAGAACTTGAAGTCTTTGCTGTTCCTGAGACTTCTTGAGCAGGGGGCAAGCTCTACCCCAAGCCCTTGGAGAAACTCACAAAAGTAGATTGCAGAAAGTCCAGTCCTTTCACTGCCCAAGACAGAAGCAGCCACTGCAGGCCAACACCGCAAAGCACACAGCAAAGTGGTAGTTCCTCCTCACAGCTTCTCCAGCTCTTCTTCTTGGCAGTCTTCTTGGTCCAAAAAGAGTTCTAACGTTCAGGGGTCTGGGCCCCAATATTTATATCCGAAATCCTTTGATCTCTTAGGCAGAGAGTGTCTGTGCCCAGCCAGAACCAGTTCTGCCTCCTCTGGTGTGACTTCCTGGCAGGAGGTGGAGACGGCATTGTCAGAGGCAGACCAGGCCCTTTGAGGTGCAAGGAAATCTCCTCCCCCTTCCCCAGTTGCAGCCCAGGTCTATTCAGCCCTTTCCTGACCCACCTACACTATCTGGAGCCACTCCTGCTCCCCAGCCTTCTGTCATCCAAAACCCAGACAGGCAATCCACATTCCAGCAGAGGCACACGGGATGACTGAGCAAGAAAATACCTACTTTCTAAAAGTGGTGTTTTCAAACACAGAATGTAAAAATCACCTTCACTAAAAGATGCATCTTTAGATTCTGAGTTCAGGCATACTAAACTTTATTTCCCTACCTAATTCCCCGGGCCAGTTATGTTTATAAGATGTTATAAACAAACTCCCCATTTTGTCCTATGGGAAACAGGTAGCCTTGCAATAGTGAAAAACTAAATTGGCCGTAATTCACTATCAGGACATGCCACACACACCAGGGCATGTCCTACCTTTCACATACACTGCACTCTGCCCACAGGGGTACCTTGGGCCTACCTTAGGGGTGCCTGACATGTAAGAAAAGGGAAGGTTAGGGACTGGCAAGTGTGTGCACTGGCCAAGTCGACATGGCAGTTACAAACTGCGTGCAGACTCTGCAATGACAGGTCTGAGTTACCTTTTCAGGGCTACTCACGTGGGTGGCACAATCAGTGCTGCAGGCCCACTAGTAGCATTTGATTTACAGGCCCTGGCACACTCAGTGCACTTTACTAAGGACTAACAAGCAAATAAAATATCCAATCATGGAAACACCAATCAATAACACAATTTACAGAGAGAGCATATGCACTTTAGCACTGATTAGCAGTGGTAAAGTGCCCAGAGTCCTAAAACCAACACAAACAGGTCAGGGAAAAATAGGAGGAAGAAGCAAAAAGTTTGGGGATAACCCTGCAAAAAGGGCCATTTCCAACACAACCCCCTTCCAGCCTAAAGCCAGGGTAGACCAATCCATACCTCAATGGGCTTCCCTGCTTGGGGCGATAGAACATGGAACCTGGCCCGCAACAGCAGGGTTTTCTTCCCGTACTACGCCTTCCTGAACCTAGTTGGATCCCTCTATCCATACTCTCAGGGCCCACTAAGCTGACCCATGGGGAACCCTTCTCCTCAACTGTGGGCCCCATCTGTGCGGCACCTAAACTTACTTTGCTCACAGATGTGTCCCAACAGGCAGACAGTACCCACATGGCCAACACAATGGTGTGGCCCAGTCCACCCCCGGGGTGTGACTCCCGTCCCCCTCCCAGGGGCAACTCTGTCCACCAAGACAGCCAGCCACAGTGGCCACTGACAATTGTCAGTGAGGAGAGCCAGGCCTTATGCCATTCCGGCCACTCCAACCACTGTGGCGTCAGAGTGGGGGTCGGTAGCCCCAGGTGCCTGGCATCCTTTCTCCACTCTCCCCCCTGCCAAGTCAGGTATGGCATCCTGACACTGGCTCACCAGCCCAGGATCTGTACCCTGCAGCTGGACAGGACACTGGGGTGAGCTCTCCCACACCCTCTCCTTCTCCCTGGGGCTCTGTACCCTCCCACCTGGAGCGGTACCCCCTTCCAGAATTGTCAGGGCACCTGTGGTAGGTGTCCTGCACAATTCGCCCACCAGTTCAGGGGTGCTATCCTGCAACTGGTACACCAGCCCAGGGTCTGTACCCATGGGCTGAACCTGTGACAGGGGTGGGCTCTCTCACACCCAGTCCTCCCCCCTGGGGCTCTGTACCCTCCCACCTGGAGCGGCACCCCCAGAAGACAAACTGGTAGGGGCACTGTTAGCAGTCGCCCCTTCCCCCAGGTCAGGGGGGACACCCTGAACCTGGTCCTCCAACCCAGGGTCGGTACCCTCCGGCTGACCAGAGGTCTCGGGCGAGGCTCTCCTCCCCTCACCTCTCCTTCTGGGGTCCTGCACTCTCCTCCCAGGAAAAGCACCCCCAGAACCAAAAACTGTCAGGACGCTGGAACCGGACCTCCTACACAATTCTTCCACCAGTTCAGGGCCTTGACCCTGCAACTGATCCACCACCCTCGGATCTAAACCCTCAGGTTGAACCGGGGTCAGAGGCGAGGACTCCCTCCCTCTGCACCCCCTTCCAGAGTTCTGCACCCTCCCACCTGGAGTGTACGGTACCCCTAGACGACAAACCGGTCAGGACACTGCTTACAGTCGTCCTTCCCTCCAGGTCAGGCAGGACCTGAACCTGGCCTCCCAACCCAGGGACTAAACCCTGCGGCTGAGCACCTGCCCGGCGCACCAGGACTTCCTTGGGAGGACGCATGCCCCCCCTGAGGGTAACACATGACTCATGTGTTGTGTGACAGTCTGCCTGGCGCAGATCTCCCGACCCCTGTCCATCTGACAGTGCGCGAAGATCCCCCAGGACAGAAGTGGTGTCCCCATGGTCACTCCTAGGAGGCTCAGCCCTTCTGGCTAGCCCCTGACCCACTGGTTTTCCCACTGGGGAACGCATCCCCCTCTCACCCCTCAATCTGGACTTCTGCACCCTCCACTTAGGAGCGGCACCGCCAGACACCAGAACCGCTGGAGCTCTGTTTACAAACACTCCACGTTCTCCTGACAGTAGGAGATCCCCCTCAATGGACGGCCTACCAGTACAGCCTAGGCTCCCGACCTGGTGTTCCCTCCTGGAACCACCCAGGCTTTGGGACTGGGGTTTGGGCACCTTGGGCCGCAGCCCATTCCCACTCCTTCTCCGCGGAGACAGGACGTGAGTCCCTACACCCTTCCCACGACACCGGGACCTATCTGGGCTACCACAAACCTTTCCCACCACCCTTGGTTGGGAAATACCCAAGCTACTTCCTTCCGGGTCACCCCCAGATGCTTCTCCAGACCCTCTGGAATCCACCAAAAGGTCTGCCTCCAGTGCAAGCTCCCTGGGGTCAGAGAACTCACACTCTACTGGGTGTTGGCATAGCTCTGGAAAACAGGGACTTAAAATATGCTCTCCAACAATTGAATCACACAGCCCCACACAGGTGTTAACCACACTACCCTTCACCAAACCATCCAGTGCCTCAGGAAAGTACTCCACATCATTCTCACAAGACTGGTGAGACAGTGTCTGTCTGTTGCTGTCTCTTAACCTATACTCTTCTGGTTGGTCTCCATACTCACTTACTAGGGCTTCTATCATGGGAGAACCCCTCTCCCTGCACCTCTCATCTAGAGTCAGTAGAGTGTCCCTCCCACTACCAGGAATATGATCCCCTGTGCCAGTTCCCCAATCCACCTCAGGGACACTGTGCATCACTGGAGTAACCTCAAAATCCTGAACCCCCTGGTGTATGTCAACCCCCCCCCCTTGAAGCAGTTCCCCAAATCTGTGTGTGCGTGCACCTCACCCGCAGTACTGGACACTATATTTTTGCTGCCACCATCTGGGCTTGGCCTAGCCCCACTGGCTTCCCAGTCCAGCTCTCTCATTTTAAACTCATGGTCTAACATCATCTTCCTTTCCTCCATGGCTATTCTTTTGTCTTCCCTCTCACTTTCCATCCTGAGTTTCTCCAACTCGAACTTCCTCGCTTCCCGCCTGTCCTCCAGCTCCTCTGGGGACAGACTGCTGCTGCCTGGTTTAGAGGGTGCCCCCCTCCCAAAAGCACACCCACCCTTGCAATAGGCTCCTCTGCCTCCATGCCAAGATCTCCAGACAGCTCACTAGCATGTCTGGCTGCTACCCAGGCCCTCAGCGCCTTTTGTAGCTCCGCTTTTCTGGCGAGGCCCCTGATTTGGATTTTGAGGTTTTTGCAGATCGCCTTCAATTCCTTCACATTGTAGGTTTCTAACCTCTCCTCCTCAAAGGCCACTTCCAAGGATGCAACAGATGAAGCAATTGATTCAGGCATGTTGTACTAGAAAGTTCAAGTTCAAAACCAATGGAAAGGCAAAAATAGACCAAAAGAAAATAGTATGTGGTACGTAATGGTCTGCGATATGGTAGTAGTGCACACCAATCACTGTAAGTCAAGTGCAAACGCAAGTCCTATCCTCACCGCTGACAACCAATGTTAGAAATTGGATTTTTGGTAGGCTAGGGCATGTGCCAAAGCCAGGCAGAAACCACCACTCTAGTCAGGATAAGGGAGCTACACTCCTAAAATAACCCCTGCTCACCCCTTTGGTAGCTTGGCACGAGCAGTCAGGCTTATCTTAGAGGCAGTGTGTAAAGCATTAGCACATAACCAACAGTAATACAGTGTAAGCAATACAAAAGGACACCACACCAGTTTAGAAAAATATCCAATATTTTTATATACTTAAGACAAGACCAAAAACGATAAAAATTCACAATACAGTACTTAAAAATCTTCAGTTATCAAAATATGCTTGAAAAACAGTTCCTTGATGTCGATAGCTCCGTCCGGGGCTATCACGGCGTCGTGAACAAACAAGTCCAAACAGTTCTGACTGACCGCGGCGTCGCGGGCCAGCTACGGTGTCGGGAAGACACGCAAACAGTACCTTTTAGAAATGCAGGGCGTCGGCGACCTCTCGTTGAGCTTCCGAAAGCACGGCATCCGCAGGCGTCGGTTCCGGAGGTCGGTGCAGGAGTCGTCGGGGCCCTCGAAGTCACACGCGTTGCAGATCGAACTCCTCTCTGTTGAAGTCAGGAGCGCTGGCGTCGGCAGGCGTCGGGTGCTGCAGTGCAAAATGCAGCGGTGCGGTGCCCTCAGGTCGCGGTGCGAGCAGCGGCTCGGTGGCGGCATCAGATGGCGTCGTCAGTGAGACCAGGGTCGCGGTGCGAAGTGAATGCGGTGCTCGTCGCGGTGCTGGCAGGTCGCGGTGCAAGCAGCGGCGTCGTCGTTGCTGAAGCGCTGTCGTCGGCTGACGAACTGGAGTCGATGGCGCCGACGTCGGTAGGCCAAGGCTGCGGTGCGGGATGAGGGCGGTGCGTCGTGTAACTTTACGAGCAGTGCCCTCGAACCACGGTGCAAGCAGCGGCGTCGATTTCGGCGTGGAGCGTCGTCGTCGTGAAGCGAGGCGGTGCGGAGTGCGGTGCCCACAGGTTGCGGTGCGAGCAGCGGCTCAGTGGCGGCGTCAGTGAGACCAGGGTCGCGGTGTGGCGTTGCGGCGGTGCCCTCTGCGGTGCCTTCAGGACACGGAGTCGGCAGCGGCGTCGGGTTGCTTTTTCTTCTGTTGCAGCACAAAACACACAGTCCCCATCGCTGAGGGCAGAAGAACTTGAAGTCTTCGCTGTTCCTGAGACTTCTTCAACAGGGGGCAAGCTCTACCTCAAGCCCTTGGAGAAACTCACAAAAGTAGATTGCAGAAAGTCCAGTCCAGTCCTTTCACTGCCCAAGACCGAAGCAGCCACTGCAGGCCAAAACAGCAAAGCACACAGCAAAGTGGTAGTTCCTCCTCACAGCTTCTCCAGCTCTTCTTCTTGGCAGTCTTCTTGGTCCAAAAGAGTTCTAAAGTTCAGGGGTCTGGGCCCCAATATTTATATCCCAAAATCCTTTGATCTCTTAGGCAGAGAGTGTCTGTGCCCAGCCAGAACCAGTTCTGCCTTCTCTGGTGTGACTTCCTGGCAGGAGGTGGAGACGGCATTGTCAGAGGCAGACCAGGCCCTTTGAGGTGCAAGGAAATCTCCTCCCCCTTCCCCAGTTGCAGCCCAGGTCTATTTAGCCCTTTCCTGACCCACCTAGACTATCTGGAGCCACTCCTGCTCCCCAGCCTTCTGTCATCCAAAACCCAGACAGGCAATCCACATTCCAGCAGAGGCACACGGGATGACTGAGCAAGAAAATACCTACTTTCTAAAAGTGGTGTTTTCAAACACAGAATGTAAAAATCACCTTCACTAAAAGATCCATCTTTAGATTCTGAGTTCAGGCATACTAAACTTTATTTCCCTACCTAATTCCCCGGGCCAGTTATGCTTACAAGATGTTATAAACAAACTCCCCATTTTGTCCTATTGGGAACAGGTAGCCTTGCAATGGTGAAAAACGAAATTGGCCGTAATTCACTATCAGGACATGCCACACACACCAGGGCATGTCCTACCTTTCACATACACTGCACCCTGCCCACAGGGGTACCTTGGGCCTACCTTAGGGGTGCCTGACATGTAAGAAAAGGGAAGGTTAGGGACTGGCAAGTGTGTGCACTGGCCAAGTCGACATGGCAGTCACAAACTGCGTGCAGACTCTGCAATGGTAGGTCTGAGTTACCTTTTCAGGGCTACTCACGTGGGTGGCACAATCAGTGCTGCAGGCCCACTAGTAGCATTTGATTTACAGGCCCTGGCACACTCAATGCACTTTACTAGGGACTAACAAGTAAATCATATATCCAATCATGGAAACACCAATCCATAACACAATTTACAGAGAGAGCATATGCACTTTAGCACTGATTAGCAGTGGTAAAGTGCCCAGAGTCCTAAAACCAACACAAACAGGTCAGGGAAAAATAGGAGGAAGAAGCAAAAAGTTTGGGGATAACCCTGCAAAAAGGGCCATTTCCAACAAAAACATATACTTCCTCCCACCGGAGTGGGTAACAGAGTTGGAGGAAGCAAGAACTCACTGCTTAGATTGTTGTTTAGCAGTAGGAGGGGTTTGTCTAGAGCCCCCTCTTCCTCTACCAGGCCGTCGCTGATGGAAATGCGATCTCGCATGGTGTTGCTGCGAGGACCAATGAGGGGTATGAACTCTCTGCTGGTATTGACGACGATCATAGGGTCGGTAACGACGTCGGAAATCCTTTCTTTTCTCCAAACCAACTGCCTTCAAGGTATCCAACTCGGATTTCATCCTTGACATCTCATCGTGCACATGAGAGCCAAAGAGAGATGTACCATTAAAGGGGAGGTTGAGTATTCTATGTTGGGCCTCCGGTTTCAGTCCTGTGAGTCTCAACCATGAGGATCTCCTAGCACAATTGCCATGTGAATAGCCATAGGCAGCAAGGTCTAAGGCATCAGCTGCCGTGCTGATGACCTAATTCGCCACGAGCCCTCCTTCGTGCAGAATCTCCTGGAAATCTTGCTGATCTTCCTTTGGCAGTTTTTCTGTAAAACCTGAGAGGGAGTCCCACAGCGAGCGATCATAACGACCTAATACAGCAGATGCGCTTGCCACCTTCATGAAAGAGGCAGAGGTGTTGCACATTCTCTTTCCCATGGAGTCTGTGGCTTTGCTGTCTTTGTCAGGGGGAACAGCAGATGATGAGGCCCCGTGTGTCCTTTCCTTGCAGCAGATACAATGACAGAGTCTGGTGGTGGGTCAGACCTCAGGAAAAGGGGGTCCTGCTCTGGAGCCCTGTACTTTTTTAATATCCTCGATGGCGCCACTCCCACCGAAGACGGTGTCAGGAAAGTGTGGAGAGCGGGTTCTAGCAAGCCAGGCCCCAAGGGAAGAAGAGGTCTAGTGGAAGACCTGTGATGCAGAGTCTCGAAAATTACAGATGTTGATGGAACAGCTGTAGGCACCTCAATGTTGAGCTTCGAAGCCCCCATACACAACACCTCGTTAAATGTAATAATATCATCCACTGGCGACACTAGCCGGTGGAGTCGGAGAATAATCAGCCTTTGATGATGATGATTCCGAAGACCATGAAAAAGGCCTATGTCTTCGCTCTCTGGTTGAACTGTGCCTAGACCTGGAATGACTAAGGGGAGATCTTGATCTGTGTCTCCTCGATGCTGTGGACTTTTGAGGTGTAGTATGTTGTACTTGCCTGTCAGGCGAATGAGAAGGCGAGTATATTCGCGAGTAGTCTGAACCAGGGGTAGTTTTCTGCATCTTCCATTTCCTTCCGCTCTCCAACCATCTTGTGGAGAGGTTAGTTGGAGGTGTATGGTGCACTGGAACCGGAGAGCATTCCGGCGTTACTTGGACGATTCGCAGTTCTGGAGAGGATGACGCACTCCTCAACGCCAGCTCTTTACCAGTCAGGTCGACGGATCCATCGACGTCGACACTGGTGAGCGATCTGTTCTCAGTGTCTTGGCCGGTGGAGACCTATGAGTGGAAATAGGCCTCGACGTCGACCTCCTCGACGCCGACCCCGCCGGTGACCTTCTTGACGTCGGATATGACCTTTTTCTCGACGTCGGAGGTGACTTCCTCGCGGCCTCCTTGACGGCGATTCTCGCCCTGCCGGTGGCGACGAAGCAGTCGAATGGCTATGAGTGCGTGCCGGGCTTGGCGTTGATGTTCTAGGTACCTTCGACGTCGGTGGTGTTCGACATCGGAGCCGAGGTTCTCGACGGCGACCTCACCTGTCGGCGATGTGTCTTCGACATCGAGCGTCTGCCTTTCACCATCGTAGGCGAGCCTGACTCGGACCGCCTGCAAGAGGGTGTTGACCTCGGTCGGTGAGAGGTCTTAGCCGTACCTGTATTAATCCCCTTCGACGGCGAAACAGTCTTCGACGTCGGTCTCGGCACCGGGGATTTCGACGCTGAAGAAGAGCACAAGGGTATTTTCGACGTCAACCTTTCCCTCGACGGCGAATTTGACTGATGTCTTTGTTTTTCACCTTTTTTCTTGTGCTCTGGTTTCTTTGAGAGGAGGGCTCTTTAGAGAAATGTCCTTCCTTGCCACTTGCGGATTTTCCTCTCTCCTGCATAGCATGAAGCTTTATCTTCTCTCTTTCACGAAGGGTTCTTCTTGAAAATTGCTGGCAATAGTAGCACTCGTCAGGCCTGTGTGTAGATGGTAGACACACAATACAGACCGAGTGCGGATTAGACTTTGCCATTTTCTTCCCACAGGAAGGGCACTTATTAAATAAGGCCGGCATTCTGACAGGAAAAATAGCTGCAAAGTCAGAAAAAATGATGAGAATAGTACAATAAGTACTAAAAACGTCGAGTGAAGACAGAAAATCTCACTTGAAAAGATTAATTAGTGACAAAAAAACACTAACTGACGAGCTCAATGCTCCAGGATCCTCACAGAAGGAGCCGGAAAAAAGAACTGACCTAACTGTCACCTGTGGGGCATGATGGGAGCCTGGAGGTCTTAAAGGCACGGCGCCAGTTTTTTCTGAGTGTTCTATATGCAGCATTCTAGGCTAATCTGCCTCCTATCACCTTGCCTTTTTTCCCTTTGAAAATAAAGGCTATGTTCAAAAACAAGTTGGAGGTACATTTTCTTTGTCATGAAAATGTTATTTTATATGTTTTTAAGTATTTCAAACGAAAAAATTCAATGCAATATTGGCATATTTGAGCCTAATATTATTGTTTAGGCTGCATATTTTATATACATGTGTGTATATTTGAAACATATGCATAATATATATATATATATATATATATATATATATATATATATATATGCATATATTTTGTGTTAATGCTCCGGGGTCCCCGCGCGTTAGCGGGACTATTCAGTGCTTATGACTATTGATGAGTATCCCCTGGAAGAGAAATATCATGACGGTGGTTCAAGTTCTCTCAGGCATTGAGCAAACAACCTTGTTCAGGACATTTTGTGAAACCTGCTTTGGTTGAAGCCAGACTAGAAACGTGTTGCTTCGTCTATAAAAAATTATACTGTGATGTTAGGAATGAAAGACGTCTCTTTCACATGTTCTTAAGTGCTTACAGGCCTGTCCTCGTTATACAATTTCTAGTTACCAATGTTTAATGCCAGGTACCAAATGCTTTTCACCACGCCACTGATACTAGTGTTATGGAAAAAAATAAAATATGAGAACACAGTGCAAAAGCAGACAACAGCAGAGCGTCACACAGATATACGTGGTGAAAGAGCAGTGCAGGCCAAAAACTTGTGCAGATGAAAAAGAGGTGAAAGGTTTACTTGAGAACAGAGTGTGCGAACTGTAAGGTCATAGTTAAAGGAAAACTCATGTTTGAGAAGCTTGAAGGAATGTAAGGCCTTAGCAGACAGGCACATTGGCACGTATTCTGTGTTTTCAATAGACTGAAACATGATTAGACAGTGGGAGCAGGAGATTGAATTAGCCAAGAACACACAGAATCTGATCAGAGTTCTTAGGAGCACAATGATAGAGCACACATACAAATAAAAATGCATTCAACCCAAATACACATGCTTTCGAAATTAGCAGAATGCTTAGTCTGTTAAGCATTGTTAGACCTACAATAAAGGATGTGTAGAATTAGGGTTAAAGTCTAGGGTCACAGGTGACCTCATGTTTTTCCATAACGTACGTATACCAATGTGTAACGGTCTAGTAATTTGAACTTTTGTAATTAGCATTGTTTAATTGTGTATAAAAAATATCTGCCTGCGAAGCAGCCAATTGAGACTGGCTGTTTACTTGTGTGAAGACGGTCACTCTCCCTGCCGCAAAAGTAAACAGTAGTTTTTAATTGCCAAGAAGAGTCTGTCTTTTTCTTCATTTTTAAGTTACCCTGCAACAGTTGGTGAGCCAGTCAATGGGCCCCTTTTGCCTTCAACTGACTGCTGCTACTGGAGCACTGCCTGGCCCTGCTGCATGGATCATTGCACATCTTTGGTGAGGTGAGCAGACATTGTGTTCTTTAAAGTTCTGCCTATTCACAGTGGACGGGTAGGATCTGAGGATTGCCATCTTTAAGGCGAGGACAATGCGGACTTCGTTCCATGTTTTTGTATATATTGTATGACATGTCTCTTTTGGCAATGGTAAATACAGATGTAGATATAAGGATATAAGACAGACAAGGGTATCGCATGCAAGATTGTGTACATGTGTTGCACAATATTAAGTTGAAGGCGCTACATAGTCAGTTAAAGTTGGAAGTGGTCAATGTGGGTGATTTGAAGTTGAGTTGCCAATATGTGTTCCAATATTTAACATAGAGGGACAGCTGAAAGACTGATGTTGCTAGACTTTACCTCCAGGTATGATCTGAACACTCGAAATTGCCACCTGGACCTAATGTCCAGAAGTCATTCCATGGTCTATAAGACGCATGGTGTGAGGGTAACTCTCTCTAAGCTCGGAGGGAAGTGGCCAATGGTTGCAGACTGCAATTACCGTATAGAGTAGAACAATGATGATTCACATTTAGAAGTAGTTGAAGTGTTTTTAAAATGTTGATGGTGAATGCATGCGCGTGCATGTGAATGGAAATGTGGCCACAAAGTGATGTTGTTGTTGCATAAAGTTATTGTATTGCATAATGTTTAATATAGGATTGTTTTGATGCACTGACAGATTTTCTTGTTTATAAGGATTAGTGTGAAGTTTTTAAAAGAAAAAGTAAAATTGGTAAGACAGATAAAGAGTTAAATTGTAAGAATTTATAGAAATACAAGAAAATATGGAGACTCCCCTGCCGCATATACAAAAGACGTTTCCAAATGATCAGAAGAAATTGCAAAAATATTGTTTAGAATGGTTTAAAGCCACTCAGAAATATACATATCCCTGGACAAAGGAAGGGACATTTGACAATAAAATATTAGAACATATTGTTACGCATCTTAAAAGTAAATTTGCAGGAGCCAAATTGCAGAAGCCAGTAGCCAACCTAGCTTTAAGGCAAGCCTTTTGTGATAGGTTTAAGGACTCCACTAAAGTTGATGCTCCTAGTACCCCGTTCACCCCGACCTCCATATGACCCTATGAGTACTTCTCCCAAGGTACCTGGTATATATCCACTGATGCAGCTACAAGAAACCGCAGTGGGATATGAGAACCCTGAAGTTGAGACCCCTTCAGAATACCCAAAATAACTCCTTAATGTCGCCCCGCAAATGTCAAAGCCAAGACATATGAGCACTCCCAGACAGCAAGTAAGGGTGGGTGACTCTCAGTTTTCAGGTCAACTGACCTCAGTTTTCAGGTCAACTGACCTCAGTTTTCAGGTCAACTAGAAGCGCAGTTCAAACTGCATTTAAATCCAGCCTCTCCCCAGGAAGATAGAAGTGAAGAACAGAGTCCAGGAGACAGTGATGACAGTCACATGTTTCATCAGCCACATCACACTTGTTACAGAAAAGAGACACAACAGGAAGGGTAGTTAGGGAACGAATGTCTACCCCACAGCGAAGAAATACAGATGATGCTAGATAGAGTGACTATGTGGACAGGGCTGTCAGTATGCCGTGATGGGATGGCCAGTATCCCAAGAAAAAGACCCGACTGAAGATAATTTATCACCTTGGCAGAAGGAGAAAGGGAATGTAATAGTTTCACCAGAGGGTGTTTAGGAAAGGTTGTCACATAGTGAGGGTAGGAGAAATGCGAGAGAAGTCAGAAGAGGAGGTTATTGTGATAATCTTTCAGGACAAGTTCAGGGACATTTTGGGAGGATGTCAAATAGAATAGAGTCCATACATAGGCGTGTAGATAATTTGGGTGAAATATTTATATTCCCAAAAGCTAGGCACTACACTTATGATATTAGCATTCAAGAAAAGCCCCTTATCGATTTACATCACTCAAAGGGTGCAAGGGGTTTGCCTAATCGCACTGATACCAGAGAAGGAGAGCAGGATATGTTGTCTAAAGCTAGGAAACCCAGAGCAACAGAGCTTGAGCGGTTGCAGTTTCAGGGAACAAATGGCCAGCCAGACCCCAGGATGGGATCTTGTGAGGCTATGGGAGGACTAACACTACATGATAGGCCAATGAAGCAGATGAGAGTTCAATCAGTTTTTCAGATCTCACCCCTAGTGAGATCATTGCTGAAGGAGAGAATAGTTAGCACAGTGTTGTGCCAATGTGTCTAATTTGCCAGAATGGACCGAAGGGTTAGCTCCACAGATAAGTCCATGGTCACAAGCAGGGCCCTTTGATCCACGTGATGCTGAGGATCGCATTCTTTATGGTGAGGGGAATCCGGGCTGGGATTATCCCTACATGCGGAAATGTTTGTGCGTGTGCCAAAAATATGGCAGGCAGCACAATCCCCAACATTCTGCCAGTCCTTTATATCAGATGCCTCTGATACGCAAGAAACTTGGGGCACCCCATTATGTTCCTTGGCCACAGATGGACAAGGAGAATCTTAAGAAATTGTTACAGCTGCTTACAGGGGGAGCAGGGAAATGGATCAGAGCTTTTGAAAAGCAAACTGCAGGCATCACCTTGGCAGTAGGAAACATAAGAAGTCGCTTAGTTCTCTTATAGGGGATGGAACAGACACTGTTTTTCAGAAAGCTGGAGTGAGAAATGTTACCCTCACTGAGATTAAATATGATAGATCTCCATCTAACTTAGTTACGACAGTAGTTTGGAATCAGCTGATGTAAATGTATCCCGACAGGCCAGATATTGGGTCTCTCATCGCTCAATCAATGAAGCCAAATGAGGACCCCGCTCAGTTTCTCAGTTGGATGAAAGAACAAGCATTTGCAATGCAATAGGTCTCGCATTTCCGAGAGTTTGAGCTATTGGCATTGTAAATGACAATCACTTTTATTTATGTGCTGTTTTTAAAACAGATAAATAAAAGGCATTGTCATTTACAATGCAAATATCTTAAACTCTCACAAATGCGAGACCTATTGCATTGCAAATGCCAGTTCCGTGCTATAAAATTAGGAGAGCGTGTGTCCTGTGCAGCAGGCAGGACAAAGCTATTTAAGAAAATAGTGCTCAGAAGCTGTAATTAAACCCTACCGAGTAACAACACTCGTAACAGGTAACTGGTGAGCTTGGAATTACACCTGGTACAATGGGACTCTGAAAGGGAAAGTAGCAGCAGTTCATTAAGAAGACTAGCAGCACTTCATTAAGAAAGGGAGAGTACAGCACTTCATTAAGAAAGGGGAAGTAGCAGCACTTCATTAAGAAAGGGAGAGTAGCAGCACTTCATTAAGAAAGGGGGAGTAGTAGCACTTCATTAAGAAAGAGTGGGACAGTCAATAAACGCACCTTTATATTTCCAAATGGAGTTCTGATTATAAGCACTGGGGAGAGTACGTGCCCTTATGGCTAGGGTGGTCGGCCTCATGCTGGGGATCCGGGTTTGAGTCTCGGCAGGGACGCTCAACATCCTGTGATTCTGGGCAAATCGCTTAATGTCCCCGTGCCTGACAAAAATGAATGTGTCTGTTGGTAATGCAACTGGTGCTTATGTAAAGCGCTCTGATCCCTTCGGGTCAAGTTCGCGCTATATAAAACTCCGGTGGGGGGGAAGCATATCTCTTAAAATGCTAACGTGCCAAGAAGTACTGTTTACTGAAGGCGTCACTGGGGTATGACGCAAGAGAATCACCTGTTAAATACACCAATAAATTCCATGGAGGCCTTTGAAGTGTCCAGGTGCGGGACCATGCCCAAGAGCACACAAGTGAGAAACAGAGGGAGGCGGCTGCCTGCTGGGATCCGACAGCTTCTGGACCCTAAACAGACACATCAAGCTTGCATGCAGGAAACGACCGACAACATTTAATCGCCATCGTCAGTTCAAAACATCACCAAAGGCGCTGGAACTGCTAGAAACTTAAAATAAAGATGCACAGAGGACTCTAGCCGAAATATTACCAGCCTGCCCGAGCAAAAACTGCAAAGTGAACTTTACTGCAGATTCCAAGCAGGGGCGGCCACGCTTGATTTTCACAATCGGCCTTGAAACCTCATCTCGCCCCCACCGCTACCGGAGAGAGGAAGTGCAGACGATCACACGTCCACAGGTGCAACATATGTGCTCCCACTACACTGTAGCTGCCCGGTGAGCAGAGGAACACACACTCACACACTTCAAGTAATCGTACACAAGGCATGAACATGTGGCAAGTTGTAAGAGTTAAAAACACGACTCCTGCGCAGACCCACATGTAGCGCCCCACTGCACAAACGTGCCCATAAGCGCTTTAAAACACGCTTTGTGAAAACATTGACCTAACTTCCAGTTGACCGGATGGGATTGGTTTCTACCAAACTCGACTCTTTTCTATGTGTTTTGTTTAACCTCGACTGACGTTGTAGAGTGAAACATTCTAGTTAATTCCAGATAGTGGTGGGAAACGCAACTGGTGCTGATGTAAATCGCTCCGATACCTTCGGGTCAAGTTCGCGCTATATAAAACTCCGGGGGGGGGGGGGCGGGGGGAGAAGCATATCTCTTAAATTGCTAAGGTGCCAAGAAGTACTGTTTACGAAGAAGCCTGGGTGGGCTGAAGGCGTCACTGGGGTATGACGCAAGAGAATCACCCGTTAAATACACCAATAAATTCCATGGGCGCCTTTAAAGTGTCCAGGTGCGGGACCATGCCCAAGAGCACACAAGTGAGAAACAGAGGGAGGCGGCTGCCTGCTGGGATCCGACAGCTTCTGTACGACACAACGTGTAACCAGGAAACACGGGTTCAAGTAAGAACTTCTCCACAGGCACAATACACTGTGGTCCTAGTCAAAGTACTTTACTGTGCCTCACTTTGATTTACACATCTAATATCACCTTGTACACTGCGCGACACGCAATCGTGTGAAAAACTCAGCCAACGTTCTCAACACACCCCCACTGCGAGGTCTCGTTCACAAACGAGCGGGTGTTGCTCACGTGCCCAACATATGCATGGAACAATGTAATCAAAGACAATCGTTACATCGCAGTGAAAATCCAGCGAATATCTGAATTTTTCTGATAATTAAATATCTAAAATAAAGAAGAAATAAGAGATATTTACCAACAGCCTGTTGTCTCCATAATGACGCGCAGAAGAGAAACCAGTATGGGTTGGAACCGTTCAGCTTTTATTTTCGGTTTCATTCTCACAGCGGGTTTCTCTACGAAGCAGGAAGCATGATGCTAAACACGCCCGCGAGTGGTGCGCGCGCCACAGCGAGCCATCTGGTTTCCATTATCGCGCCCGTGTCTGGGCACGATAATTGAAACCACATGGGCTATTGGTGTCTATTACGCGCACCAAGCGCGTAATAGACACCAATAGGCCATGGGCGGAGCAATGCGCCCGCCTTTGGCCAATTGCGTGCAGTCTTTTATAAAAAGACGCATGCAAAGGCCAATCGTGTAGCACAAAAGGAATCGCACACGCACGGGCGTGTGCGATTCCTAGGTCAGCTTCGATTCCCCGTTTTACCTACTAAATGTCTCGCGCTGCGCGAGCACTGCTACGCAGTGCACCGCTAGGCGCGAGACCTAAAAATGGACCCAAGATGTAGGTCAGGGTTGGGAAGTAACAGGAGGAAATGTTGTGTTATTTTACAACGTAGTAAAGAAAAGGTTACCCTCTGATGTAAAGGATCATTTTGATAACATAGTGGCATTGGAGGACAAGCCTTGGACAAACATACAGGCACATATAATTCATTTTTGTAAGAAAAAGCAGGAGAAAGAGAGAAACAAGCAGGAAGTGACAGAGAAAGCAGCTGCAAAGTTAGTGCAGCAAAAGTTGGCAAAGAAAGGAGCAGTGGAAGGAGCTGAAGGAGCCGCCGCTACTCAGATGATTTCAATGTCTGTGCGATCGGTCCCAGGGACCACCCAGCAACAGTAGCCACAACAACAGGATAATGTAAGGGCACAGGGAAGTAGTAGAGGAGGACAAGGAGGAATAGGAAGAGGCAGGATAGGTCCCTAAAGGATGGACCAAGAATGTAATTACTGTCACAGATATGGACATTTTATCAGATATTGTAGAATTAAGAGATGGGATGAACAAAATGGATGACAGGAGTTTACAAACAGATAGGAAATACAGCAGTACAGCCACAGTCAAACCCACAAATAATATATGTACCTCAAACGCCACCACAAAACGTGCAGCAATCAGTAATTCCTCAAGCACAAGTGCTGCCACAGCAGAGTTACCAAGCACCCCCAATAGTAACTCCATCTCAAAGTAGACAGGAAAGTGTGACTGTGAGAGGAGGAAATCCTCTCCAGACAAATTATGTGGGAGGATACATGCAATGAAGGTGCCCACAGAGTATTTCTATGGGTCCAGTATTGTCAGTGATGCACAGGCCAGACGAGGAACCCACTGTGACTGTAGCTATCAATAACAGGAGGTATGTATTCTTCATAGATACAGGAGCAACTCGATCCTGAATTAGAGAGGGAGACTTTCCAAACTCGAATAGATCAATGGACACACAAGGATTCTCTGAGGGAAATAATTAGGGTTCCATTTACTAAACCACTGGTGATGGAAATAGGAGGGAGGTACATTGGTGGCTGTTTTCAGTTTTCTCCAGCTGCCACAGCTAATCTGTTAGGGAGAGATCTTATAAACAAGTTAAATATGACCATTCACTTTGAGTCTGATGGTACCATGATCTGTTTTACTCCTGGAATTTTACCTTCCAGGATTATGGCAGTAACAGTAGATTCCTTTACTGGAGATCAAATCAGAGCACGACCTGCTGATGTGGAGGCATTTACCACATCAGTGTATACAATCATAGCAGAGACGAAAATAAGTTACTTACCTGTAACTACGGTTATCCAGTATTGGTATCTTTCATAGATTCACATGCCTGAATCATTCCCCGTCGTCGAGATGGGAGACCCACGGTAAAATATTCAAGCAGTGCCTTAAATCCTTCATAGGCTAGAATGACCCAAGGCCATCTAAACAGTAGCCTATCTATGTCCTTTTTAAAAAAGGACCAAATGTTGGCATCTAGCCAATCAGCTGTTAGCACCCTCTAAAACACTCCCAGCAGAGGCCAGTTCTCCTCCGATTTTCTAAGCACAAGTGGGAAGTAAGGATCCCAAATTCAAAGAGAACTGACTCCACGGGGAGGAGGGTGGGTTGCATGTGAATCTATGAAAGATACCAATACTGGATAACCGTAGTTACAGGTAAGTAACTTATTTTCTTATCCAGTATTGGGGTATCTTTCATAGATTCACATGCCTGAATCAGAATAGCAAGCAGTACCATGAAACTGTACTGTCGTTAGCGGACGGTGGGAGACATGTAACTTTAAACTCCCAATGCAATAGACATATACCAGAAACATTTCTAATAATCATTTAAAATCTAGCATAAAATGCGTGCACTAAACGTGCCAGCAAAATAAAATGCTAAAACCACCACTGTTGAGATAAATCTTTCAAGATACACGAGCATTCACATATATTAAAAACAGTCAAACACAGTTATATATACATTTGTCTATACATTTCCAGATTAACGCAATACCTTTATTAGAATAAAGAAAGAGCTCCTCTTATGTCAAACAAAGAGGCTGACCTTAATTAAAGAGATGCCGCAGCACCGCTTGACCAATCGCTGCATCCTCTCGTTGCGTAGATTGCAGACAGTAATGCTTCGTAAACGTGTGGACATTCTTCCATGTCGCAGCACGGCATATCTTGTCTAATGTCACTCAAGCAAATAAAACTGTCGATGCAGAAACTGTTCTTGTGGAGTGTTCTTTATTTCTTGCTGTCAGAGGCTTGTTAGGCTTTTCGTGACAGAAGTGAATCGCGGATGAGACCCATCTGGCGATCGTAGCCTTTGTTACAGCTGTTCCTTGTTTTCCTTGTCCGTAAGCGGCCAGGAGCTGAACGGTTTCCCTCATCTCCTTCGTCTTGTGTAGGTAGAATTTCAAGCACCTCTTGATATCAAATGTATGCAATGCCCGTTCTGCTGGGCTAGATGGATTTGGAAAGACAGATTGCAGCTCATTGAAGTGAAATTGTGTTGGTACCTTTGGAATAAACTTCGGGTTCGTCCGTAAAGTTACATAGTTTTCAGTGAAATGTAGAAAAGGTTCCTTGACTGTAAAGGCTTGTATTTCACTCACCCTCCTTGCAGAAGTAAGAGCTATGTGAGAAACTTAAGCTCCGCCTTGTGAACTGGTTCAAACGGTTGCCTCATCAACTGCGCCAGGACCACATTGAGCTTCAATTCTGGAGGAGGCGCAAGAACCGGGAGAAATGCGCGGAAAAGACCTCTCATGAACTGCTTTATAAGACTAGATGCACAGAGAGAAGGAGCTTGAGGAGATTTCCTATAACGGAAAATTGCAGCCAGGTGAACCTTCACTGAAGAGAAAGTGAGACCTGATTTAGCCAGAGAGGAGGTACGGCAAAATCTGTTCAGCAGGGGCTTGCAGTGGGTGAACGTTATTTCTTTCGCACCAGAAATAGAATCTTCTCCATTTCAAATGATATGTTTTGATAGTGCTTTCAGCACAGGATTTAGCAATGATTTCTCTACACTCTGCGGTATATTTAGGTCCCTAAATTCTAGGAATTCAGGAGCCATGCGTGCAAATGAAGAGAGTGTGGTTCCGGATGAAACACTTGGCCGTTGTTCCTCGATAACATCGTTGAGAATGGCTGCAGGCGAATGGGCCTCGACTCCGACAGCAGGAGCAGTTCTGGGAACCAGTATTACCTGGGCCAACGTGGCGCTATCAGGATCAGACGACAGCCTTCCGATTTCATTTTGTTTAGCACCCTGGGACTTAACGGGATGGGGGAAAAGCGTAGGCATTTATCCCTGAGCATCGCATTAAAAGGGCATTCCCCCTTGACCCTGGTAGAGGGAATCTACTGGCATTTGGCGTTCTCCTCCGTTGCAAAGAGGTCCAACGCTGGTTTCCCCCATTTTCGAAATACCTTGCCCAGCTGGTATTGTTCTAGCTCCCACTCGTGGCAACTGGATTGAGACCTGCTTAACTTGTCTGCTAGGGTATGGTGCAGACCCATGACATGCTCGGCCTTTAACGAGATCCCATGGTGTGTTGTCCATTCCCATAATTCTTGCGTTTCTTGAGATAGCGTAATGGATCTTGTTCCTCCTTGTTTGTTGACATAGTACATGCTGGTCATATTGTCCGTACAAACCAACACCGAGGAGCCTGCTATTCTTGGCAGGAAAGCTTGGAGAGATAGGAATATGGCTTTGAGCTCTAAGCTGTTGATGTGCTGCTTTCTCTGCGCTGAAGACCATTTCCCTGAATTTGCAAGTCCTGTAGATGACCTCCCCAGCCCTCCATGGAGGCGTCCGTTGTTAGAATGAAATCTGGGGTGCTCTGTAGGAAAGTCAGGCCTTAAACGAGATTTGTTGCCTGAAACCACCACTGTGCTGTTTTCACCATCCGTGCTGTGATTCGAATTACATATTGGAAGGATCCCAAAGCTTGTTGCCACTGTTTCTGTAGTTCCTCCTGAAGAGGCCTCATCTTCAGTCTGGCTAGAGGTACCAGATTTATCGCTGAAGAGCACATCCCCAGGAGCGATTTGTACATTTGCACAGAAACTGACCCTTTTTCTGATATGGTCTTTGCAAGCCTTTGCAGATGTATCCGTCTCTCCTGAGACAAGAACGCTTTGCATTGAACGGTGTCTAAGGATGCTCCCAGGAAAGATATTACTCGAGTTGGATGCAAAACCGATTTTTCCCTGTTTAGGATAAGTCCCAACGTATCGAACAAACGGAGTCAAGCTTTCGTTGTTCGATCAGCCTCCTGCACTGTTGCTGCTTTGAGCAGCCAATTGTCGAGGTACGGAAATACTTGAAACCCCTGAAACCGCTACTGGCGCCAGGCACTTGGTGAAGATCCGTGGTGCTGATTTGAGGCCAAACGGGAGCACTTTGAATTAATAGTGGGTACCAGCCTCTGTGAATCTTAGGAATTTCCGGTGCTTCGGGTGGATTGGGATACGGAAATATGCCTCTTCCATGTCGAGCGAAGTCATGAAATCTCCTTTGTTTAAGCAACCCAGGATATCGGAGAGCGTCACCATCCTGAACGTCTGCTTCTTGAGAAACTTGTTGAGATTCCTTAGGTCCAGAATCGGTCTCCATTCTCCTGACTTCTTTTTTATTAGGAAAAAACGAGAATAAAAACCTTTTCCTTTCTGAGCGAATGGCACCTCTTCTATTGCCTCCTTGAGAAGCCGACCAAGACTTCCTTTCGTAATAAGTGAAGACGAGGGGGAGGGGGGGACCCCTGGGTGGAGTGGTTGGTGGCTGCTGAATAAATTCTAGAGTGTGACCATTGGTGACTAGGTCCAACACCCAGCGATCTGATGTTATTTCGTACCACGTTGTACATAACCATAAATTTTTGCACCCACGGGCAGGGAGGGAAGATGGGCTGGTACCCTGACATGCTCATTGCTTTCTGCCTGAGTCAGGGCTTTGTTGGGGTGCTCGCTTGCGGCCTCCCTGGCGAGAGAAACCAGCCGTCGATGATTGACGATAAGATGGAGGGTTATAAGATTGCCGATATTGAGATTGGTATGGTTGATATTGTTGAGCCCTCTGGTATCCTCCTTTGTAAGTGGTGAATCCTCGCCCTCTAGCACCTCTGAATGGTACTCTTCTGTACTGCAGAGCTCCCAAAGACTTTGCGGTGTCTGTATCATTTTTGATTGCCAATAGACCTTCATCAATGTGTTTTCCAAAGAGTGACTCACCGTCAAAAGCCATATCAAGCACCTTTGCTTGTACCTCAGGTCTAAAGGTGGTTGCTTTTAGCCATCCTTGACGTTGAAGTACAGCCACGCCTGCTAACTGTCTAAAAACAGTATTTGCCACGTCAAGGGCACAGTCAATAGTCTCTGAAGCTGCACACTCACCGTCCAGAAGAATATTGCGTGCATCTTCTCTGTTTTCCTCCGGGATGAGGTCTATTAGTCCTGCCATGTCGGACCACATCTGGCGGTCATAGCGGCTGATAATGGCTAGAGCGTTTGCTGCTCTGATTGTCACAGCTGCCATTGAAGAAAACCTTTTCCCAAGGATGTCCATTCTACGCCCTTCCTTATCCTGGGGGGTAGTAATCGAGGTAGCCGGGTTCTTAGAACGCCTCTGCGCAGCCTGGGAGATGACTGAATCTGGCTTAGGATGTCCAATAAGGCAAGATGGAGAGTCATCCGGAGCCCTATATTTCTTCTCCACACGAGACAGCACTGGTGGTATGGATGCTGGTGTTTTCATAATCCTGATGCCCTCCTGCCATATATGATCAATGATAGGTATGGAGCGTACGACTTTACTTGTGTCCTCTTTGAAATCGTATAGGAAACATTCTGTTTGCTTTACTGTAATAGGCAAATGGAACCTGTTGGCTGCCCTTTGCATTAAGTTGTGAAACCCCCCCCCCGATATCTTCTGGAGGAGAGTCTGAAGGAAAGTGCGGAGGAGGGGATGGTGTTGGAATCACGTAGTCATCCCAAGGATCAGGAGCAGATGCTGGATCTGGCAATTCACCTTCCTCTACCTTTTCTTCCGAGGAGGAAGTGTTCTGTGTTCCGGGAACGATTGCCCCCGTGCCCGGTATATTCACAGGTGTGCTCGGCAGTTGAGGACCTGGTGCACCTGCCGATTCTTCCGCTTGAGGAACCTGGTTTTCTGATTGATGTTGCTGAGGAGGGAATCTTTGTCTATAATCCGCCAACATGGCTTGAATATCCTCGATTAATGATGGCGGTAGATGGGCCATATCCCTGGGGCGTGGTTCCTGTCGGAAGTTAAATTGATAACTATGACTTAGAGCCATATACCCTTCATGGTAATATTGTGCCTCATCTTGATAATCCTCATCGTCCTCGTCATCCTCCTGGCACTTCACAATGAGCTCAGATGGGCTGTGAGCTACCCCATAGAGGCCGTCATCATCATCATCATCCTCTTCATACCCTTCCAACAGATGTGATGGTAGCCAAGGCAACACCTTGCTGTAGTCCTGCATAGACAGGTGTAAAAATGTCTTTGTTACTCTAGTGACCTGAGTGATCCTCGTCGACAGGGGCGTCGACGGTGCAGAAGTTATAGGCAAGGGCACTTCCTTCGTCAACGGTGCTGTCGTCGACAGTATCTTCGTCGATGGAAATGTAGTCGACGGAGGGGCGTCGACAGTCTTTGACGACGATGGAGCTCTCGTCATCGAGATGGAGACTCTGATAGAGAGAATAGGAGACTGGATCACCGTTGCCGTCGACGATGTTACACAGATTGTCGTCGACGAGAGAGAGATTGTCGTCGACGATGGCTTTTTCAAGGGTTCCTACTTACAGGATCAGAAGAGGAAGCTCTAGGGCGATCTCCTTCCTGACAGGTGTAGAGGGCACAGATAACGTCGGTTCAGAGGAGTGTTTGGTAGTCTTCTCCTTACTTGAAGCGCTTTCCTGGGAAGGCTTAAAATGTTTCCTTCCCTCACCTGAGGACCTGTCCTGGGATCTAGCACTCTTGTGGGATGTTGAAGCTCTGTTCTCTTCTTCATCAGAAGAACAAGATTGCTGTTTTGTGATTTGGAGCCACAATAACAATCTTCCCTCTCTGTCCTTGAGGGTCTTATTAGAGAAGGTGCGACAGATTTTACAATCTCTCACCTCATGCCTGGGATAAAGGCAATAAATACATTCCTTGTGTGGATCATCCACACGGACCCTTTTCTTCCCACAGGTCTTACAAGGGTGGAAAAGGCCTTTCTTGTCTGACATTACGTCTAGATTTGCTGAATAGAAGAAAACGGAGTAGCACTCAGGGAGACTCCCTTCCACACGACGTGCGGTGAAAATCTGAGGAGAACTGGCCTCTGCTGGGAGTGTTCTAGAGGGTGCCAACAGCTGATTGGCTAGATGCCAACATTTGGTCCTTTTTTAAAAAGGACATAGATAGGCTACTGTTTAGATGTCCTTGGGACATTATAGCCTACGAAGGATTTAAGGCACTGCTTGAATATTTTACCGTGGGACTCACATCTCGACAACGGGGAATGATTCAGGCATGTGAATCTATGAAAGATACCTCAATACTGGATAAACTAGGTTACAGGACATTCAGCATAGAGGCCATACCCTCAAAAAAGGGGAGACCTTCGGGTGGGTTGATTATATGGATAAAAATTAACTTAAATGTCACTATAGAAGTCTTGAGTACTGCCTCCCCAGACATCCTAGGATTAAAATTGAAACCGCCAAACATGACAGATATATCTTTGTAATGTGTACATAAGACCGAGGCATCTCTCGAAAGAATCACCTGTCATTCATCGGTTGGAAGAAGTTCTTGAATCTATTAAACCCAATGCAGTTGTTCATGTGGGGGGTGATTGTAACTGTTGCTATGAACCACTGGCAGGGATTGAATCTATTTTTGAGGATGAAGATTTGGCCAGGGGGATTCCCCTCTTAGCCACAAACGCCAGAGTGCCGTGTTCCATCGCAGCAATGCAACTAGTCCATCTCACCATAAAAAGAGGCCTAAGGGCTTGCAATGGCCGGTTCCCCTCAGATATTGAATCAATCAATCAATCAATCAATCAGGGAATTGTAAGCGTGCTACTCACCCGTGAGGGTCTCAAGGCGCTCTAATACTTTTGCTAGGGGAAAATCCAAATCAAGAATAGATTATGTGATGATAACAATAGCACACTGGGCTCATATTCAGGACTTCAAGGTAGATAGCAGAGGAGAGAGTGACCACTTCCCACTATGTTTATCCTTGTCTGGAAGGTTGATCACCACCCATCCAACCCACCCAATCGACTTGGGAAATAAGCACCCGCAATTGTCAGTAAGAAACAATCGGAGATCAATTAAATGGTCCACCATTGTGGACCAAGTCGAGCCCCTTACAAACAACAATAATGCTTTTTGCGAAACTTTAACCCCCTACATTGATTTAGGTCCAGAATCTATATCCATTACACAAATTCATCGCAGCTTGACAGAGAATATAAAGGCCTCTTTAACGAAACCACAGATGGGAGACCGTAAATTGAGGTCTAACACCCAATCTTCCAACCCTTGGTTTAACAAAGAATGCCCCTCAGCCAAACAACGGCTTTTACTGGCCCTTAAGGCCAAAAACATAACCCAGATTAGATATCAAAGAGCAGAATATAAAAAAGTGCGGAAAGCAGCACTAAGAAATTGGGAAGACGCCAACTGGGGTGACCTTATTACTGTCGCAAAATCTAAGGACCAGCCCATGTTCTGGAGAATAATAGCACATGGCAGCAAGATAGGTAAGGCTGACACAGATCACTTCTTTGACCCTTGTACTTGGCATAGACACTTCTCCAATCTGTATGTCATGTCTGGGGAGCCGGGCACAGACCCTATTGTTTTCACAGAGGGGCTCCTATCTTCTACACAAAATGCACCACTTCAGTTTAGCATCGAAGACACTGCATTAGCCATAGCCGCCATTAAACCAGCAAAGGCGCCTGGCCAAGATAAGATACCAGGGGACCTTTTGAAACATGCCCCAGAAGTGTGGGTGCCGTACGTAAACCTCTTAAGTAACGCAGTAGCTAGGGGTGAGCCCCTCCCTGAATCCTGGAAGGGGGCCGAGATAGTCCCTATTTACAAAAAGGGCAGAAGGGACGACCCTGCTAATTATAGGCCTATAAGCCTGATAGATACCATCCAAAAAGTCTATGCAAAGCAAATTCTGGGCAAGTTAAATGACTGGATACTGGAGAATGATGTACTTTCACCCTGTCAGGCTGGCTTCAGACTAAAAACAAGTACAATCTATCAGGTTTTTAGACTTCTATGTCTAGCCTGGAAGTATACTAGGTTAAAACTTGGACATTTATATGTTGCTTTCATTGATTTGAAAGCAGCATTTGATTCAATCCCAAGAGATCTTTTATGGGGAACTTTACGCCAACAGGGAGTGCCAGAGGAGATTTTAAAACAGATTGTAAGGCTCCATGAAGGTAACTTCGCCAAGGTACGCTGGGGCCCAGGGGGGGAGCTTACAGAGGAGATTCCTGTCAGGAGGGGTGTGCGGCAGGGCTGTGTCCTGGCACCTACCCTGTTTCTACTATATGTAAATGATTTGGTCCAGCATTTGCAAAATTCCTCCCATGATTCACCTAAGCTTGTAGGGACTCATATTTGCGCCCTAAAGTTTGCTGATGACGCAACCTTACTGTCCCAGACCCTTAGGGGGTTACAAAACTTACTTGACAGCCTCAGCAATTACTGCAGACTAAAGGGTCTTGAAATAAACTCCACCAAGACTAAATATATGACCACACAAAAGCTTTAAAAATAAAATAGTCTTGAACCAAGCACCATTGGAGTATGTTTCCAACTTTATTTACCTGGGTGTTACACTTGATTCAAAACTGTTGAGGAAGCCACAAATAAACAAGGCTAGGACAATTCTATTACAAAACTCTGTCCCTATAGCTAAGAAACAACAATCCACGGTGTCAAAGGCTATCACTCTGGCGGTCTATAAATTCAGGGCCCAAACTGCTGCCCTTTATGGATCAGAGCTATGGGGTGGCGAAAACTTAAATCCCTTAATAGTTGGGGAAAATAAATTTATGAGGATGTTTACGTCACTCCCACAAAATACCCCAGTGATTCAGTTAACATACGATATTGGCATCAAAAGATTGGAACCCTTAGCTAAATGGAGATCCTTGTCCTATTGGGTCAGACTCTGGACCACTGAAGAGTTAAAAACATACAGGCAGACATTGTGTGAATTATTGGAACTTGATGTCCACCTTACCTTTCCTTGGCTCGCCCACATGCGAAAATTGCTTTTGGAGTTGGGCCTGAGTAGGTTTTGGATAAACCCCAACCTACTGATGCCAAATTCAAAGAGTGAGATCAGGCACATTTATTGAAATTTTATCTTGCATAGAGTCACTTTAGACTGCACATCAGGGAGACTTACCACACAATTCCTGTCCATTAAAATGGTCCCGAGTTTTGAGCAATTTTTGGATGAGATTGAACCCAAGTTAGCAAAGACACTTTACTTGAAATTTAGATACGAGACGCTGCAGATAAACTCCTTTACAGCCAAGTGGGTTACGCCACAGACTACGGGAAGGGACCCTAAGTGCACCCTATGCTTATCAGGCACAAACAAAGACATTGCACATATTTTATTTTTTTGTCTAGTATATGCAATTCCTAGAAGAAAATGGATTAAGCCGATGTGCCAGAACTTGAACACCAGGAAACATCTAGAGGTGTTGAGAATATTAAAATCAGATAGCTCACAACCCATTGAATTTGGTGTTAGTAGATTTCTGCTGGCTTCTAGCTATCTAATGAAAAAGAGAGGGCTTAAATTCTAATGTAAACCATATTATAATCATGCTCTATCAATTGTTTCCCAACAGTGACCACGCTTGAATCCAAATATTATGTGACCCCTTATTCTAGTACAATTTAAATGAATTTAAATTATCCAGAATTAAATCTATTGGTACTTAGTGAATGTATTATTGTATCTTTTTAGTTTAATTTTAACTGAATGTCTTGCTGGACTGTGTTAACCTAGCACGCATTTGCACTTTATATTTATATTAAACCAAGATGACTAATGCAGTTAAAGTCCCCGGACAAATTGAACATTTTTAATCTGTATAACTTCTATGTATCTCACTTCTTAGCAAAACCATTTTTTTGTTTTTAAAAACAATCTTATATGTAATGCCTGTGCCTGATTGAATTTTTTTTATATGTTCTTTTATGATTCTTTAAATTGAAATAAAGACTGATTGATTATGTTTTCCTCCGCAATCTCAAGTAGACCAGGTATTAATGGCAAAACAGGCTTAGAAGCTGCTCTATTTTGCAAGGTCTTGAATATTACTGATACAGTTGGCTGCACAGCCTTAAGAGGGATGTTTAACTTAGGAGCCCCTCTAAGACCTCTTGAAAACCAGAGAGAGAGACTAGATGGAGATGCTGCTGGTGAAGTTGAATTATAGGACATTGAATAGCCTGAAGTTGTAGAAAGTGTAGTAGATCTTGAGGGAGATCTGTTTTTTTTCTCTCTATAGAGTATGGCATAGAGAGGGAGAAGGAGTTTGTTTACTCTTCCTTAGTGTTGACATTGATGCTGACCTTGACATTATCCTCAGTGAGTGGTTTATAGCCTGTGAGGTACTTGCAGCGGTTCTTCAAAAGATATGATGGGTTTAATTGGCTTAAGCAGTAAATGATGAGGACCTGGTGTAACTGGATGAGAGGAAGAAGACGCTGGCTTTGATAAAGATTCTAATCTCTTTTTAGGCGCGGTTATAAAAGAGGAAGTAGGGAATCTTGGGGTAGCCATACTCTGGTGTTCCAGTGATAATAGTTGTGGTGAACATAAAGTACATGAAAATTGCAAAAAGGCTACAGACCGGAAGGGGATCCCGACATATTTGGTGATATTTGTACCCTTGATGTCAATGGAGTTCAACATCTATGGACGACAGTAAAAGCATCAAGGTCGAATGGTAAGTAGTCTTTGACATCAAAGACGGGGACATAGCCATCAACCAGTTCCTTCCTTTACATCAAATGATGTCTGTGTGTAGACGCTGACTGACGGCATTTCTTCAGTGGAGATCAGAGCTCTGTCAGGACGTTGTTGAGCCCTCTTTTCAACGCGAAAAAGTCAACATCAACATCTTACAGGTAGACTGGGAATGGCGTTGAGTATGTCTTAAAAGTCTTTGCAATGTCGATTTTTCCTTCGAGCTTCCTTTTTGGGAGTCTTTGTCGCCAACAGGCTTTTTTCAGGCGCGGCGTGAGAAGATGATCTTTCAAGTATTCTTTTTCTCTTTTGCTCCTCCTCTGCTTTCATACCTTCCAAGAGGGCCCTCAGCCTGATACCTTTGCTGTCTTTGTTTGGACATCTTTTTACAGACGTTGCAGACAGACTTTTATTATGAGACCTTCTTGCAGGCACACCACACAGACCTTGCGAGAGTTTGACACTGCTTTTTTTTTGCCACATAAAGGGCACTTTTCAAAAAGAGAGGACATTTTGTAGAGAAATTGTTACAGAAATCCGGAATTATTGATGTTTGACAGATCATGTTTAAAAACCTCAAGTGAAGCTTAAAAAGCTTTGTAATATATAGAATTTAATAAAAACATCTGAGGTTTCAAAACCTCACATGATCTGAAGGCCCTGCTCATGTGAGCCAGAAAAAAGAACTAGCTCTCTGAGGTAACTGCCAACAGGGTGCACTGTGAGAAGCCTCTTAGATTCTTGAAAGGTCAGGACCTGTTTCTCTCTCTTTACAATGGAGCCTGTCAGGGCGCATTTTCTATGAATTTTCTTCATACATTTTCACCTTTATGCACACAACGCTAGCTTGAAATCAGAGTCATTGTATTCTCACAGAATAAGAAATGGAGCCTCTGATAGGCTATCATAGGGTGTACCTCATCATGAATTCAAATGGAGATCAACACCATATGGAGATTTACAACGGATTGGACATATATAAATAAGCGCTGCGGGTCAGCGCAGAACAATCCTAGTATTTATTACTATCAATGAAGATCCTACAATGCAGGAATATACATACAAATATATACATATTTATATCGAAAGTACTCTGGATTTCCACATCTGGGCGGGGCTATTCAGTGCAAATTGCAATTAATAATGATCCCATGGAGAAAAAAAAAGTGGCAGTGGCAGCCACCATGTCCCCATGATAAGCAAGGGTGGTAGCGAGATATAGATTACTGCAATCATATAACACATAAAACATTGAATCAGGATACTTCCAAGACCCCAAATTATTTGGGAGACTCTGCTCAATTATTACGTCATGACAAAGGCAATGCTTAAAATGGGCCAATTTTTAGTATGCTCCTTGCAGAGCAGGTGGTTAAGGTTTACTGATGAAAGTCTACAACTAGGGCCGATAGAATGCATTTAGGCTATAGTGGCTAATTACCTGCATGATGTCAGATGCCTCTCATTCCTGTGCATGGTGTATATTCTCACTACTGTTACATAATTCGTTTAAAGAATTTGTAACCAGACTAAATATGTGGAAGCTGTGTGTGTTATTTTGAGGATCAACGATCAGTTTTCAGGAACATATGAAGAAACGAGACAGGAAAAAATAGGGCACCAGGCTCCACAGTCAACTTAAAGAGGAATGGCCATGAAGTGACATTTATCTTTGTCACACGTCCTATATGCCACAACGTTCTGAGGGTGAGGATACTGTGACTTGAATAGTCAAATGTTCATCTGGACCGAGAAAAACGTTTAGAAAATTCTACAAGAGAGAGTATCAACTGCTGCTTTTCTGTGAATTGTATTATTGTGTTGCACACTACAGATTTTTTTACTTTTGTTATTGATGAAGAAAGGTGTGTTCTATATTCTTGCTTTTTATTTGCTACTTTCTTCTGGTTTCTTTCTCCTGGGTTTCTTATTTTCAAATCTTATAGTTCCTCTAGCCCATCCATCTGTTCTTCTTTGTAGTGCAGCACCATTAGCGTCATCATGCCTTGTGAGACGTTTCTGTCACTTTATAGTCTCACAACTTTCAGGATTCAACATTCTGAGGGATACCGCTGGAGGAATCTTCATGGGCTGTTGAAAAAGATTTCTCATCTATTGCCTGTTAATCTCGAGTAAGATTTACCTGCTTGGGTTGCTGGACACTGCCTATTTATTACAGCACTGCATTGTCAAAACAGCGAATGTTAGGAGATTGTCACTCATTGATATTGTTTTTATGACTTTGACTTTGTTTTTCTTGCTAAATGGATGAAATCAGATTCAACAGAGACAATTTGAAGAAATAGTAACATGTATGACTTACCTTCCACCTCGCCCAAGCCGTCGTCGTGCTAATCCAACACAACTCTGGGGTATGGTGAGGGTGGTTAGGCAGTATCTATAGCGAATATCTCCTAACCCACCTTGTTCTGGACTACACCAAGGCCAGTTCCCAATATGGTCGAGTTTTGGCTTTAAAAGACAAAAAAGTGAAAAAAGTAATAATGCTATCATTATGGCCCAATATCAAACAAATTCATCAGATACAAAGTCATTACTCACAGCATAGTACTGACAGCCTGCTTTCCTTCGGAAAGCAAAGACACCATCTGGATCATTTTCTTCCTCAGCTTCCGAAGAACCAGACAGGACCTGTAACAAAAATAAGACACTAAGAAGAGCCCAAGTTTAAATAAAAAATAAATATTTTTTCAGAAAAATAATGATTGGCAAACCTGGGAGAGACGGTCTTCATCTGAGCTGGGGAAATCGTACTGATTAAGATCCTTGGTAATAAAGATAGGCAGCGCCACAGAATTCGTCTGTTGGGAAGTAGCAGCAGCAGACGAAGATAAGACTTTGGCCTTCTTCTCATATTTTCTTTTAGGTCGTACAAGTTCACATTTCTGAGAAAGAAATATACAATTTGTAAAAACAAGCAGCAGATTCATAAATTACCTTTAGTTATTATCAAATACAAATAGGTACATGAACTATCCCTGTGATGAACAAGTTACTTACCTTCGGTAACGCTTTTTCTTGTGGATACAGTATATGCCTGTGGATTCCTCACCTTTTGAATTACCCCAGTGCCAGCATTCCACGGAAACTTTTTACCTAGCTCTCCCACGTCGATGAGGACGTCACAATGGCACGGCTCCGCTCACGACTCCGTCTGACGTCATCGGAGCCACAAATAGACCTCGTCGGCGTGCTGACGTCAGTTCCACCCATTTTTTCCGTGCCTCCGAGGCGAACGGGTGGACCGACATCATAATTGAAGTATACACAGTATACAATATAAACATAAATACACACAGTATAAAGAATCATAGGAAAAGTAAAAGAAACTAAGCATTTCCTATAAACGAAAAACAAGGCATTCAAAATACACAGGAAAACAACCATGTCAAATAATCAATAAAACCTTTGGTATACGAAGGTGGACAACAGGGAGGAGGGTGGGTCAGTGAGGAATCCACAGGCAGATACTGTATCCACCAGAAAAAGCGTTACCGAAGGTAAGTAAACTTGTTCTTCTGATGGATACATCTGCCTGTGGATTCCTCACCTTTTGAATTGAATCCCACAGCAGTCCCACTCCCGGAGGAGGGTGTCCACCAACCTATACCAAAAAATCCTGAAGCACAGAGCGTGCAAAATGGCCGTCCCTCCTAACCTCAGAATCCAAGCAGTAATGCTTCGCAAAGGTGTGGAGGGAGGCCCAAGTTGCTGCCTTACAAATGTCAACAACAGGAACACCTCTAGCCAAAGCAGACTTAGCTCTGGTGGAATGAGCTCTGGTACCTTCAGGCGGTTCCTTCTTGGCCAAAGCGTAGCAGATCTTAATGCACAAGATGATCCACCTGGAGAGAGTCCGCTTGTGCACAGCTTTGCCTTTCATTCACCCAACATAGTCCACGAAGAGCTGATCGTCCAGCCTCAGATCCTTGGTTCTGTCCAGATAGAAACTGACAGCTCTCTTTGGGTCGAGGCGATTAAGTCTCTCCTCCTCCTTGGAAGGGGGAGGAAAGAAGGTAGGTAAGGTAATGGATTGTCCAAGATGGAAAGGTGTAACCACCTTAGGCAAGAAAGCAGCCCTGGTCCTGAGAACCAACTTTTCTGCATGAATGGTCAAAAACGGGGGTTTGGAACTAAGAGCCTGAAGCTCACTTACCCTCCTGGCCGAGGTAATAGCGATCAGAAAGACCGTTTTGAAAGAGAGAAGCCGCAACGGACAACTATGAAGAGGCTCAAATGGAGACCCCATCAGGAAAGTAAGAACAAGATTTAAATCCCACTGCGGCATTATGAAAGGAGTGGGAGGAAACTTATTGGAAAGGCCCTTAATGAACCTCATAACAATAGGGGACTTAAACAATGACGGCTGGTCCGGCAAACATATAAAAGCCGACAAATACCCCTTAACTGTAGCCACAGCACAACCCTGCTGGGCCAAAGAAAGAGAAAACTCTAGAATGTTAGACAAAAGGGCTTTCAAAGGATCAATGGACCTCTCTCCACACCATTTAACAAATTTGGACCACCTAGAGGAATAAAACAGATTTGGTGGAGTGTCTCCTGGATGATAAAATAACATCCACCACATCCGGTGGGAGAGAGAAAGAACTCAGATTGCCCCGTTCAATCTCCAGGCATGAAGGTGCAAGCTCTGGAGGTGGGGGTGTAGAACCTGCCCCTGCGACTGCGAGAGGAGGTCTGCCCTGAGAGGGAGACGGAGCGGAGGGTGCAAAGAGAGGTGAAGCAGATCTGTGTACCACACCCTTCTTGGCCAATCCGGGGCGATCAATATAATTTGGGCCCGGTCTTGGCGAATTTTCCTCAGAACTCGAGGAATCAAGGGTATGGGGGGAAACGCGTAAAGGAGCTGCGAACTCCAATCCAACTGAAACGCATCCCCCAACGCCCCCTTCATCGGAAACTGGAGACTGCAGAACGATGGGCAGTGCGCGTTCTCGCGAGTGGCAAAGTGGTCCAACCGAGGAAATACCCACATCTTGAAGACGAGATGGACCACCTCTGGATGAAGCGGCCACTCGTGATCGGCCGAGTAATGCCGACTGAGACTGTCCGCACGTACATTCAGCACACTGGCCAGATGATTTGCCATCACACAAATCTTATGGCCCTGAACCCAGGACCAGAGTCGCAGAGCCTCTCTGCAGAGGCGATACGATCCTACACCTCCCTGTTTGTTGATGTACCACATCGCGGTAGTGTTGTCCGTCAGAATCTGAACTGACTGACCGCGAAGGGACAGAAGGAAGGCCTTTAGTGCCAAACGTATCGCCCGCAATTCCAGAAGGTTGATGTGAAGCAACCGTTCCTCTGGAGACCAAAGACCTTTGACCTCCAGATCCCCCAGATGAGCACCCCACCCTAGAGTGGAGGCATCCGTGATCACTGTGGCCACCGGTGGAGGAAGCTGCAAGGGTTTTCCTTGAGACAAGTTGCCCTGCACACTCCACCAAGACAGATCCGCTGCAGTTTCTCTGGAGATCCTGACTGACTCCCTGAGATCTCCGTTGTGCTGATACCACTGCCTGCGGAGACACCACTGGAGCGCCCTCATGTGCCAGCGTGCATGGTTGACCAACAGAATGCAGGAAGCGAACAGACCGAGCAGGCGTAGGACCTTCAGGACTGGAACAACCGCTCCATCGTGAAACAAGGGAATCATTTCCTGAATGTTGAGAATCCTCTGCAGAGGCGGAAAGGCTCGACACACCGTAGTGTCCAGTACTGCCCCTATGAACAGGTTGCGCTGTGAGGGCACCAGGTGAGACTTGGGTACAGTTATCGAGAAATCCAAAACGTACAACAGCTGCGCTGTTACCTGCAGATGATGAAGCACCATCTCTGGCGACTTTGCTTTGAGCAGCCAGTCGTCCAGGTAAGGGAAAACAGGAATCCCCGACTTTCTGAGATGTGCTGCCACCACCGCCATCACCTTTGTAAAGACTCGAGGTGCGGAAGTAAGACCAAACGGAAGGACAGAAAACTGGTAATGCTGGGACCCTACAGTGAAACGGAGATACTTCCGATGCGACTTCAGGATGGGGATGTGAAAATACGCATCCTGCAAATGTATCGACACCATCCAGTCTTCCTGCTGCAACGCCAGAAGAACCTGAGCTAGGGTCAACATCTTGAATTTCTCCTGCTTGAGGTAAAAATTCAAGACCCTGAGGTCTAGAATAGGCCTTAACCTGCCATCCTTCTTGGGGATCAGAAAGTACCGGGAGTAGCATCCCTGACCCCTTTCCTGCTCCGGGACCACCTCTATCGCACCTTTTTGCAATAACACAAGAACCTCCTGCTGAAGAAGCAACAAATGGTCCTCTGAACACGCGCCCTGGCGAGGAGGGTAAGGAGGATGAAACTCCCGGAAGGGAAGGGCGTACCCATTTTCCACAAGATTCAAAACCCAAAGGTCTGATGTTATAGAGTTCCAATCTTGTAGAAAATGGGACACCCGACCCCCTACAGGACCAGCATGCTCCGAGATGGGGGATCTAGGGCTGCTTTCCAGAGACACCAGTGGCAGGGGCAGAGGAGGAGAGTTGATGGGTTGCACCCCGCAAACGACCTCTGTTCTTCCCTCTATAAGATTTGTACTGTAGACCCTGCTGCTGTTGAAGTTGTTGGCGGCCTCGAAAGGAAGACATCCTGCCAAAACCACAATACCTTTTAAAACCAAATCCTCTAGATTGGGACTTGAGTCCCAAAGATTTAGCCGTGGCTCTACTGTCCTTAAACCTCTGCAGCGCAGAATCAGCCTTTTCCCCAAAAACCTGGAACCATCAAATGAAAGATCAAGAAGAGTATTTTGAACATCAGGAGAGAAACCAGAAGACCTAAGCCAGGCATGCCTTCTTGTAGCAACAGAAGAGCCCATCACTCTTGCCACTGAATCAGCAGTGTCCAATTGAGACTGTATAACCTGACGAGCAGCCGCCTGGGTATCGGCCCCGATCTCCTGAAACGAGCTCCGATCATTCTCCGGCAACTTTGGAACTAACTGTTTTGCCGAGTCCATCAAGGCATGAATATACCTCCCCAACAAGCAGGTTGCATTAGTGGATTTTAAAGTCATACTTGAAGAGGAGAAAACCTTTTTAGTAGACTGCTCAAGTTTTTTAGAATCCCTGTCACCAGGAGTCTGGGGAAAAGACCCCGTCGATTGCTTTGAACAAGAAGCCTGCACCACTAAACTTTCAGGAGATGGATGACTTGAAAGAAATGCAGGATCATTTGGAGCAGGCCTGTACCTTCTTGCTATAGTCCTTGAAACTGCAGGTGCAGAAAGGGGCTTCCTCCACACCTCCAAATTAGGCTCAGTTAACGCCTCATTAAATGGCAAAAGAGGCTCAACCACAGAGGAAGGAGAATGCAATACCTCTGTCAGAATATTCGGTCTGAAATCAGCAGTGGGTAGCTGAAGATCCAAAAGTTCAGCAGCCTTTCTAATAACTGCATGATAAGGCGCAACATCTTGCGAGGGTAAAGCCTTTGGAGATTAAAGCTCCCATTCTGGGGAAGTGTCCAATCCACTTGCCTCCTGAAGGCCTTCAAACTCATCTTCTTCAATTTCACCTTCTTCAGCCTCATCCTGCTGATATTCCTCTTCCTCTAGAAGCCTCTGCGCCTCTCTCCTAGATCTCATTTCGGAACAGGAATCGGCGTTGATGGCGCCGTTGAAACAGGCACCGGCGTCGAAGGTACAGCTTCCGACGCGGGCAACGGCGCAGCTTGAAGCAGAGAAGAAGAGCGACCACCAGATGGAGCCGGAGACTGAGAGACCGGCATCGAGAACCTCGGAGCCAGAAAGTGCCAGGACGGCGCAGTTGGCATAAAAGGCATGAAAGGTGCCTGGGCATATTGTTGAGGAACGCCCAAATTAAATGCAAGCGGACCCACGGGGCCCGAAGGCGCATTGGTAGGGTAGGCTGCCTTGGCAAACATGCCATACATCGCGTTGAGGAACTGCGATGGATCCGAACCAGGCCCAGGAAAGGGTGGATAAGGAGCCGTATCCTGATTCATACGAGGCCGTGAAGGCGCCGGTAACGTCGGGCCCAAGACAGGAGAGGCCGCAGGCACAGGTTCATTAGAATCCCTCTGCGCCGGCGAAGAGCTCAGCCCAGGAGTACCCTTCGGCGTCAGTGAACGCGCCGGAGAACCTCTCGGCGTCGGAAAATGAGCCGGAGTCGCTGGAAGGGAAGGAGAAGGCGATGGAGAGATGACATCTCTAGAACGATGCCTCGGAGCCGGAGAGGGCGATCTCGAAGCCCTACCTTTCGACGAATGACGTCGAGAACCATGCCTCCTCTTCTTCTTGTGCTTCTTAGACTTCGAAGCATGCAAAGTCGATGACTTCGACTGCAATCTTTTTCGACCTCTTTTCTCCTTCCTTGCCTTCGCCATGAACAACTTGGCCTCACGCTCTTTCAAGGCCTTCGGGTTCATCTTGCGACAGCTGGTGCAACCATCGACGTCATGGTCCGAAGAGAGGCACCACAAGCAGTCTTCGTGGGGATCAGTGATCGACATATGGCCCCCACATTCTCTACAAGGTTTAAACCCTGACTTCTTCAACGCCATCGCACTGTCACTCCAAGGGAAACAACAGAAACAAAGTAACCTAAGAAGTTAAAGGAGAGTCCCAGAAAACCGTTACGCGTCGTCGGCGCGGAAAAAAGGGAACCGACGACAGCACGCCGACGAGGTCTATTTGTGGCTCGGATGACATCAGATGGAGTCGTGAGCGGAGCCGTGCCATTGTGACGTCCTTGTCGACGTGGGAGAGCTAGGAAAAAGGTTTCCGTGGAATGCTGGCGCAGGGGTAATTCATAAGGTGAGGAATCCACAGGCAGATGTATCCATCAAAAATGCTTTGCAATTGCGTAGAAAAATAAATGAACAAACTATAGAGAAAGAATATTTCTAGAATAATTACTTCTACAATAAAAGAAGAAAAAAATCCAGAAAATTAACATGGCATATGTTAAAGCAGGGACAAAGAAACACCCCCCCCCCCTAAAAAATTTATGGGTTGGGAGACTATTAAAATTGTTTCATCCAGGGGGCGTGGCCGAACGATCCATCATGGCGGACGTGCGCTAGGGGAGCTCCGCTCAGCCTAAACAAGTTATCCTTAATTCTCCTGCGTTTCCCGGATTACCTGGATATATACGATACTCCTCACACATGGCACAGTAGCGGAATCCCGTAGAGGCGTCTAGCGGCATAGGAACGGCGGCGGGAGTTCGGAAGCAGAAGTGCCTACAAAGCAGACGACCCGACCGGAGACATAGAGGCGGGGCCTCTCGGGCGCCAGCCGCGGCTGAAGGGGTCACGTAGATCTACGCTGGAGAGTGCTGGCGGCGGAGCGGATACACACCGCTGCGGGGGCCCGGAGAGACGATCCCTCGCTGCAGAGAGGGTGGAGCGGCAGCGCCGACTGAGACCGGCGGCCCCGTGGATGGGCGAGTGAGCGTTTCCTGACGTTCTCCCCCTTCCCCATCAGCAGCCTCGCGCTCGGCGACCGATTCGGGTCGCACAGGAGGCCTGGGGTCCGGAGACTGTTGTACATCAGCGGGAGCTCCGGTGGGGCCTGGGCCGGTGCGGTGAGTGCCTAATGACCGCGTGAGGCACCAGAAGAGGTCATGAGGCCCTGAATAGACTTCCTTGCCTCTGGGTGGCGGATGCGGGTGGGCCAATGCTATATGGCCTGGTGACACAGCAGCACAACACCAACTGCTTGGGGCTCTGCAGGAGTGGGGCACCATAATTTGGCCCAAATCAAAGATCGCCGGGCAGGAGGTGCCCTACGGTCGGGGAGCAAGCAGCACTGGATTCCGGGCCCCCACCGGAGGTGAGAACAGGGGCCTATACATAGTAGCAGCCAAGGGAGACAGGCAATGGTCGCAGTGGTGCCGCTCCCCCTGGCCAGACCTGAGCACCGTGGCGCGGAGGGAAGAGCGTAGGCCTGGAACCCGTTGGCCTACAACGTGGACAGTGCTCCGACAGCGGGCGGATCCCAGTGGCCACCCTTGACGCCAGGGCCTGGTGGAAGCCGAGCGCAACGCTTGCCCTGACCAGCGGGAGCGGCGCGGGGGGGTGCTGTGGGGCACCCACTAGGGGGTGGGGGGTGTCACGCCTGTTTATGGAGGCGGCCGGGCTAGTGCCCGGTGCGGCTTGTGGGCGGGCGGTCTTCACCCGAGCCCAGACACCCTGAAAGAGCTGGCATTGACCTACGCCGAATCAGACGTCCAAGCGGGACGAAGAAACCCCCCCCGCAGAACAGGTCCTACAGACTTGAGATATTCCATACGGTGGCAGAGTAAAGAAGTAATCCTACAGGAATAGGCTGACGGGCGGCAACCATGCCGAAAGATAAAACTGGGGGAGGCTTGGCTAAACAAAGCACGCTAGATAAATTCACCGGCCCCGGGGCTGCCGCGGCAGAGCATGGTGGAGCGGAGGGAGGCATGCCGGACAACGCTGCTCTCATGGCGGCCATTACTTAATCCAGAGATGCCTTGGATGCAAAAATAGGGGCTGTGGGCTCCGATGTGATGCTCCTTCGACAAGATTTACGCAATGCAGTGGGGCGCATCACAGAGGCCGAAACCAGGATCTCCAGTGTAGAAGACTCCGTCACTACCCTACAGAAAAAAGTTACTTCACTGGAGGCGGTCCAGCGGGGCCTGGCGATGCGAGTAGAAGACCCCGAGGGTAGGGCCAGACGGAATAACCTCCGCTTTGTGGGCTTCCCAGAGGTATGCGAGGGGGGCGACACGGAGCGGTTTCTTACTCAATGGCTTGAGAGCTGGCTCCCCCCTGAAACCTTATCCCGCTGCTTCGTGATTGAACAGGCCCATAGAGCCTTAATGCAGAAGCCCCCTCCAGGGGCCCGACCGAGGCCTGTCATAGCTAAGTTGTTAAACTATCATGACAGAGACATGATCCTGAAGCAAGCCAGAGTTAAGGAGCCCTTGACATACGACAACGCCCGTATACTCGTGTTCCCGGACTACACGCGACTGGTTCAACAAAAAAGACAGTCGTTTCTGGCAGCCAAGGCTTGTTTGCATGAACTGAAGCTCTCCTACGCCTTGCTTTACCCAGCCAAATTACGGGTGATTTATCATTCGAAAACGTTCTTCTTCGACTCACCTGAAGAGGTCTTTCACTGGACAGATGAGACGGTGAGGGTCCAGCCTCACTCGCCGCCCAGGAGAGACTCTGATTCATCCTCCCGTGATGTGGTTCGGAAACCGCCCAGATCCAAAGCCATTGTGAACAGGAGATTGAGATCCAGACGTCGCTCTCAATCCCGCAAAGATCCTAGCAGAGCCGCATCAATGCCGCGACAAGGGACCTCAGCCTCAGACACTGCTAAGTCACTCCCGGTAGGGGGATGGTCTTGGGTGCCATTTGCTCATTCCGGGGAAGCACATAGGGAGGCCAGTACCTTTGCTGGAACTTTTGCCAACAGAGGGAACACCTGTTGACAATGGGCTGGTTTTTGGGGATCCATTGGCGGGGGACGACCGGGTGCTCCCGTTGGAGTCCGCAGGCCACCTCCGCCGCGACAGATACTTCAGCGGTTTTGAGATATAGGGTGGGGGGCAGTTGGGTTGTTTCAGTTCCGGGATTGCACTATGTCACAGCTATACAAAACCACCATGCACACATTGGCTGGCTATCTAATCTCCCAGTGGCCAGAGTCTCACCGAATGTTCCTTATCGTATGTACCACGGTCTGGGGTATTCGAGCTGCAGGTCTACACCATGTTATTGTCCTGTGAAGTCACTGCTGGTATACTGGTTCGTAGGTGACGCACACACCAAAGTTATAGAACTTACTGATGGCAGTCCCGCTTGGTAGGTTGCAAACCCCTGCAGGGGATCTCCAGGTGGTGAGTTGGAACGTCAGAGGAGCACTAGACAAAGTGAAAAGGGGGGCCATACTTCAACAGGCCAAGCCCAATCGGGCAGATGTCCTGATGTTGCAGGAGACACACCTCATGGGGACGAAGGCCCTATGTTTCCATAGATATAGGTATATTCAAGCGTTCCATTCAGGGTTTACAAGGGGTTCCCGTGGGGTCGCGATTCTTATCCATCGGAGGGTTCCATATAAACATTCCAAAACGTGGGTAGATACCCAAGGACGGTACGTTTTTATTAGGGGCACCATTTACGAGGAGCAGGTGGTGTTGGGCAGTATTTATGCCCCCCCGCCGCTGTCTTGGATACTGGTTGAACGCCTCACGACTCTGTGGGCAGATATGCCCGATGGGTTGGCAGTTATAGGGGGTGACTGGAATGACGTAATGGACATGGCCAAGGATAGATGGCGACCGGGGGGACAGCCCGTTGCTTGCCACTCCACCAAACTACACTCCCTAGTGTCAGGGCTGGGCTGGGTGGACCCTTGGCGACGGTTACATAGGGAGGAACAGGGATACACATATTTGTCAGCGGTACACGAATCATTTTCCCGACTCGACTACATATTTGTGCCAGCAGGTGCGGCCGGTAGAGCGGGAGCTGCGGAAATACTCCCGAGAGGTTTATCAGACCACTCTCCAGTCGCTCTCCTGGAACGGCTGGGCCCCGCAAAGCAGCCCTTTAGATGGCGTCTCTCCCCTTGAAATCTGCAAGACGATAAATATAGAGAACATATTGGGCAGGCGATCGAACAATACCTCGACCTCAATGTAGGCTCGGTAACGGCAGCCGAACCTCTTTGGGAAGCAATGAAACCCACTATACGAGGAGTAGACATTTCCTACTGCTCAGCGGCACGTCGAATTAAGAAGGAATCGCTCTTGAAATCGGAAGCCCATATCATGGAACTGGAGCGGGATAGCCGGGAGGAGGGGGGGAGGTCAGGTGCGCCACCAGCTACTCATGGCGAGACAGACTCATGCCGATCTACTAATGGATGAAGCCCGCCTGGCGTGGCTAGCATCCCGAAGTAGGATCTACCAATGGGGGGATAAATCTAGCAAGCTACTCCATCGATTGTGTCCCCAGACTCTCCCAAGTATACCGGGCTCTGATGGAAAGATCATTGGAGATCCCTCTTTAATAGCGGAGAGTTTTGCAAACTATTTCGCGGAACTGTACGCTCCAAAGGAATTCCTGCTGGAAGACACGGTTCATCGATTTCTAGATGATCTACCACCCCGGGCCCTCTCTGATGCATCCCGTGCAGAGCTAGATCTTTCGCTCACTGAGGAGGAACTGAGTAGGGCTCTGGGAGACTTGAACTCTGGAAAGGCCCCGGGCCCTAACTGATATCCTTGTGAGTTTTTTAAGTAATATTTCTCGAAATTGGGGCCTCACTTCCTTAGGGTGGTGGATGAAGCAAGGGATCGCGGTAGCCTCCCACGCGATTGGAGACATGCCGAGGTGGTTGTGTTTCATAAGCCGGGCCGACCCCCAGATCAACATGCCTCGTACCGCCCCATCTCTTTACTAAACGTAGAGGCGAAGATCTTGGCCAAAGCATTAGCTAACCGCCTCCAAACACATATCACTACAGTGATCCATCCTGATCAGGCAGGCTTCATGCCCCAGCGAGCCACACGCCATAATATTCGTCGAGCACACGTAGCCGTAGATACCATCCGGGGTTTGGATGCTCCAGCTGTGCTCTTATTGGCGGACATGGATAGGGCCTTTGATTCCCTGAGTTGGGTATATCTATTCGCCTTGCCGAGTCGTCTTAATATGGGTCCACGTTTTCTATCTTACCTGAAACTGTTATATACAGACCTTACGGCATCGGTAAGGATTGCAGGGTCCACATCATATACATTCTCCATTGGACGGGGCACTCGTCAAGGCTGTCCCTTATCACCATATCTCTTTGCCCTGGCAATGGAACCCCTGGCGGCGTGGGTGCGGATAGATGCACAGGTAGCAGGCTTTGAATGGGCGCGGGGGCTCTCAGACCGCATCGCATTATATGCCGACGATGTCCTCTTCTTCTTAACAGATGTCAATAAAACAGGGCCAAGATTGCTTCGTATCATGCAAGTATTCAGAGAGTCGTCAGGTTTATATATGAATCCCCGCAAATCTACTCTGTGGGTGCTGGAGGAACAGATGGAGTTGGGGCCTTGGGCATCGGCGATACAAGTTACGACGGCGGGACTGAAATATCTAGGTGTCTTTTTGTCAAATTCACCAAGTCTGTCCTGGGATAGGAACCTTGTTCCAATATGGGCGCGGGTGCGAAAAGAGCTGAGGACATGGTCGCACATGCCCCTATCTATTTATGGTCGGTCGGCCATCTTTAAGATGGTGGCGCTGCCGCGTCTGCTTTACCAGCTGCTGAATCATCCATACCCCATTCCGCCTCAATGGTTTCGCCAGGTCAATGCGGCTCTGGGTCAGTTTCTATGGACAGGGGAGGGCGTCCAGAGTGGCGTTGCGAACCTGCTTTCAATCGACGTACTGTGGGGGGCTGGCCACATCGGATGTCCAATCATACTTCATGGCCTCACACCTGTTGATACTGAATGAATGGTGGTACGGGGACAGGTCAGATCCTGCATATGCGGTGGAGAGAAGACGTATCGGGGACTCTACCCTACATACTATTCTATATTCAGCATCACTTCGCAATTCTCTACCGTCGGCTACAAGAGTAGTATTCCAGGTTTGGAAACAGGCCCTGCGTAAAATGGGGTGGTGGGACAGGTTGACGGGAGAAACACCACTGTGGTTTAATGGACGACTGCCACAATTAGAAGCCCTATCGGGATTTCGAGGCTAGGATAATATAGGGGTCTCCGTCCTGGGGGATGTGATGCGTGGTACAGTCCTGAAGTCTTTCCAAGACCTGCAGCGGGAATATCAAATGCCAAAGACCCAATTCTACAAATATCTCCAATTTAGACATGCCATCTCCCCCAGTATTGCGGGACTGGAGGCCCTTCCCGAGTTCAGTCCCATTGAAGCCAAAGTCTTCATGGGAGACTTAAAAGACTATAAAATCTCAAAAATTTATCAGACCCTTGGTGACAAATAGTCCCACCACATTCGACAAACTTAGAGAGGCATGGGAGGGAGATCTCGGCCCACTGGATGGGGACGATTGGACAGAGGCATTGGCCTCCCCGCAGGAGGCAGCCATCGCGATGCGCCTTCGCCTAATTCAATTTAAATATCTACATCGGGTTTACTATACCAGGGTCAGGTTGGGGAGAGCGGGCCTGGTATCATCCCCAACATGCTTACGATGTGGCCGGGAGGAGGGAACCCTTATTCATACGATTTGGCACTGCACGACCCTCACAAAATTCTGGAGAGGGGTTTTGGCCTGCCTTGCAGAAGTGTTGGGGTGGGAGCTCCCCTCTTCACCCAAATTGGTACTGCTACATATAATGGAGGGTATCGGGGGAAATATTTATAAACTGCATTTATTATTACTGGGGCTCACATTAGCTAAGAGAGATATTGCACGGAAATGGAAAACGGTAGCCCCACCTTCTTTGTCAGTGTGGAAAAATGTCCTAGATTTCTGTATGGGACTGGAGATTCCAATATTTAAAGCTAGAGGATGCCCGCAAAAACATCCCAAGATTTGGAGGCGATGGGCAGACTATCGAGGTCTCCACCTCGAACCAATTCCCTCTGTAGATGCTTTAATCCCGTAATGACCATTCAGGACTTTGGAGTGATAGACCGACGACTTAGTGGTACTTTTTATGTGGGGAGGTGGGTATCAAAAATGTGGCCTTGAATGTGTAGTGCTACAATAGTGCAACGGGGGGGGGGGTGTTACACAGTTTACGTTATATTGTTTCTTTCTGAAAATGTCTATTCTAAATGTCAATGCAATTATCTTGTACCTTTTACTGAGGCAGTAGGCATCTGGGTTACAGAGCCCTGCATTGTATTTGACACGTGACGCAATAAAATCTGTTTCTAAAAAAAATTGTTTCATCCATCGCATCTTTTTTACTCAGAAAATAGTACTATAGACCTTGAAGATTCACTTTCATAAACAGAAATCCAGCAATTTTCACCAAGAAAGGGAGGGGGGTGAATTTTAATTCTCAAAAATTCTCAATTTAATATGGTGTCCTGTGTCTGCATGTTAATAAGAAAAAAAGTTACTTACCTTCAATAACTTTATGGTGGATTTCTCACCTACTGAACACTCCTTCCAGACTTCAGATTGGTTTGGGTATATTTTCATAGACTAGCATAGCAGATGAAATAAATAGTTGGACTGAGTTCCGCTTCCTGTACGGTGGGGTTTGTATAATAGACGGGAAGCATTACTCACATTTCGTGACATGCTTCATCATCAATGTCCCATTATAACCCCAAAATAATTGTCAGGGCAGGCTCAACCAAATGTGAAAGCTTTTGAGGTGAAAAAATAGACCGTAAAAAAGAATCCCTAAAGGGTTTTTTAATTATCTCTGGGAATCCCAGGATTAATTATCTTCATTGTGGGTCGTAAGGATAAGGTCAAAAAGTGGTTGTGATGTAGAGGAATTAGTATCCATCCCTACACTGAGAAGTATTTGCATGTGTCAGCCATAACAAATGCCAATATAGATCAACAGCTGAATAGTGTAGACACTGCGGTAGCTGGAAGATAATAGGCACAAATGCCAGCAGTGGATTCTTAATGAAGGTTTGATGACAGGAGGTTGTCTCCTCCTTGTTACCCATGGGGTCAGCTAATACTGCAATTTAGAGCTGATACAAAGGAGAAGCAACAGTGTTAAGTATTAAGACATTGTGATTAGCATGCTGTTGAATGAGTGTCTTTGAATGAATCATTATTTTTCGAGACAGGGTTATATTTATAGTATGGATCTCAGTACTGAAAAAGCCATTGGGCCTATACTGGCATTTGTGATGGCTGAAAAATGCAGACCTTTCTATATGTAGGGATAATCATTTCTGCACATCATGTCTATAACAACTATAGACTCCACCATACCGAAGGAGAACTCAGTACACCTCTTTATTTCATCTGCTATACCTCTCTGTGTTTGGTTCAGTTGGGAGGCAAATCACATCTCTCGTTCCCTCTAAGTGACATTTTTATAGAAATCTTTTCCCAATCAATGACTCTTCAGGGCCACAAGGTGGAACCAGCCACAACTCCGCCTCCAGGTGTGATGTCACCAGAGTATGTTATATGCCAACAAGCACACTGGCATCAGTTCAGATATTCAATCTGCGCACCATTAAGGTGTCCAGAGAGAAACTGAGACAGGAATGGCAGGGACCAATGCAGCATATCAGATGTTTTCATACCATAGGATCTTAAACACGGCATAAGCTCATCAGGCAGGAGATTCAGCAGTGAAAAACCTGCAGGAAGATTATGTATCCACTAGAGGGAATATGTTACTTACTTTGTAAGCATCTATTCGTAGCGTGTGATGCAGCACATTCACATGCTATGCACACTCCTGCCATGAAGTGTTGGGTTCGGACTCTACAACTTGTTTTTCTCGAATAAGTCTTACTGCTGGCGTGATGTTGAGTTTTCATCTCTTCACAAGGATGCGCATGTTTAACAGCTCCATTGTTAGATTTTTCACTTTTTCCGATCATCATGGCGAGTGAGGATGGAGCTAATAAAGATAATATAAAAAAATGAATGTGTGTGAAATAAACTAAAAATATGTACATATTTGTACCTATAATGTATAATATATGTAAAATTGACACCAGCTTTTGCCTGCCAGGGACGCACGAGCTAGCATGTGAATCTGCAGCACTACATGCTACGCATAGATGCTTACAAGGTAAGTAACATGCTCAATTTGTAGCATGTGTTGGCTGCAGATACACATGTTATGCGTAGACTGTAAAGCAGTACTCCTCTCGCTGTGGCTCTAGCTATTAGATGGTGCAGATATTTGAAATAGTGTCCGTAGAACTGTTTGCCCCACAAGAGATTGCTGTCTTGCCTGGACATCCACGTAATAGTGTTTAGTGAATGTGTGGGGATTCGACCAAGTAGCTGCTTCACAAATATCAGCTAAAGGGATGTTGCCTAAGAAAAACATTGAAGCATATTTCTTTCTAGTAGAATGTGCATGTGGAACTGATGGTAGAGTTTGTTTGGATTTTATGTAGCAAATTTAAATACATTTCACGATACACCATGCAATACCTGCTTTAGAAATGGCATTACTTTTTCTTGGATGTGAGAAAGCCACAAAAAGCTGTTGAGTTTTCCTGAAAGGTCTAGTCCTCTCAGTGTAGTACACATTAGAAAAGCAACAGCATCCAACCCGTCAGAGTAATGCAAATTGCCTAAAAGACTACCATTAAACAATAGTAGCATAAAATCAAATAAGATATCAAGAACAAAAAGAAATCTTGATAGCTTAACTAAAACCGAGGACTGCTCAAATCCTTGCTTTATGAATAGAAACCATCTACCGATGGACCGGTAAAAGACTAAGACCTAAAACTTTAAAAAGGATACCAAAACAAAAGAATCTGACCACTGAAACAGACAATTTTTAAATTGTCTAACCCTCTAGGAACTACACTTCGCAATGTGTGAACCCAACTTACAGTCCGTAGAGGCAGGAAAGAAGTTGTCTACCATCAACTATAGACAGATAGATAATGAAAGAAATTGACCTCTAAGAGAGCAATGATCCTGAATGTCAGGAATGAAAAAGCCTTCTACAAACGGTAGAAACTACGAGGCTCACGCCTTCCCCTCTCAGGGATCAACCTATATTTATTCTTCATAGAGAAGAAACGGTGCCCATCAGAAGGAATTTTTTTTCAGAGGGACTATAATCAACTAATATACCCTATTTGCCTGAAGGCCTAACATAACCTGATATAATACCAGGAAAGTAATCACTCAATCATGCCGAGAGAACATGAACATGCTCAATAGCACTGGCCAAAGACAGACCTGAATAGCAATATAATGTCATAAGGCTTCACAGATAAGCATTTGTTAATAATGTTCTACATTTAGCAGACGTAGAGAACCTAATCTATCACGTGAATGTAGGGCAAGTACTAGGGGAAAAGCAGATGCCACATAAATAATAATGTAGGCTACCAGCTACCTCCTGAGAATTATCAGAAGAAATTTTGGGACAGACGTTCTAGTATCGTACCATATAACACATAATAGGCACTGTATCATGTTACCCAAGCGTATTATGAGGGTCCTCTCAATAGAGGGCACCTCATATACCCCAAAACACCAATGGGGAACCAATTCAAAATCACCTAACAAAAGGGTACCAAAGTTCACAGATCTATGATACCATACTACAGAGAACTAACTATACACAGAGTAGGCAAGGCTAAAATTACATAAGCTGAGCAAACCATGCACACACAATATATATATATATATATATATATATATATATATATATATATATATATATATATATCTCACACACGACCGCATACAAGCATTACTCCACATAGAGTATAGTATATGCCATAATAGTATCACTCTTGAGCCTAAACTCTTTTCCACAGTAAATCGAACTGTAAAACCTGCAATAACAAACTAAACACTGTAAAAAGCTGTCATCTACATATTCTAGCACTTCTGCAGCCAGCAGAATAACCAAGAAACTCCCATATCGTGGAACACAACTTCTGTAATCCCAACTGCCCGGGATTAAAAACACCAGGAATCAAATAAACCTCTGCACTTAGCACAACACCATCCAGGATATACCAGATGAAACCTATCATTACTCGGTCATGTGCGTACTCCTCTACACAAGATAGAAAACCAAACTCAAGCTTACAAAAGTAACTTAAGTGAACTTATCAGATCTACCAGCTCTGATGAGTCTTAAAACCGAATCCACCTTTTCACCGAATAAATGGACACCATCAAATGGCATATCTTTTAGGCTCTCTTGCCCAGGTTCCGAAAAACCAGACTGACACAGACATGCATGCCTGCGCAGAGCAACTGACTGAGCCATAGCCCTACCCACAGAATCAGTGGTGTCAATACCACATTTGATGGTTAATCTCGCCGCCACCTGGCCATCTTGCACCACCTGCAATAGCTTATTTATGGCTTCCTCTAGAAGAGAAGGTAGCCTCTGTGGCACATAGTCCATTAGAAAATGAGAAAATCTGTCCATAACACATGTAGCGTTTAAAGATCTTAAAGCTGAGCTTTCAGAAGAAAATATGTTCCTCCCACAACTTTCTAACCATCTGGATTCTTTGCCTGATGGAACCAAGAGAAGGGCATTAGGGTCCGAAGAAGCTGTAGCAGCTTGAACTACCAGCCCTTTAGTAGTGGGATGTTGTAGGAGACAATGAGGGTCCCCAGGGGCGGGATGATGCATATGGCCCACAGCCCAGACAACTGGAGCTCCCATCACAGGTTTTGCCCAGGCTCCTAATAACAGGGCACACAGAGACTTATTAAAAGGGAGCACAGGCTCCACTCCCGTCTCTCCCCAATGAAGAATATTCAACAAAGGATCCGTGGACAATTCCAATGAAGGAAATTTGCAATCCAATACCACAGCTGCCCTTTTCAATATTTCAGCCAAAGAAGAACTTTCCTCCGTTTTCATACCAGGTGGAGAAAGTAAATGTGAAACTGGAGAGGATTCTAAACCACTAGCCTCCCCCAGTTCAGTCAGTCAATTTTCCTATGCAGGAGGTTGGACAGCATTACACAAGTGGTTTTGACCCTTAATGTTCTCTCCTTCAGTTACCAAACTGTGTAATCCCGTAGGAAAAACAGACTAGTGCTGAATAACACCAGATGAAGCGTCCAACGTCACTGCAGCGTCGTGTCAACGTCGGAAATATGAATGAGATTAGGTTCCATCAGCGGCGCCGACGTCACTGGCTGTCTGGACTCCAAAGCACCAGGGCCGGGCGCTGACCAGCACCGCCGACTTCAAAGGCTTAATGGATGCTGAAGGTCTAAACCCCAAAGGGCTGAGTACCAGTGGCGTCTCAAATCCGATAACGGATTCAGATGGCCCAAATGTCACCAAGGGCGAACCCTGAACCCACCTGTGAGGATCCAGCTAGGGCACTTCCTACCTCCTTGGGGCCAGAGGGAGACTGATGTCCAAAAACCTTTTGCAGGGAAAAATAATATTCCCGCATAGAGTCGCCCCGGCTCTAGGATACTTAGGAAGGAGCGGGGAAGACTCTTGTAAATGCTCCTCAACCAACGGTTAGGAGACGGCGTCAGACTTACGTTTTGACCATTGGGTTCTCAGAGCCTTCCTGGACGTCGCCGGAAGTGACCCCTCACCCGAACGACTCCTCGACCTGTCCCTGATCTTCGGTGAGGAGTGACAACGACACGGTTTCTCAGAAAAGTGCGCCGCCAGAAGTTTCATACGGTGCTCTTTCAATGCCTTTGAATGAAGACGTTGGCATGAGCCGCAGTCCTCGGTGTCATGATGATCTCCGAGGCACCACAAATAGACAGTATGCGGATCCGTGATCGAAATTTGTCTGTCACAAGATCCATAGAGTTTAAACCCAGACAACATTGCTTGAAAAAGCACACTGTTCTCTCGACAAGACATTGAGATGGGCCTGAAAAATGGCCCCTTAACCGCTCTGGATCCACGTTGCAAGCATGGAAAAGAAGGAACTGACGTCGGCAAGGGAGTTATATGGGCCCTGTCGATGTCACATCCGGTGGACGCGTGAAGCCCTCTGCCAGCGTGCGGACGTGCTGTGGGAAAAAAGATCCAGATCCAGATCCAGTCTTGCGCCCGGGGAGGATTCTAAAAGGAATCTGCGGCTAGATGTCTCTATCAGATGTTTAGTGTTTGCTGATGACTGGTCCAACAACCCTGAACGGTCATGTCCTCCATATGCGCGCCCCACTCTATGAGTGATGCATTTGCGGTGATAGTCACTTACGGGATCAAGTCCAAAACAGGTCTACCCTTGAGTAGATTCTCTGTGCCCCACCACTGCAATGATTGATGGACCCTGAGCAAAACCAAAATCAGATCCTCTAAACTGACACCCGCTTGTGACCACCTAGATGCTAGACACTCCTGTAAAGGTAGCACGTGGAGTCTGGCATGAGGAACTATTCCTATACAGGAGGCCATCATGCCCAGTAGGCACATCACTGTAACTGAGAGGCAACGATGTGGCTGAAAAAGAGCCAGTTGGTTCTAGAGATTGAGAACCCTCTGGGAATTGGGGTATGCTGTGGCTGAGACCGAACGGAGGACTGCTCCCAAATGGGCTGTATCTGAAGGGGCTGTGAATTTGATTTTGTGGCATTTATTGTGAACCTAATTTGTGTAACAGATTGATGGTGGCCTGTGTGTCCTGCAGACATCTCTGTCTCGTTGAACTCTTGATCAGCCAATCTTTGAGATACAGAAAGACATGAATATTGTGTCTTATCAGATAGGCTGCCACCACTGCTAGGCACTTGGCAAACACTCTTGGGGCTGTCGTCACCCAAAATGGCAGAACTTTGAACTGGTAATGACATCCACTGTCCACGAACCTGAGGTACCGCTGATGTGCCAGGTGAATGAAAGTATGCGTCCTTCAGGTTGAGCCCCGTCAGTAAGTCGCCTTCTTGTAGCAGTAGTATTACATCCTGTAATGTCACCGTGTGAAAGTGTTCTGACAGAATATAATGGCTGAAAGGGTGTAGGTCCAGTATCGGTCTGAGCGTCCCGTCTAGTTTGGGTAGTTCTAAGTATAGAGAGTATACCTCCTTGCTGTGATGCCTGCGTGTAACGGGCCTATGCACCTTTTAACAAGAAAGCTTTTACCTCCTCTTTGAGAAAGTGAAGATGCTGAGGGTTGAGTGTCTGTCTGCGTGGAGGAATAATTGGGGGATGGAGGTAAGATTTGGGCAGTATCTGTGGCGGACAATGGATTGCACCCACTGGTCTGATAGGATCTCTGATCACAGGTGGTGAAACTGCTGCAGCCTTCCCCCGGCAGGTGTTGTGTGTCTGGGGAGAATGTATGGTGAGTCATGGCTTGGAGGTGAAGGCTCCCTTTCCCAGAAGTTCACCTACTTTGCCTCTCTGGTTACCCCACTTGAAGGATCCTCTGTTGTAACTTTTACCCCCTTGCCGGTGATATGTTTGCTGCTGCTTTTGATAGGTCTTGGTGCCAGAGGTGGGGTCTTGGAGGCCCCTCTGTCAAGGTATCTACGAAAGTACTGCTGACGTGTTGTAGTGGTCTGCAGTGTCCCCATGGATTTTGCAGTCTCTGTATCCTTTTTTTTCTTCTAACTGGAAGTCTACCTCCTGCCCAAAGAGATGTTACCCATCAAATGGGACGTTCAGCAGATGTTGTTGCACCTCAGGTTTGAGCCCAATGATATGTAGCCAGGCCTGCCTACGCAGGGGTATTGAGGAGTCTATCCCTCTTGCTGTGGTGTCTGCGGTGTCTAGGACGCAGCATATAGTTGCATTTGAGATCTGCCTTCCTTTAGTAATTAACTCCTACCCTCTTTTTTTTGTATTGCTCTGGGAGAAGTTGTAGCAAATCTTCCATGTCATCCCAAGTGGCCCTGTTCTAGCGCGATAGCAAACCCACTGAGCTGGCCATGCACCAATGATGTGCATGGCTGACTGCGAGCAGTTTCCCTGCTGCATCTATGTGTTTGCTTTATTTATCAGGAGGAGGAGCGTCTCCAGTACTTTGGGAGGCTGCTCTCTTACTTACAGTTGTTACAAACAGGGAATCAGCTGGTGGGTGTCTCCTGATGTAAAGTGGGTCAGTAAGGGAAGGCTTGTATTTCCGTTCAATGTGTCGTCTTAGTACCCTAGACTTGACTGGGTCTTTGAATATGTACTTTGAGACTTTCAGCATTGACTCTATCATTGGTAAGTGTTAAATGGAGCGTTCTGTCTTGGAGAGTGTCTCAACTAAGAAGTCCGTTTCTTCCTCAGTTGTATGCATTTGTACTTTATGATATTCAGCAGCAAGCTGAATGACTATGATAGGAGGAAGCATCATCAGGCAGTGACGCTTTAGCCGGGACCGGCACCTCTATGTCTGGGTCTCGCAACACTACATCATATGCGTCCCAAGGGACAGGGCCTTGGGGAGTGGCTCCCTCTGAGTTTGTGTCACGAGTATAATGGCTAAGGCTCCCTGTGTCTGCATCGTCTGAATGTGTGGATGATGGTGACATAGGTTGTGGAGGTGGTGTAATGTCAAGTGGCACAGGACTAGTGGCTTTATGCTCCATACTCTTTCTTTGGAAGAGGCTGAGGTAGTTCAATGTCCAGCCTTTTCTTTTTGTGGGCCCTCTCAGGCAAACGTTCCTGTTCTAGAAAACGTTTTCTAACGATTAGTTCTTGAAGGTTCTCAAATTTTTTTCCTCCATATCTGAAGTTGTTGTGGTTGTACTTTTTTCGGACGCCATGCCCTTATCACTTTTTTCTTCCTGTGCTTCACTAGAGTGTGGGATGTTGATGCCGTCGATTTCATTGGAGTGGACACATGGCTGTGCCCTGATGGTTTCTTCAGAGTCGACGTATGGTTCGGCTCCGATGGGGCATGCTGCATCGACACCGTACATTTGGTCGGCGACGGCTTTGTCCACCCTGAAACAGGGCGGGACGTCAAAGGTTTTGTTGGTGGCATAGGCTGCTCAAGCGTTGATGGCTTTGTCGGCAACAAGTGCAGCTGCGGCGGCAAGGACTGTGAGCTCATTCCATGTCTATCCTTGTGGCCTCGAGTCCAATCGGGATCGAGCGCAGTCTCATCCTGTATTGGCTCCAAGGAATGCTCCCAGAGACATCCAGAACCCGAAGGCAGTGGCGCACCAAGACGATGGTGGGATGGCTGTGCGGGTAGTCTTTTGGTATGTGCGGGCATCTGGGGACATTGAGTACTCATGACCCGTGTCGTCTCCATTCTGGGCCCGGATCCCAATGCAGTCTGCCCTTCCAGAGGTTCCACAGGTCGACATTGACTCATCACAGTCTCCCTCCTCACGTTGGCTGGAGTCATCAGAAGTGACATAGAGCGTACTGAACAAGATGCCACTGCCCTCCACAGGAACGTCCTCTTCCTCCTTGTCACTGATCTCTAGCTGCAACTCTTCATCTCCAGATAATTCAGCATCCGACGCCATCTCTATGGTATGTGCTAGGCGCCGGTCGCATCTGGTGTGTAAGGTTGTCTTAGTCTTGAACTCCTGCTCGTTGTGCTCCGACGACAAGCAGAGGTTGCAGACGTCATGGTCAGAGCCCTGCATCGAGGGAACTTCATGAAAAGTCTCTTTCTTTTTTACCTTTCATCACCTTGAGCCAAACATTCTCTGCGGAACTTGGAAGGGGCTCTCGTGCTGAAGCGACCCGATTGGAATAGTCGCTGAAAACTTGAATCCGATGGCTGGCGATGAAGAAGCAAAGTTGGATTCTTCCAGTAGAAGCTGCTATGAGTCCGTTGCGCAACCACAGGCCACAAAGGCGTCGAAGATGTACAGAGCTCCGGGGCAATCCGTCTGAACTAGATGGCGTAAAAAATAAATCTAACAAGGGAGCCGTTGAACATGCGCATTCTCTTGAAGAGGAGAAAACTTAACGTCAAGGTAGCAATAAAGGACTTGTTTGAGAAAAACAAGTTGTAGAGTCCAAACCCAACACTAGATGGCAGGAATGTGCAGAGCATGTGTATCTGCAGTCAACACATGCTACAAATATACTGTTACCAAAGGTATGGAACTATTTCTTCTGAAGGTGCATTTTCCCAATGATTCCTCACCTCATAGAGGACTCCTGAAGCAGTACCCTGCATGAAGTGGTGGTAGGGCATAGCAGATCTTGAGGCAAGGGATGACTCAACACTAAATAGTGTATTTAGTCACTCAATCAATCAATCAGGGGAATTTTAAGCGCACTACTCACCCGTGAGGGTCACAAGGTGCTGGGGGGAGGGGGTAAGCAACTCCGTTCAGTCGAAAAGCTAGGTCTTGAGTGTCTTTCTGAAGATGTTCAGGGAGGGGGTTCGTCTGATGTCGATCGGGAGCTTGTTCCAGGTCTTGGCAGCAATGTAGGAGAAGGCTCTTCCACCTGTTCTGGCTCTGTGGATGCAAGGGATTTCGGCGAGGGCGAGGTCGGCGGATCGGAGGTTTCTTTTGGGTATGTGGAAGGATATTCTTTCATTGAGGTATTTCGGTCCAGTGTTGTGGCGGCATTTGTAGGCGTGGGTGAATATCTTGAAAGTAACTCTCTTCTCAACGGGGAGCCAGTGGAGGTTCCGCACGTGTTGGGTGATGTGTTCGTGTCGAGGGATGCCGAGTACGAGTCTGGCTGCTGTGTTCTGTATGGTCTGGAGCTTGCGGAGTAAGGACTTGTTGATCCCGACGTAGAGGGCATTTCCGTAGTCTAGTCTGCTGGTTATGAGTGATTGGGTGATGGTCTTTCTTGATTTGGGGGGGGATCCATTTGAAGGTCTTTCGGAGGATGCGGAGGGTGTTGAAACAGCTGGAGGCGAAGGCGTTGATCTGTCGGGTCATGGAGAGGGAGGAGTTGAGTACAATGCAGAGGTTCCAGGTGTGGTCGGTGGGGGTGGGAGGGCTGCTGAGGGCAGTAGGCCACCAGGTGTTGTCCCATGCGGAAGGGGAGGGTCCGAGGATGAGGACCTCTGTCTTCTTCAAGTTGAGCTTCAGGCAGCTGCTGCTCATCCAGGATGCGACGTTCTTCATTCCTTCCTGGAAGTTGATTATGGTGGTGGAGGGGTCATTGGTGAGGTCGTTGGCGTAGGATACTATGTTGAGTCTGTGCTGTCTGATGATGGCGGCAAGGGGGGCCATGTAGATGTTGAAGAGCGTGGGGCTGAGCGATGATCCTTGGGGTACTCCGCAGTTGATTTCCGTGGGTTCGGATAGGAAGGGAGGTAGTCTGATTCTTTGGGTTCTGCCGGTGAGGAATGAGCGGATCCAGTCGAGGGGCGTTCCTTGCATACCAGCGTCGTGGAGTCTTGCGATGAGAGATGGTGTTGAAAGCTGCCGAGAGGTCGCCAGCTTGCCCTTTTTAGCTCCTGTACTGCCCACAAAATCAACTATGCCCAGACGCGTACAGTTGATTTAGTATGACACCATGTTCCAGGCTCCAGTTTTTGCACCCATTCCTCCCTTTTGGTTGGATGTGGCGGTTTATACCTTCCGATTGGTACCACTGTACAAAATTTGCCCAGCGAGATGCATAGATGGATTTTGTAGTGGGCCTCCTGGTTGCAAAGATGACATCTGTTACCTCATCAGGAAGGCAAAAGGAGTTTAGCCGCTCAATGTTCACGCATGCAGCCACAGCGATTGGGATTTTGGTGGAAGAAATGACCTTCCTGCTGGTCCAAACTGCACAGAGAGGAATAAGTGTGCCAATAGGCCAGCATATCAGATCCTTCACGCCCAGTTTGTGGCAACCAGATTTGGTTGTGCCTTATCCTCCTCCCACCTTCTATAATAATTTTCATTTAAGTGGGAGTTTGTGCAGTAGGCACCGAGGGGAGAAAAACCTTAAGGAATCCCCCAGGTAAGGGAAGTGTATGGGACAAAGTATAGAACACTACCTTTTCAGGGCCGTGACAAAAGATCCACCAATGAAAATCACATTCTGGAGAAGAACACCTCCATCAATTCGGAGTGTAGATCCCATATGTGTGCTTCCAGTGAGAGGCGACGAGAGAATCTGCTCTGCATTCACATTAAAGAAGTCTGCTAGATGAATCGCTACTGGAAGATTCCCCATTGCCAGAGGAAAGCTACCTACCAACATAGAATCCGCGACCCCACACCGGCTCTATTGATATAGTGCATGGTGGTTGTGTATTCCAACAGAATCTATTCACTGAAGAGAGAAAACCCTCCAGACGTAGATGGACCTCCTGAAACTCAAGGACATTTATGTGCAAACGCTGCTTCCACACAGACCAAAAGCAGTGTGCCATCCTGTTGCCCAAATGAGCAACCTCAACTAAGCGGGGCGGCCTGCTGAGGGGTTGACAGGGCAAAACCTCAAAAGGGTAGAGGGGTCCACCCACCAGTGGAGATCCTGATGAATTGACTGTAAAAGCGGCACCTAAACCAAGTGATTTCCTTAGTGTTGCAGCCAATGTCTTCTCAGACACCACTGGAAGGCTCTCGATCACCATTTGGAGTGAGGTACCAACATGATGCACAAGGCCATGAGACCTAACAGATGCAAAACCTGCAGTACTGCGCACTGAGCTTGAGTAAGACACATTGGAATCATCATCTGAATATCAACAACCCTGGGGAGAGGATGTAGCCTTACGGCTAGTGCTGTCGACCTCGAAGCTGGGGAACCGGGTTCGAGTCTCGGCAAGGAAGCTCAACATCCTGTGATTCTGGGCAAATCACTTAATCTCCCCGTGCCTAACAAAAATGAATGTGTCCATCTGTAACAAAACTGGTGCTCATGTAAAGCGCTCTGATACCCAATGTCTCTGGTCTAGTTCGCGCTATATAAAAACTCTAAAAAATAAAAATAAAAAATAAAACCTCTGGGGAGGAGGGAAGACATCAGAATGGTTGTGTTTAGCACTTCCCCAATAAAAGTTGATCTGTTTGTGGGAGTGTGGTGAGACTTTTGGACATTGACAAAGTGAGGGTTGTGGAGAACAGTCATCAGCTAAAGAGGTTTCTGCAGTCTGCACCAGCAAATCATGCAGGCACAGAAATACATGCACCCCCAACCTACGTAGTGAAGCTGCCGCGTCCGCTAGCACTTTGGTAAAGGCATGTTGGGCAGTTGCCAGTCTGACGAGGAGGATCTCCTGAGAGCATTGCTCTGGAGAGTTCAAACCAAAATGAAAAAGATCCATCAGAAGATTCCAGAGATAAAGAATTTACAAGGTATAGTAAATCAACATTTTGTACTTAACTGCAAAAAAGCATTTTCAAATGCAATCAATTTGACACTTAAAAACTTTTTCAAGAAACACTTTGGTAACTATTAAATGGTGCTTAACAGAAACAAGAGGGGGGGGGGGGGATCCTAGGGAAAGTTTAAAGACCTGCAAGGATAAAGTCCCCAACAAATTAATCAAAAAACAACAAAGAAATCCTTGGGTCTAGAATGCCTGTGCAAACAGGAAGAGACACTAAAGGTAATCTCAAGGAGCTTGTGGGGGAATCCCTTCAAGGACGAAATCCCTCACCCACCATAGGTGGCATGCTTCATCATCTGGGATTCTCCTCTTGGCGGGAACACCTAGTCCAAGGGCTACGACTTCCTCTTTGATTAATTTGTTGGGAACTTTATCCTTGCAGGTCTTTAACCCCTTCGCTGCTAGGCCTTTTCCCCCCCTGTGCTAAGCCTTTTTTTGGCTATTTGGGGTAGTTCGCGCTTAGGCCCCTGTAAGTTTTTGACCACATAAGGTATCCGCGCCAAATTTGCGTCCTTTTCTTCCAACATCCTGGGGATTCTAAAGGTACCCAGGGTTTGTGGATTCCCCTGGAGGGGACCCAGAAATTAGTCAAAATACAGCAACATTTTGGGTTTTTGGGGGAAAATGGGGAAAAAGTGCTGCAAATGAAAGCATCTGGGTTTTTCCCTGCAAATGATATCAGAAAAGGGTTTGTGGGGCTGAAATCACCATTTTCCCAGCTTTTAGGGAATGCCAGACTTTTGTCAGAAAACCAAAAATTTTACACAGTTTTGCCATTTTTCTGGGACATAGCCTATTTTTGTTATTTTTTGTGCTTTCAACCTCCTTCCAGTTAATGGTAGAAATGGGTATAAAAGCAATAATGGATCCTGGAAAGCTATACATTTTAGTAAAGTAGACAAAATTCTGAATTCAGCAAGGGGTCATTTGTGTAGATTCTTCAAGGTTTCTTTATAGAAACTAACAGTTAGATATAGGAAAAATTAAAAATTAGTTGGAAAAACAGCCTTTTGTGTCAACGTTTTCACCTGTAACTTCTTCTAATTATGACAGCTCTTTGAAAGCAATATACCGTTACATCCGCGGGACCTTACTGGTTGTGGGGATATATAGGACTTGTAGGTTCACCAAGAACCCGACGAACCCAGAGCCAATAACTGAGCAGCGACTTGCAATGGTTTTTTATTATGTACCGGGTATATAGCAATTATTTTGGGAAAATGTATACATGGAAAAATTGTTATGAAAGACACCTATGTATTTCTGAAATGGGAACAAAATGTAGATTTTAGAAACAGTAGATATTTGCACATTTCCGAAATTGGGAGTACCCATACTAGCATGAGAATTATAGGTCATTTTTCAAAATGACTTATTTTTTACACATTGTCTTTCATTTGGAAGGCAGAAATGCATCGAAAGTCAATAGGTAATAACAGTTGCTCTACAATTCTGTGTTACCCTAAGTCTCCCGATAAAAATGGTACCTCACTTGTGTGGGTAGGCCTTGTGCCCGCGACAGGAAGCAGCGCAAAACGCAACGTGGACGCACCACATTTTCACAGTGAAAAATGACCCTTTTTTGCAAAGTGCCTAGCTGTAGTTTTTGAACCCTAGCTCTGCCAGCACTTAGGGAAACCTAGCAAACCTATACATTTTTTAAAAAGTAGACACCCAGGGGAATCCAGGATGGGGTGACTTGACTGGCTCTCACCAGGTTCTGTTACCCAGAATCCCTTGCAAACCTAAAAATTGGCAAAAAACACATTTTCCTCACTTTTTTGTGGTGGAAAGTTCTGGAATCTGCGTGGATCCACAAAACTCCACCCACCCCGCGTTCCCCAAGGTCTTCCAAAAAAAATGGTACCTCACTTGTGTGGGTAGGCCTAGTGCCCGCGACAGGAAGCAGCGCAAAACGCAACGTGGACGCACCACATTTTCACAGTGAAAAATGACCCTTTTTTGCAAAGTGCCTAGCTGTAGTTTTTGAACCCTAGCTCTGCCGGCACTTAGGGAAACCTAGCAAACCTATACATTTTTGAAAAGTAGACACCCAGGGGAATCCAGGATGGGGTGACTTGACTGGCTCTCACTAGGTTCTGTTACCCAGAATCCCTTGCAAACCTAAAAAATTGGCAAAAAAAACACATTTTCCTCACTTTTCTGTGGTGGAAAGTTCTGGAATCTGGGTGGATCCACAAAATTACACCCACCCCGCGTTCCCCAAGGTCTTCCGAAATCAATGGTACCTCACTTGTGTGGGTAGGCCTAGTGCCCGCGACAGGAAGCAGCGCAAAACACAACGTGGACGCACCACATTTTCACAGTGAAAAATGACCCTTTTTTTGCAGAGTGCCTAGCTGTAGTTTTTGAACCCTAGCTCTGCCGGCACCTAGGGAAACCTACCAAACCCACACTTTTCTGAAAAGTAGACACCTGGGGGATTCCAGGGAGGTATGGCTTGCGTGGATCCCCCAATGTTTTCTTACCCAGAATCCCCTGCAAACCTGAAATTTTGCTGAAAAAATCCCTTTTTTCACACATTTTTGTGTGGTAAAGTCGTGGCATCACGGGGCTGACACAAATTTCCTACCACCCAGCGTTCGCCCAGGTCTCCCGATAAAAATGGTGCCTCACTCGGGTGGGAGGCCCAAGTACCCGCGACAGGCAAGGGCCCACAACGTATTGAGGCGACCTCAAAATGGCCCATCACAAAACGACCTGGTTTTGCAAGGGGGTCCCATGACGTTTTGGCCCGGGGCTCGGCGGCCACCTAGGGAAACCTACCAAACCCACACATTTCTGAAAAGTAGACACCCGGGGATTCCAGGGAGGTATGGCTTGCGTGGATCCTCCAACGTTTTCTTACCCAGAATCCCCTGCAAACCTGTTATTTTGTTGAAAAAATCACTTTTTTCACACATTTTTGTGTGGTAAAGTCGTGGCATCACGGGGCTGACACAAATTTCCTACCACCCAGCGTTCCCCCAGGTCTCCCGATAAAAATGGTGCCTCACTGGGTGGGAGGCCCAAGTACCCGCGACAGGCAAGGGCCCACAACGTATTGAGGCGACCTCAAAATGGCCCATCACAAAACGACCTGGTTTTGCAAGGGGGGTCCCATGACGTTTTGGCCCGGGGCTCGGCGGCCACCTAGGAAACCTACCAAACCCACACATTTCTGAAAAGTAGACACCCGGGGATTCCAGGGAGGTATGGCTTGCGTGGATCCCCCAACGTTTTCTTACCCAGAATCCCCTGCAAACCTGTTATTTTGCTGAAAAAAATCACTTTTTCACACATTTTTGTGTGGTAAGTTGTGGCATCACCGGGCTGACACAAATTTCCTACCACCAGCGTTCCCCAGGTCTCCCGATAAAAATGGTGCCTCACTCGGGTGGGAGGCCCAAGTACCCGCGACAGGCAAGGGCCCACAACATTTTGTGATAGGCAATTTTGATGTCGCCTCAATACGTTGTGGGCCCTTGCCTGTTGCGGGTACTTGGACCTCCCACCCGAGTGAGGCACCATTTTTATCGGGAGACCTGGGGAACGCTGGGTGGTAGGAAATTTGTGTCAGCCCGGTGATGCCACAACTATACCACACAAAAATGTGTGAAAAAAGTGATTTTTTCAGCAAAATATCAGGTTTGCAGGGGATTCTGGGTAAGAAAACGTTGGGGGATCCACGCAAGCCATACCTCCCTGGAATCCCCCCGGGTGTCTACTTTTCAGAAATGTGTGGGTTTGGTAGGTTTCCCTAGGTGGCCGCCGAGCCCCAGGCCAAAACATCATGGGACCCCCCTTGGAAAACCAGATCGTTTTGTGATAGGCAATTTTGAGGTCGCCTCAATACGTTGTGGGCCCTTGCCTGTCGCGGGTACTTGGGCCTCCCGTCATGGGACCCCCCTTGCAAAACCAGGTTGTTTTGTGATAGGTAATTTTGATGTCTCCTAAATAGGTTTTGGGCCCTTGCCTGTCGCGGGCACTAGGCCTACCCACGCAAGTGAGGTACCATTTTTCTCGGAAGACTTTGGGGAACGCGGGTGGGTGGAATTTTGTGGACCCACGCAGATTCCAGAACTTTCCACCACAGGAATGTGAGGAAAATGTGTTTTTTTGGACGAATTTTTAGGTTTGTAAGGGATTCTGGGTAACAGAACCTGGTGAGAGCCAGTCAAGTCACCCCATCCTGGATTCCCCTGGGTATCTAGTTTTCAAAAATGTACAGATTTGCTAGGTTTCCCTACGTGCCAGCTGCGCTAGGGCCCAAAATCCACAGGTAGGCACATTGCTAAAAATAGTGGGCTTTTTGCCACCCTGGGGGGGAATCGGGGGAGGGGGTTTGTCCCGATATGCCCCCAAAGGGGGCAGAAAGACTGTGGCTATTTTTTGTGGGGGTGGGGGCATTGGTATGACCATTTTGGGCAGCCCCCACCCCCACGCATAAAAAAAGCCTGCGTACTCGCTGGCGCCTAGTGGGCTTTCTGCCCCCCCAGGGGGCAGATCAGGGGCCACTGCCACCATCTTCCCTCCCGGGGGCAGGAAGACTGGAATTTCTCTGGGGGTGGGGTGGGGGTATTGTCATGCCCATTTTGGGCAGCCCCTACCCCTACACTAATAAAAGAAAAAAATCCATGGTTTCTAGTGTGCTTTCTGCGCCCCCAGGGGGCCAGATTGGGGCTACAGCTCCATCTGCCTCCCGGGGGGCAGAAAGACTGTCCTTTTGTGGGGGGTGGGGGCATTGGCGTGCCCGTTTCGGGCAGCCCACACCCTAAAAACAATTGCGTAAAAAAAATCCCTGGTGGATAGTGGGCTTTCTGCCCCTCTGGGGGGGCAGATTAGGGGCTACTGCCCCCATCTGCCCTCAGGGGGGGCAGAAAGGCTGTAATGGTGGCGGGGGTGGGGGCATTGGGGTGCCCATTTCGGGCAGCCCCCACCCTAAAAACAAATGCGCAAAAAAAATCCCTGGCGTCAAGTGGGCTTTCTGCCCTCCCCGGGAGCAGATTGGGGGCTACTGTCCCCATCTGCCCCCAGGGGGTAGAAAGGCTGTAATGGTGGTGGTGGGGGAGGTGGGGGCATTGGCATGCCCATTTTGGGCAGCCCCCACCCTAAAACAAATTGTGCAAAATAAAATCCCTGGCATTTAGTGGGTTTTCTGCCCCCGGGGGGCAGATTGGGGGCTACTGCCCCATCTGCCCCCCAGGGGGGTAGAAAGGCTGTAATGGTGGCGGGGGGTGGGGGCATTGGCGTGCCTGCTTCGGGCAAGCCCCCACCCTAAGAAAATGGTGCGAAAAAAAATCCCTGGCGTCACGTGGGCTTTCTGCCCCCGGGGGGCAGATTGGGGGCTGCTGCCCCATCTTCCCCCCAGGGGGGCAGAAAGGTTGTAATGGGGCGTGGGGGCATTGGTGTGCCCGTTTCGGGCAGCCCCCACCCTAAAGAAATGGTGCAATAAAAATCCCTGGCGTTTAGTGGGCTTTCTGCCCCCGAGGGGCAGATTGGGGGCTACTGCCCCCATCTGCCCCCAGGGGGGCAGAAAGGCTGTAATGGTGGCGGGGGGTGGGGGCATTGGCGTGCCCGTTTCGGGCAGCCCCACCCTAAAACAAATGGTGCAATAAAAATCCCTGGCGTTTAGTGGGCTTTCTGCCCCCCGGGGGGCAGAAAGGCTGTATTGGTGGCGGGTGGGTGGGGGCATTGGCGTGCCCGCTCGGGCAAGCCCCCACCCTAAAAAACTTCAAAAAACAAATCCCTGGTGTTTAGTGGGCTTTCTGCCCCCGAAGGGGCAGATTAGGGGCCAATGCCCCATCTGCCCCCCAGGGGGCAGAAAGACTGTAATGATTGCGGGGGTGGGGGCATGGGCATGCCCGTTTTGGGCAGCCCCCACCCTTATTTTTACTTTCTAAAAAAATCCCTGGTGTCTAGTGGGCTTTTGCCCCCGGGGGGCAGATTAGGGCTACTGCCCCCATCTGTCCCCCGGGGGGCAAAAGACTACATTTTGCAAAATTAAATTGGGGGAGCAAAGGCCCTTGCCCAAGGGGCCGCTCCCCTCCCTGGTGTCTAGTGGGTGGATCCCTGCTTGGGGATCGCCCTCCAGTGGCGATCCCCAAGCAGGGATCCACTGGGAGAGGTACCATTGGAAAGGGAGATTCTCCCTTTCCAACGATACCTCTCCCGTCTTTCTACGTGCTCAGGGGCTGAGATAGCCCCTGAGCACGTAGAGGAAACTGAAATGAGCCTCTTGGCTCATTTCAGTTTCAGTTTCACTGGAAATGACATCAGCGCGACGTGCGCGCCGATCGTCATTTCAGGGAAACCAGGGGGGGGGCCTCGGGAGCTGGGGAAGCTCTTCCCCAGCTCCCGAGGCTCTTGTGGCATGAAGGGAATCCCTCTGGTGCCCGCACCAGAGGGATTTCCCAGGCGATGTTTCATGACGAGCTGGACTCGTCATGAGCACACGAGCACTGTGTGCCATGACGAGTCCAGCTCGTCATGAGCATCGAAGGGGTTAAACTTTCCCTAGGACCCCCCCCCCCTCTATTGTTTCTGATGAGCATCTTAGAGCAGCCACGGCTGCGGGTCCGTAACCGGAGTCCTTTATTTGTGGGACTTTTCTCTTTCCGCTCTATTAGGAGATCTGATCACGCAGTTACCAAGTTGGAGTCTCTGTCTTATACTATCATAACAGAATTACAGGGGTTGGCTTTTGACGATGCCACAGTCCAAGCCATTTTGACCACACCCAGCATCATCGATACCATCCAGAGTGGCCCTACTACACAAGGAGATGACTGGTCTAAACTACTCAAGAGATCACATTCTCGCACCTATATACATGGTGCGATTATGACAGAGTATTTAAGGGGTAATTGTGCCCCCACAGGCTTGATAGTTACGAACACACCCAGACTGTTTCTGGACGACAGAATATTCATGAAAGACTGGCCTCTCGTCTCCTGGCGGTGTACAAGAGACTGGCTTATCTTAACAATCAGTACTGCCAAGCGAATTGCAGGCACAATTCTTGTTGAGATCCAAACCCTCGAGGCACATATCAAATCCATCATTTCGGTGACTCTGTATAAGAAACAGGCAGATGAAACCAACAAGTCGAACAAGGAGCTTAAAGACTCTATACTTACAGCAAAGATCAACAAATTTAAAAAGATCTGGCACGGTTCTCTAGTGAAAAAGTGTACCCCTACACAAGTGACAATTACGTCCCGCCACAATTTAATCAGAAAGGCAAGAGGTACGGGTCAAACTATTCCAGCTCAGGAAGTGATGAGTGGTCAAGCGACTCGAATTCCACCACCAATGCGGAACCCCAATGGAGAGGATCAAACAGAAGGAACAGGAGAAACTGGGGAGGTGGCCAATCTGGTCCCCAACACCACAATGGTGGCCTCCGACACCCTATGGGTACCCTAATCTACCCTTTCAACCTCCAATGCTCCTGTACCATCCACAACCTCAGTTCTTCCCTAACCAGCCTTTTTTAGGGTCTGGCCGAGGCCGCTCAAGAGGAAGAAGAAGACACCAACAAGCCCATGTACATTGGAGTCCCCCACCCTCCCCGAGGACCATTCTAGACCCAAGGATTTCTTTGTTGTTTTTTGAAGTATTAAATGGTTTCTTACCTAATCCTAGTTCTCTCTCAGGCATCTCCATTGATAATCATAAGTACTGAGGAGATTGGCAAGCTTATCCCCAATAATTCAGTGAGGGAGGAGATAGACAAAGAAATAGTATAATCAGGCAAATAAGTTTCTCAGAGAGGCTTGCCTGACTTGGGCATCAGCCATAGAATCTGACTCAAGATAATAGTGTCCTGTAAAAGTGTGAACTGATCTCCAAGTTGCAGCATTGCAAATCTCAGCAATTGGGATGTTTTTCAGTAATGCAACAGTAGCTGTTTTACCTCTGGTGTAATGGTCTCTAGGTCTTCCAGGCAAGGTTTTGTTGACCTTCTGATAATGCAGGATTATGCAGGAGACAATCCATGTAGATAAAGATTGTTTCTAAGTGGTAAATCCTGTCCACAAAGGATAATAACTGACAAAAAGTTGCTTTGACTTTCTTAAAGATTTTGTCCTTTCTAGGTAAAACCTCAACACTCTTCTAACATCGAAAGTGTGGAGAGACCTCTCTGTAGGAGAAAGAGGAGTTTGAAAAATATATTGATAATGTAATAGTCTGATTGAGATGGAAATCAGAGACTACTTTAGGGAGGAATTTAGGATGGGTCCTCATCACTACCCTGTTATGGAATACTGTGTAAGGTTCATGTGAGCTGAGGGCCGGTTTCTTGCTAACTTTACAAGCAGAAGTAATGGCCACCAAGAAGGAAGCTTTCCATGATAGCTGCTGGAGAGAAGCCTTATTAATCGGTTCAAAGGTAGGACCCCATAAGGTGAGAACCTAAAATATTTATCTCCCATGGAGGAGAAGGTCTCTTGAGAGGAGGACATATCTTTTTAATGCCATCCAGAAAATCCTTAACCACAGGCATTCGGAAAAAAAGACAAGGACATTTTTGATAGGCTGGGATTGCTGCAAGATGAATTCTAATAAAGGAAAATCGCAACTTTGCTTTAGTCAGATGGAGGAGGTATGGAAGTACAGCCTCTTCTTGACAAGTAAGAGGATAGAATTTGTTCTGAAAATACCAAATGCAAACTCTTTCACTTGAAAGAATAGAAGTTCTAGTGGGTGGTCTTGTGGCTTCTCATAGAACATCCATGCATTCCTGAGGGAGGTTGAGGTGACCATATTGTATGAGTTCAGGAGCCATGCAGCCAAGTTCAACGAGTGAAGGCTTGCCTCCGTACTTCTGAAAAAGATCAAATCTGCACAGCAGCTTACTGTGTGCACAATCTGAAATGTTAAGGAGATCCGTGAGCCACCATTGTCTGGACCACTTCGGAGCAATGAGAATCATTCTGGCCCTGGAGTGTGATAGCTTGATGATCACTGTTGGCAGTAGGGAAATCAGAGAAAAAGCGTAAAGAAATCTGCCTGACCAGTCGATGCAATAGGGCATTCCCCAGTGTGCCTGGTTTGTAGTTGATTCATGATTTTTTTCAGGTAGATGAGCCGCTCTAATTTTGATATTCCTGAATATGAACCACTTCCAGATTGTTTGTGCTTCCAGAGACAGAGGTCTGATTTGCCCCTCCCTGCTTGTTCAGATAAAGCATGTTCGTTAAATTGTCTGTCTGAACAAGGAGAGAGTTTGTTCTGAAATGGGACAAAAGCCTTCATGGGTCGATGTACTGCCCTCAATTCCAAAAGGTTGATGTGGTAAGATTGTTTCTTCTGAAAGAACATTCCTTTTACCTGTAGATGGTCCACATGAGCACCCCGACCTGTTAGAGAGGCATCTCGCACTATTGATTGAGTCGGAATGTCTTGATGGAAATTCATTCCTTTGACAAGATTTTCTGATGGACACCACCACCCTGAGTGACTACTTTGCATGAGTGGTTACCTTCGAATAGATACCCAAGCAATGCCTCCCTGGAGGTTGGTCTGCAAAGCTAATTTAAACCAAAAGGTCCTGCATGACCGAACAGCCAAAAGGCCCGTCGTGACAGACCTGACTGTTCAGACAGCAGTGTTTGGCAAACATGTGCTAAGATGCCCACGTTGCGGTCTGATAGATATCCAGGACAGGGACTCCTTGGGCTAATGCAGTGGTCGCAGTCTTAGCTCTAGAGCAACAAGCATGCAAACCCTCAGGGGGGGTTGCTTCTTGGCCAATGCGTAGCAGATCTTAATGCGGAGCACTATCCATCTTGAGATTGTCCGTTTTTGCACAGCCTTTCCTTTCTTGGTTCCTATGTACCCCATGAAGAGTTGATCCTCACTCGGAACTCTTTTGTGCAATTAGGGTAGAACGATAATAGTGACTTGAATAAAGAAGGTTGGTCCGGCAACTGCAAAAATGCAGAAATGGCCAATAAATAACCTTTAACTGTACCCAGAGTACAGCCCTGCTGGACCACAGATAGAGTAAACATGAGAACCGTAGAAGGAGGTGAAGAAAGAAGGTTGATGTTTTAAGAATACCACCATGCCACAAATTTATCCCAAAGGCAGGCGGATACCGACTTGGTGGAGGGGCGCCTGGCTGCCGGAATAATATCACAGAGTTCAGGAGGAAGGTCAAAAGCTGTCAACTGTCGCAGTTCAATCCCCACGCATGAAGGTGAAGGGTGCAGAAACCTCCTCTGTTACAGCAACAGAAGTTCTTCTCAAAGAGGCAACCTGATCGAGAGACTGATGCTTCTACTCAACAGCTCGGGACACCAGCATCTCCGTGCTTAATCTGGAGCCACAAGAATAACTTGGGCAGGAGTGGTATAGGCGGAAAGGCATACAGAAGGCCGGAGCTCCACTCAAGGTAATAAGCGTCTCTGACAGAGAGTCACCTTGGAAACTCCAGCACGGAAAACTGCTGACATTACGGGTACCTGCAGCTGGCAAACAGATCGGACCAAGGTGCTCTCCACTGCTGAAAGAGGCTTTACACCACCTCTGGATGGACAAACCATTTGTGATCCGCTAGGCAACTTTGGCTGAGTTGTCTGCCCTGACGTTCAGAGAGCCTGCCAGGAGTTGAACCACCAGGGAAATGTCATGGCATCCCAGCCATGTTCAGAGACGCAAAACCTCTTGACAAAGGTTCCACGACTCCACCCGCACTGTTTGTTGCAGTACCACATGGCAGTGGTGTCTGTGAACACCAGCACCAGCTTTCCCTTGATCAAAGGAAGGAAGACTTTTAATGCCAAGCAAATTGCCTGAAGTAGAAACAGGTTGATGAGGAGTCCAGACTCTGCCGAAGACCAGAGTCCACTGAACTTCACCTACCCCAGATGGCCGCCCCATGCTAGAAGTGATGCATCTGTCACTATAGTCTGCTCTGATTGTGGAAAGGAGAGGGGTCTGCCACTGACCCAATCGCAGCACGTCAGCCACCACTGCAGATCTTTCTTAGGTCCCTCCGAGGTCTGGACCATGTCGGAGAGATTACCTTGATGCTGCGCCCACTGAGATTTCAGGCAGTGGGCTACTGTCATATGCACAGGATGCCCTATGCAGGGCTCGCACCACCCTGAGTAGGACGATGGTAAGGGCTTCATTAAAAGGGAGTAAAGGCTTTGAAGGGGAGACTCCCGGCTGAAGCATCTCTGTAAAAATGTTCAGGTTGACTGCCACTAAGGGTAGCTGAGGGTCCAAGACCTCAGCTGCCTTACGCACCACCATAGCAAAAGAGGCGCCCTCATCCGTAGCCACGGTAGGAGGAGAGATCAAACCAGTGTCAGGTGAGGTGTCTACCCCACCGGCCTCCCCCAGCTCCTCATACCAGTTGTCCTCATTTTCATCTAGGGGATACTGCTGTCCATAAGGGTCCTTGGACACCTCCCATTCATCTTCCTCCCCAGGCCTGTCAAAGGCAAAAAGCACTGGCTCTGATCCGGAGAGCATGGTCTTGGTTGGCACAAGTACCAGCATCGGACGCCACCTGTCCGACCCAGAGTCAGATTCGGGAATGGCGATGGTGCCGCCGTGTGGCATCGACACTGGAGCAAGCGCCAAGTAAGGTCTTGGTCTCACCGGCGGCTCCACTCCGGATCCCACATGGGATCTATGGGGTCTGACTGCCGCCAAGGGTGAACCCACCGGCAAGGATCCAGTGGGGGCCCCTCCCAAGCCCATGGGGCCCCAATGCACTCCACAGGGGCAGGGCAGCCCAAATATGAGGCGCATGACCGTATAAAATTATTTAAGTTGGGAGGGGTTGCTCCAGCTCCAGAAAGTCAGGGAAGCGCGTAGCGGACCCTGACTAGGGCTTGGCCGAAGTCAGAGACCTGGAGTGCAGACGATTCCGCGCCGTATCAGAAGACTTTGATGGGCGTGGCGAAGTCCTCTTCGACTTCTTACGTTTTTGGGACGTGCCCAACAACTTCGAGCAGGATGATGATCACCAGGTGCAGGTTCGCAAACGGACATCTCAGAACATTCTGGGCAACCGGGATCTCGAGTGTTGCGGGGTCGTCCGACATCGGGCAACGAGGAGCTAGAAGGAACGCTCCCTCAGCGCCTATGGATCCATGGCTCCACAGTCCTTGCAGGTCTTGGAGTTGCGGTCTCTCTACATGCACCACAACCAAGTGTGGGTCTGTCACAGACATCTGCCTGTGATAGGCACCACATGGTTTGAAACCAGCCTGTTTCACTGGAGACATCCTGTCACACCAGGAGAGAAAATCTCCCCAAAAAAGTTTCAACAAAAGTTTAAAAAAATAAAAAAAAGCCATTCAAAAAACTACTGAGGGTAGCTTTTTACAGATCAGCGCTATCCGGGGCAGAAAGGAAAGAAATGATGTCAGCGCACCGGGGTGGCGCCTATATAGGTGCAAGCGCACGTAATTTCCGGTGGGGAGGACGTTGACACAGAGCCAAACAACGTCACCTACCAGTGTGGCAGGGGTACTGTGCGAAAACTTCCAGATCCAGTCTGACGCCTTGGGAATATTCTAAGCTAAGTAATCTGCGGCTAGAAGTCTCTATAAGATGTTGGAGAACACTTGAATCTGAAAGAATATCCATGCTCTACAATATTCAGAATCCATTTGTCAGTGGTTATTTTTTGCCACTCTTGAAGATAAGATGTTAGCCTTCCTCCTACTGGAGTGGTCAAAGGAGGAGAGGTAGAGAAGACTCATTGTTTGCCACCAGTTACTTTAGTGGCTTGGGCAGATGATTGGTCACCCCTATTTTTTGCCCTAGTACTAATGCTGTTCGACTGTAAGTGCACTGAGTCCCTGCTAACCGGGCCCCAGTGCTCTTTCCCTAAAACAAGGTACATGTTCCATTGTTAAACCAATTGGCAAGGACTTTAGCACTCCTGTGTAACTGTGAAAATGATACCCCGGGTACCCAAGTCATGGGTACTAAAGAGGGTCCCGAAGGGCTGCAGCATGTATTATGCCACCCTAAAGGACCCTCACACAAACTGCATGCAAACTGCTATTGCAGACTTCGTGAAATGGTGCAAACCATTTTGAAAACACGACATGGCACACTTCCTGTGTGCCATGCACACTGCATATACACTTTGTAAGTCACCCCTACAGCAGGCCTTAGAGTCCTAAGGCAAGGTGCATTACATTAAATGTGAGGACATATCTGCATGAGCAGATATGCCCCTGTGATCTCTGGTTCCATTGCCTCAACACTGCAAGTGTTCAGGAATCCAACTTTAGTATATGTACTGAGCACTGGTCATTACGAGTTACCCAGCTACATAATGGCTTCACTGAAAGGACATATCTGCATGAGCAGATATGCCCCTGCTATGTCTGGTTCCATTGCCCCGACATTGCAAATGTTCAGGAAGCCATCTTAAGTATATGTACTGGGCACTGGTTATAAAGAGTTACCCAGCTACATAATGGCTCCACTGAAAATAATGGTGTTTGGTATCAAACACCTCGTCTTGACAAATCCATACTGATGCCAGCATCGAATTTGTCCTGACATGCATCCAGAGGGCACCTTAGAGGTGCCCCCTGAATCCTACTAGTCTCTTAGTGTGCTGGCTGACAGGTATCATCCAGCCTGCCACCACAGACACATTTGTAACGCCCTGCAGGTGAGAGCTTGCACTCTCCGAGGTAAGAAACAATGCCTGCTCTGGAGGAAGGTGTTCACACCTACTCCAGCAAGATGGCGAGTGTTTAATACTATCAAGGCCAAAGGCTTCAAAGTGTCTACCGCCTTTGATATGTGACCCCGGCTTCCCCCAGACCTGGGAGACCTCAGCCCCGCCCTGAGGCCTATTTGGCACCCGGACAGGCGGGACAATTAGCTAGTCAGAAGGTGTCTTCACTCTCTGGCTAGTCACAACCCTAAGGTGGGCTACATGAAGAGAACAACCAAAGGGTTCCACCATCCTGTTTTTAGTGGAACGCTGGGCCAGGTTTATGCCTACTCTCCACAGGAAATGGTCATATAGGGGGGTGTAGATACCCCAGGGGTAGATCGCCCATTGGCTAGTACCTTACACTCCCCTTAATGCCCCTAAATTCACTATTTACGTGGCCCTCCAGACACCAAGAACTCAGATTTATCTACTGGGAAGAGAAGAAGGACCAGACCAGCCCCGGATTTGGCGCAAAACCCTGCCAGCCTGCTGCTGCCCAGACAACTGCAAGGACTCGACTCGTCCTGCAGCTGTGCACCCTCCTAAAGCCTTGGAGGGCTGCCAGCACTTCGCCAACCAGACAGCATCTACCTTGAAGTGGAGGAGCTACTTCCCTGCAGTTCGCAGGCACCGACCACATCTGCCCAATACACCGTTCTGCTGATTACCAGGTCCACTGAGAAAGCAGCACCTCAGGAAGAGGACTTTGTGGGCCCCAGAGGCCATTCCCGTCTCCCTAGCGAGTCTCGAGCAGCAGACCCTCCAGGAGCCCTCCAGCACTAATACTCTCGATACCGGAGCCCTTGCGGCAGCCAAGGCTTGTTAAGTGTCCAGTCCAGACACCAACCCTGCCAAGACCAACCTACCGAAGAGGGACATCAGCATCACTGAGAGTGGCCCTGCGGTCCTGTTTCCCCCCATCACTAGGTCGACCCCAAGAAGTGAGAGCATCCAAAGCAAGTGCCCCACCAGACAAAACATCTCTGCACACAAGCCCCACTGCCCGAGTCCGTGCCAACCGGCGGTGCCCCCTTTCCCCAGAGACCATCAAGAGCTGAGCCCCCCTTTTGGGTTCTGCCGGACTTGTCCCCGAGTCTCCATTTGCAACTTTTTTCTTGTTACAGGTTTCTACATAGACTTTAACAGGCAGCAACCATTTTGACCAGCACATCTGCACCCAGACACATTATGGCAGTTAAATCCAAACTGCTGGTGGTTCTTTGGACCTTGGCCCCTAAGGACCTTAAGTTCAGAAGAGTAACCCTGAGAATTGTTTGTAAGTGTGCCTATGCAGTGAACGTTTCTCACATAGGATAACATTACCGTGTTCAAGGCTCAAGCCTTAAGTCTGACAGCTGTGATTTTCTACTGTTTTACCTGTAAAAATCAATAACTTCTAAAGTACTTACCTGATTCCGATGATCTTGGTGTTAAAAAGTATATAAAAATCTGTTATTTTTCTAAATTGGTACCAAGTTTTTTCTTGAGTGTGTGTCTCATTTATTGACTAATTGTGTGTACAACAAATGCTTAACACTAACTTCTGATAAGCCTAAACTGTTCACCCACACTAACACAAAGAGAGCATTTGAGATGATTAATTTAAGCCCTGTAAGCCAACAAGGGTCGTCTGGACTTTCTACATAGTGTACCTCGTTTTGGTGCACTACATAAAAAGCCAGCTTCCTACACTGACCTCCTCTGCCTCTTGGGTGACGGCATTCTTGCTGATGTCTATGTGGCTGAGATGACTGTTGTTGTCCTGAAGTCCGATCAAGGGTTTGAACCCGTTGGTCAAAGTAGCGGCAGTCAGAGGCCCTATAGGAGTGTTTCCTATATTCTTTCCTTTTCTCTATTCCGACAGCTTTGAGTGTTGAGCTCGAATTTCATTTGAGACATTTCACCATCCGCATGAGCTCCGAATAAGGTGTTACCTGAACACGGAAGGGTGAGAAATTGATGCTGGGCTTCAGGTTTCAAGCCTGTGAGTCTCAGCCAAGAAGAGCACAAAGTGGTAGGCATGACAAAAGCCATGCGCTGCTATTGTGGAGTAACCGGCTGCAGCACTGATAACTTGGTTTGGTACCATCATGCCAACATTAACAATCTCTTGGAAATCTTGATGCTAATCTCTGGGAAGATCTTCCATGAATTGTTGAATGGCGTCCCACTGAGACCTATCATAACGTCTTAGGAATACAGTTGCACTAACAACTTTCACAGAAACTGCAGACGTTCCTTGTAAGGAGGCACACTAGAAAATGGAGCCGTGGCATGTGGTTTCTCAGCATCTGAAACCGTGACAGAGTATGGTATAGGATCTAAGCGAAGAAAAGATGGATCTTGATCCGGCGGTCTGTATTTCCTCTGTAGGCATGATGGTGCAGCCTTTACAGTAAATGGTGTCAAAAAAAGTTAACAGTGGTCTAGCTGCAGATCTTTGATGAAGTGTTTCAAAATTACTGAAGTGGAAGTAGTAATAGTCGGTAAATCAATATTTAATTTGTTAGTACCCCTAACAAGTAACTCCTGGAAGGTGTTATCATTCGCAGGAGATATTCTTCCGGGAGGATAATCAGTTTAAGTTGTCGAATATAGTCCAGAAGAAGATGTGGTATGACGAGACCGTGAGGATCTTGATCTGCATGTCGAATATCTTCTCTGTCCAAGCATGAACGTCTGCGAGATCTTGAATGACAATGACGACAGTGGGATCTCGATCTAGACCTATGGATGCGAGGTCTGGTATGACGGGAGCAAGATCTAGGGCGCCTAAGAGTAGGTGCTACTGGTACAGGAGACTGTAGTGACCGAGATGGGGTGGTTGGCTGTATTGGCAGCGGAAGTACCACAGGAATCACTGGTTAAGTGTGAGGCATTGGAGGAGGTGGAGGATTCCGTTGGAGCCTGAGGGGAGTTGGCGAATCCGGAATGGTCACTGGAGAGGGCAGCCTGGATGGAGGATAGGCTCAGGAATACTCTGAATCAGACTCTGATGAAAGTCTGCTCACTTTCATCAGTGAAAGCAACTCTGCTGTCTTTGTCAGGGAGAACGTAAGTTGTCTCAACATAGAACAATGTCTCGAAGTTGAACCATATCTCAACGTCGAAGTTCTTGAAGTTGTGTGGTGTCTCAATGTACCTCCCGACGGTGCTCTCCTCTTCGATGTTGTATGCCTTCTTAATGTCACACCAGCTCCTGACGGTGAGCGAGTACGATATGTGTCTCTTCTCGTCGTTGAACGGGATGTCGTTTTTCACCAGATGTTCTCCTTTTGGATCTCTCTCTGCGGGAGTCCTCAGAGCGTGACATAGGGTCACTGGTAGAGGAAGAAAACGAGTTACTTACCTGTAACTTTAGTTATCCAGTATTGGTATCTTTCATAGATTCACATGCTTAGAATCATCCCCGCCGACGAGGTGGGAGTCTCTCGGTACAATAAAATATATATATATCATAGTCATAAAACATATATATATAGGCTACTGTGTACAGTAAAGTCACTACATTAGCCTATCCTAGTCCTTTTGTAAAAAAGAACCAAACTTGGAACACAGCCAATCAGGCTGCAGCACCCTCTTAGAACCTTCCCTCCAGAGAGGCAGACCCTCAGATTTTCGTAGCACAAGTGACAGTAATATACCAGCAATAAGGTAAGCCTCTCCGGGGAGGAGGGTGGGTCGCATGTGAATCTATGAAAGATACCAATACTGGATAACTAAAGTTACAGGTAAGTAACTCGTTTTCTTATCCAGTATTGGGGTATCTTTCATAGATTCACATGCTTGGAATCAGAATAGTTAGCAGTAAAACATACTTAGTCACATAGTGGATGGTGGGTATCGTAAGAAAAAACCATAGATACCTCGTAATACCAATACAGCCATGTAATATATCATTCTATCCCCAATAAGGGAGAAACATTACAAAATATGCATAAATATAAATATACATAAAATACACAGAATAATAATAATACTCATGTATATATGAACATGCAATAACGTAATCACCTCCATACAGAGGCTTACCTTATTTAAAAAGGTTCTGCAACACTGCTTGACCCACGGCTGATTCAGCCTCTGTCGCCAGATCCAGACAGTAATGCCGGGTAAAAGTGTGCACAGTTTTCCAGGTTGCAGCACAGCAAATCTTGTCTATAGGTACTCCGGCAAATAGAGCAGTAGATGAGGACACTGCCCTTGTAGAATGAGCCTTAGGTCTTGAAGATAAAGCATGTCCAGCTTTATTATGGCAAAATTGGATAGTAGATGCAATCCACCTGGCAATAGTGGATTTCGTAACCGCTGCTCCAGGCTTTTGACCACCATAAGAAATGAATAGTTGATCCGATTTCCTGATGGATACAGTTCGTGAAATATAAAATTTCAGACACCTTTTAACGTCCAAGGTATGCAAAGTCTTTTCAGCAGAGGAAGACGGGTTGGCAAAGAAAGAACGCAGTATCACAGGCTCATTAAGATGGAATGTAGAGGGAACTTTCGGAATAAATGTAGGATTAGTTCTGAGGAGAACATAATCATTGGTAAATTTCAAAAAAGGTTGTTTGATAGTGAAAGCCTGAATTTCGCTGACTCTCCGAGCAGAGGTGAGTGCCACTAAAATCGCCGTTTTCCAAGAAAGGTATTTGAGGTCAGCCCTGTGAACAGGCTCGAATGGATGTTTCATAAATTGTTGTAATACCAGATTAAGCCTCCATTCTGGAGGAGGAGATTTGACAGGTGGAAAAGTAATGAACAGTCCTTTTAAAAATTGCTTGATCAGGCGATTAGAGCAAAGAGATGCAGCTCCTGCGGAACGTCTGTATGTTGAAATAGCCGCTAAATGCAACTTGACAGAAGCAAACATAAGACCAGACTTAGATAATGAAAGGAGATAAGGCAGAACTTTATCTGGAAAACATCGAACAGGATGTATATCTTTGTCAGCACACCAGGCACAGAATCGTTTCCATTTCAACGCATAGGTCTTTAGGGTAGAAGGAGCTCTTGCCCTAGCAAGAATATCTCTGCAGTCCTGGGGTAGGTCTATCTCCTTGAATTCTGTGAATCCAGAAACCATGCATGAAGATGCAATTGGACTGGACGAGGATGAAGAATCTGGCCCTTGCTCATCGACAACAGGGTCGGAACTGCAGGAAGGCGGTATAGCCTGCGTTTGGATAGCAAGAGAAGCTCCGTGAACCAATGCTGACGCGGCCACCGCGGAGCAATTAGAATCATGCAGCAAGGCTCCATCTTGAGTTTGCGTAGGAGTCTTGGGATCAACGGAAAGGGGGGAAATGCATAAGCAAAGATCCCTGTCCACCTCATCATGAAGGCGTTCCCCCACGAGCCCTCTTCCGGTTCCCAACTGGCAAAGTACGGGCACTTTCGATTGGTTTTGGAGGCAAAGAGATCCAGATGTGGTTTCCCCACATCTGAAATATGTGATCCACTACTGACTGATCCAATTCCCATTCGTGACAGGACTTCGACGTCCTGCTCAGAGTGTCTGCTAGAGTGTTGTGAATTCCTGGCAAATGTTCCACTTTGATTGTGATGTTGTGATACAGCAGCCATTCCCAAATGCTCTGAGCTTCTTGAGACAGAATGTGTGAACGGGTACCTCCCTGCTTGTTTAAGTAATGCATGCAGGTGGTGTTGTCGGTTCTGATGAGAACTGTTGACCCTTGAAGCCTTGGGAGAAAAGATTGCAACGCCAGGAAAATGGCTCGAAGCTCCAGGAAGTTGATATGCATTTTTGCCATCGCCGAGGACCACCTTCCTCTTATGCATAGATCTTGAAGGTGCGCGCCCCATCCTTCTAGGGAGGCGTCTGTGGTCAGGATGAACTCTGGCACAGAAGGAAGAAAAGGAAGCCCGATAAAGACATTCTTGGAGCGCATCCACCAAAGAAGAGCTTTCCGCATAGTTGGAGTTATTATAACTATGTCGTCGAACGACCCCGAGATCTGCAGCCATTGACTGTCCAGCTCCTCTTGGATCGGCCTCATCCTTAGACGGGTGTGAGGTACTAGTAGTATTGCTGAGGAAAGTATTCCCAGGAATTACTTGATGGTTCTCACAGAAGCGAACCGTTTTCTTTTGAGGTCTGATGCCAGAGAAATCAGACGTTCTTGCCTGTCTTTGGACAAGAATGCCTTGTCCTGAATAGTATCTAGTATCGCTCCCAGAAATTGAATCCTTTGTGAAGGGTCGAGGACTGATTTTTGGATGTTGAGGGCCAGCCCCAGAGACTGAAATAGTTGAAGGCATGTGGACGTTGCTCGAGATGCCTGCCGACAAGTAGGTACCTTTATCAACCAATCGTACAGATAAGGGAACAATTGTATGCCTTGAAGTCTGAGATACGCCGCCACCGGGGCCATGAACTTGGTAAAGACTCTCGGGGCTGAACGCAGGCCGAAAGGGAGGACTTTGAACTGAAAATGAGCACCTGCTACAGTAAAACGAAGGAATTTCCGATGTTTGGGATGAATGGGGACATGGAAATATGCATCCTGGAGATCTAATGTTGTCATGAAATCTGCATGGTCCAGAAGCTGAAGGATTTCTTGAAGCGTGACCATGCGAAAGGATTTCTTTTGAAGATATTTGTTCAGCTTCCTTAAATCCAGGATAGGTCTCCATTCTCCAGACTTTTTCTTTATCAGGAAAAAGCGGGAATAAAACCCCTTCCCCACCTGAGAGCGAGGCACTCTTTCTATCGCTCCTTTTGAAAGCATGATCTTTGCTTCCTTCCTGAGAAGAACAAGATGTGAAGGTTGTTTCTTTAAAGGTGGATGAGGAGGGGGGGTACTGATAAATTCCAGTGTATGCCCGAATTTGAGGATATCCAAGACCCACTTGTCTGTGGTTAACCTTTTCCAATTGTTGACATATTGGGATACTTTTGGGATCTTGTAAAGAGGATGCGGCAGATCCGTTGCAGGTGCTAAGAAGTCGTCACTGCCTTCTAGCAGTCTCTGCCTTGAGATTGACGTCTTCTATTCTGTTGTCTGTAAGCGGCAGCTGGCGGATTTCTATAGGACTGCTGCTGTTGTTGCTGTTGGTAATTATATCTTCCTTGGTTACCTTGGCTTTGGTATCTCTGATAGCCACCACGAAAGGAATACGATCCTCTGCCTCTAGATCCTCGAAAAGGAGTCTTTCGATACTGTAAAGTGCCATGGGCTCTAGCTGTGTCAGTATCTTTTTTGATGTTCTGCAAAGCCTCAATATGCTTTCCGAAAAGCATATCACCATCGAATGGCATGTCCAAGATTTTAGTTTGGACTTCAGGGCGGAAGGTGGTAGATTTTAACCATCCCTGACGTCTAAGGACTGCTGCTCCGGCAAGTTGGCGAAAACCCAAGGAGGCTATGTCCATAGAAATATCTATAATTTCTGATGCAGCCCTTTCTCCTTCAAGAAGAATTTTCCTCGCCTCTTGTTTCTTATCGTCAGGTAAGTAATCGAGGTATGGGGAGATATCAGACCATAGCTGGCGGTCATACCTCGCTAGAATCGCCAAAGAATTTGTTGCATGAACTGAAGCACCCGCCATGGTGGTGAAACGCTTACCAATGTTATCAAGACGTCTCCCATCCTTATCTGGCGGTGCAGTCACAGGAATGGATGGATTCCGAGACTTCCGTTGAGCCGCTTGTGCAATAACGGAATCTGGTGTAGGATGTCCGGAGAGGCAAGCAGGAGTATTATCCGGTGCTTTGTATTTCTTATCGATTCTAGGGAGAATCGCAGGAACTGAAAACGGATGTTTCATTATCTTAGATCCCTCTTCCCAGATGTGATCTATTATGGGAATGGAACGCACGGACTTCCTACCTTGGTACTTAAAATCGTAAAGAAAACAATCCGCTTCCTTCACAGTTACGGTAAGTTGAAACCGGGTTGCTGCCCTCTCCATAATTGCGTGAAATCCTCCAATATCCTCTGGAGGGGAATCTATTGCCTGAGGAACTGGTGAAGATGGCGTAGGAATTAAATATTCATCCCATTCATCCACAGTTGTGGGTGAGTTTGGTAATTCTCCTTCTTCAGCCACCGTATCCCCATCATCATCATGGGATAGATGTTGCGCAGGTAGGACTTCCTGCGGTTGAATAATAGGTGTTGAAGTACTTGCAATCTGCAAACCTGTAGGTGCAGTAGGTTGTGCTTGTATAGGTGCCGCTGGTGGGAAACGTGTATGGTAATCTCTCAGCATAGCAGTTAGATCCTGCATTAAGGCAACAGGCATTTGCACCATAGGTTCCTGCTGAAATGAAGGCTCTTGAGGACCTTGCAGAGACTCGCAAGGCTCGTAATACTCTTCCTCATCCTCCTCATCCTGATATTTAATCCGGAGTTGAGAACGATTGCGTGCTGGGCTAAAAAGTCCTTCATCATCAGACTCCTCTAAATAGTGACTAGGAGGCAAAGGAGAAATATGTGAAACGTCCTGGTAATAGTTTTTTGAAGATTGGAATGATGATGTTAATCTTGATGACAACACTGGCGTAATTTGTAAAGATGTAGGTCTTTTACGCTTCAGCGCCGTCGAAATATACATTGACGGTGAACTAGCCTCAGAAATAGCCATAATGGAAGTCGTCGTCGACGTTGTAACCATTGACGTCGTCGATGGAAATCCCATCGTCGACGAAGTTGTCGTTGTCGTCAAAGTTGCTGTCGCCGTCGACGGCGGCCTCGTCGTCGGTGGGCTCGTCGACGGCATTTGGATCGTCGTCGACGGCGGCATTTGGATCGTCGTCGACGGGAGCTGTATTATCGTCGACGGTGGAGCCGTAGACGGGAGAATCGTCGTCGACGTCGAGAGTGTCGACGGCATGGGCCCTGTCGACGACGATGTAGGCGTCGATGTTATGAGCATCGTCGACGGCGATGATACAATCGTCGACGGTAACGTCGTCGACGGGAATTTCTTCGTCGTCGACGAGGAATCACTCACCGTCTGAGGAGATTTCATCGTCGACGGTGCTTTTTTCGACGTTGATAGGTTCCTGACAGACTCAGAGTGAGTTTTTTGCTGTTTTGGAGCAATTTTGACAGGAATCTTCATTTTTTCCACAGTTTTCACCTCTGAAGAGAATGAAAGCTTCTCTTTTTTAGAGGAACAGTGACCCGTCTCGGAATGAGACTTCTTCAAGGTCTTGCTCTGTCGCTCAGGGGGATCATCAGATCTATCTCTCTTTTTGGCAAGAGGGGTGGACGCCTGAGGACTATCACTGCCATCATCTCCTGAAACAACGTCAGAAGTAGCCTTCAACTTCTCCAGCCAAACCAGCAATCTTCCTTCTCTGTCTTTTAAAGTCTTGGCAGGAAAGGTTCTACAAATCCTGCAGTCCTTGACTTTATGAGCTGGATAAAGACAGTAGATGCATTCTTTGTGGGGATCCTCAAAATGCAGTCTCTTCTTCCCACATGAAGGACAGGGCAAAAACAAGCTTTTCTTTGAAGAATCAGACATAATTACTTACAAAGTTCAGCCAAAGGTGAAGAAAAACTGAGCAGAGCTCAGGGAGACTCCCTGTCACACGACGTGCGGTAGAAAATCTGAGAGTCTGCCTCTCTGGGGGGAAGGTTCTAAGAGGGTGCTGCAGCCTGATTGGCTGTGTTCCAAGTTTGGTTCTTTTTTACAAAAGGACTAGGTTAGGCTAATGTAGTGACTTTACTGTACACAGTAGCCTATATATATATATGTTTTATGACTATGATATATATATATTTTATTGTACCGAGAGACTCCCACCTCGTCGGCGGGGATGATTCTAAGCATGTGAATCTATGAAAGATACCCCAATACTGGATAAATAGTCTCTCCTCGCCCTTCAGAAGCCTCTCAAGCCAGGGAATCTTGACTTCTGCACTTGACCATGGAGACAAATCTTTTCTCTAGCTCCCTCAAATTGCGCCTGGAGAAGGTCTTGTGGTGGCAACACGTCTTGGGGTTATGAGAGTCTGGCAGACATAAGATGCAGATACTGTGCGGGTTTGTTTTTGCCATTTTCTGCCACAATCTGGGCAATTCGCAAAAACAGATGGAATTTTGCAATTTTTTTTATATAGTCCCAGTTAGGAAAATATCTAAAAATACTCTACGCCCTAAAGGAAGTCGAGTGGATCAACTTTGAAAAGACACACAAGAACATTTTTGAGGAATACACCTTAAAAAGCAGAACTCTGCTTCAATATCCTGTCAGCAGAAGCTGGAAAGAAGAATGGAGTAAACTGCCACCTCTAATGCATGATGGGACACTGGAGGTCAAGAGGCCATTAAAGGCGCAGTGTTCTATTCTCATTATTTTCAATGCTGCAGCTTGTACAACTACATTGCCATATATTTCATCTTCTCTTACTTTAAAAAGAGGCAAAAAGAGTTTGTGAAGGACATTTTTAAAAGGGCACGTTAATTTCTCCTAGTGACTTCTAAAGGCTTAAGTCTTTTTTTCTTCTAAGTAATTCAATATAATTGGCAATATAGCCATTTTAAGGCTGTTAAAAGTAAACATTTTGTCATATGTACCTCCTGGCCTTTCCGAAGTAAGGCAAAGTAAATGTTACTTTCAAATAACTGCTCCGGGGTCCCCGCACGTGAGCGGCACTATTCAGTGCTTATGATTATCAATTGAGAGCCCCGAGAGAGGACAATGCGGTTACTGAGTTACTTTAGGTGACTAACTCCGACTGGGAGCGAGTTAGGGGACCAGCAAGGTCCCCAGAAACAGTTAGGTCTCCAGGAAAAGCAGTCTTCAATTCACTGCAAGCGTCAGTGGCTCCTTGCCATTGACTACTATGGAGTGGTCATCATGCAATGGATACAGGATGCTGAAGATGCCTAAGGATGCTGAAGGTGCTGTGCGGTCGATGAGGGTCTTCCTGGTATATAGGTGTATAGGCTTGGTGAGGTGATCTTGGCCACAGGGTTTGACGCCCATCGAAGTACTCTCGAGCTTGGCAGAAGTCCAGTCGCCACTGTGCAACCAGTCACTTGGGACAGTGGTTTCAGCAGTTGCCTTCTTTTGGTGGTAACTTGCCTTCTGGGCAACCTACCTAGCTGCATTCCGACGATTCTGCCAACATGTGAGTAACTTGTGAGCATTGGGTCTTAGTCTCTTGACCTGCACAGTGGCGAGGACCAGCAATTTAGGAATCTGGGCTACCAACTCACCCCAACAGGCTTCTTCAGCTGTTGTAGCACTGTACTACGAGCAGGAGTTCCATCCACTGACCCTTGGAGTCGTTTACTTCGGCTGGGCACAGTCCCTCTTCCTTTGTTAGCCACCAAAAACAGCAGGTGCAGTCCACGTTGGTGCAGGCTCTTTGCGGGGTACTTGGTGCAGCAGGGAAGTCCTTTGGCCCTCTTCTTCAGTCCAACAAGATCAGAGTTCTGGGTGCCAGGGGTGCCCTTTTTATGCTCAGAAAATGCCCTTGATGGAGGTCTCGATCACTAGCCAATGGGCTATCAGGTTCCCTCCCTCTTGATGACTACTTTTTGTTAAGAATGGCATCTAGCTATCCCAGAATGCTCCATTTTGCCCACTTCCAACATGGCAGAGCCCTTCTATTGGCGTGTGGAGCTCTCTAGCCCAACCCAAAGGTGTTGCCATCAAGGAAGCTACACACCCGTACAAAACGGTTTGACAACTGGCTTCCCATCTCTGTCCCTAGTGCTAGCCTGTCTGCCTAAACAATAGAGCAGTCCCTCTCCCAGGTTTTTCCCAATTGACCTTCAAAGCCGCTTCTCCTCTGAATACCCGCCTTTTGGGCTAGCACTCGTGTGGCTTGCTGCCAGAGAGAGGTAACACCTCCCCCCCACGCAGGCTTCTATCGTGTTCTTTCCTGGGAGCCATGCACACGTCTCCCCGGAGGCCTGAAGGCTGTCTACGAGGACAGTCCTTACATGCAAACGTAAACGGGCACGGGATACACCTTGGCTACTTAAAGTGGGAACTTTTAAAGTTGCACTTTGCCCACCAGGGACATTAAATTAGATTTAACCATTAAATCTGATTTAATGCACTGATTCTTTTGATACCTTACATTACCAACTTTAGTACTCATAGTCCGAAGTTAGTAGGGCTGAGACGTCAGCCTGTAACTCTGCACTCGCCAATGGAGCTACTACCCTTTATCACAATAAAAACGACAATTTAGGGTTTTAAATGCAGAAACATGTAAAAGTACATTTAACACCTTTTACTATACAGCACCTTGCCTTAGGGCTGACTTATAAATATCTTATAACGGGAGGATTGGGCTTTGCCATTAACTTAAAGGTCAAAGTTGAATTAGCAGTCTAAAATGCTCTACCAGTTTGCAGTGGCAGTCTGGGAGACATGTTTTATCTTGTCATATTTATGGTGCAACAACCAGTTTGGCAGCGCACAAGAGACATTTCAACTTTCAGGTGTCAGGTACCTCGAGTACCATATATAAGGTGTAGGAAAGTAGGATCCGCCTTCATGGTTACCCCCACTTTTTGCTGGTGTTACTCAGTTTTATGACTAGTATGACTGGGAGCCTGCTAATCAGGACCCCAGTCACTAAGCTTTCTCCCTAAATTGCGATACAAAAGGGGATGATGGACGGAACGTTTGAGCCAATCAAACACTCACCCCCAGTCAACTGATCTGGGTTTAATCCATCATCATTCTTTAGCTCACTCCACCACCCCAGTTCAGACATGGCCATATGCAAATCAGTCTGACCCTGTGCCTCATGGGAACAGTCCAGCCCGAACTGCCAAGCCATGTCTTCCCTGGACCGGAAACAAGCATCCTAGGACCGGTTTCTGGCATTCCAGCCGTCATCAGCCAGGCTTGCTTGAATCCAGTGGCAAAGTGAGCAAGGGACCCACGTCTGGGCATACCCCCGCCAACTTAGGGCGAACAAAGCGATACAAAAGGGTATCGCTTTGTTCTCCCTAAATTGGACAGTGGTAAGTACTTTGGTATCTTCCCAACTGGCTACTGGTGTGCCCTTCTAAGTCTCTAGTATATGGTACTAAGGTACCTAGGGGCATAGGTACACCACGGGTCTTCCATGGGCTGCAGCATGTATTGTGCCACCCATGAGAGGGCCACCCATGAGAAACCACTCAAACTGTGACTACAGGCCTGCCTTGGCAGCCTGTGTAAGCTGGTGCTAGCACCACTTACGACAGATATAAGTTTTCTTATATCTGAGGTCACTGCACTTAAAACCTCTAAGTCACCCTAAGGTAGGCCTTTCAATCCTGAAGGCAGGGTGCTAGGTTATAAGTGTGAGGGTGCCCTGCACAAGCAGGACTCCCACTACAAACCCTGGAGTCCATTCTCCAGGCTTTGGAAGTGCGGTCAGTTATTTTGAAACATATTGTGGCCATGCGCCATTATGCGATGGCTAACTATATATTGGCTGTGCCGAACCTGGGCATGTTTGGTATCAAACATGTTGGAATCATACCCAAACACCGTTACTGGTGTTAGAGGTATGATTCCATGCACCGGGGGGCTCCCGGTAACAGCCTTTTAGGGTCTGCCAGCAAGCTAGTGCTGCTCCTGGCCCCAGACACGATTCTGCCCTCCTGCTGCTGATCTGAGCTCGAGCAGGGGAAGGTAGAACAATATGTTTCCTTTCACAGGGAGGTGTGACCACCTCCCAAACAGGACTTAGTGTATTGGACTGGGGTGGGGGCACTTGCCAGAGCCACCAGACCGCTTTGAAGAGCACATTTGGTGCACTCCTTGCATACTCCAGTCTGAGCCAGTTCAAGGAGCCCTTGGCTCCTGCTCTGGCGCAAAACTGGCAGTATCCTCCCCTCTGCATAGCCCCTCCTCTGGGAGGAAACCCTGAATCGTTCCAACCCTTTGCCTAGGGTACTTAAGGGCTTACCTGTGGGTGGCTCTTCAGATTCGTCGTGGGACAAGATTCAAACCAGAAACCACTTCAACTTCGACCGTCTGGGCACCATGGACTTCGTCTGGATCCGAGACAGCACCAAGGAAGACTCCTGTTGCTCCTGGTCTCGTTGTTCTGCATGTCTTCCTCGTAGTCTGTGCTTCTTCCCGGTTCCTCTCCAGGCCTGTGGCCATCAAAGGCACCCGAAGGAATCTCCTTTGAAGTGAAGGAGTCACTCCCCTGCATCTGCAGGCACCGCAACAAAGCTGACCGGTCTGCTGCTCCTGACGTTCTACGGACTCTGAAAGGTTCAGCAACACAGGTGGTGGTTCTGCAACTCCCTCAAGGCCTGACCTGCCCTCTCAGCAAGTTTGAGACCTGTATCACTCGTCGGACCGCTGGAACAGAACCCCTGTGCACCGCGTCGACTTGCCCTTACCAACGCTTGTTGGCTCTGTACTCCAGAGATCTTCGGGCTACAAGAAGCTCCAACCTCCAGCATCTCTTCCTGCCAAGATCTTCATCCTCACCGCATCCTCTGCACGGTGGGCCTGCATCTTTGGTGAGCTGCTCGAGGTCCTCTTGCGACTCCTGTGCCTTCGGCCTGTGGGTCATCTTGAGGGTCTTCTTTGGCTTCAGTGGGCTCCCCTGCTTGCTCGGGAACTGCTCTGACTCTCCTGCAATTGGTGAGTCCCTTGGACCTTGCTGGTCCCAACGTTGCACCTTTTTCGTTTATCACGTCTGTTGCTGCTGCCAAGGCTTGTTGGTGCTCCCGCCAGACACTGGCCCCTGGTTCTGGACTTTCGACGTGAGACAGCTCGTGAACGGCTCCTGGTTTTCCACAGTGTTGCCTGGTCCTTACAGCTGCAGCGACAAGGTCACCGTCAACACTGCATCTTCCGTCATCGGTGGCCATTGCTCTTTCGTGCCTCCTGGTCACCTCCGATTGGCAGAGACTCTATCCCTTCTGCTTGCAGGTTCTTCTCGTCAAGAATCCACCCTTGGATCCCACCGGACTCTTCCACCTTCTTCACCAGCAGCATCTTTCCTAAAGTCCTCCATTGTGGTCTACGGCGGTTTCCGACGTCACTTCACACCTATGCACCCGGCTTCCCTGGTGTAGATATCCTGGTTCCTGGGGTATCCACGGGTGGGGCGACTCTCCAACCTTCTGTCTTCCACAAGGTTTCTTCAGAGTCCACTGGGAAGGGTACTTCTTCTTGAAAACTGCAAATGCGACTTTGCCATTGGCTTGTTTTGAGTATGTGGCTGTGTTTCCACTCTGCACACAGCCTCCGTGGGGTTCCTTGGTACTTACCTCAGGTGGTTCCTTGTGTCCCCATCTCTTCTGAGCCTTCTGGTCCAAGTCCTGACTTTGGTTGCAGTTCGCATTCCACTGCTTTAGCATATGGTTTGGTCTCCCCCTGAAGATCACCGTGTATTTGTGCTTACTTACCTGTTTACATTTGAAGTATTGTGTGTATTTGTGTTTATATCTCCAGGTAGGAGATATATCAATGTGTTAGTGAGTGTGTATAATAAGTAGACATTTTTATAACTACAGTGTGTTTTTTTTTTTTCCGTTTAACCTACACTATATGATTAGATCTGGTAAAACAAGCTGCTTAACACTCCTTCTGGACTAAGCCTGAAGGCTGCTCTCCACAGCTACCACTTAGAGAGCTTTCTATGGTTGTCTAAGACCACGAAAATCACCATAAGGGTTGTCTGTATTAGTGCAAGGTGCTTCACTTCAATAAGTGTGCACCATAAACTAAGGCAGCCTCCTACACTAGGGACTTAAAAATAAGTTGAGCTATGCCAATTGAGTTTAATCCAATCAAATATACACCATTTGAAGGGTCAGAGTACCCGCTCTATGTCCTGATTAGGGGGCTCAGTGCATTTCAGCGCCATTACACCAGTGCCTAGTAGATATAATGGGAGCAAAAAGTGCAAAAAGCCTGTTTCCTTACAGTTCTAGTTTAGAATTTCAGGTGCATATGCCATATTCGTTTAAGTTGTTGCTTTTTTTCTCCAGTTTTATATAGCGCAAACTCTACCCGAAGGTATCAGAGCGCTTTACATGCGCACCAGTTACATTACACGACACATTAATTTTGAGCTTCCAGCAATAACTTACAACCACCAACAGTTTGGGATTTAGCCTTGCCAGTTTAGGTTCGTCCAGCAGTGAATGCATGCTAGTAACGTCATGCAACAGCCATTGTAGGTTCAAAGATGTTTATTGGGATGGAATAAAACCACTTTGGAGCAGACGTACCAAAGGTGTCAACAGTGTCAAGATTCTGAAAGCTGTTACCTTACTAGGAATCTTATATACAAAGTTTAACATGGACGGGGGCATGATACAGTGGATCACAATCTAATTTAGGAGTACCACAATCACTACGCCATTGTTAAAGATCAGATCTCTATCAATGGACGCATGGTATTCCTCAAAGACATGACCAACTGCCGATCGTCCAACATCATCTACACTATTCTATGCCCCTGCGAACTAGCATATGTGGGGGAAAGTGGCAGGGAGTGCAGAAAACGTATTGGTGAGCATAAATCCAATATAAGACTACGGAAACAAGCCGCCCCCTTAGTTAACCATTGGATTGAGGCCCAACACACAGAAGTCGAATTGCGCTGGACGATTTTGGAGAAAATTCACGTTCCCAATGGCACTGATGGTACTGCCATCCGCAAAAAACGAGGTGTATTGGATTTACACTCTCAACACGAAAGACAAGGGACTTAATGAGAACCTCCCTTGGGAGAATGCTATTACATGAGTCAGATTTTACTTGCGGTGTGGGGCTCCACCCGCATGTACTCTGTTGTTCCCATTAGGATGTTACTTTAGATACGGGACTTTCTCCATCTGCGCCCGATTCTATTCTTCTTTTCACTGTTCCCACTAGGGTTTATACTTGCACTTTATTTTTTATGTTTAACTCTATGGGTATATTATTTTTAGAGGAGCCCTTGGACTCCGATTAGATTCTCTTGCGTGACGAGCCAGCCGTCTATTCCGTAGGCGTGGCTTTGTTTCCTCCCTGATTGGTCGAGCGTTTAAATACAGCGGTTTCCCTCCCTGGCGGCTTCATCGACCTGACGTTTGGACCAGCCCCCGCCCGAGTGGTGCTCTTCCCCACTGGTGAGTTTTTCTATCTCCATGCCGTTATGCCGCATTCAGGGTGCGCGGCGCCCCACCACTACTTATTTCCGTCTTCTTTTATTTGCCCATAGTTGTTCTCTGCTCTACATTCCTGACGAAGGAGCATTTGCTCGGCTTTCTTATCAACATGCGGCGCTTTATACCTTTGCAGCATGATTGAACGGGCGGCTTGACCGGAATCCGCTCCACCGCTCCACGCTTTTTGAAAGGTGAGGCGCTTGATTCTGGGGTTTGTAGTTGCATCATCATTCCGCTTTTAGCGCACTTAGCGTCTCCCTACCCCATGGTTTTCCTTTTTTTTCCTCTTCTTACTATATGGATAGGGTTTATTATTTTTACCCTTATAACTTTAGCTTTACAATGATTATTGTATCTACTTACTTTCCTGCCCCCTGACGAGAAATCATTCGGCACTTGTAGCTGATTAGTGAAGAGCTCTGTATCTATTTTCTGTACCAGGCAGAGTTCTGTTTTCGTGAAATTACATGGAGGATCCTCGTCCCCCCCACATATGTTGTACCATTGTAGTACGGAACTGAAGACTTTCTCGTTGCCTTGAACATTGTTTTTTATTCGGGGTAAGAATCATTGTTCTGTATTGTATTAATCCCTTTATATTTCCTTCGTCCTTTGTTGCCTGACCTCATGTTATTTTTCTTTTTATCACTCCAGTTTTCTTCTTAGATTGTTATTTAACTACGACCCCGGTATCTCTTTTTCTAACCGAGTGTGTTTAGCCTGACCACGAGCTCAGGTAGTTATTGCTCCGATTTATCTCTTTCTGAGCAGGTCCTTTTCTTTTTCGTACTGTCACAACCTTGTTGATTCAGATCACTCTGTGGTGCTCTTTTCATCCGGCATTCTGGGTACATTGGATTTTATCGTTGTCTTCAACCTGTGCCACTTATGGTACCCTCTTTTTGTAATTCACTTTCCATTCTGGGACATCAGTTGTTTCTCTTTTTGATCATTCTGCACTTCATCTATATTATGTTGTGTACTCTATTCACCAGGTCTTTTCCTGTGCACCTGGGTACCTTGCCATTTTAATTAACCCAATTTGAAGCTGAGCCTTTTTCGACATTGCAGGCATGCACTGAATTTTTTTTTAATCATTGTTATTGGTTTTATCTTCTCAGTCCCTGTTAGCATTGTATTCTGATGTCATTTGTTTATTGTAGGCACGTCCCACAGCCACTTCCTCGGATCCACCCGCCCTGAGGAAGGTGAGACCCACACTGGGTCGAACACCGAAATGCGCGTCGGCGTTGTTACTATCCCATGGACCATATCAAACTTACGATCAATGTTTGTGGTTACCACCATAACTTAACTTGAATTGGAGGGCCGTTGATACATTTGGCGCCATTCCAAAAATGAGGATTTATCCACCTACAGATTACTATCATCGATGTCACTGTTAACTGTACAATTTGGTCCACTTGTTTCTGGTTTTGCCTTTGTTGGTTTGAGTATGGCTGAACTCCTGACTTTCAGGACATATGAGTATGCGAGGTTATGAGTCTTCTGGTTTGAATGTGTGAGCGAATGTGGTGTGGGATATAATATGCCTTTTGTTTTTATTGACCATTTATAACTCTGAATTGTGAATGAATCATTAATACATTTTGATATTTTTCTAAATTTTGTACTGTGACATGCCTTTGTCTATTGGCCAGCTTCCTGGGTGTTTACATATCAGCGACTTATAGCGCATTTAATTCATTGTGGTAGAGAACTCCTGTTCTGAGTAGCAGTGGGCATACTATGCCATGGCGGTTAAGAGGGCAGCCGAGGTCATTGGACTGGAGCTGCCCTCGGTGCAGGTCAGGACTAACCTCCTGACTGAGGTGCTTCAACCTGGGGCTTCCACGTCTAAAACAAACAAGTTACTTACCTTCGGTAACGCTTTTTCTGGTGGATACAGTATCTGCCTGTGGATTCCTCACCTTTCGAATTATACCTGCGCCAGCATTCCACGGAAACTTTTCCCAAGCTCTCCCACGTCGACGAGGACGTCACAATGACACGGCTCTGCTCGCGACTCCGTCTGACGTCATCGGAGCCACAAATAGACCTCGTCGGCGTGCTGACGTCAGTTCCACCCATTTTTTCCGTGCCTCCGAGGCGAACGGGTGAACCAACATCATAATTGAAGTATACACAGTATACAATACAAATATAATACACAAAGCATAAAATATCAAAGGAAAAGCAAAAGAAACTAAGCATTTCCTTTAAACAAAACTAGGCATTTAAAAAACAACCAATAAAACCCTTTGGTATACGAAGGTGGACAACGGGGAGGAGGGTGGGTCAGTGAGGAATCCACAGGCAGATACTGTATCCACCAGAAAAAGCATTACCAAAGGTAAGTAACTTGTTCTTCTGATGGATACATCTGCCTGTGGATTCCTCACCTTTCGAATTGAATCCCACAGCAGTCCCACTCCTGGAGGAGGGTGTCCACCGACCTATACCAAAAATTCTTGAAGCACAGAGCGTGAAAATGGCCGTCCCTCCTAACCTCAGAATCCAAGCAATAATGCTTCGCAAAGGTATGGAGGGAGGCCCAAGTTGCTGCCTTACAAATATCAACAACAGGAACACCTCTAGACAAAGCAGAAGAAGTAGACTTAGCTCTGGTGGAATGAGCTCTGATACCTTCAGGTGGTTCCTTCTTGGCCAAAGCGTAGCAGATCTTGATGCACAAGATGATCCACCTGGAAAGAGTCCGCTTGTGCACAGCCTTGCCCTTCATTCGCCCAACATAGCCCACAAAGAGCTGATCGTCCAGTCTCAAATCTTTCGTTCTGTCCAGATAGAAACTGATTGCCCAAGATGGAAAGGGGTAACGACCTTAGGCAGGAAAGCAGCCCTGGTCCTGAGAACCAACTTTTCTGCATGCATGGTCAAAAACGGAGGTTTGGAGCTAAGAGCCTGAAGCTCACTTACCCTCCTAGCCGAGGTAATGGCAATCAGAAAGACCGTTTTAAAAGAGAGAAGCCTCAACGGACAACTATGAAGAGGCTCAAAAGGAGAACCCATAAGAAAAGTGAGTAAAAGATTTAAATCCCACTGAGGCATAATGAAGGGAGTGGGAGGAAACTTATTAATGAGGCCCTTAATAAACCTCATAACAATGGGTGACTTAAATAAAGACGGCTGGTCTGGAAAACACAGAAAAGCCGACAAATATCCTTTTACAGTAGCCACAGCGCAACCCTGCTGGGCCAAATAAAGAGAAAACTCAAGAATATTAGATAAACGGGCTTTTGAAGGATCAATGGATCCCTCTCCACACCACTTAACGAACCTTGCCACCTAGAAGAATAAACAGACTTGATGGAATGTCTCCTGGATGATAAAATAACATCCACCACATCCGGAGGAAGAGAGAAAGAATTCAGGTTGCCCCGTTCAATCTCCAAGCATGACGGTGTAAGCTCTGGAGGTGGGGGTGTAGAACCTGCCCCTGCGACTGCGAGAGGAGGTCTGCCCTGAGAGGGAGACGGAGCAGAGGGTGCGATGAGAGGTAAAGGAGGTCTGTGTACCACACCCTTCTTGGCCAATCCGGGGCGATCAAGATGACTTGGGCCCGGTCTTGGCGAAACTTCCTCAGAACTCGAGGAATCAAGGGTATGGGAGGAAACGCGTAAAGGAGTTGCGCACTCCACTCCAACTGAAACGCGTCCTCCAATGCCCCCTGCATCGGAAACTGGAGACTGCAGAATGACGGACAGTGCGCGTTCTCTCGAGTGGCAAAAAGGTCCACCAGAGGTACCCCCCACATCTCGAAGATGCGCTGGACCACCTCTGGATGAAGACGCCACTCGTGATCGGCTGAATAACGCCGACTGAGACTGTCCGCACGTACGTTCAGCACCCCGGCCAGATGATTTGCGAAAACACAAATCTGATGGACCTGGACCCAGGACCAGAGCCGCAGAGCCTCTCTGCAGAGACGATACGACCCCACCCCTCCATGCTTGTTTATATACCTCATCGCAGTAGTGTTGTCCGTCAGGACTTGAATCGACTGACCGCGAAGGGAGGGAAGGAAGGCCTTGAGAGCCAAACGTATTGCCTGCAATTCCAAAAGGTTTATGTGAAGCAACCTTTCCTCTGGAGACCAAAGACCTTTGATCTCCAGATCCCCCAGATGAGCACCCCACCCTAGTGTGGAGGCATCCGTTATCACTGTGGCCACCGGTGGAGGGAGCTGAAAGGGCTTCCCTTGAGACAAGTTGCCCTGTACACTCCACCAAGACAGATCCGCTGCAGCTTCTCTGGAGATCCTGACTGACTCCCTGAGATCTCCATTGTGCTGATACCACTGCCTGCGGAGGCACCACTGGAGCGCCCTCATGTGCCAGCGTGCATGGTTGACCAACAGAATGCAGGAAGCGAACAGACCGAGCAGACGTAGGACCTTCAGGACTGGAACAACCGCTCCATTGTGAAACATAGGAATCATTTCCTGAATGTCGAGGATCCTCTGTGGAGGTGGAAAAGCTCGACACACTGTAGTGTCCAGTATCGCCCCTATGAACAGGCTGCGCTATGAGGGCACCAGGTGAGACTTGGGTACATTTATCGAAAAACCCAAAATGTACAACAGCCGCGCTGTTACCTGCAGATGATGAAGCACCATCTCTGGCGACCTTGCTTTGAGCAGCCAGTCGTCTAAGTAAGGGAAAACAGGAATCCCCGACTTTCTGAGATGTGCTGCCACCACCTTTGTGAAGACTCGAGGTGCTGAAGTAAGACCGAACGGGAGGACCGCAAACTGGTAGTGTTGAGAACCCACCGTGAAACGGAGATACTTCCGATGCGACTTCAGGATGGGAATGTGAAAATACGCATCCTGCAAATCGATCGACACCATCCAGTCCTCTTGCTGCAACGCCAGAAGAACCTGAGCTAGGGTCAACATCTTGAATTTCTCCTGCCTGAGATAAAAATTCAAGATCCTGAGATCCAGGATAGGCCTTAATCTGCCATCCTCTTTTGGAATCAGAAAATACCGGGAGTCGCATCCCTGACCCCGTTCCTGCTCCGGGACCTACCTCTATCGCACCTTTCTGAAATAACACAAGAACTTCCTGCTGCAGTAGCAGCAGATGGTCCTCTGAACACCAACCTTGGCGAGGAGGATAAGGAGGGGGAAACTCCCGAAAGGGAAGGGCGTACCCATTTTCCACAAGATCTAAAACCCAAAGGTCTGATGTTATAGATTTCCAATCTTGCAGAAAATGGGACACCCGACCCCCTACAGGACCAACATGTTCCAAGATGGGGGATCTAGGACTGCTTTCCGGAGACACCAGTGGCAGGGGCAGAAGAGGAGGAGAGCTGACGGGCTGCTGCACCACGCAAACGTCCTCTATTCTTTCCTCTGTAGGATCTGTATTGAAGATTTTTCTGCTGCGACTGAGGCTGTTGACAGCCTCGAAAGGAAGACATCCTGCCAAAACCACAGTACCTCTTGAAACCAAACCTCTAGATTGAAATTGGAGACCCAAGGATTTAGCCGTGGCCCTACTATCCTTAAATCTCTGCAGTGCAGAATCAGCTTTATCCCCAAAGAGTCTTGACCCATCAAAGGGACGATCCAAAAGAGTATTTTGAACGTCAGGAGAAAACCCTGACGACCGAAGCCAAGCATGCCTTCTTGTAACCACAGAAGATCCCATTACTCTTGCCACTGAATCAGCAGTGTCCAAACCAGACTGTATGACCTGCCGTGCCGCTGCCTGAGTATCCGAAAAAACCTCCTGAAGAGATATCCGATCACCTTCAGGCAACTTCGGAATCAACTGCTTTGCTGAATCCATCAAAGCATGGATATATCTCCCCAACAAACAAGTTTCATTGGTGGATTTCAGAGCCATACTCGAAGAGGAGAAAACCTTTTTAGCTAATTGTTCTAACTTTTTAGAATCTCTGTCACCAGGAGTCTGGGGAAACGAACCCGTAGATTGTTTCGAACAAGAAGCTTGCACCACCAAGCTTTCTGGAGAAGGATGACTAGAAAGAAAGGCTGGATCATTTGGAGCAGGCCTGTACCTTCTCGCTATGGACCTAGAAACTGCAGGAGCTGAAAGAGGCTTCCTCCAAACCTCCAAAATAGGCTCAGTTAAAGCATCATTGAATGGTAACAGAGGCTCAACCGCAGAGGAAGGAGATTGCAACACCTCTGTTAAAATATTAGGCGTAAAATCAGCCGTGGGAAGCTGAAGATCCAAAAGTTCAGTTGCTTTTTTAATGACAGTATGGTAAGATGCAACATCCTGTGAAGGTAAATCCTTTGGAGAAGAAAGTTCCCATTCCGGGGAAGTATCTAATCCACTTGCCTCTTGAAGGCCTTCAAACACATCCTCCTCAATCTCGCCTTCCTCAGTCTCCTCCTGCTGATATTCTTCTTCTTCAAGAAGCCTTTGCGCTTCCCTCCTAGACCTTATCTTCAGGCCGGGAATCGGCGTCGACGGCGCCACATACGGCGTTGATGAAGCAGGCATCGGTGTCGATGGAACAGCTTCCGACGCAGACCTCGGCGCCGATCGGAGTCGAGACGAAGACTGAACTCCCGATGGAGCCGGAGACTGAGATACCGTCGTCGAGAACCTCGGCGCCGGGAAATGCCACGACGGCGTCGATGCCATAAAAGGCATGAATGGTGCCTGGGCATAATGCTGAGGCACGCCCAAATTAAAACCAAGCGAACCCACGGGGCCCGAAGGCGCGCCGGTAGGGTAGGCTGCCCTTGCAAACACTCCATACATCGCATTAAGGAACTGCGATGGATCCGTACCAGGCCCAGGAAAGGTTGGTAATGGAGCCGTATCCTGATCCTCACGAGGCCGTACAGGCGCCGGTGAAGCTGGGACCAAGACTGGGGAAGTCGCTGGTACAGGCACAACAGGATCCTTCGGAGCCGGAGAGGAGCCCAGCTGAGGAACACCTTTTGGCGTCGATGACCTCACAGGAGAACCAGCCGGCATCGGAGAATCAGCCGGCGTCGCTGGAGAAGGCGATGGAGAAATGACATCTCTAGAGCGATGTCTCGGAGCCGGAGAGGGAGATCTCGAATCCCTACCCTTCGACGACCGACATCGAGAACCATGCCTCCTCTTCTTCTTATGCTTCTTCGACTTCGAAGCATGCGAAGACGACTTCGATCTTTTTCGACCTCTTTTTTCTTTTCTTGCCTTTGCCATGAACAACTTGGCCTCACGCTCCTTTAAGGCCTTAGGATTCATTTTCCGGCAGCTAGTACAACCATCGACATCATGGTCCGACGAAAGGCACCATAAACAGTCCTCGTGGGGGTCCGTGTTGACATATGACCCCCGCATTCTCTACAAGGTTTAAACCCGGACTTCTTCGACGCCATCACATCCGCAAAAGAATAACTCGCAGAAATACAAAGTTACTAACAAATGAAAGGAGAGTCCCGGAAAACCGTTACGCGTCGTCGGCGCGGCAAAAAGGGAACTGACGTCAGCACGCCGACGAGGTCTATTTGTGGCTCCGATGACGTCAGACGGAGTCGCGAGCGGAGCCGTGTCATTGTGACGTCCTCGTCGACGTGGGAGAGCTTGGGAAAAGTTTCAGTGGAATGCTGGCACAGGGATAATTCGAAAGGTGAGGAATCCACAGGCAGATGTATCCATCAGAAATTGTCTGCTACTTAAGTAGCAGGCAATGTGTTGTACTGTAGCTGCTAAGGGATCAATGTTTTTGGATTGACAATAGTGAACAAATCTTTTCCATTTGGCAGCACAGCAGGTCCGAGTAGAAGGCTTGTGTGCTTCTTTGAGAATATCTATACATTGTTGTGGGACATGGAGGTAGCCAGATTCTAAGACTTCAGGAGCCAGAATGCAAGACTGAGTGATCTGGATGTCTGATTTCTCCATGGTTCTGCGTGAGAAGGTCCTGCCTGTTCGGCAGTGCCTCGTGAGGGACTACTGGCATTTCGAGCAGTGTGGTAAACCATGGTTGTCATGCCCATGTGGGAGTCACTAGGATGAGGGTGAGAGATGTCCAGTGAAGTTTCCAAACCAGAAATGGAAACAGTGGGAGAGGTGGAAAAGCATAAGCAAATATCCCGGACCAAATCATCCATAGTGCATTGCCCTTGGACTGTGGGAACCTGGAGGAGGAGTGTGGGCATTTTGAGTTTTCTGCGGTGGTGCAGGGGTCTATTTGTGGTTTCCTCCAATGCTGGAAGTATTGGTAGAGGACCTGTGGGTCAAGTTCCCACTCGTGGACCTGTTGGAGCCTCCTGTTGTCCACTCCTGGGATATACTCCGCTAACAGATGAATGTTGTATTGTAGCGCCCATTTCCAAATGGTCTGGGCTAACCTGGAAAGCTATGGGGACTTGGTGGCCTCCTGCTTTTGGAGGTAATACATTGCTGTCATGTTGTCCGTTTTCATGAGGACTACCCAGCCCATTAGGTGAGGAAGGAAGGCTTTCAGCGCTAGGTGAATAGCTAGTAACTCCAGGTGATTTATGTGGAGATCTTTCTGACTGGATGTCCTGTTGCCCTGGATAGTGAGATGTTGGGAATGTGCTCCCCATCCTGTAAGGGAAGTGTCCGTTGTTACTGTCCTCTGAGGAACTGGGTCTAGGAAAGACCGTCCCTTCAAAAGAGTGTGGCAAGCTTGACGGCTGAGCAACACTAGATCTTCTAATTGACCCTCCGCTTGAGTCCATTGGTGCGATAAGCACTCCAGTAAAGAAAGCATATTTAGGCTGGCATGAGGTACTATGGCTATACAACAAGCCATCATGCCGAGGAGACGCATGACTTTTCTGACTGTTAGTTGTTGACCTGGTCAAAATTGAGGAGTGAGTGCCTGGAATGTTTGTATCCTGGCTGTGTTTGGGTACATTACACCTAGTTGTGAATTGAGAATCACCCAGTGGTTGAAGGTGAGACTTTAATGTGTTGATTGTAAAGCCTAGCTGGTGAATCAGGTTTATGGTGGCTTGGGTGTGTTGAAACCCCTTTTGATGTGTTGTGCTTTGGACAAGCCAATCGTCTAGATATGGAAATACATGCATACTTTGTCTGCGTAGGAGGGCAGCTACCACAGCTAGACATTTGGTAAATACCCTGGGTGCGGTTGTGACCCCGAAGGGGAGCACTCTGAATAGGAAATGTTGATCGTTTATTATGAACCTTAGATATTGCCGATGTGCAGGGTGAGTAGGAATGCGCAGGTCACAGAGGATCTTTATTTTTTAAAGAGGCATGCTACATTTATCTGACATTATTGTTGATCTTGCCCACATTTTATGGTATTATATCTTTGCTTGTGCCGTGTTTTTAATATCTGCCCCAAACAGCAAACTGGAATATGGAAACTGTTGCCTGAAAGCAGCAGTAAATTATGTTTTTTCACTCAACCTGGCATTTTTGTTCCTCACCTGAACTCCTCGGTCCGAAACGGCTTAGCCGATTGAGCGGAGGGAGCGCAGGGCAGATTGGGCTGATTGCGGACACGTGGCTACTCTGCAAAGGACGTCAATCATCAACAGCCTTTCGGCATAAATTGCAAGCCTGTCGCCGATGCGCAGTGGACGCGCTAAAGGTGTGCCAATGGGAAGCCCATCTGGCCTGTCCACGCCCCATCGCCGCCAAGAACCCTGCATCTCCACCCCAAGGAGCCACTCCTCAACCCATAATATGCTACAATAGCAATGATTTAACAAAACTCAGATATAACTGCTCATAAGGCGCTCCCCACTTCCCAGTTTTTATGAAGGTCCTTTTTCCTGTCAGATATGTAGGTTTTCATGCTCCATAGCCAAACCTATCACATTGATTGGTAATGGGGAAAGTTTTCCTCCATATAAACAGTTGTTTAAAGCCTCTACGAATTACACCCCCACTGCACCAGTTCCTCCTATCAAATCGCAGTCTCTTCCCTCCGCGCTCAAATATCTCCTATGCTAGATCTATTCCCAAGAACGCAGTAGAAATTTGGGACCTTCTCACTTCAGTACAACCAGATCTGTGTTTCATCACAGAAACATTGCTACACTCGTTAGCATTGCCTTGTATTTATATTGCATTTCCAGAAAATTATAAATTAATACGGCAAGCTAGGGAAGCCAAATCTGGAGGTGGAATAGCTGTAGCCTTCTGGGACTCCCTCAGAGTCAAAATCCCTGCCTCTCTACTCACCAATTGGGTTGAGTTGATTAAAATGCAATCCCCCCCAATGGCAACTCTTGGAACAATGCTCTGATTTACCGCCCTGCGGGACAAAATAAAAAGAATTTAGTCCTAATCTAGCAGAACGACAAGCACCTTATGTACTATCTACACAAGATTTCCTTTTGATAGGCAATTTTAACTACTACACTGATGTAGCCACTGATCCAGATATTCCTATTCTGCTAGCAAATCTTGAAATGTGAGTTCTTCATCGGACTAGGACTGGCCCCACACATTCAGCAGGTCATACTCTATACCTTATTTTTTCTACTGGTAGGCTATCACAAGTTGACACCCCACAGGCATTAACTTGGGCGGATCATTTTCTGATCAGTTTCTAAATCCCAATCACGATTCTCCCCGGTAAACCTATGGCCCAGAATCAACCTTTCTCAAGACCTTGGAAACGTATCACTCTGGAGTTCTTTAAAACAGCATTTCCTGTCTTCACGACAGATGACTCGTATGACATAAATTCAGCCCTAGCAGGGTTTTATGATTCTCTCACCCATGCATTCAATATTGTGGTGGCCTACAAACCACTTTCTAGAAAGCACTTTAGATCCAATGCACCTTGGTACTCGGTGGAATTGAAAGCCAATAAATCCCATTGTAAAAGGTTTGAGTGCAATAGGAAGATGTCAAAAACCAGTGCAGGCAAACAAATATTTAAAGGTGCATTAAGCTCATATCATGCCAAAATAAAGATAGCACTCAGACAACATATGGTCAACAAAATAGACCAGGCAGGCAACTCCTCTAAGGAATTATTTAAAATCTTAAACACCTTTGTCGAACCCCAGGCATGTTCCTCTCCTATTCCAGCATCTAAAACTTTTTGCCACACCTTGGCTAACCATTTTCAAACTAAAATTCACAACATCTACAACAGCTTTCATTCCATGATCAATCCATCTACTGACCTACCACAAAATTCTACTTCAGTGGTACTAGAAAGATTTGAGCCTATTTCTCAATCGCAGATGCTTGGCTTACTAGGTAAAGCAAAATCAGGGTCCCCTTCTGATCCTTGTCCTCCACAAGTCATTACAATCCTTTCCCCTCTTTTTGCTCCTGCTATAACAGCATTGTGTAACCAATTTTTGACCCAATCCACTGTCCTGCAACTATAGAAAGCAGCTCATGTTACACCTATCATGAGGAAACCAACCGCAGACCCCAAGGACCCAACTAATTACCATTTCTCTCTTCCCTCTGCCGGGAAAGGTTTTGGAGGCCCATGTCAACAAACAGCTCTCTGCTTACTTAGGGAGCAATAGTTTGCAGGACATTTCTCAATCTGGCTTCCGACCATTCCACAGCACCGAGACTGCTCTACTTGCAGTAGTAGACACTATTAGGCTATCCCTAGACGCCGGACATCCTGCCATGTTGGTTCTGTTTGATTTATCAGCAGCTTTTCATACCATCTCGCATTCCATCCTGGTGCAGCGTCTCCAGCAGAGAGGTATCTAGGGATCTGCCCTCAACTAGTTGGTGGATTTCCTTAAGGATAGGGTCCAAACAGTTTCTATGGGCACATTCCATTCCAACTCTACCTCCTTGGACAAGGGAGTTCCTCAGGGTTCCTCCTTGAGCCCTACACTTTTTAACATCTACGTAGCCCCCATAGGCCAACTAGTTAAGTCCTTCGGGTTTGAGACCTTTTCTTATGCAAACGACACTCAGTTGGCCATCTCATTTGGGCAGGACACTGAGACTGTCAAACAGATTAATTGCCTTCAGGAGAGGGATTGCCATCCGGATGTCCCTCAACTGTCTTCATCTTAATGGGGGCAAGACAGAGAGCCTTCTGTTTGGCAAAGCTCAGCTCTATTGGACGGAGGGCTGGTGGCCGGTAGAACCTGGTCCACCCCATTGCCCAGTAGAACTGCCAGAAACCTGGGCATACTTCCTGACGACCAGCTATCAATGCGGAACCAGATCACCACCTCTATGTGGAACCTGTTTTGCCACTACGCGTCTCCTCAAGAAAATCTTTTGGTGGCTTCCGCTGAGCTCCCGTAAAACCAAGCTTTAATCATCAGCCGCTTGGATTACGGCAATGCCCTAATCCTTGCCTCTAACGAATCCCTTTTATCGAAATTGCAAGTTGTCCAAAACACTGCTGTCCGTATGGTAAACAACTTGCCTCCAAAGACCCCGTCAGCCCCTACACTCAGAGCCCTACATTGACTCCCCATCCGAAAGAGAGCAGTTTAAACTGCTATGCATGACGCAAAAATCCTTGTCTGGCTCTGATAACTTCAGAACAGACTTACTCCTTATAATCCGAACAGGAAGTTGAGATCGAGCAATTGACTTCTTTTATGTCCCCGGCGTATCCTCACTGCCAAACATTGGGGCCAAGCCTTCTCTTACCTTAGCGCGCACCACTCGAACAAACTTCCCCTGTTCATCCGTGCGTGCTCAAGTCTATCTGAATTCAACAAACTCCTTAAAACTTGGTTGTTCTAATGCCTCTATTCCACCTACCTGCTGATCTCACACAGAGATATCCTTATGGGGATGAGTTGTGCGCTATTTCAAGATCCAAATAACATAACATAACAATGTGAAACCAGGCATCCTTGAGGTCGAGTGATGCCATAAAGTACGTTGGTGTAACAGAGGTAGGATGTCTTGCAGAGTAACCATGTGAAAGTGCCATGAGAGATTATATCAGTGTGGAAGTCTGAGGTCCAAGATTGGTCTGAGTGACCCGTCCTTTTTGGGGATAAGGAAGTATAGTAAATAGACCCCTCTGCCTTGTTGGTGGAGTGGAACAGGTTCTATAACTCCTTTTGCTAAGAGAGCTTGTACTTCTTCCCTGAGCAAATGTTGATGTTGTGGGGAAGGTTTGTGATTGCGATGTGGGGTGTTGGGAGTTGCAGAAGTGAGCTTCAGACAATAACCATGTTGGATAGTATCCAACACCCATTGGTCGGAGGTGATATTCCACCAGGAGGGCAGGAAACTTTGTAGTCTTCCCCCGACAGGTGTTGTGTGATCGGAGGAATGATTGGGGAGTCAGGGCTTTGTGGTTGTGGCGGAGGGTTTTGTAAATCCACCCTTGCCTCTGCTTCTGCAGTTGTTACCCCTATATGAGCTCCTGTATTAACCTCTAGGTGAAGTGGCTTGTGTCTCCTCTGGTATGAGGTGGAGGTTTTAGGGGAGGTCGGTTTGGAACCTCCACAGTAAGAGAAGCAGCAAAAGAAGTCACAATGAAATGGTGTCTGTAGAACCCCCATAGCTTTGGCTGTTAAGTTTTCTTTTTAAATTTTTTCAAGAGGGTATTTACTTGTGGCTCAAAAAGATGTTCCCCATCAAATGGTTGGGCCAGAAGGTTTTATTGTACTTCAGATTTGAAACCCGATAAACGAAGCTAAGCATTTCTTTGTAAGAGTACACTGGCATTTATTCCTCTAGCTGTTATATTGACAGCGTCAAGTGCACATCAAATTGTAGTGTTCGATATTAAGTTCCCCTCTGAGGCAATTTAGTTAAGGCAAGTTAGAGTAATTAGGTGCTGCTTTATATTTCTTATTGACCCTTGTTGTTATGACTCTACATCTGACTGGGTCACTGAAAATGTTGGGGGAGGCGGAGGGGGGGGCGTGTAATAATACTGCCTGTGTCAGGATGTATTATGATGTGCTTCTGTCTAGAATCAAGCTGTTCTTGCAGTTTTTCAAGCACAGGTTCAACAGTCTCCATCTCACATGGTTTGGGGGTGGCAGAGTTTTCGGCCCCAATGCTGAAATTTTCTGAGCCGAAGGTGTAGATGGTTTGTTTTTCCGAAGCAGCTGGTTTCGGTGCAGACACTGGCCTTTGCTTCGACTCAAAGGTTTCGACGCCAATGGTTTCGGCTCCAAAAGTCGATTTGGATCCGAAACAGGAGCGGACATCTTCGGTGATCTCTTTGGTGCCGAGCTGGGCGTATCCGAAGTAGTCGTTCAGTGCTGATTATGGCCGAAGGCAGAGGTGACCCGAACTGGTCCGGTGTGCCGTCCATGCTCCTTCGATATATCTCGAGATGTCGAGCCTGATGATCACGAAGAGTCTTTTTGGACCTGAAGGAGCGGCAGGCCTCGCGGGTGCTTCATTGTGCTCGGGTGAGAGTAACAAAATTACTGAGCTGATCAAGGTTGGTGCGCAGAAACTTGGTGAGACAACAAGGGCAAATCGAAAAGGCGTCTGGTCCATCTGAAAATGTACATGTTGCAGGTGGAACGCCTAAGAATGAAAATCAGCATACCGAAGGGCGAATGTGCTCGAAGGGGCTACGGCCGACGCAAGTCGTACCAACGATGTTAAGTCGTTGACACGAAACTTAGGAAGTGGAAAAGGGACCGCGATCAAAAACAATACAGACGAGGAGTAGGTCTAGGCTGATAACGATATAGCACGATGGTGTCTAACCAGAGCAAAAGAGCGCACGTCCGAACCAGAAAGTGGAAGAAAACTATCTAACTATAGAGTCTATGACCATGCGCATTACCAGCAAGAGGAGGAGTCACACTATCTCGTGACTCGAAAGACTTCTTTGAAGAAAAACAACTAGCACACATCCAAGCCCAACACTAGATGGCAGACTTATACTAAGCATGTGTATCTACAACAATACACGCCTCACACACATGCCCTTGGTGTCTTGGGAAGTTTCTGTGTGTGTTTGAGGCATATATGGTTGTAGATACTCATGCTTAGTATAAGTCTGCCATCTAGTGTTGGGATTGGATGTGTGCAAGTTGTTTTTCTTCGAAGAAGTCTTAAGAGTCACAAGGTAGTGTGACTCCTCCTCTTGCTGGTAATGCGCATGGTCATCAACTCCATTGTTAGATTGCTTTCTTCCGCCGTCTGGTTCGGACGTGCGCTCATTTGCTCCGGTTCGACACCATCGTGCTGTAGCGTATTCGGCCTATACCTACTCCTCATCGGTATTGTTTTAGATCGCGATATAGATATATATATATATATATATATATATATATCTCAGTCAATGGGTCAGCATACTTCAGACACTGGCTAACTTCACTTTGAGTGATTGCATTTCGCCCTTTCACAAGGAGCACATCCGCACACCAGGTAGTTAGTTTTCCTTCACAGCCAGTGTTTTTGTCTTAATTATTTACTTTAGTGTTGTAGAACCTAATGTGATAGCAGAACACTTTCTACCAAATGAGAGCACATTTCCTGCTTTATTAAGTTCTTGTCTCCAGTCTTTCCTTCTTTTTTCCCTTTGTCTTGCCTCCTTCTTTCTGGTCTTCCTCCATTCCTTCTTTCGTTCCATCTTTCTTTCTTCCATTCTTCTTTTCCTTTCTTCTCTTTCCTTTTTCATTCTTTCTTGCCTTGTCCTTTCTTTCTTTCCTTCTTTATTGCCTTTCTTTTTCTTTATTTACTCTTTCTTTCTTGCCTTCCTCTTTCTTTGATTATTGCCTTCCTGTTTCCTTCCTTCTTTCTTTCTTTCTTCCTTTCATTCATTCTTTCTTTCATGCTTTCTTTCTCGCCTTCTTTCACTTAGGCAAGAGGCTGGCAGCCAATGCCAGACAGATTGGTTTTTTGCAGTGTGTGTTAGTGAAGACCTTTTACCTGTAGGGTTTTTCAGCTAGACTTCGTCCATTAGTTCGTGGTTCTGTCATTCACATTATTCTTCCACCCTCATCAGCATCTATAAAGAGGCAATATGTCTTCCCATTTCAGCCACTGGCTTACTACACTATGAGCAACGGCTTGCTGCACTTTCAAAAGGAGCATATCAACAAAAAAGTAGTTCTCTTCAGACCAGGAAGTGCAGTGGCAATGTAAGCTTTTTGAGACCAAAACAACATTTTTGCCTTTCATTTTTGTTTAGACTGATGAGGGTTTAGCAGCTTCTCATACAATAAAGTTTTGCAAAACCATGACAAAACAAAACAAGAATTGCCAAAAGCTTGCCAATGCTCATTGAAGAAGGTTGGAAGACTGCACTATCCCATCATGCCCAGAAGGTTGTCAGGACGTTTGTTATTGGAGCACAGGGAAGACACAAATATATACAATATCCCGTCCAAAATGTAAGCAGTGGTGGGTGGCACTTTTATAAATTTAACCATTACACCCATGATGAAGTACTAGGAATAAAATTAAATAACCTTAAAGAGCTTCAATAACCTTCAAATACCAGAGCTATAGGTACACTGAATGCAAGTCTCACTAGCGGAGGCAGTAAAGGTCGGGTGGAAAGCAATTCCAGAGTAGCTGTGTTGGACTTGCTGCCCCTTGATGGCCATTATACAACTGGGTCTGGGTGGCAGAGTGTGGACTCGGAGGCTGGGTTGTGACAGGGGTCACTGACAAGCACAAGGCAAAGACTGCGCTCGAACTGCCATGATGGACAAGATGTGCTGGAGCTGCTGTGGTGGTTTACTGCTTCTATGATTGGTTGCTACAGACAGTGAGAAGCTGCTAATGAAGTGGAGATGGGTGAGGTGTGTGCAGTTCTGTCGGCCATCTTAGAGACAAGGTAGCTGGAACAGGCTGAAGCCTGTGAGATTGAAGCAGGGTAGTGGCTCAACTCTGTCCAGTGAAAGGGGGGGGTGACAGAGTTGCAAGCCTCCAGTTAAAACACTGCATGGGTGCTGGGTGGACATTTAGAGCTGACAAACACACAATAGGGCTAGGAAGCTGACATAAAGATATAAAACACCAACTACATGCTAAAAAACTGTGCACAGTACAAGCGCTGTCAGCCATGTATAGGCAGTGGGAGACGGTGGTGCCTGCATTGAAAGTTAGACATCAAAGTGCCACACATGGGTAAGAGGCCCAGAAAGAGATTTACAGCATACAGTAAATGAAGACATAATGCGGCTGTTGACATCTGGATACAAAGTATATAGGCTGCCACACAGCAAAATGACTCGCCGAGAACTGCTTAATATATGGTGAGGCACAGCTATGTGGGGCACTTACAGAGCCATCCCCACTTACAACAAGCTGCAACTGAATACAGTAATGGCTGACAGTAGGCATAACTGGTCAAGACTGAGTGCTGGAGGAGACAGAGGGCAAGTTATTTTAATTCCAGAAAGCTGTCCAGACAGCTGACAATGCTGGGGATTAGTGTGGGAGTGGATTGCATGCTACACTTTGTTGTAAGTTGGAGAGGATGTACTCTCACTGCTGTTTAGAATGAAGTCCAGTCTGAAATCAATAAAAGGGAACACACAAAACGCCTAAACAATAGGTCACAAATACTGACAAGCACAGCACTGCATATCAGATTTGCAAGTTGACGCTTCAGTCTCTAAAGAGCAGCTGCTCCATATGGTGAAGGTACTCGAGTTATCCCTGAAAAAGATAAGGAGTTGAAATCGAGGCAGAACAACTTCCACATTGCGAGGCGCGGGCAGTGATACACTCGACGTACTGTCCCGGGAGGGTCCACTGGTACCATTTCCACGTAAGAGCCCTCTGCTGATGCACGCGGCCCTGGCTTGGAGGGGATGTGACTGCGTGGGGCCAGGCGCTGCGGGGCTCGCCTGTGGGAGGTGGCTACAATTAGAGGAGAGACCCAGCACCTGCCATGCCCTTGACGAGCAGACACAGGGTGAACAGAGAAGCAACAGAGTGGCGCTAGCCAGCGGGCTGTGCTTACCGACCTGGCAGCCATTGGCGGGATCGCTTCTCCCCTAGCCGGAGGTAAGGCCGAATCAACCTCACGCAGACACGGGCCCTAAACCACACTTGCGCTGCAGCGGCCCCTCACAGAGAGGAGATACCACAAGTGTTAGTCCCTACTGGTCATTATTGGTCGACATTTGGCCGAGCTTTGAACTGAGACGAGGTGGCCGAGTGGAGGTGTGCGCCCCCCTGCGCTGCTGAGATGCTGACAAGCACGTGGAGCGTCGTGCGGGGAACGTGGTGAGGGGCACCGGTGCTTACGCTGCGGCGCTCGTAGACCACCTCAGAGCGCTGTAAACAAGTGCACTGATTTACCCATCTGAATAGTAACTGCTGGCCCACAGACTCGCCAAAGATGGGTAAACACCAGGGATGCCAAACTAAACTAACATTTGAGAGGACGTACAGCGCCAAACAAGTGGATCCTGCAGAAGGAACCGGGGAGGCGTCCAACCAAGTGGAGGATTCTGACAAACAGGAACTCGATCTAAAAGAAATCCTGCTAGACGTCAAAACAAGCCTGAAAAAAATAGACTCAAAACTCGATTTACTTACATCGCGCCTCGACAGGGTAAAAGCAAAAAGAACAATTGATGGACAGAATGCAGAACAATGTCATACATTCATCCCAGTACAGAGATCTGGGCCTAAATCCATCATTTTTTTTGCTCGCCATGCCATTCCAGTTTGGACCCAGCCATATGCAAATCAGTCTTGACCCTGCGCCCAATAGGAACAGTCCAGCCCGAACTGCCAGGCCAGGTCCTCCCTGGACTGGAAACAAGCATCCTAGGACCAGTTTCAGGCTTTCAGCCCTCATCAGCCAGGATAGCTTAACTCCAGTGGCATGGAGAGCATGCGACAGGGTAAAAGGCAGAGTGGATGATCATGATGTCCGACTCGAACAACTGGAGACCAGAGTCTCTGACGTGGACGATAGCCAAACAGCAGCGAAAGAACAACTTTTGCAGATGGATAAATTGCTGGAGCTCATCAAGCAAAAAGATGAAGACCTCGAAGCCCACTTGAGGCGAAATAACATTTGTTTAGTGGGAGTGCCGGAGAGTACTGCGATCACAAAAATGGAGAACTTTGTGGACACTCTGCTCAGGGACCTCTTCGGGGCTGACATATCAACGGTATTCATTGTTGAAAGGGCCCACAGGTCTCTCGGCCCAAGGTCTCCTCCCGGAGCCCCCCCCCCGACCCATTGTGGTGCATCTACTGAATTACAAAGACCGCGTTATTATACTTAGGCTAGCGCGAGAAAAGGGTCAGATCCAGTACAAAGGAGACCATTTATCCTTTTATCCTGACTTTACAATGGCGGTGCAGACTGCCCAACGCGATTTCTTACCGGCCAAACATCTGCTGCGACAGGCGGGCGTGCAGTATGTCCTCCTCTACCCGGCCAAGCTCAAGATTACGCAAAAGGGCAAGGCCCATTACTTCACAGACGCAAAACAGAAAATAAAACCAGCAAGACCCCGGGCGGACTCATCACAATCTGCAGAAGCTCGATTAAGTGACAATGACTAGAAATCATGTACTAGTTATACTGCAACAAAGGGGACAGCAGCCCGTAGGGCGGGCAATGCAGCTGGGTCGTTCCCGGTTGTACACTTTACCCTGCCATGTAATGCTGTTAGAGGCACCCCCTGAATAGTTCGGGGCAAGTATGGCCCCCTCGGTGCCCACAAATATGACTACTTTTCTCAATGTTGCCGCAGTTGGATTGCCCCAATATAATCATGCTCAGCCACCCAGCATACACAGCGGGTAGTCCGCTCAGAGTTTCCACTGTCCCAAGGGATAATTCCCAGATATAATGTTGGGGAGTGGGTATCACAACCTAATTGGCTGGTTGGTGGGGGATGGGTGGGAAGTTCCTTTAAAGTTTCAGGGGACTTGGGTTGGGGGTGGGAAAGTTTGCAACTATTGTTGGCCTGCATTTCCACATGGATGCCCTAGCATTTGCCACTGATAAGGATCCGGCATATGACCTCTGCGCCACACGATTCTCCCTTTTTCCTTCAAAGGCGTAGGGAATGACTGCTATTAATTTCTTTCTGTGGAACATTCGCGGGCTAAATGATGGTAGGAGAGTACGCCTAGTGCATGCTTATCTCATTAGGCACAAGATCGACATTTGTTTACTCAAAGAAATGCACCTATCCGGAGCACGACTTCCCAACTTGCTTATGCGGGGGTGGGGGACGGTGTACACGTCGACCTATTCCAATTACGCACGAGGGGTATGTATCCTTATACGCAAGGGTCTTGCTTGGAACACGACTCCGTGTATTAGCGACGTAGAAGGTCGGTATATCATATTAACAGGCACAATTTATAACCACCCTATAACACTGGCTACGGTCTATGGACCAAACGTAGAATACCCGAGCTCTTCATTAAATATGGCACCTTATTGCCGACACTGACCCACGGACGGTCCTCTGGTGCAGGGATTTTAATGTTCCCTTAGATGACACACTAGATAGGCGTGGAAGTCTTAGACGCCCACACGCATCAGCAGCCGCTTCTTTACATACAATCATTACAGATAACCACCTAATTGATGTCTGGCGGGAATCACATCCAGAAGCCTGAGAGGGCACTTGCCTATCCCTGCAACACAAAACTTGGTCCAGAATTGACTACTGGTTAACCACCAAAGATGTGCAGCAATGGATGCGATTGGTCACTCACCTCTCTCACATGTTATCAGACCACGCCCCGGAACTTTTAACCCTTCAACCCCCCTCCACTCCCCCTAGCGCGTTTGCATGGCGACTACCTTCAGGAGCTCCTCGAGACTCCGCTTTTCGAGCAGAGGTGAATGCAGCTATACTCTAATATTTCGAGTTAAACACCGGGTTGGTAAGCTCCCCCTCCATACTCTGGGATGCATTTAAATGTGTTATACAGGGAGTTTGTATAAATAAGCAGCATGGCATTCTTAAATCCATTCGGGGAACACTGACCAAACTGGAGACCGCCATTACAGACCTGAAAGCTAATTTCTTCCGCACTGAAGCTCTGAGCACGCTGGCTAGTATCCGAGATAAAATGTCCACATATCAAGAAGAAGGCTTTTGAGAAACGCATTTTCTAGATAAAGAAGCTCTTGCCCGTAGATATAGGGTGGGGGAGGGGGGGACAGGCCAGTCAGAACCCTTGCTCGACTTATTAAGAAACCCCATGCCTCAGCATACATCTCCACCCTTGTAGACACGGAGGGTCAGCATCGTTCATCCCCAACCGACATCTTACAGACAATGGCAGCCTTTTTTATGCAGCTTTACTCAGCCACCCCCATAGCGAGCTCCATAGATCTCCAGGCGTACTTGGAAACCCTTCAGCTTATCTGGTTGTCAGATGCACAAAGAGTATTTTTAAATTGTCCGATCACGATTGATGAAATATTACAAGCAATTGCAAGCCTCTCCCCTGATAAGGCCCCGGCCTCGATGGCCTGCCTGCTGCTTTTTACAAAGAATACGCCCAGCTCCTAGCGCCCAAGCTACTAGACATGTATCAAGACTCTACAGAAGCGGACGCCCTGCCCCCGTCCTTGAAGGAAGAGGTCATAATTACACTGCTCAAACCTGAAAAACCAGCCTACCAATGAGATTCATACCGGCCACTCTCCTTAATAAACACTGATAATAAAATATTCGCCAAAGTGCTAGCCAATCACCTTCAATTACTCTTGCCGTTGATGATCAGACCGGACCAGTCCGGCTTTATTCCCGGAAGGTCAACAGCCCACAATCTCCGAACTTTATTTGCAACTATGCACTATTTGCATCCACAATTTCCAGCAGTGGCAGCACTGCTTGACGCGACCAAAGCCTTTGACTCGCTAGAGGGGAATTATCTCTTTCCTTTACTGCAGAGGCTTGGTCTGAGTCCTAGCTTTATTGCGCAAATTCGACTTTTATATACACTACCCACGGCCCAAATACGTCTAAATGGACTAATCTCGGAGCCCTTCCCTATCACAGGGGGTACGAGGCAGGGCTGCCCGCTCTCGTCCATACTTTTTGCCATTGCTATGGAGCTCCTGGTGGCACGATTGCGTCAGCACCATGCCGACAGAGGGCAGGGCTTCACATCTCGGGGACTTATATCTCTCTATGCTGATGACATCACCTTGTATATGAGAGATCCGGAAACCAATTTAGACCCCCTGATTCGCGAGGTGGTCCGCTTCAGCGGCCTCTCCGGCATCCAGGTGAACTGGGTAAAATCTATACTTAATCCCCTGACAGAAGGGACTGTTCATTTCATGCCGGACTACCCACTACAGTGGGCCGAGGGTCCAGTAAATATTTAGGTATATGGGTAAGCAGAAACACTGCGGAGATATGGCAATGCAACTTTGAGAAAGCCATGCATTGGCTGGAGGAGCGAATACCGGTTTGGTCTAAACTGGCCCTGTCTATGGCAGGGCGTATAGCCATTATAAAAATGGTAGTCTTACCAAAATTCCTGTATTTATTTGTGAATATTCCGATTCCACTCACTGTTAGCTTTTTCAAGAGACTTCGTTCTAACCTGACCGCACTCATTTGGGCAGGCAGGACACAGAGGGCGAAGTACGAGTTACTAACACTGCCACAATCGCAGGGGGGATTGGGTGCACTGGATTTTCAATTATACGCGCTCTGTGCACAGGCACATTTTTTACACTACTGGACTCATCCCACACCTTTTCAACCACACGTCCCAATTGAGACAGATAGAGCTTCTCCTTGGCCACTAGCTACGGCTCTGTTCCACCCATATAAATCGCCTGCCCCCGAAATAGATACTATTCAATGCATGCACTGGGCTTGGGAGGGACTCTGAAGGCGCGCAGGCACTACACAGCTCTACGCTTCATCAGTTCCAGTAGCTAATTACCCCTGGCTACCTCCTCTACTAGATAAAGGTGCAATCAGCCGCGCGACGAGGCTAAATATACATACATTTGCAGACCTGTATCCGGTGACCGATTCCTGGTCCCCCCCGGGGATGCCCGGCACGGTTCCGTTGGCGCCACTAGATGCTCTCCTTTATTTCCAATTGCGGGCAACATGTCGCACATTACATGATACTTTTCCAGGTCCTCCAAGGACACTGCAGGCCCTGGAGCACATTTACACAACACCCTCGCAGCGCAAGATGATTACCTCCCTGTACCATCACATGCAACAGAGCGCCAGTGACTACTCCAAAGACACGCGAGGCCTGGAATGCAGACCTTGCACTCATCCTGTCTGATGCGCAATGGTCATATGCTGTCTCCGAACTACCGTTTGCTTTGATTTTAAATTTTTACATAGGCTGTACCGCACACCGACACAACTATTTCGGATGGGGTTGATTGCAGATTCCCATTGTCTGCGCTGTCATGCACCACATGCTGATTTCATGCACCTCGCGTGGCACTGCCCTGAAATTGAGGCATACTGGGAAGAGGTTTTTTACATATTGGGAGACATTATAGGTATGTCAGTCACATCTTCGCTGCTGCTGGGATACGCTAAGGATACCCTCCAGAAGTTTTGCAGGCTGCTTGCACTGCTGCTCCTCCTTGCAAAACAACAGGTGGCAATGCATTGGGGGAGATCGCGGGCCCCTAGCACTAAGGAGTGGCTCATAGATGTTGCTTACTGCCATGAACAATTGTCTGCCTATTGGGACTTGATGCCGCAGGGGAGTCACCCCGTGATATATGGGAACCTTTCATCTCCTATCTTCGGCACCGCAACATCTCCGCTGCACAGATCGTGGACGCCTCATCCTCCTGATAAGATATAGCATTGTTTACATAACCTCACCTTGCCATATTGTATGTGAACTTCAATGCATGTAGACCACAATGAGCGAATTTTGGGTCATGTAGGACATTGTGCAACTGTAAGATGTAGGCGGGAGGATGTGGGCGAAAGTATTATTTATATGTGTAATATCGATGTAATGAGCAAGTCAGAGGCGCGTCGGGATCCACTGTTCATTGCTGTGATGATTCTTTGTAAGTGGCCAACAGTTTTGCTAATAAAATGTAATAAAAAATGTATAAAAAAATAAAATAAAATAAATGCTAGCTAGGGGGGAGTTGAAGAAAATGGCATCCCATCCTTCCTATATTCAGAAGCGCTGAGAGCTAGGAAAAGAGCTATGCCCAAGGTCAGTTGGGAAGAGGATAAAGGACAACAGGTAACAGGTGAATGCTGGGGCTCCAGCTGCAGGCAAATCAGCAATGTCTCTTTAAATATAAAGCTTAAGCTACACCAGTTCAAATTCTTATATAGATTCTATTAAACACTGCTGACCATCAGCAAATTTAGTGAAGAATGACAAAACATTTGTCTGAAGAACAAGCTACTTAAATTCAGTTCCGCCTAATCTGGTAGACAGTATCTAGCTGCAGGCTCTATACCTTAGTATATTAGAATATTCCCCAGGCGTCAGACTGGATCCGTAAAGTTTTGAGCAGTCCCCTTGAACTCTGGCTCAATGTTGTGTTGGCAGTGTCATCCGTGTCGAAAGTGACATGCACCATAACTTAGAACAACAACACTCTTTTTGGATCCAGCAAGTGGAGTCTCTCCTTTTCCATAGTAGAATTTGGGGGAAAGGGGTAACTAGGCAGTGTGATGCTTTGCCTGACTTGAAAAGGTGTGACTACCTTACTTAAGGAGGCGGCACAGTTTCTAAGGACCAGCTTGTCCGGAAAAAAGGTAGTATACAGGGGGTTTACAGAAAGCACCTGAAATTTGCTAACTCTCCTAGTAGATGGTATGGCCACAAGGAGGACCTTTTTTATGGTAGGCAGTCTCAGAGGGTAGGTAGCTGTGCTTTGGCTCAAAGGGTGAGCACATTAAAAAAGTGAGAACTAAATTGAGAACCTTTTGGGGCATAATGAAAGGTGTAGGGGGAAACGTGCTGCAAACCTTTCAGGAAAAGAGTCACAACGCCTGACATGAACAGGGAGGGATGTCTGGCAACCGCAAGAAAGCCGAAAGATAACCTTTAACTGTGTCAAAGCAAGCCCTTTCCAAGCAAGAGAGAAGGCAAACAAAAGTACTTCCAACAAGTGTGTAGACAAAGAATCAATGGACTTGTTAGCACACCAAGCTCCACATTGTCTCATCGATAGTCATATAACGTTTTTGTTGAGGGACGCCTGGCTGCCAGAATGACATCACAAACTTCTGGAGGAAGGTCAAAGAACCTGAACTATCGCCACTCAATTTCCACGCATGTAGATGAAGAGTGTGCATGTTTGGGTGCAGGACCATGATGTGTTGTTGCAACAGGAGATCCTCCCTGAGGGGCAGCCTGCTCAGAAGACACATGCTCAGGAGTTTGAGATACCATACTCTCAGTGCCAAAGATAACTTGGGCCCAGTAGTTCTTGATCTTCTTGAGAACTCAGGACAGGAGTGGTATCGGCAGAAAGGCATACAGGAGTCTTGAGCTCCACTTGAGACGAAATGAGTCTCTGAGCAAGAGCCACCTTAGAAACTCTAGCGCACAGAAGTGATGACATTGCATGTTCTCGGCAGTGACAAATAGATCTAACCAAGGTTCTCCTCAATCTCTAAAGAGAACTTGCACTACCTTCGGATTAAGATTCCATTTGTGATCCGTAAGGTATCGGCGGCTGAGTTTGTCTGCTCTGGCGTTCAGAGAGCCCACCAGATGTTGAACCACCAGGAAAATGTCCTGATATTCCAGCCATCTCTAGAGACACAGGGTCTCTTGACACAGGGTCCACGACCTCACCCATCTCTGCTTGTAGCACTACCACATGGCGGTGGTGATGTCTGTGAACACCTGAACCAGTCTTCCCTTGATGGAAGGAAGAAAGGCTTTCAACGTGAGCAATACGCTCTCAGTTCCAACAAGTTGATGTAGAGCAGAGATTCCCCTGGAAACCAGAGCACTCTGACCTCCATCCCCAGATGGCTACCCCCAAGGCAGAAGTAACACATCTGTCCCCACTGTGAGCTCTAGGTGAGGAGGGGAGAGGGGTCTGTAGCTGATGCAATCGCTGTTTGTCAGCCACCACTGCAGATCTTTTGCAGCTCCCTCTAATATCTGGACCAGGTCGGAGAAATTTCCCTGATGCTGTGCCTGCTGGGAATTCAGATCCATGAGACCCAGGATTCTCAGTCAGTCTCACCGAAATCCAAGACAGAGGCTGATATTTTGGAATCATAGCCTGAATAACCTGGACTTGCCATGGCGGAGGATAGGCCTGAAAATGAACCGTGTCAAGAACAGCTCAATTGAAAGGGAGCATCTGAGAAGGGAGTCAGATGTGACTTCGGCATGTTGACAGTGAACCCCGGCGAGTGCAGGAGGTCAGCCGTAGTCTGGAGGTGGGAAGCAGCCTGGGTCGAGCCCGCCTTCAAACAGCCAGCCATCGAGATTGGGGAAGACAGGCACCCATGATTTCCACAGGTGGACTGCAACCACCTCCATCACCTTAGTGAACACCAGAGGGGCACTGGTTAGGCCAAAGGTAAGCACGGCAAACTGAAAATGCTTGTGGCCCACCGTGAACCGCAGGTAAAGCCTTTGGGCAGGTGGGATGGGAATATGAAAGTTTGCATCCTGCAAGTCCAAAGCTACCATAAAGTCTCCCAGGTCGAGGGCAGACAAGACCTAAGCTAGCATGAGCATTTTGAACTTCACTTTCTTGAGGAAAACATTGAGAGGGTGCAGGTTTCGGATAGGACGAAGGCCTCTGCCCTTTTTGGGCACCAGAAAGTAGCGGGAATAACAACCGCGACCCACTTCTGAAGTTGGAACTCTTTGGCCAAAAGAGCTATAATTGCCTGGCGGAGAAGAGATAGGTGGTACTCCTTCAGCCTGTCATCAGTTGGTGGCATGGAGGGAGAGGCAGTCTCGAAGGAGTAGCCCTTCAGACAATCAGCAAAACCCACCAGCCCAATATTATGGACTGCCAGTGGCGCAGGTGAAGGCAAATCCTGGCGCCTAATGGGTGCCCATGATGGTAAGCAGGCAGACTAGGAGTGTTAGGAGGCTGCGGCTGCTGGAGGGGTGTTTGGTGGACTGACCAGACCACTAGTCACCTGACCCACGGGCCGGTAGGTGCAGCGCCCGCGCAGAGGCTAGAAAGCTTGCCCACCACGGTGGATGGATGGCTGTAGCCTTACTGTCCTTAAAGCGCTCCAGCGTCAAATATGACTTGCCTCTAAAGAGACAGGAGCCATCAAAGGGCATGTCTATAAGACAGGTTCAGACATCCCCAGAAAAGCCAGTTATTCTTAAGCAGGCGTGGTGCCGTAAGGCCACCCTCGACGAAACCGCCGCTCTGCCTAGTGAGTCAGCGGTGTCTAGTCTACTAGTCTACATTGTATTGCAAACTTCACTGCATTTCCCTTATCGGCAACAGCCTGAGAAAGCAGGACCCAGGCCTCTTCCGGGACTGTTAGCAGCATCTGCGCAACATTATCCCACAGGGCATGGGAATAGCAGCACTAAAGACAAGCAGTGTTCACAGACAGCAGTGCTAGGCTGTCAGAAAAAAACATAATCTTCCCCAAAGCGTTCAAACTCTTGGATTCCCTGTCCGGGTGTGAAAGGGGAATGCGCCAGGATTTACATGGGCCACCCAAGCTCTCTGGGGTAGAGTGTTGGGTGAGGAAGTTTAGGTGGCGGCGAGCAGTCATCCTATTTTGGGCTTGAACCAGGTCACAAGTAGGACATGAGGGCTTCGTTGAATGGGAATAGCAGTTTTGAGCGGGACACTCCCGGTTGCAGCATCTCTGTAAAGACGTTTGTTTTGACTGCCAGTGAGGGTAGACTAAGATCAAGAACCTCAGCCACCCTCCGCACCAGCCATGGCAAAAGACGCTCCCTCCTATGTAGCCATGGTAGGGGAAGAAAGCATGCAAGTAGCTGGAGAAGTGTTCAGTCCACTGGCTTCACCCAGATCCTCACACCAGTCCACATTTCCTTTTTAACAAGGCTGGTATTCTTCAGAGTACGACCACCCCTCCCATTTTTTCCATTGTCCTAAACCGTAAGAATAGGGCTCAGGCTCCAGCCTGGACTGCATGGCGCCAGGGCCAGTAGGGGCCTCTTCTGAACCCGCAGGGCCTGAAGGTGCACCAGCAGGAATGGGCCACCTAAATATGAAGTGCATCGCCTCATAAAACTCGGTGTGGGGCAGGAGTCGCTCAGGCTCCCAGAAACTCAGAGGTGCGGGGTTTGCCCGGGCACTGGCTCAAACACGGAGCCTGACCTCGAGTAGTGATAGTCCCTCGTCTCGTCGTCCAACGGACGAGACGAAGTCTAAGACTACTTTGACTTGTTACTTTTCTTCTTTTTATGGGACTCAACCAAATGGCTAGATGACATGGAATGTGACGATGACCCCAGGCTCCGCAACCGATCCCTTCCTCTCGACCAGGACCTTGAGCATCGTGGCGTTGCACGCTGAGTCACCAGGAGCTTGAGGGATCGCTTCCTCAAGGCCTTTGGATGCATGGCACGGCAATCGGAACAGGCCTTTGGATCATGGTCCTGCTCGAGGCACCAATGGCAGACAAAGTACAGGTCCCGTAACCCATATCTGTCTGTGACAGGCCCGGCATGGCTTGAAGTCGACCTGCTTGGAGGTCATCCCTGCTACACTAGGAGCTAAGACCTCAAAAGCTTAGCTAAAAAGCAACTAAGGGGCAGCTCCTCCTGCATCTGTGCTGACTGGCGCGGAAAGAAAAGAGCTGACATCAGTGTGCCTGGGTGGCGCCTACGTAGGCACGACGAACATCAATTCTGGCACGGACGATGCCAACAAGGCCACACAGTGCTGAATGATGCCACCTACCGGCACGCAGGGGTACTGCTCACGAAAAAAATTCCGGGTCCAGTCTTATGCTAGGGGATAATTCTATGGTAAGGAATCTGCAGCTAAAAGTCTCTATCAAATATGGAGTGTTTGCTTGGGAGCTGTCCAAATGCCCTGGACTGTGATGTCCTCCATGTGCGAGCCCCACCCTATGAGTGATACATCCATGGTGATAGTCACTTGCAGTATTGGGTCAAAAAAGATCTGCCCTTGAGGATGTTCTCTGCACCCCACAATTTCAACAATTGATGGACCCTGGGCTAAACCAACACTACATCCTCCAAGTTGCCCCCGCTTCTGACCACTGAGATGCTAGACACTCCCGTAATGGGTGCATGTGTAGTCTGGCATATGGAACTATTGTTATACAAGAAGCCATCATGCCCAGAATGCGCATGACCGTCCTGACTGGCAGGCGACAATGGGGCTGAAAAAGAGCCAGTTGGTTCTGGAGATTGAGAACCCTCTGTGAACCTCTCTCTGTGTAGTGGGGTATGCCTTGGCAGATACTGAATTGAGGATGCCCCCAGATAGGGCTGTATTTGAAGAGGCTGTAAATGGGATTTGGTAACATTTACTATGAATCCGTTTGTGTAACAGATTGATGGTGGCCTGTGCGTCGAGAAGGCACCTGTGTCTGTTGGAACTCTTGATCAGCCAATCGTCGAGGTATGAGAAGACATGAATGTGTTTCTTCTCAAATGAGCTGCCACCACTGCTAGACATTTGGCAAACACTCTCGGGGCTGCTGTTACCCTAAACAGTACTTTGAACAGGTAATGTCAACCACTTACCACAAACCTGAGTACCAGCGATGAGCCGGGTGAATCAGTATATGAAAGTATGTGTCCTTCATATCTAGTGCGGTCATGAATTCGCCTTCCTGTAATAGAGGTATTTCATCCTGTAGTGTCACCATGTGAAAGTGTTGTGACGGGATGCAAAGATTGAGTGGTCGCAGATCCAGTATTGGTCTTAGTGTCTCATCTTTTTGGGTATTAAAAAGTATAGAGAGTACACTACACCTTGCCTTGATGACTCCATAGTACAGGCTCTATGGCACCTTTTAATAACAGAGCTTTTACTACTTCTTTGAGGAGGTGAAGATGTTGAGACGTTTGTTTGCTAGTAGGAATGTGGGTGGGATTTGAGTTCAAGGCATTATCCCTCGCCGATAATGGATAGGACCCACTGATCTGTTGTTATTTCTGGCCACAACTCGTGAAATTGTTGTAGCCTTCCCCCAACAGGTGTTGTGTGGTCTGGGAGATTGTGAGGTAAGTCATTGTTTGGAGGTAGAGGCTCCCTTTGGGGGGAGTTCCTCTACCTCTGTGTTTGAAACCTCCTCAATAAAACTTCTACTGGCTTGCTAGTGACATTGCTGCTCTTGTTTTTGGTATGTTTGGGTGTTGGAGGTGGCGATTTTGGAATTCCCTCTGCCCTGATACCTCCAAAAGGACTGCTGGCGTGGTATAGTAGACTGCAATGCTCTCACGGATTTTGCGGTCTCTGTGTCCTTTTTAATCTTTCCTAGTTGGGAGTCAACCTCTGGGTCAAATAAATGTTCCCCATCAAATGGAACACTTAGCAGGTGTTGTTGCACCTCCGGCTTGAACCCAAAGATGCGTAGCCAGGCATGTCTGTGCAGAAGTAAAGAGGAATTTATTCCCCTCGCAGCAGTGTCAGCACTGATTAATGCACAACGTATGGTTGCACTGGAGAGTTGTCTACCTTCTGCAACCATATGAAAATAAGTTACTTACCTGTAAACTGTGGTTCTCCAGTATTGGTATCTTTCATAGATTCACATGCTTGAATCATTCCCCGTCGTCGAAGTGGGAGTCCCACGGTATATAAAAAGCAGTAAGCAATGACTAACATTAAAGTTAATAGAGGAAAACATTCACTTTAACATCTCGTCCTAGTCATTAGGAATGGTCCAAACTCCAGCCAATCAGGCGACAGCACCCTCTAGAACCCTCTCCACAGAAGCTCCAGGCTCTCAGATTTTTGAGCACAAGTGTAAAATAAATCCCTAGGAATAAACCAGCGGAGCCTCTATGGGGAGGAGGGTGGGTCGCATGTGAATCTATGAAAGATACCAATACTGGAGAACCACAGTTTACAGGTAAGTAAATTATTTTCTTCTCCAGTATTGGGGTATCTTTCATAGATTCACATGCTTGAATCCGAATAGATAGCAGTTCTATCATAGGTATGTATGTTCATGAAAAGGTATGCAATACCATGTACACAATCCTGTACATCACCAAGCGTATAGCTAGTACATATACGACTTCATCATATACCTATATGCATACATAAATATTCATATGTATCTAAAAATGTGAAAAACACACATATATATATATATATATATATATCTATATTTACACTTTAAAACATATCTAGCTATATAGATAAAGATATAACAAACATCAGTAACTGACCAAGCGTATGTATGAAAAAAACAGTGACATCAACTAACACCATAGCCATTGTTAAGCATAAAGGAAGGTGGGAAGGATAGAGGCTCACCTTAGTGAAAAAGATTACGTAGCACTGCCTGTCCCACAGCTGTATCTGCATTACTTGTAGCTTCCAGACAGTATTGCTTGGTGAAAGTGTGCCTGCTGGACCAAGTTGCAGCCCTGCAAATTTGCTGAATAGGCACACCGGCAAAGAGAGCTGTTGAGGAAGAGACTGCTCTCGTAGAATGCGCTTTCACTGTTGAATGTAGAGGTTTGCCCGCTTGCTGATAGCAAAACTGGATCGTAGAAGAAATCCAACGCGCTATAGTTTGCTTAGTGACCGGATATCCTTTTCTGATTTTACCATAAGCCACAAAAAGCTGATCAGCCTTACGAATGCAGGCTGTTTTTTGCAAGTAGAATTTTCATCCAGGGAATGTAAAGACCTTTCCGCTGGTGTCTGTGAATTAGGGAAGAAAGTCTTTAGAATGACTGGTTCATTTAAGTGAAAATCCGATGGGACCTTAGGAATAAAGGTAGGATTTGTCCGAAGTATAACAGAGTTTTTAGTAAACTGGAGGAAAGGATGCCGAGTAGTGAAAGCATGTATGTCGCTTACTCGTCTAGCTGAAGTAGGAGCCAGTAGAAGAGAAGTTTTCCATGTAATGTATTTAAGGTCAGCCCTATGAATAGGCTCAAAGGGGGCTTTCATAAGTTGCCCTAGAACAACGTTGAGATGCCAAGGCGGAGGTGGACGCCTAATTGGAGGGAACATTCTAAACAGTCCTTTAAGAAATTGTTTTATTATTCTTGATGACCAAAGAGACTGTGATCCATTCTGCCTTCGAAACCTGGAAATCGTGGCAAGGAATACTTTAATAGAAGAATGAGAAAGGCCACATTTAGCCAGTTGTAGGAAAAAAGGCAGTATTTGTTCTGGCGAAGACAGAATAGGGTGCACTTCAGAGCTTGCACACCAATGGCAGAATCTCTTCCACTTGAGTTTGTAAGTCTTGATAGTGGAGGGCGCTCTGGCATTAGCTAGGACCTCCCGACAGTCAGCAGGTATTACTAGGTCTGCGAACTCAGTGTTCAGGAGCCAAGCTGCTAATCGCAGAGATGTTGGATCCGGATTGCCGACCTGGCCACAGTTCATTGTCAGCAAGTTCTGTAATGGACGTAACACCCTGGGTTTGCACTCTGATAGGAGCAGAAGCTCTGTGAACCAGAATTGGCGACGCCACTTGGGAGCTATGAGAAGTATTCGGCATGGTTCTTTCCTCATCTTCCGAATCACCCTTGGGACTAAAGGAAAAGCGTAAGCATAAATCTTTTACCAATTTATCGAAAACGCATTCCCGTACGATCCCTGTTGAGGTAGCCAACTGGTGAAGAATTGGCATTTGCGGTTCAGACTGGTCACAAATCGGTCTAAACTCGGTTTGCCCCACAACCGAAAGATGTGATCCAGCGTTGGCTGGTGGAGTTCCCATTCGTGGATGGTTGTAATCGACCTGCTCAATGAATCAGCCAGGATGTTGGCCACTCCTGGAACATGTACTGCTGTCAGTGATATTTGGTGTTGAATACCCCAATCCCAAATTTGCTGGGCCTGTAGGGATAGCATAGCTGATCTTGTCTCCCCTTGTTTGTTTAAATAATGCATGCTTGTTGTGTTGTCTGTTCGAATTAATACATGCCGCCATGGTGGAATTTTTTTTACTGATGGAGTCGAGGCGCCTTCCATCTCTATCCGGAGGAGCCGACAATGGAGAAGCAGGATTTCTGGCACGACGTTGAGCCGCTTGTGAGATCACAGAATCCGGCTTGGGTTGCCCGATATGGCAGGCAGGCGAATTATCCGGAGCCTTATATTTTTTCTCCAACTTAGGCAAGACTGCCGGAATTGAGGCTGGTGTTTTCATGACCTTTAGGCCTTCTTGTAAGTCAAAAGGTACGCAGTTCCTTAGAGGGAAGGAAAATTCAGGTATTTCTAAAAAGTGCCCTCACACACCCGAAGGATGTCATGCTTCATCATTGGGCCTGCTCCTCGTCGGGCCGGCGCTGCAATGCCCAACGGGCTCCCGCGAAGGGGCTCTTTGGTGGAGATCTTTTTATGAAGAAGCCGTATGGTGTGTGCGGGTGTGTGGGCTTGGGTAGTGCAATGAGTGTGTGGGTGAATTATTTAAAATAGGTCTAGGACAACCCTATCTAATAATTTTATTCCTGGGGGGCACTAGCCTAATTAAAGGAGAGTGACCCTGAGTGGATGTAATGGTCCTACAGGGCATGTGTGGTGTATATGGTCGACATGTTTCATGCCAATGATAGCCCCTAACGGGTCTAGTGGCACTTCATCAGGACCATGAGGAAGACAAATAGTTAAACTCTAGCACTATCGCAATGCTGGTTCAAAAGTTCATTAGTTGAGTCTGATTTGGCAGATGTCTCTGGTGTGCAGAGCCCTGCGTTATATGTGCAAATTGACGAATAAAATACGTTTAAAAAAAAAAAAAAAAAAAATTTGTTAGTTGTACTGGTAACCAGACTTGCAGTGAAGACCCAGGTCCTAGTTGGCCTGGCGATCTGTTACCTGAAGAGGGGAAAGGGAAGGGGTAAAGAATAAAAACAAGGACAACAGTAGACCTGGATTAGGAGACTATTTAACAACAAGGTCATGATCAGTGTAGCTCTGTCCTGGGTGTCCAGGTTGATCAATCACCAGGGTTAACCGGAGTCAGGGGCACCCAATAGTTAAGATGACTATAGTGCGTGAAAACCTGCCTCTTTGTTTGTTCCTTGAAATCATACAGGAAACAATCAGCCTGTTTAGTAACCATGGGAAGCTGAAACCCTTTTGCCGCTCTCTCCTTGAGGGTATGGAAACCCCCTATATCTTCAGGTGGTGAATCTATTGGAGGTGTAGTGGAAGGCGATGGTGTCTGGATCTGATAGTCATCCCATTTGTTGGGAAGGGATATCTCATCCAACTCTCCCTCTTCTCTCTCCTCATCCGTGGTAAGAGCCTCCTGGTCCTGATGTTGCGTTGCCGCAGGTACTGGAGTAACTAGAGAGGAGGATCTAATTAGCAAGGAAGGCCGTGTAATAGGCGTCTGAGGAACTGAAGATGCCGGCTTTGAAGGCGGGAATCTGCGGTAGTAATCCTCTACCATATGCTGTAAATTTGAAACCAGAGAAACAGGCATTTGGATTGTTTGTTCATTTTGCCTCTCCTGGTTGGTGACTTCAGTGTAATACACATAGTCCTCCTCTTCATCATCCTGGCATTTAATGAGGAGGTCAGACGGACTGTGAGCCACCCCAAACATACCGTTGTCTTCTGATTCCTCCACATCTGCTCCATAATCAAAGATATTTTCTGGAAGACAGGGAGACACCTTGCTTGGAGATGTGTGGAAAGGTAATATTACCTCCTGTGAGGGTCTTCTATCCTTAGAAGCGGCTAGATTAGTTGACGGAACTAGCATCGACGACGATGTCAAGCAAACCGCAGAGGAGGATGTCGTAGATGAGGTTTTCGTCGACAGTTCTTCCGTCGACGGTCTTGATGTCGACGAGGTTCGCTGACGAGGATCTGAATCCGAATACTTCGGTTCTGTCGACGAGGCTACCATCGACGAGGCTACCGTCGACGAAGCTACCGTCGACGAGGCTACCGTCGACGAAGCTACCGTCGACGAGGCTACCGTCAACGAAGACTGCGCCGACGAGGACAGCGTCAACGAGAGAGACTTGCCTTTGGGAGCCGCCGACAGCCGCAGCAGCAACGAGATTTCCGTCGACGAAGGTCCTGAAAGAAGTCCTTTCTTTTTCATCGACGAGGAAGACGAAGATGTAATCGGTTACGGTCTCACCCTCACAGATACTAACGTTGACGGAGAAGATGCCGGCAACATGATCATTTTAGTCTGAGGAGAAGAGAAAGTCGACGTCGTAGTCGTGGCGACAGAAGTTCTCGTCGACGAAGGAACCGTCGACTGTCGTTGACGCAGCATCTTTTTTGTGAGGTAAAGTTGTCTCAGGAAGAGACCTTGACACCTGCTTCATTTTTGATGTAGTTTTTGAAGGCGTAGAGGGCACAGATTGACCCTTAAGAGAGACTGGTTCTTTTCTTGAGGATGAAGGCTGATCTTCATGTTTTGAGGTGTAGTGATGCTTTTTTAACACCTTAGCAGCCTTAGGAGAAACCAGCTCCGCCTCACTAGCTCTTTTCTTAGATGCTGTAGTTTTAAGTGAGGAATCACTCTCCTCATCAGATAAAAGATTGTCTTTGGTTTTGAGCTTCTGTAGCCACAGAAGAAGACGTCCCTCTCTATCTCTTAAAGTTTTTTGAGAGAAAGTCCTACAAATTTTACAGTCTCTCACCTGATGTTCAGGATGAAGGCAGTAAATACACTTCTTGTGGGGATCATCTGAGTGAAGTCTTAGTTTCCCACAAGAATCACAATGCTTGAAGAGAGATCTTTTTGAAGAAGACATGTTGAACTGAAGAAATTCAGAAGGCCAAGAGAAAGTACTGAGCAGAGCTCAGGGAGACTCCCTTCACATGACATGCGGTAGAAAATCTAAGAGCCTGGAGCTTCTGTGAAGAGGGTTCTAGAGGGTGCTGTCGCCTGAAAGGCTGGAGTTTGGACCATACCCAATGACTAGGACGAGATGTTAAAGTGAATGTTTTTCTCTATTAACTTTAATGTTAAAGACATTGCTTACTGCTCTTTATGTACCGTGGGACTCCCACTTCGACGACGGGGAATGATTCAAGCATGTGAATCTATGAAAGATACCCCAATACTGGAGAACTTCCCCCTTTTCCTGTATTGGTCTGGGAGCAGTTGTAGTAGGTCTTCCATATCGCCCCGGTAGCCCTGCTATATCTAGATAGTAGTCATAGAGTTTGCTATGCACCAATGATTAGCGTGTCCAACTGTCCCCCCTTTCCCTGAAGCATCTATGCGATTACTTTTTTTATATGGAGGAGGCTTGTCTCTAGTAGTTTGGGAAGCTGCTCTTTTCCTTGCTGTTGTTACCACTAAGCAATCAGCTGTTGGATGCACCCTGATATAAAGTGGGTCAGTAAGGGATGGTTTGTACTTCCTTTAAATACGTGGAGTAAGGACTCTAGTCTTGACCAGGTCTTTAAATAGCTCAGTGGAGACCTTAATCATGTACCCTATCATTAGTAGGTATTGCACTAAGCACACTGTCTGGCAGAGTGTCTCTACCAGGACATCTGTTTCCTCCGTTGTACCTTGTGATATTCTGCTGTAGGCTGAATGACACTATGGTATGAGGAGGTATCACGTGTAGGTGACGCTTTTGATAGTTTTGGGACTTCAATGTCTGGGTCTGGCAATAATATATCATATGCATCCTGTAGGAAAGTGCCCCTTTTTGACATGGTCACCCACACTTTTTGCCTGGTATCTGATGCAATTTTGACGTAAGTGCACTGGGTTCCTGCTAACCAGGTCCCCAGTGCCAGATCTCTTTCAGTAAAACTGTACAACTGTTCCTCAATTGGCAAGACCTTTAGCACCCCTGTCAAGTCCCAAGTAAATGATACCCCTGGTACCTAGGGCATGGGTACTAAAGAGGGTCCCTAAGGGCTGCAGCAAGTATTGTGCCACCCTAAGTGACCCCTCACCACACTCACTGGCATTGCAGGCTGCATGAAATGGTGCAGACAAAAGTGAAAACACAACATGGCATAAATCCTGTGTGCCATGCCTGCAGACACTACATGCAATATATGCATGTCACCCCTACAGCAGGCCTTACTGCCCTAAGGCAGGGTGCATTATACTACATGTGTGGACATATCTGCATGAGCAGATATGCCCCTGTGATGTCCAAGTCAATTTTTAGATACACACAAGTGAACAGGGAAGCCATTTTAAGTACATGTGCTGGACACTGGTGATTATGAGTTCCCCAGTTGCATGATGGTTTCACTGACCAAAAGGTGATTGGTATCAAACACCTCATATTAATAAACCCACACTGATTCCATGGCTGGAATTATTAATACATGCACCCAGACGATACCTTAGAGGTACCCCTGAAACCTACAGTCCTCTAGTGTGCTGGATGACTAGTACAGACCAGCCTGCCACAACAGACGTGCTTCTGACCCTCTAGGTGAGAGCCCTGCTCTCAGAGCTCAAGAACAATGCCTGCTCTGGCAGCAGGTGTTTACAGTGACCGCCTATAACGCACAAGGGTCAGTCAACCAAAACCCTCTGCACCAGAGCTCCCCGGACCGCGTCACCGAACACAGACTGTTCCCCCTAGCTCCCAGGTCCCTCATGAACCCAGCCCCACATTGGGAGCTCCCGGACTTGTCCCCCAGTCTCCCTTTGCAGCCTACTTCTAGGTGGGCCCTCTCTTTCCCAACGGTGTAGAGCACAAGGCTACCAACCTGTCCAGCACCTCTGCACCCCGACACACCAGGGCAGGTAAAACCGAACTGCTGGTGGAACTTGAGACCTTGGCCCCCTAACACCTCATGACTTAAGGAGGACCCTCGAAATACTATTGCAAATACCTGTATGCAGTGAATGTTCTTCTCTCAATAAGAGAAGCATTACAGCGTAAAAATGCACTGGTTTGCTAACATTGCTAAAAACTGTAAAAGTAATATTGTGAAATGTTCTTACCCAATTACAAAGTTCTTGGTGTTGAAATATATATAAAAATATGTATTATTTTTCTAAATTGGTGTGGATCTCCTTCTTGAGTGTAGCATTTATTGACTCTGTGATTGCAACAAATGCCCAACACTCCCCCCGATAAGCCTAGGGCTGCTCGACCACACTACCATAAATATAGCACCTTGGGACTGTTAAAGCATGCCCCGGCCCACTTATAAGGGATACCTAGAGAGTAAAAAGAGCCAGCTTCCTACACATCCCATGGTTCTGGGCTTTGGGGAGTATCTTCTTGTGAGTCTGTATCATGTGCGCAATGACTAGGGCTCACTATGTATTCTCTTGCCGAGTGTATTGACGATGGTGACAAAGGAGGTGGAGACGGAGTAAAGTAAATTGGCATAGAACTTGTGGCCTTATACAACATACTTTTCCTCTTTGAGAAAGGCTGTGAGGGCTCACTCTCTTGCCTTTTTCTTTTATGATCTTTGTCAGGGAAATATTCCTCTGCAATAGGTAGTTTTTTGTGCCTGTATTCATGCAGGATTTCAAAAACGTTTTCCTCTGACACTGAAGCTGTTAGTGACTTAGCTTTCTTCGGCACCATAGGAGTCTCTGTTTGTTTTTGCTTAGATTCTTTGGGCATATAAAGGTGACTTTGTATCCAATGCCGATACCTTCTTTGCAGTCGAAGTGTGGCCTTGCTCTACGATTTTTTTCGATGTATGTTTTGGCTCCTATGAGGTGTGCTTCGACACCGTACCCTTGGGTGGCTCCAATGGTTTTGTCAGTGCAGAAGGGAGGTGAGGTGTTGGGGTCTTGACTGGTGCCATGGGCTGTGTAGGTACCAATGGCTTTGCCGGCATAGAGTACTGCTGTGTGTCGTCTCCATGCTTGTATTTGTGGCCTGGTGCCTCACCCTGTCACAGCTCTGAGGCGTGCTCTCGGTGTTGAACAGAACTGGAAGGCTGCGGAGCACCCAGGCAATGCTGGGAGGACTGTGGGTTTATCTTCTTTGAGTGTGAGGGGGCTTATGGGTTTTGGGTACTCACGGCACTTGGCGTTGTCCTAATCCTGGGCCCGAACCTTGTGGTGGTTCCAATACGGACATTCGATTCCTCGTCCTCTTCATGTCGGCTGGACTCAACGGAGGTGACGTAGTGTGGACTGCACAAGGTGGTGCCACCTTCCAGTAGAACATCACCTTCTTCCTTGCTGCCGATTTGTAGGTGTTGTTCCTCGTCTTGAGAGAATTCAACTTCCGCAGCCATCTCTGTGTTATGGGCTAAGCATCGGTCCAGTCTGGAGGGTAGAGTCTTTTTATTTTTGAATAGACCACAGAATGCGCAGTCCTGCTCTTTGTGCTCCGCTGACAAACAAAGGTTGCAGACGCTGTGCTTATCTGGGTACACATATTTAGCCCCACATTTAAGGCCTTTCAGAAAAAGTCTATCCATTTTCCCTTCCATTACCCGGAGCCGAACATTCTTGGCGAAGCCTGGACGAAAGGTGTGGCGTTGTCGTCGATTGGAACTCAGAGGATGTCTGAAAACTTGGATCCGACTGCTGCCGATGACTGGGCGAAGTTGGTTTTGACGAGCAGAGGCCGCTACTAGCCCGTTAGGCGTTGCTAGGCCGCAAAGGTGTCGAAGATGCATGGAGCTCCAGCACAATCCATCCGAACCCGATTGCGGAAAAAAAAATCTATCTAACAATGGGGCCATTGGACATCACATTCTCTCGAAGAGTCAAGCTCTTTTCTGATTGGCATTGGTGTGTGATTGGGCAGCACTTCTTTCTCCCTGATGATATCCTGTTGGGGTGCCTCTCACTCCGGTTGTAGGAATATCCTTGGTCATATCCAGATTGTCTTTGAGGATAATAGGACCGTTGATTTCCATGTTGGTTGAATCCTCCTCTAAAGTTTTGTAATCTGCAGGTACAAAAATTAGAAGACTCCAATCTGCTATACTGTAAGAGATCGCTTTCGCACTTTGTTTTCAGACCCTGGAGCGCCTAATACACTTGCTTACCGAAAAGAGTACGGCCATCGAAAGGCATGTCCAAAATCTTTGATTGCTCCTCAGGACGGAAGGCTGCGGATTTTAGCCAACACTGCTTACTTAACACCCTTTATTCTATAAGCTGGCGAAATCCTGTATTAGAGACATCATTGCTGCATTAATTTTGAAAGAAGAAGTGAAATCTCCCTCCTTAAGGATAGCTCTTGCTGTCTCCCTCTTATCCTCTATGATGAGATCAAGCAATGGTGCAATATCCAAGGGTGTGGAATTCCTATAGCCCGATGCCCAGGACTTTTTGTTTGGGGTCAAGGACAAGTCTTAATGTTTATTTTGCCTTTGGGACAAATAGGCCCAACCCCCTGCAGCAAAAACCCTTTGGCTGCCAGATTACAGTACCAAATTATGGATCATGGAAGGGCATTGTCTGCAGTTAAGTTAATATTTGTGTCCATATGTTAATGCTGTTCGAACTTGCATTATGGTTCATGAAGCACAAGTTACTACTCTGTAAGAGACATTAGTTAGTGATAGATTCCTTACCTTAGAATTTCCCCAGGCGTCAGACTGGATCCGGAAAGTTTTTCGTCAGCAGTACCCCTGCGCGTCGGTAGGTGGCGTCATGCGGCTCCGCATTCGTCGCTGGCGTCGTAGGCGCCGAGATGACGTCACAGAGACTATTTAAGCGCCACCCATGTGCGCCGACGTCAACTCTGTACACGACTTTCCGCGCCAGGAACGCAGAGCCATGCAAGAAACTGACCACTGGTGCCATGAAACTAGAGCCCTGAAAGGGATGACCTTAACCCTAGAATCAGTTCGCAGAACGGGGGAGGATGGGAGGGCGGTAAGGAATCTATCACTAACTAATGTCTCTTACAGATATATCGTTACACAAGTAGTAACTTGTGCATCTGAAAGAGACACGTTAGTGATAGATTCCTTACCTTAGAATAGATACCCCAGCAATACCAACCCCGGTGGTGGGTCTGCGAATAGATTACACCAGAAAGTCACGGAGAACAGAACGGCCAAAGAAGCCGTCTCTCCGGACTGGACTGTCAAGGCAGTATTGCTTGGTAAATGTGTGCAGCGAGGCCCACGTGGCTGCCTGACAAATATCCTGCAAGGGAACGCCGCGTCCCAAGGCAGTAGTGGCTGCTGTTGCCCTGGTAGAATGGGCACGCAGCCCCACAGGAGGCTCCTTTTTAGCCAAGGAGTAACACGCTTTGATGCACAAAACAACCCACCGAGAGATGGTGCGTTTGTGCACGGCCCGACCTTTTTTGGCGCCCACGTAGCCAACAAAGAGCTGGTCATCCACCCGGAACTGTTGTGTGCGCTTGAGATAGAACGAGAGCGCACGTTTTGGGTCCAGACGATGGAGCCTCTCTTCCTCTTTTGAAGGATGCGGAGGCGGAAAGAAAGTGGGCAAAGTGATGGTCTGCCCGATGTGGAAGGGCGTGACAACCTTTGGCAAGAAAGACCACCTTGTCCGAATGAACAGAAAGGAAAGGAGGTTTAGAAGAAAGAGCCTGGAGCTCACTCACTCTTCTTGCAGAGGTGATAGCTACCAGGAAAGCCGTCTTTAGAGTAAGAAGATGTAAAGGACAGTTATGAAGGGGCTCGAAGGGAGCGCACATCAGATAGGTCAAGACAAGATTTAAGTCCCATTGAGGCATTATGAAAGGCACAGGAGGGAACGTGTGTGTAATGCCTTTGAGGAAACGGTTAACAACCGGGGACTTAAAGAGAGAAGGCTGATCTGGAAGCCTGAGAAAGGCGGAGATGGCTGAAAGATAACCTTTGAGAGTGCCCAGACCAGAGCCCTGCCGGGCCAAGGATAGTAGGAATAGAAGGACCTCAGAAAGAGGGGCAGAAAGGGGATCCACAGACTTAGCTGTGCACCATGCCACAAATTTGTTCCACCTGTAGGCGTACACCGATTTAGTGGAGGGACGCCTGGCTGCCAGAATGACATCAGAGACTTCAGGAGGCAAGTGAAACGGAATCAGCTGTCGCCGCTCAATCTCCACGCATGGAGGTGGAGGCTGGACAGGTTCGGGTGGAGGACCGTCCCCTGCTGCTGCGACAGAAGGTCCTCCCGAAGAGGCAGTCGGATCGGGGGATCGATCGCCATGTTGAGTAGCTCGGGATACCAGTATCTTCGTGCCCAATCCGGAGCCACAAGGATGACTTGGGCCCGGTCGCGCCGAATCTTCTTCAGCACTCTGGGCAGAAGTGGTATAGGCGGAAAGGCGTACAACAGACTGCAACTCCATTCGCGACGAAAAGCGTCGCCGAGCGAGTGCCGCATTGGAAATTCCAACGCGCAGAACTGATGACATTGCGCGTTCTCTTCGGTGGCGAATAGATCTAACCAAGGCTCTCCCCACTGCAGAAAGAGACCTTGCGCCACGTCAGAGTTCAGACGCCATTCGTGATCCATCAAGCACCGGCGGCTGAGTTCGTCTGCCCTGGCGTTTAGAGAACCTGCCAGGTGTTGGAACCACCAAGGTAATACCTTGATGTTCCAGCCATGTCCAGAGGCGCAGAGCCTCCTGACATAGGGTCCACGACCCCACCCCGCCCTGTTTGTTGCAATACCACATGGCGGTGGTGTTGTCCGTGAACACCTGCACTACACTTCCCCGGACAGAGGGAAGGAATGCCCTCAGTGCAAGTCGGATCGCCCGAAGCTCCAAAAGATTGATATGGAGCCGGGACTCCGCCGGAGACCAGAGGCCTCTGATCTCCGCCTCTCCCAAATGGCCGCCCCATCCCAGGAGGGACGCATCCGTCACCACTGTGTGCTCCGGTTGGGGAAGGGAGAGGCATCTGCCATTGACCCAATCGCGATTCGTGAGCCACCACTGCAATTGTCGTGCAGTGCCCTCGAGATCTGGACAAGATCGGACAGGTTGCCCTGATGCTGTGCCCACTGGAACTTCAGATCCCACTGCAGAGCCCGCATATGCCACCTGGCATGTTGCACTAGCAGAATGCAGGAGGCCATCAGGCCCAGGAGCCGGAGGGTCATCCTGACTGAAACCCGGGATAGAGGCTGAAAGATGGGAATCATAGCCTGAATATCCCGGACTCGCTGCTCGGGAGGATAAACCCGAAACTGCGTCTAATCCAGAACCGCTCCTATGAAGGGGAGCTTCTGAGAAGGACTCAGGTGCGACTTCGGCACGTTGATGGAGAACCCCAGCAACTGCAGGAGGTCGGCCGTAGTCTGAAGGTGGGTGACGACTGCCTGGGGCGAGCCCGCCTTCAACAACCAGTCATCGAGGTAGGGGAAGACTGACACCCCTGACCTGCGCAGATGAGCTGCGACCACCGCCATCACTTTTGTGAACACCCGAGGGGGGCTGGTAAGGCCGAAAGGGAGCACGGTAAACTGAAAATGCTCCTGGCCTACGGTGAATCGCAGGTAACGCCGATGGGCCGGCAGGACGGGAATGTGAAAATATGCGTCCTGCAAGTCCAACGCTACCATCCAGTCTCCAGGGTCGAGGGTCGAGGGCAGCTAAGACCTGAGCCAGAGTCAACATCTTGAACTTCTCCTTCCGGAGGAAGCGATTGACGTTCCGGAGGTCCAAGATGGGGCGCAGAAAGTAGTGGGAATAACATCCATGTCCTACTTCTGGCCCAGGAACGCGCTCGATGGCCCCCTTGGCCAAGAGGGCCGTGACTTCCTGTCGGAGAAGCGCTAAGTGATCCCCCGACATGCGGTGGAACTGAGGTGGCATGGATGGGGGGGGCAGACTTGAAGGGGAGGGAATAGCCCCTTCGGACGATTTGTAGCACCCAGCTGTCCGAAGTGACAGAGCGCCAGTGGGGGAGGTGATGTTGAATCCTGCTGCCCACCGGTGTGGGGTGCACCCCAAAGCGCGGACTAGGAAGGCTTTGAGGCGGATGCTGCAGGAGCGGAGGTGGGCTGACCCGCACGCTGGCCCCCTGTGCCACCACGGCAGCCACCACGCCCGCGGCCACGCTGAGGCTGGTTCTGCGCAGGCCTTTGGAACGGACGTGTAGAGGCGCCCCTGCCGCGGCCACGAAAGGAACGAAAAGTAGACGTGGCTGGGCGGGAGGTGGAGAGACCCAAGGACTTGGCTGTAGCCCGAGAGTCCTTAAAACGCTCCAGCGCACTGTCTGCCTTATCGCCAAAAAGGCGAGTACCATCAAAAGGCATGTCCATGAGGGAACTCTGGACATCCCCCGAAAACCCCGTGGACCGCAGCCAGGCATGTCGCCGCAAGGCCACTGTGGTGGAAATTGTTCTTCCCAAGGAGTCCGCGGTGTCCAACCCACACCGAATGGCGAACTTCACGGCATCCTTCCCTTCTGCAACAGCTTGGGAAAGCACAGCCCGAACCTCTTCGGGGCACTGGGGCAGAGTTTGCGCCACCATGTCCCACACAGCGTGAGAATAGCGGCCCAAGAGGCATGTGGTGTTGACTGACCGCAGCCCCAGGCTGGCAGAGGAAAACAACCTTTTGCCAAGCTGCTCCAGCTTTTTGGATTCCTTATCCGGCGGAGCGGTAGGGAATGCTGTTTGGGAGGTGGAAGCCTGAATGACCAGGCTCTCCGGTGTCGGATGAGTTGTCAGAAAGGCAGGGTCACCCGGTGCCGGACGATGACGTCTGTCCACCTTTTTATCCACAGGGACCCCTGTGGCTGGCCTAGACCAGGTACCCAGCAAAACATCCGTTAAGGCCTCATTGAACTGGATTAGAGGTTCCACAGAACCTGCTGTAGGCTGAAGCACCTCAGTAAGGAGGTTAGTTTGGAGGGCAACAGTAGGCAGCTCAAGGCCAAGAGTTTCAGCTGCTCTACGGAGCACCACAGTGTAGGTGGCGCCTTCCTTCCTCCATGAGAGTGGGAGGAGACAAAACCCAGGCTCAGAGGAGAGGTCAAGGCCACCGGCATCCTCTGAGTCTTCTGCCCATTCCTGTTCGGACTCACACTGCCGTGCAAGAGGGTCCTCCGACCCCTCCCAGTCCTCCTCTTCCCCAACAGCCTGAGGCACAGGCTGCAACGGCGAGGGAGGCACAGGGGAAAAGAAATGCTCCACCGGCGCCGGGAACGGCGCCGATCGGCGCCACTCCGGCTCCAAGGCCCAATCCGGGTTCCAGGCTGGAAACACGGGCAAGGGCGGAGGTGGGCCGAACGGCACCCAGGCCGGCGCCGGGAAGGGAGCCGCAGGGGGCGCCGGGGCCGGAGCCGCCGGCGAAGGACCCTGCGGCGCCGGGGCCTGAGCCGCCGATGGAGGACCTTGGTGCGCCGGAGCCGGCGGCGGCAACCAGGGGCCCCCAAAAGGGACCGCGGGGCCCGAAGGCGCACCGGCAGGAGCCCTAGGCCCGAAAAGGCGGTCCATGGCAGCAAGAAACTCTTGCACCCTGGGCCGAGTCGCCAACGGACCCGGGTATGGCGGGTAGGCCGCGGGACTGACAGGCTCCAACGGAGCCGCAGGGGAAAGACCCGGGTCCCTCGTCCGCGACAGAAGACCGACGAGGAGGTCGGAGAGCGTACGCGCTTCTTCGCCTTCTTTTATGACGTCGCTCACCGGAATCCGGTGGCGACGACTTGGACCCCGAGGAGCGATGATGGCGACTCAGCGGTCGGTCCCTTGAGCGACCCCTGGATCTGGAACGGCGCGGAGACAACTGCCGGGCCTCTAGCAGCTTTCGGGACCGCTCTCGCAAAGCCTTCGGAGCCATGGCCAGACAGTCGGAACATGACCGGGAGTCATGGTCGCGCTCTAGACAGTAGAGACAGACGCCATGGGGGTCGGCCACCGACATCGTACGGCGGCAGGCCCCGCAGGTTTTAAAACCAGGCATCCCTACGTGGCACCAGGAGTCAATATAGAAATTAGAGACAAAAGTCCCAAAAAACAACTAGTCAAAAAGTGACTAAGGTACGTGCTCTAACCGGATCTGCGCTTGCTGGCGCGGAAAAAGAAAGAACTGACAGCGCGCATGGGTGGCGTCTAAGTAGTCTCCGTGACGTCATCTCGGCGCCTACGACGCCAGCGACGAACGCGGAGCCGCACGACGCCACCTACCGACGCGCAGGGGTACTGCTGACGAAAAACTTTCCGGATCCAGTCTGACGCCTGGGGATATTCTAAGGTAAGGAATCTATCACTAACGTGTCTCTTTCAGATTAGAAAGCCTTTATTATTAGGGTGAGCGTTCTAAGGAAATGTTGAAAGTTCAGACTGCACTACTGACAGTGGTTGCAGTAAAAAAATGCGTACGCACGTTTGCAAAACATAATATGAGGCTACGTATAATGCTTCCAGGACGCTATCTGATAAGATGCAAAAATATGCAAAAGCTTGAAAGCAAAAAAACAAAATGCAACTAGAAACAAAATGTTTTGCTAAACTACTGTGAAATTTTAGGTACCACTTCTTTGAAGCATCATTCAGTAAAATGTGTTGATGTATGCTAGTATTTGCCAAAACATATTTATAATGGGAAATCAGTGTAACCAGTTTCAACAAAATTATAGGAAACATGACAATAAACCAGCATTGGCAAAGCCAATAGGTAAGACATTGATGGTCAGCCTCTTGGTTTTGTCAATGCGGGTCTTGTTTTTCACGAACAAGTTACTTACCTTCGGTAACGATATATCTGTAAGAAACATAGGTTAGTTATAGATTCCTTACCTTAGAATTACCCCCAGGCATCAGACTGGATCCGGAAAGTTTTACGTCAGCAGTACCCCTGCGCGTCGGAAGGTGGCGTCGGTCGACTCCGCGTTCGTCGTCGGCGTCGTGGTCACCGGGATGACGTCGCGGTAGCTACATAGACGCCGCCCTCGCGCGCTGACGTCAGTTCTGTACACGACTTTCCACGCCAGAAGCGCAGAGCCATGCAAGACACTGACCACTGGTGCACAAAACTAGGGCCCTGAAAGGATGTCCTTAACCCTAGAAGTCAGTTCGCAGAACGGGGAGGATGGTTGGGGCGGTAAGGAATCTATAACTAACCTATGCTTCTTACAAATATATCGTTACCGAAGGTAAGTAACTTGTTCATCTGAAAGAAACAGTTAGTTATTGATTCCTTACCTTAGAATAGATACCCCAGCAATACCAACCCCGGAGGTGGGTCTGCGAACCAAGTTCACACCAGAAAGTCCTGGAGAACAGACCGGCCAAAGAAGCCGTCTCTCCGGACTTGGCTGTCCAGGCAGTAGTGTTTGGTAAACGTGTGCAACGATGTCCACGTAGCTGCCTGACAGATGTCATTGAGGGGGACTCCCCGTCCCAAAGCAGTGGTAGCTGCCGTCTCCCTGGTGGAATGGGCGCGCAGCCCCACTGGAGGCTCCTTCTTTGCCAAAGAATAGCAGGCTTTGATGCACAGAACGACCCACCTGGAGATGGTCCATTTGTGCACGGCCCAACCTTTTTTAGCGCCCACGTAACCAACAAAGAGCTGGTCGTCCACCCGGAATTGCTTTGTGCGATCCAAGTAGAAGGAAAGCGCACGTTTTGGATCCAGACGGTGGAGCCTCTCTTCCTCTTTTGAAGGATGCGGAGGCGGAAAGAAGGTGGACAAAGTGATGGTTTGGCCAATGTGGAAAGAAGTAGCCACCTTGGGAAGAAAGGAAGGTCTAGTTCATAGGACGACCTTGTCCGGATGAACAGCCAGAAAAGGAGACTTGAAAGAAAGTGCTTGGAGCTCACTCACCCTGCGAGCAGAGGTGATGGCCACCAGAAAGGCAGTTTTCAAAGTGAGAAGCCTGAGAGGACAGTTATGTAGTGGCTCAAAGGGAGCGCACATAAGATAGGTAAGAACCAAGTTCAAGTCCCACTGGGGCATTACGAAGGGAACAGGAGGAAAAAGATGAGTAATGCCCTTAAGGAATCTATTTACAACAGGGGACTTGAAAAGAGAAGGCTGATCAGGAAGCCTAAGAAAGGCTGAAATGGCCGAGAGGTAGCCCTTGATAGTGCCCAGAGCAGAGACCTGCTGGGCTAAAGAAAGGAGGAACAAGAGGACCTCAGAAAGAGGGGCGGAAAGGGGATCCACAGCCTTTGCTGTGCACCATGCCACAAATTTGTTCCATCGGCAGGCGTATACCGTCTTAGTGGAGGGACGCCTGGCTGCCAAGATAACATCGCAGACTTCGGGAGGCAGGTCAAACGACGTCAACTGCTGTCACTCAATCTCCACGCAAGGAGGTGGAGGCTGGACAGGTTCGGGTGGAGGACCGTCCCCTGCTGCTGCGACAGAAGATCCTCCCGAAGAGGCAGTCGGATCGGAGGATCGATGGCCATGTTGAGCAGCTCGGGATACCAGACTCTTCGTGCCCAATCCGGAGCCACGAGAATGACTTGGGCCCGGTCGCGCTTGATCTTCTTCAGCACTCTGGGCAGAAGTGGTATAGGCGGAAAGGCGTATAGAAGACCGCAACTCCACTCGCGACGAAAGCGTCGCCTAGCGAGTGCCGCCTTGGAAATTCCAACGCGCAGAACTGCTGACATTGCGCGTTCTCTTCGGTGGCGAATAGATCTAACCAAGGCTCTCCCTACTGCTGAAAGAGACCTTGCACCACCTCCGAGTGAAGACGCCATTCGTGATCCATCATGCACCTGCGGCTGAGTTCGTCCGCCCTGGCGTTCAAGGAACCTGCCAGGTGTTGAACCACCAGGGAAATGCCCTGATGTTCCAGCCATGTCCAGAGGCGGAGGGCCTCCTGACATAGGGTCCACGAACCCCACCCCGCCCTGTTTCGTTGCAGTACCACATGGCGGTGGTGTTGTCCGTGAACATCTGCACTACTCTTCCCCGGACAGAGGGAAGGAATGCCTTGAGTGCAAGACTAATCGCCCGAAGCTCCAGAAGGTTGATGTGGAGCCCGGACTCCGCCGGAGACCAGAGGCCTCTGATCTCCGCCTCCCCCATGTGGCCGCCCCATCCCAGAAGTGATGCATCGGTCACCACTGTGAACTCTGGTTGGGAAGGGAGAGGGATCTGCCGCCGACCCAATCCTGGTTCGTAAGCCACCACTGCAATTGGTGTGCAGTGCCCTCCGAGATCTGGATGCAATCTGACAGATTCCCCTGATGCTGCGCCCACTGGAACTTCAGGTCCCACTGCAGAGCCTGCATATGCCATCTGGCATGAGTCTACCAGCAGGATGCAGGAGGCCATGAGGCCCAGCAGCCTGAGAGTCATCCTGACCGAAACCCGGGATAGAGGCTGAAAGATCGGAATCACAGCCCGAATATCCCGGACTCGCTGTTCGGGAGGATAAACCCGAAACTGCGTAGTGTCCAGAACCGCTCCGATGAAGAGGAGCTTCTGAGAGGGGGTCAGGTGTGACTTGGGCACGTTGATGGAGAACCCCAGCGAATGCAGGAGGTCGGCCGTAGTCTGGAGGTGGGAGACGACAGCCTGGGGCGAGCCCGCCTTCAACAGCCAGTCGTCGAGATAGGGGAAGACTGGAACCCCTGATCTGCGCAGATGAGCTGCGACCACCGCCATCACTTTCGTGAACACCCGAGCGGTGCTGGTAAGGCCAAAGGGGAGCACAGTAAACTGAAAATGCTTGTGGCCTACCGTGAACCGCAGGTAACGCCGGTGGGCCGGCAGGACGGGGATGTGAAAGTAAGCGCCCTGCAAGTCCAACGCTACCATCCAGTCTCCAGGGTCGAGGGCAGACAAGACCTGAGCAAGCGTCAACATTTTGAACTTCTCCTTCCGGAGGAAGCGGTTGACGTTCCTGAGATCCAAGATAGGACGCAGGCCTTTGTCCTTCTTGGGCACCAGAAAGTAGTGGGAATAGCAACCACGACCTACTTCTGGGGCAGGAACGTGCTCGATGGCACCCTTGGCCAAAAGTGCCGAAACGTCCTGTTGGAGAAGGGCCAGGTGATCCTACGACATGCGATGGTACTGAGGTGGCATGGAGGGAGGGGTAGTCTCGAAGGGGAGGGAGTAGCCCCTTCGGACTATTTGCAAAACCCAACTGTCCGACGTGATGGTGCGCCAGTGGGGGAGGTGATGGCGGATCCTGCCGCCCACTGGCGTTTGGTGGCACTGAAAGGCCGGACTAGGAGGGTTTGGAGGCTGCTGCAGAGGGGGCGGTGGTGGACTGGCCCGCTCGCTGGCCCCCAGAACCACGGCGGTGGTTCCCACGTCCCCGGCCGCGCTGGGGCTGAACAGCTTGCGCCAGGCCTGTGGCTCTGGGCGGGACATAGCGGGGCACCCCTTCCGTAGCCACGAAAGGGGCGAAAGGCAGACTGCGCAGGGCGGGTGGTGGAGAGGCCCAAGGACCTGGTCGTAGCCCAGGAGTCCTTAAAGCGCTCTAGTATGTTGTCTGCCTTGTCGCCGAAAAGGCAACGGCCATCAAAGGGCATGTCCATAAGGGTGGATTGGACATCCCCGGAAAAACCAGTCGAACGCAACCAGGCGTAGCGTCGAAGGGCTACCGACGTGGAAATTGTCCTGCCAAGTGCGTCGGCGGTATCCAGTCCACAGCGGATGGTAAACTTCGCTGCGTCTCTCCCCTCGGCAACCACACGGGAGAGTACGGCCCGGGCCTCCTCCGGGCACTGGGGCAGCACCTGCGCCACCGTATCCCACACAGAGTTGGTGTAACGGCCCAACAGACATGCGGTGTTTACCGACCGCAGTCCCAAGCTGGTGGAAGAAAACATTTTCTTCCCAAGGTGATCCAGCTTTTTGGATTCCATATCCGGTGGTGCGGTAGGGAAGGCGCCTTTATAAGTGGAGGCTTGGACCACCAAGCTCTCAGGGGTGGGGTGTTGGGAGAGGAAAGTGGGGTCGCCCGGGGCCGGGCGGTGGTGTCGGGCAATCATCCTGTCCACAGGAGCCCCTGTGTTGGGCCTGGACCACGTGCCCAAAAGGATGTCCGTGAGGGCTTCATTAAACGGCAGCAGGGGCTCCGAAGAGCTCGCTGCCGGTTGAAGGACCTCTGTCAGGAGGTTAGTCCTGACTGCCACCGTAGGTAGCTCGAGGTGGAGAGCCTCGGCCGCCCTACGCAACACCACTGCGTATGACGCTCCCTCCTCCGTAGCCACGGTAGGAGGAGACAACATGCCATGGTCTGGTGAGGTATCCAGACCACTGGCTTCCCCCAGTTCCTCTCGCCAGTCCTGTTCGTACACCAACTGGTCAGTCAAAGGGTCCCCAGACCCCTCCCAGTCCTCCTCACCCTCCTCTGGCTGGGTAGAACAGGGACACAAAAGTACCCGCCGGCATCTGGTCCGGCGTCGGTCGACACCGGTCCGACTCCGTGTCTACCTCGAGGTGGAGGCCAGGGTTGACGTCGGCTGGGGACACAGCCGACGCCGGTGGTGGACGTGGTGCCGGTGGAATCGGCACCGGGGAGGCGTAACATGGTCGACCGGCGCCGATCCGGATCCAGGCCTGGATCCAAGGGGACCCTGCGGCGCCGAGGCCAAAGCCGGCGAAGGCCCAGGGCCCCCAGCCGAGTCCGCGGGGCCCGAAGGCGCGCCGGCGGAGTCGGGCTGCCCAAAGATGGCGTGCATCGCTTCGTAGAACTGACTAAGCTGGGCAGGGGTCGCTCCCGGTCCCGGGAAGGGGGGAAACCCAGAGCTGACCCTACGGGCTCCGCACGCGGAGCCGTGGGAGGGGCACCACCTGCATCCCTCGTCGCGTCGGCCGACGGACGGGGAGAAGTCGAAGAGCGACAATGCTTCTTCGACTTCTTTTTGTGCTTCGACTTACCCGACCCCGAGTGCGAAGACTTAGAGGAAGAATGGTGTTGGCTCCGCGACCGGTCCCTCGACCTCCTCCGCGACCTCGAGCGAAGCGGAGCCGACTGCCAGGCCTCGAGTAGCTTTCGGGACCGCTCCCGCAAAGACTTCGGGGCCATGGTCTGGCAGTCGGAGCATGACTTGGGGTCGGGGTCGCGCTCCAGGCAGTAGAGGCACACGCGGTGCGGATCCGTCACCGACATTAGTCGGTTACAGGAACCGCAAGCCTTAAAGCCGGGCATCCCTCGTGCACCAGGAGTCGATGGACTCAAAAAACAACGAAGTAGACAAAAGTCGAGAAAAAAGTTCAGTCAAAAAATGACTGGGGTTGCCGCTCTCTTCACATCTGCGCTTGCTGGCGCGGAAAAAGAAAGAACTGACGTCAGCGCGCGAGGGCGGAGTCTATGTAGCTACCGCAACGTCATCCCGGCGACCATGACGACGAACGCCGAGTCAACCGACGCCACCTTCCGACGGGCAGGGGTACTGCTGACGAAAAACTTTCCGGATCCAGTCTGACGCCTGGGGGTAATTCTAAGGTAAGGAATCTATAACTAACTGTTTCTTTCAGATATGTTTTTTTTACAGCTTTATTGTTGTGTGAGCTGCCAGGCCCTCATCATTATTACAAGCAATGGCAAAAGCTAAAATATTTTTGGTCAAAACCCATATATTGCCACAGTAGTTCCTGGCACTGAATTAAACTACTTAGCATGCCCATATGCTCCCTGTGAAAGAGCAGAATGCTGTCACCCACAGTGAAGCCAGCCAGGAGAGAGAGAAGACAGAAGAGTGAGAGAGAATTTTGATAAAAACAAAAGGTCTTGGTTAACGCCAGACCTAAATAGGGGCCCAATTCTTAAAGAAGGTCACAAAAGTGCAGGCATGGTATATGTCCTTGCATTAGTGCAGATTTACGGCTTTCGTGAATTTACAAGAAATTAAGGGACTAGGTCAGGAAATTGTACTCCTAGAAAATATTTGTGAACTGCATTTTAACATGAGAAAATATGCATGTGTAGATTTGCTCATGCAAACATCTGTTGAGCAGTAACAAGCTCACTTTCCAAACAACCACTTTTTTCCCCAATCCTGGCGGCTACAAGATTTTGTAACTGTTTCTTTGCTTGGAAAAATGGGGGAGCCTGGTTTGTTGTGTAAACATTTATATATATTTAGACTTGAGAAGGTGTTAGATGCTCTAACTGTGGAGTGAATGTATAAGCAGTAGCTGGGCTATTAACGTTCCTTACCCTCGAAGTTCAGATTTAGCAACAGTGGGACTCTGACTACGGTACCAAGTGTATCGTTACAGAGACTGTCCCTTTAAGGGAAAAGTCAGCACCAGTATTCCCACACACTACTTCTCTCTGGAGCTGCACAGACAGCAACAATTGCGTAATATTCTGACAATTCAGCACTCAAGGTCAGAGTATAAAGGCAGGTTTTTGATCCCAACAGTCAGGCACTGAAGTAAGTCCACAGAGAAAAAATGTTTTTATGTTAGAATGCGCAAAACAGGCTAACTACAAGGGCAGTATTACACAACCTGCATCTGATTAAAAATGAAGCAAAATATAAATGTTTCCCTCATGGAACTTGGACAATACGGTCCCTTGTGTTAAAAGCTGGTAACAATGTTTCCTTTACACGTCTAAGACTATGGATGGTTGGTATACTAATAACAAGCATTGGCATAGCCAATAGGTCTCGCCTTTGGGACCTTATAAGTGTTTAGCTATGCAACAGTTGATGTTGCACCAAGGATATTGTGCTGCATAATTAAATACTTTTCAGGTCCCAAAGGCGAGACCTATTGGCTATGCCAATGCTTGTTTAAGTGCTGCGGGGATTCAGGATGTGCAGCAGCACCCCAGGACTGATTTAGGAAATTAAACCTATATCTCTTAGGTCATAGTTTGCATGATAGGATACAAGACCTGGTGAGACTGTTTAGCTATTTTCAAGCATTCCTGGAGCTGGAACTTGATATTGTTGAACTTGGGAGTACAAGGATCCCAGGCGGTTGGTCCTATACATGTATTATGTGGCCTGAAGTGGTAAAGAAAGGCTAACATATGTATAATGCATTTTTGAATACAAATGCTTCATTGACAACTGTGTGGATGAACAATGTAATACTTATTGATAGGGAATATATTTAAATGTGATTACTGAATCCATTGGTTTCAATGGTGAATCTTGGTATGTGATTATGACATGGCATTTTAATGTGGTGACCCCTTGACAAAGCCAAGGATGTGACTTGACTTAGGGTCGAGTAAATTAGTGTAGTTAAAGGTGCTTTTCAGGAAGGGTGCCATTAGGGAGGGAGTAGAGTGAGGTGAGAGGGCTCCATGCAGCATAGAAAGGCTCTCATTCAAAGAGACATTGATCCTAAACAGGTAGATATTAATATTTACGATCAGAGGGGTACCATTATTATCACTAATGCACCCTGTAAGCAGCTGCAATTTATGGGCCCTTTGTCATCTAGCCCTTCCTTATAGGAATAAAGAGATTGGTGGATTATACGTAGAGGGTGCAGCCACTGCAGTAAGAGCCCAGCAAGGGGGTGATGTCCTGAGTAAGACCTCGATAAAGAAGCATTGCCTGTGGGAGGGAAAGGGTTAGTGGGGAGGTGAATAACGCGCTGGGTCAAAATGCGGGTAGAGATGGGAAGCCAGGGCTCACTTCAAGATGGCTTTCAGGCAGAGGAGAGTCCGCTTTCAGTTTCTGGCTTTGGGAAGGATGGGCTCCAATGTTGCTTTCTAGTTTCTGACCATCATCATTGTTGAGGGGAAGGTGGGCTTTCATCCAATGCGAGCAGGCGAGTAAGTCAGAATCCTTTTTCACTTTTTGCAGTCAGGCACCCAAAATGAAAGCCTAGTGAAGATGTCATCCATTTTATGGGAGGAAAGGGTTAACGTGGGCAAGAACCGGGCCAAGATGGAGGAGGAGGAGGGAGGGGGGGGGGTATATATATATATATATTTAAAAAAAAATGTAAGTCCGTTTTTATATAGCGCAGCTACTCACCCTTACGGGTCTCAAGGCGCTGGGGGCCGGAGTGGAAATTAAGTGAGCTATTGCCCAGAGTCACATGGTGCTGAGCTGAGCTGCCGCCGGAGCCGGGGATCGAACCGTGAACCCTGTGCTCCGAAGTCAGCTGCCCTGGCCGCTGCACCACACCTCTCCACTGTATGGTGCGAAGGTAGGCCAGGCAATGAGAACTATCAATCTACTTCAGCACAAGTGGTTACCAAAAGTCATAACATGTCGTCCCAAGGGCTCCTCAGGATGAAATATCGCTCAGAGATCCGAGCGCTCAGGGGGACGGCCAGCCCAAGCAGGAGTTACGACAGCAGTGGGGAAGGAGGAGCACGTTTTCAACCAAGTAGGTGCAGTTGTTTGGGAGCAGCCCTCAGGAGTGAGGTCATGGGGCACTACAGCCAAGGCACACAGTAATCCAGGGAGATATCACTGACTGTTCAACAGTGCCGGAGAGAGGAAGTTGTTCCCAGTATTTCAAGGGGAGGAGTGCAGCTATGGTGGCTGCATTTGTATAGCACTGCAGCGCGGGCAGAGGAAGCTGGCGTCAGCTATGCAGGCAACGATACTGTCATGTTGCAGCATGGGCAGAAAGAGCAGCGAGTGCACAGAAATTAATTAAAATAAAAGCGTACCATGGGAGATGAGGTGTCAACATGCCAAGTCCGGGCGGAAGGCAGCTCCAAGCCGCTGCAGCGTCGGGGAGCAAGAGGTGAGCCCGCGAGTGGTGAGCGCGCGCGCGCTTGGGAGAGCAGTCTTCACTTTTCAAGCACTGCACTCGTGCTTGTGGCGCGCCGCTGCTCGCTCCAGCAAGGTGGATGCTGCCACAAGCACGAGTGCAGTGCTTGAAAAGTGAAGACCGATGGCAAAAGGTCCTCCTAGAGCAGCGCATGCGCGCTGCCTAGGCGAGACCTAAAAATGTATGAACCACACAACCATGAGTGCACCTGCCACATTGGTATCTTAAACCTTTGTCACATTGGTTCATTTTTATAAAGTGCACCAGGAATATGGCACTTATTTGGCACAATATCTAATGTAGAGAAGTCTTAAATTATTGTCTGTTTGGGACACCCTGTATCACCACATTCATAGAAAGGCCTTAAACACTATAAAGACTGGGTCCAGCTTCAACATGTTCAGCATGGAGAAAAATTTCACCTGTCCCACAGGGTATTCGAGAGTTCGCCCAAACAAGCTGTCCTATACCCTGAAGAATCAACGGTGACCACAAGCTGTAGAAGTTATTAATGGAAGAGGGACCCTACCAAAAGGCTGGAAGCATGTGTCTACTATTCCAAGGATGGAACCTATGATTGATGGACCAGGACAAACTTTAAATGATCTGTTAGCCGTTGGTCCCCAGACAGAGTAGAAAAGAAAAAAGGTGACTCTTGATATTGTTTCCACCCCATGACCAGAAGCACCACAATCCAAGAAGCTCCTTGAACCACCATGCTGTTACGCTCTGGTAATGAAGTAATCTGCTTCCTGGGAGGAAGGTGTTTGTCAGACTTAAATACACTACTATCATTATTAACTGAATTCTCCTAGAATATACCAAGAAGAATGTGAAGTAGTTCATGCAGACCCTGATCTTGAACAGAGCTAAATTGGACTTGCAACCTCTTCTCATGTGGCTTTGTTGAGACAATTGTCTGGTTATGCATAGCAAAGGATCTTCTGCTGATGCAGAAAGGCGGCCATCCAGGCTAGATAAGGTGAAGAGTGAGGAAGCAGCAAGCGGGCTGAACAGCAATGTCCTGTAATGATAGTTCTGGTTTTGCGCCATGAAACAGGATTGTTCTTAGCAGGTACATGAAAGAAGGCTCCATGAAGAACCCATGAATACAATCGTTTTTATGGATAGCTGCAAGCAGCTAAGTCAAAATTAGCTTCTTTAACATCTACAAACGAGTAACCAGCACAAAGAGTAGAGATCTGACATGGGAGGAACCCTCTACCTTGTTCCTTACATAGCAATAGTGTCAATAGTTTCCTGGATTGCTTTTGGAAGAGCACCCAACGCAAACATTTTTTTTTTAAGAAAACATTTTTCCAATTATTGTGTGAAAAGATACATTGGGGATAGAAACAAAGGAAATTAAGAATGATTTGTTTTGCTTATGAGACACCAAACAACAATTGTTGGTGTGCATCACAGGCCTATTAGTCCACCATGAATTTCAGAAATTGGTAATTAAATTAGTTAGGGAAAAGTGCCTGCCGCAATGCTCATAATTATGTGGCTGTGAAAAATAAAGTAAAAAATGTGCATTCAATTGAAAATTAAATCACTATTAGATCACTATTATACAATCAGGTTCACAGACGTAGATTGCAACACCAGTCCTTTAATTTGTAATACAGGGATCAGTTGATAAAGTCACTCTGAATGAGGTACATTTTGTTATGGAATAGGAGGCTGAATGGTTAGCGGAAAGGGGGAGGTGGGATTTCCCAATTTTCATTTAAAGCCTTCAATTTCCTTTTAATACATTCAGTCTCTCCTGTTATACTGACAAGGCACGTTAACCGTGAATTTAATTGAGGTTGTCCTCTGAACATGTACAAGGTGAAATGGAAATTAACTCCTGCTCTTGTGCATACAGTTCATGTGTGAGCCGAAAAGGTTAATAAATCCATGAAAAGGGGAACTTTCCTTACTACTGATCTTTATCTATAGAACTTCTACTATACCAGCATGTAACCTTTATATACAAGTCATTGACAAAGACATTCAATCATGCGGTTTCCATGGAAGAAATCTATGTATAGAAGTGTTTTGGGCACGCAGCGGGGATTTGTTCAATCGTTTAGGAACCAGTGAAGACCGTACAATGCACAACCGTCTTACACCAGATATATATATCTAGAGATCTTCAACTATACTATCATGTAGGCTGTGTATACTCAATGGGCATACTTTTAGCAAGAATAAGTTTGTTACTTTATTTCTAACTGACAATCCCTACTCGTGTGTGCACAAAAACATTTCCATTAAGACCGTTGAGATTCTTTGCAGGCCCTACATACCCAGCACAGGGGAGAGCAAGCATTTGCAATGCAATAGGTCTCGCATTTGCGAGAGTTTAAGCGATTGGCATTGTAAATGACAATGCCTTTTATTTGTCTGTTTTGATAATAAACACATAAATAAAAGGTATTGTCATTTACAATGCCAATAGCTCAAATTCTTGTAAATGCAAGACCTATTTCATTTCAAAGAAGCGGCCGCCATTGTCCCGGGCTGCTTGTTGAGTGAAAGCGCACTGAATGTTGCAGGAAAGCATGTCGTGCCTGCAGTAGGGGAAACTCATCAAAGTAAATAGTGCTTACAGACTAAATAAGACATACCGTGTAAAAACAGAAGTAAAAGGGCCAGTCCTCATGGAGGTTACAAATGAAGACAAGGCGGTACTAAGGAGGGACTTAGGAAGCCTATTAACGAATCAGAAGCCAGCATTTATGAAGGACAATGAAATACATCTTTTTCATACATGTGCTTTTATGGTCCAAATTGACAGAAAGAAAGAAATAATAGGATAAAAACAAATTGGAACACTTTACTTGGTGACGTGAAAATTATAAATATTTGCTGAAATCCAATTTCCCCACACAGTTTGTGCGCTATACAGTTTCATCAGTAAAACTGCATGTCAATGCAACGTTTGTGCCCAGTTCAGTGGAAAGTGTGAGGTCTGTAAATGACCGTGTGCTACCACATCATGCTTTGGTAATATATTTATTAGTAGTGAGAGATTTTAAACATTAACCTAGAAATATTTCTGCCACCATCCAGATGACAATGCTATTAGTGAACTAAGAGGCAAGTCAGTGGTCATATGCACCCTATATGTGGGCTAGATTCTTGTTATACATGGAGTAAAAGTTTAATCTATTGTGTGAAATGTTTTTTAACACAAACAGGCTGAATTTACACATTAAGATGCCATTATATGGAAAAGAAGAAAGGCGATTCTGAAATAAAAAAATATTGGCATAGGATCATACAACTGAAGGCCAGTTTATGGGTCAAGCGCATTACGGTTAGGTTGAGCACATTATTCAAGTCACAATACCTACATGTCTGGTAGCATTTATGATTTTTTAAGGCCTGTTATTGTACTATTTTGAAGAGCTTTTGAAAACAAGCATTGTGAAAGTCAACTGGTTGCGCCTTTGTGGCTTACTAGCTTTGCCAATTTAGTTTGGGGCTGGGTTTGCAGGGGTGCACACTATGGAGTAGTGAGCACTATTTGCAATGTCTCTCGTGCTCGAGACTGAAAGTGAGTATCCGACTATGACGATCAGTACTTACAACACAATTTGGTTGTGTAACGCTCTCTCCGTGTATAAATATTGTGGTCGAACTCTCTTCAGTGCAGGGGCTGCAAATGTTAACCGACAATCAGGGGAAATAAAAAGAATAGGTTCTGCTTTCCCTTCACCGAATATTTATCACTTATAAGGACGTACCTGCTATTAACGACCGCTATAGATGTACTAATCACGAATGCGTGAAACGAATCTCGTTGTAAACAAAGATATAGAAAATCCTGTTTCTATGCTGTTCAGTAAAAATAATCTAAACATCGCTGCTTCTGTTTGCCAACTGTCTAGAATACGGGCAAAATGCTTACCCCAATTGTGTTAAAATTGCATAACTTCCTGCCGTTCAATGCGATAGACTCGTGTGGATATTATGTTCTCGCTGCAACCGCGTTTAAGACGCCAAATGTAATGTGCATATTCCTTGTTACACATCGACATAGGAATAACGTTCTCGAAGTGAAAGTGACCTGACTGCGGGCGCCATGTTATTGCTGTGTTTACTAATCAATCTCTCGTTTTTAGACAAGATTGAGCCACCAGGGAGCTTAAATTTTGGCGCTTAGTGAATACAGGTTACCCTAATGAATTATCATTACTTTAGGGTTTATTTTGAGAAACTGTAAGATCAGAATAAATTAAACAAGACCCTTGTATTTCACTTGTCTGTGGTCTACTCCTGAATGCTTAAACAGCATAATGCAAATTTTAAAAGAGTGGAAAAAAAAGAAATACTCATGTTCATAAATAAAGATGATGCTCGTCGTGACAAAAAGAAGTTTACCAGAAATCCAAGGGTGCGGGAGGGTCCGAGGTCGCGTAAAGTTGAAGATAAAAAAAAACATGAAAACGGGCGCCGTGCTAAGCAGCTCGGCGCCCGAGCATATTAAAGACAAGCGCGGCCCCGCGGCCGCGAAAGTTAAAGCGACAAGCAGCGTGCGCGCGCAGTCTTCACTTTTCAAGCACTGCACTCGTGCTTGTGGCGCGCCGCTGCTCGCTCCCGCAAGGTGGATGCCGCCACAAGCACGAGTGCAGTGCTTGAAAAAGTGAAGAGCGACAGCTAAAGGCCCTCCTATGCAGCGCTGCGTAGGCGAGACCTAAAAAAGCGATGGGTGAAATGCTTGAATTCTCAAACTCTGGTGATTACTCTATGTCACATTTCAGTATATAGTTCTTCACTTACTGTGCCACTCGGACCAAATCTTATTATCCATGACATCCTTAGCCCAGTTAAAATAGGAAGATTCCATCTTGAATAATTAGCCCACACCCTTTCAAACATATCCCGCTCAGTACATGACTCATCCCAATGCACTGCAATTACTATTTTGTAATGGAGGGTTTTTTGCTACAGCTGTCCCACAATAATATAAAGGATCATATTACTAGGGAAAGGCAGAGATATGAACCCGTACTCAATTTAGAGCTGCATGCTAAAACATGCATTTAAACATAAAAACAACTTTTCTCTCCTCAACCCTATGACTTTCTCTTACTGTGGAATAAGATATTTTTAAGATCTATTGTTACTATTAATTAAAGCAACAGCTCATTTTCCATCCTTGGGGAACTTTGCAGCATTCCAGTATTAATCTATCTACACAAAACACCTCTCAAATAAAACAAGCATTTGCAATGAAATAGGTCTTGCAATTGCGAGATTTTGAGCTATTGGCATTGTAAATGACAATTGCTTTTATTTATGAGTTTTGAAAACCTGCAAGCAACGACTTTAAGTACAAAATGCACATAAATAAAAGCCATTGTCATTTGGTCAAAGTTTCGATAATGCGAGTTGGCTGTCATGTGTTACATAGTGAGAGGGCGCTTACCCATAGAAGTGAATTCTGACTCCGAATGTGACTGCTCGCGGCTGCTGGTTGCCTTCTTCCGGTTCTGACAGCCATTGTAGGGGGGGGCGGGAGGGGGGGGGAGGAGTTCCAATACTGGAGTAAGTGATGTACAGAAAGGCGGCTTGGTGGAAAAGAATTTGCCCAGGATCACACACATTGGTGAAGCAGGGATGCCGGGATTAATCTCAGATTTTTCAATTTCACTCTGCAATTCAGCCATCTTTCCTTTATATTGTGGGTTCACTTCAATAAAAGACCATGACAAATGATGAAAAACGTTATAATCAGCAGTATTGCAGCTGTGCTACAAACGCAGCCTTTTGTGCTAGACTTCTTATCGATGTATTCCGTTTTCAAAGAAAGCGTTTCTGCACATCTTGGATAAATGTAATGTTAGAATTTGTTTTGGGGCGGATTGCAGTTAAAAGTGGTAGGTTTATCAGTGACTAAATGTCACGAAGATGCACCTCTTCCTGCCCCACCCCCCAAACAGTGCTTTAAATAGAAAACAAATAAGTGTAGGTACTCACCAAATTGAGTTGTGTGCAAGGGGGCAGGGTTAGGAGGGCAGGGCTATGGGGGCGGGGCTACGGGCAGTGCTAAGTCACCGGACCAGAGGCACACATTTAATTTGATTGAGATTTAATTGGTGTGCAGATATGCACATTGCAGACAACACTCACTCATACAAGAACACGCACAGGGACATAGAAGCACTCGTGCACGCAGACAGGGTATTTAGTTCATGTGTTTTAGAAACGCATATTCGCTGATGTCCACATTACTAAACCCTGTTTCCCCGAGAACCCCCCCTCACCCCCCCACTGTGCTACTGCATCACCATCACCACCTTCCTCCTCGATCTGGCTCCAATCAATTGCTGCCCTACTCTGCTATGCCAGCAGGAAGCCTTCTCTTAGGTTTCCCCGAGTCACGAGATGTGCCTGTTAGTAGGCCTTTCTCACACACCTACAGTGCTATTGTCTCCAGAGAGCCTGAGTGGACACTGTGTCAATAATCCCAGTGTGACTCTGGCCCCTCCCAAACTCCCAGTCAGCTCTGAATGAATGCATATGGGCGTTGCTCAATTAGCACATTGTAAGAAGAGCTTAGCACCCGAGTGCTACACGAAAACGGACCGACTCGTCAGCTGTGTCACGCTTCTTTATTTACATGCCAAATTGCACTGAGTTGGCTTCCTGCCCCATGAGTACTGGTACTCTCTTTGGACAAGAAGAAGTTCCGGTACTCAAGCGCACAAAATTTAGAAGTGCCGGTACTTAGTTCTGGTGAGTACTGGCCCATTTAAAGCACTGCTCTCAAATCATCGTTTACAGGCCCGAGTCCAAAGACGGCTAAACCAAAACTACATGTCCCAGAATGCACTGCCATGATAAACGAAATTCAAGGCCCGACAGGTTTCACTGCCCTTCCAGCCATGAAATTACATGGCAAGCATATACCTGTAAGATGTAAGAAAGACATCGACTTCCATCATATACAACTCAAATTAAAATAATAACACATTACTGAAGCTTCTTGAAAGCTTGCGCTGCTGACGGATGACTTTCTTTGGAAGAACGAGGTGTAAGAAGCCGAAAGGGCCACTAAAGTCGGCGTGCTTGTCGCCCTATTGCAGGTGCGGCCTGCAGTATTGTTGTAGGGTCTCCCCTCACATATAATACAAATATTTGCAATGCTATAGGTCTCGCATTTAAATGCGAGACCTATGGCATTGCAAAACAAACGGCCGCATTGTCCCGGCTGCTTTGAAAGTGAAAGCGCGTATGGCGACTGAAGTAAGCAAAGCACGTCGTCGTGCCTAAAGTAGGAGAAACTCAATAAAGAAAATAGTGCTTACAAGACTAGATAACAAACCATGTAACAACCGAAGTAAAGGGGCCAGTAGCCACGGGAGGTTACAAATGAAGACATGGCCGTACTAAGGAGGGACTAACAAGCTAATTACAGAATCAGAAGGCAGCATTTACGACGACAAAGACACAAGCCAATGAAAAATATGGGCAGAGAGTGGGTGTGGCTTCTTTCCCATACTCTACTACAGCAGATCGCCAGAGCAGCGCATGCGCGCTGGCTCAGGCTCGACCTAAAAAGTCCAGTCCTCATGGGCGTTTACAAAGGCGGAACTAAGGAGGGACTACTAAGCCTATTCAAGAATCAAAACCAACCATTTAGAAAGGACAGTAACACGAGCCAATTGAAAAGATGGACGGAAAATGGGTGGAGCTTCAAGTCCATACCTGAATACACTACGCCTCGCAGAGCAGCGTATGCGCTGCCCAGGCTCGACCTAAAAACACGTTGAACAAAATGCTTATTGAAAATGAGACACTTAAATACCTTGTTAACCTTAAATTCCTTTAACACCACAGTTTCCTGATGTTGAAATGTGCTGCTGTTTGAAGCAGGAATGATGGGGACAGAATAGGTGGTTTTTGTTGGTTGTTGCAGTGCAAAGACTTCAGACATAATTTCTCCACTGTAGTCTCCCAAATTATGCCTAAAATGAAAGCACAATAATTAAACATGTACGTTCTCTCAACATTTATTAACTGACATTAAAATGCAAAACTCATTTCACTCTTCAACATTGTAGTATGTGATTGCAGTCTCAATGCTTGTACCTTTATAATAAAATACGTTTATTTGTAAAGCACGTTCTCAAGCGATGTATACTTGCAGGATGTTTACACTTATAGAATACTTCACTCCCTTTGTTAAGAGCAGTGAAAAAGTTTAAGCAACAATTTTCAAAACACATTTTTTAGAAGGATATTCGAGTAAGATGCAAATATATGCCAACACCCATCAACCCAACTGGAAGAAAGCACACTCCAAGGTACAATGAGGTGACAGAGATTCAAGTGCTCATTTAAAGGTCTTCCTTTATTTCTCATCCAATAACAAAAAGCCCCTAAACAGCTAACATGTTTCATTCCTTTAAATACTGTGGAACTTCTTATGAGCAAAAGCATTTATACATATTTCATGGTAATGTCAACTGCCCCTCCTGTGTTTCTATTGTCACAGTAAATTTGATGATCAGCCACATAATAATGATACCGTGACTCTCGAGTGATGTCGATCACATCTGATGTAAAATAGAAAATTAGAGATAAATTCACCATCTCCGACAAATCACCTTAAAAAACAATATCACTTGGAGAGACTATCATCTAATCTTACAAGACTCATTCACCACAATCAATGATACCAAGGCCCCAGTGTTAACTGAAGAACATATTCATGAGCCAAAGATTTATGCTAAACCTTTTCCCACAATGGACCTGGCTGACAAATGCATCTTTTCAAACTGGTCTTGTAACTGAACGTCTTAACTTCTTAAGTGCTGGCCTCACTGCCCCCACACCACTGCTGAGTGCTTTTTTTGTATTTGTGGCAGTTCAAGTGGTTAAGCCTTCATAACATTGTCCCACAAAATATATTTATGCCAAATGTGTGCCCTTTCCCCCATATGTTTGTGTGAATGTTTGTGGATTCCCCTGGGGCAATTAAGAAAATGGCAAAAAGGTGGCAACATTTGGGCGTAGTTTTATTCTAAAAGGTCATCAACAAACGTTTTGCTGTGCTAAGATCACGATCTTCCCAGCTTTCAGAAACAGGAGGAGTAGCAAAATAATATTTTTTCTCATCACAGATTTTGCAATTTTTGAAGTGGTGGCAAATGTTTCTTACTTTTATTGTTTTCACGTAAAAGCATTGTTGGGGGGAAACTGGTGTGAAACTCATGGGTGGATCTAGTTGCCTATACATTTCTAAAAACTAGACAAAAAGAACAAGTTACTGACCTTTGGTAATGCTTTGTGGTGGTTAACCCAAACATTATTCACCTTTAAAAATTTCCCCAAGTGCCAGACTGGATCCGGAAAGTTTTCAGCAATGCTCCTGCGTGCTGCCAATTGGCACCTTGTGGCTCTGCACCGCTCCGGAAAGGATGGAGCAGAGCGGCATGCTAGCACCATCTCCTGGCACTGACATCCATTTCTTGCTTGACACTTTCTGCACCCTCAGATGCAGTGTATTTACTAATTGTCAGTACGAGTGTGCAGATCTGTAACTTGGAACCTTTTATGATGTAAAAAGAGGCCACTCCACAGAGCAAGGAGGTGGGAGGGCAGTGAGGAAACTGCGGGTAGATAAGAGTATCTGCCAGAAGGAGAATGCTACTTACCACAGTATGCATCTGTTCTTGGCATGTAGAGCTGTAGAGTCACATGCTGTGCATAGCTCGCCATCTGGTGTTGAGTCTGGATGTTTGCACTTTGTTTTTCTTCAAAGAAGTCTTTCCAGTCACGAGGTAGGTGACTCCTCCTTTTGGTGATAGTGCGCATGGGCATCGACTCCATCCTTAGATTGTTTTGCCGCAGAGGGTGATGATGGAGTTAGTAAGAGTAGTAAGTAGAGATGTCCATGTGTAGTATATCTAAGTAAGATAGTACTGCAACAGGTATAGGTACCTGGGAAGGCGGGCGGGCGCATGTGACTCTACAGCTCTACATGCCAAGAACAGATGCATACTGTGGTAAGTAGCATTCTCCGTTCGAGGCATGTGAGCTGTAGATCACATGATGTGCATAGACTATATAGCAGTTATCTCCCAAAGCGGTGGCTAACCTGTAGCTGTTGCAGCTGTTTGAAATAGTGTACGTAAAACTGCTTGGCCCACTCTAGCTTGCTGTCTAGCTAAGACATCTACACAGTAGTGTTTTGTAAATGTGTGTGGTGTGGACCATGTTGCAGCTTTACAAATGTCATCTATAGGTATATTACGTAAAAATGCCATCGAAGCCCCTAGCTTGCGAGTGGAGTGCGCTCTAGGGGGGATTGTTAATGTACGTTTCGCTTTAATATAGCATTTTTGAATGCACTTGACTATCCACTGTGCAATACCTGATTTAGATATAGGATTGCCTTTATGTGGAGGAGCAAAAGCAACAAATAGTTGCTTGGCTTTACGGAAAGGTTTTGTCCTTTCAATGTAGTAGAGTAATGTCCTTTTCACATCCAAGGTGTGTAGAGCACGTTCTGCCACAGAATCTGGTTGAGGGAAGAACACAGGTAACTCAAAAGATTGGTTGATATGAAAGGCAGAAATGACTTTAGGTAGGAACTTTGGGTTGGTTCGAAGGACCACTTTATTTTGGTGTATTTGTAAAAATGGTTCTTCAATGGTTAGTGCCTGAAGCTCACCCACTCTTCTCAGTGATGTGATAGCTATGAGGAAGGCTACCTTCCAAGTGAGAAATTGTAGTTCACACCTATGCAATGGGTCAAAAGGTGGACCCATTAGTCTGGTAAGGACAATATTCAGATTCCACACTGGAGCAGGCGGAAGTCTTGGGGGAATGATTCTTTTAAGTCCTTCCATAAATGCTTTAATAGTAGGCACTCTAAAAAGGGACAGATGTTGTCTGTTCTGTAGATATGCAGCTATTGCAGCGAGATGTAAGCGTATGGATGTATACGCTAAATTGCTACGCTGTAGATGTAATAGATAGCAAGGAAAATGCTACTTACCCAGTAGGCATCTGTTCTTGGCATATAGAGCTGTAGAGCCATATGCTTTAGCATAGATCGCCTTCTGGTGTTGGGTCCGGATGTTTGCACTTTGTTTTTGTTCGAAGAAGTCTTTGTAGTCACAAGGTAGGTGACTCCTCCTTTCGGTGATAGTGCGCATGGGCATCGACTCCATCCCCAGATTGTTTTGCCGTAAGGGTGATGATGGAGTTAGTAAGAGTAGAAAGAGATGTCCATGTATAGTGTATCTAAGTAAGATAATACTGCAACAGATAAAGGTACCCGGGGAGGCGGGTGGGCGCATATGGCTCTACAGCTCTATATGCCAAGAACAGATGCCTACTGGGTAAGTAGCATTTTCCATTCGAGGCATATGAGCTGTAGATCATATGCTTTAGCATAGACTATGTACCAGTTACTCCCAAGCGGTGGCTAACCTGTATCTGTTGCAGTGGTCTGAAATAGTGTTCTTAAAACAGCCTGGCCCACACTAGCTTGTTGTTTAGCTAACACATCTAAACAATAGTGCTTTGTGAATGTGTGTGGTGTAGACCATGTTGCAGCTTTACAAATGTCATCTAAGGGTATGTTCCCTAAGAATGCCATAGAAGCCCCTAGTTTGCGCGTTGAGTGTGCTCTAGGGGGAATTGTTAAGGTGCATTTAGCTTTAATGTAGCATATTTGAATGCATTTAACTATCCACCGTGCAATACCTGTTTTTGATATGGGATTGCCTTTATGTGGTGGTGAAAAAGCAACAAAGAGTTGTTTAGTTTTTCTAAAAGATTTAGTTCTTTCAATGTAGTAAAGTATTGCTCTTTTACCATCTAACGAGTGAAGAGCACGTTCTGCCACTGAGTCTGGTTGAGGAAAAAACATGGGTAACTCAACAGACTGGTTGAGATGAAAGGCAGAGACGACCTTGAGTAAAAATTTTGGGTTAGTCCTAAGAACCTCTTTATTTTGGTGAATCTGTAAAAATGGTTCTTGTATGGTTAGTGCCTGGAGCTCACCAACTCTTCTAAGAGATGTGATGGCTATAAGTCAGAAATTGTAGCTCACATTTGTGCAAAGGTTCAAAAGGGGGGCCCATAAGTCTTGTAAGGACTATATTAAGATTCCACACAGGGGAAGGTGGAAGTCTAGGAGGAATGATTCTTTTGAGTCCTTCCATAAAAGCTTTGATAGCGGGTACACGAAACAAAGACAAGTGTTGTCTGTTTTGTAGGTAGGCCGCTATTGCGGCAAGATGTAATCGTATAGATGTATATGCTAAGTTAGTACGCTGTAGGTGTAAAAGATAGCAAATTATGTTTTGAATTGAAGCATCTAGTGGATTGATTTGATTGTTATTACAATAAATTACAAATCGTTTCCACTTTGCGGCGTAGCATGCTCTTGTGGTAGGGCGTCTAGCTTCTTTAATGACGTTGATGCAGTCTGGCGGGAGATTAAGGTAGCCAAACTCTATGATTTCAGGTGCCAAATCGCAAGGTTGAGTTGATTGGGATCTGGATGCCTTATCTCTCCATGGTTCTGAGTGAGGAGCCTGGGGGAGAGGTGTAGCTTTTGATGAGGAACTATTGATAGTTCCAACAGGGTGGTGAACCAGGGTTGTCGAGCCCATGTGGGAGCAACTAGGATCAGTGTGAGGGAATGTTGCTTGAGCTTCCGAACCAGTAATGGAATTAGCGGGAGAGGAAGAGAAGCGTAAGCAAATTTCCCTGACCAATTCATCCATAGCGCATTGCCTTTGGACAATGGGTGTGGATACCTGGACGCGAAGTTTGGGCATTTTGCGTTGAGGTGTGTGGCGAACAGATCTATTTCTGGGTAGCCCCACATCTGGAAGAATGGGAGGAGAACTTGAGGATGTAGTTCCCATTCGTGGATCTGTAGTCTTTGACGACTGAGTAGATCTGCAATGTGATTGTTTACTCCTGGAAGATGTTCTGCTAGGAGATATATTTTTTGAGGTATGGCCCATCTCCATATGCTTTGAGCTAGGTGTGAAAGCTGTAGAGAGTGTGTCCCCCCCCTGTTTTTGTATGTAGTACATTGCTGTCATGTTGTCTGTACGAACTAGGACAGCTTTGTCTACTAGATGTAGTTGAAAAGCTTTTAATGCTAGAAAAATTGTTAGCAGCTCCAGATGGTTTATGTGGAGTTGTTTTTGTTGTATGGTCCATATTCCCTGAATGGTATGCTTTTGAAGATGAGCTCCCCAACCAGTGAGCGATGCGTCAGCTGTGAGCACAATCTGTGGAACCGGGTCGACGAATGGCCGCCCCTTGGAAAGGTTTTGTGTATTCCACCACTGCAGAGAGCGATGGGTGCGGCCGTCTACCAACATCAGATCGGTTAACTGACCTTGAGCCTGGTTCCACTGACGTGCTAAGCATTCCTGTAGGGGATGCATTTGCAGTCTTGCGTAGGGGACAATTAGAATGCAAGAAGCCATCATTCCGATCAATAGCATGAACACTCGGGCTGGTAATGAGTGTTGTGGTTGAAATTGCGATATCAGGGTTTGCATGTTGCGTATTCTGACTGGGTTGGGGTACGCTAGAGCTTTGCAAGTGTCTAATGTGGCTCCTAGGTACGCTTGCATGCTGGAGGGTTGGAGATGAGACTTGGTGAGGTTGACAGTGAATCCCAAGTTGTGAAGCAGTTGAACTGTTTTGTGAGTGTGGTGTATGCAGCTGTGTTGTGACTTGGCTTTTATTAGCCAGTCGTCCAAGTAAGGGAAGACGTGAATGTGTTGTCTTCTTAAATGAGCTGTGACCACTGCTAGACACTTGGTGAAGACTCTTGGTGCTGTAGTTACCCCAAACGGGAGAACTTTGAATTGGTAATGTTGCCCGTCCACCAGAAACCTGAGATATTTCCTGTGAGCTGGGTGAATGGGAATATGGAAGTAGGCGTCCTTTAAGTCCAGAGTGGACAGAAAGTCACCTTGTTGAAGCAATGGGAGCACCTGTTGGAGGATGACCATGTGGAAGTGGTCTGATTAAATGTAGAGGTTTAGCTGTCTGAGGTCCAGTATGGGCCTGAGAGAGCCGTCCTTTTTTGGAATCAAAAAGTATAGGGAGTATACTCCTGTCCTTTGATGACGTAATGGGACCAGTTCTATCGCATGTTTTTCTAACAGAGAGAGAACCTCTTGTTTTTTTTTTTTTTGATAAACAAATTTTTATGTTTATTGATTAATAAAATGAAGAGGAAGAAAAAAACAAACAAACAAAACACCAGCCTTACAGTCCAACACCATAAATTTCCAGGACCTGGAAAGGAAAGCAGCACCACAAGGTTTACAGACAATGGTAAAAACAAATACATAGGAGTATAAAATTGGGCGTTCCCTCTATGACTACTCCACCTCCCCCAACCATTTCCCCCAAACCCTACGGTACTTCCTAGGGCACCCACGAGCCTCGTACATAACTTTCTCCTGCGTGGCACACCAGTCCACCCCAGTCCTCCAGCGTCCAGCGCACGGAGGTTCGGAGAGCTTCCAGGAGGCCGCAATGTCTCTCTTTGCAACCACCATTGCCGTAGTGTAAAACAGTTTTTCGTTCCGTGACCCATCCAGCCCATCAGTGATACCCAGGAGCGCGTGCCTTGGGTCATGGGGGACCTCCCAGCCCAAAACCTCAGTGAGTTCCTCCTCAATCTCCTCCCAGAACCGCTCCAAGCGGGGACATACCCATACCATATGGAAAAAATCTGCGGGGTCGTGACCGCACCTGGCACAAGCAGAAGTTGGGCTAAGTCCGGCCCGGTGAAGGCGCATTGGGGTAAGATATGCAGCATGTAAATAGTATAATTGCACTAAGCGCAATCTGGCTGAGGCCGTGACCGTCCTAGGAGCCATAAGGGCGTCGCGCCAGTCCTCCTCGTCTAAGGTGCCTACCCAACCCTCCCATTGAGCCCGATGTCGGTCCAAGGAAGTGGGGGCATTGTTGATCAGTGTACGGTAGATGCGGGAGATGCCGCCTCTCCCCAGGTCACCAAACATTATCTGGGCCTCAGGCGGACTGTGGTCATGAAGGCGCGTGCCAGTCGTTAGGTGGGTGTGAAGGGCGTGGCGTAACTGCAAATACCTATAGAATTGTGACTGGTGTAAGGAATACCTGCTTTGAAGGTCGAAGAACCGCATGTGATCCCCCACCCACACATCGCCTAGCTGCGAAATGCCTATCAAATCCCAGGCTCTAAACCCCTGTAGTGCGTTGACTTCTTTGAGCCAGGTCCCTTGCCACAAGGGTGTGCATTGGGTTAACGTACGTGTCCATTTGGTATGTCGCAGTGCAGCTCGCCAGGCCAACAGCACAGAGCGTGTCACCTCTGGCAAGCGGGAGGGAATAGGGGCCCCATATAGCATAGCCTGGATCTTGGCGTAACCCAACTCTCCGGCCTCGAGCCTGTACGCCGGGTCCGACCAACCCCCATTGAACCAATCATGTATAGAGAGGAGCCGCGCGGCCAAATAATATAAATAGAGGTGGGTCATCCCCAATCCCCCGTCGAATGAGGGGATCCTACACACTGTGAGTGCCAACCGGGCCCTACCTTTTCCCCATAAAAATTTGCTGGCAATGCTATCAAGTTCACGAAACCAGGCTCTGGGAAAGCCGATGGGGGTATTTTGCAGTACATAGAGGAACCGGGGAGCACCATCATTTTAAATAGGGCGACCCTCCCCATGGGATTCAGGGGCAATGACTGCCACTTCTGGAGGTCTGCCTTAACCCGCTTCACCAGTGGGGCCACGTTGAGGGCCCAGCTGAGCTCAGGGAGCAAGGTCATCCATATCCCCAAGTATTTGAAGGATTGACGGCGAAGAGGAATGTTGGATTGCCAGTCGAAACATTCGCGGGACAGGTGTAGGGGAACCAAGGCCGACTTATCCGGGTTAAGCCTGAGGCCCGAAGCCCGTTCGAAGAGGTGTAGGATGCGGAGGCAAAGGGGGCCTGATCTGGCGGGGTCTGCCAAATAGATGAGGACGTCATCTGCATAGAGTGCAATTTTGTCTGGTTCGGTGTTGGGCCACTCCCATCCCCGCATACTCTCGCACGACCGCATCATGGACGCCAGGGGCTCCATCACCAAGGCGAACAGCAGTGGGGATAGGGGACAACCCTGTCTTGTTCCTCTACGAACCGGGAAGGGCTCCGACAGAACCCCGTTCACCAAGACATGGGCGCGGGGGGAGGCATAAAGAACTTTTACCATGGCACAAAAACGGGGACCGAGTCCCATCCTAGCAAGGACTTCCGCTAAGAACCCCCAGTCCACCGAATCGAAGGCCTTTTCAAAGTCCACCAGAAGAATCGCGAGATAGGGAGTAAGAAGATGACGGTGTGCCAGGGCGACGTGCAGTCTACGAAGACAATGCCTAGTGCCACGTGAGGGCATAAATCCGCATTGGTCGGGGTGGACCAGCGTGGACAAGTGGGGTTTGAGTCGTTGGGCAAGGATCGTGGCGAACAGTTTAATCTCAGTATTGATGAGGGAGATGGGACGGTAGTCCGCACACCGTGGTGAGGGTGGTTGAGACTTGGGAAGAACCACGATGGTGGCCAGATCCACCTCCTGCGGAAAGGAGCCTTTTTCAACAGCTCCCCGAAACAGCCCCGCCAAATGCGGAGTGAGACTGTCCCGATAATGCATGTAGTACTCTTGAGGGAAGCCGTCTGGGCCCGGCGTCTTACCGGAGGAAACGAGGGCAATCGCTCCCTCTATCTCCTCACGTGTGATGGGGCGCTCAAGGTCTTTCTGGCTAATGGGATCTAGGCTGGGGAGGGGGCCACCCTCGACCTCCAACATACCAGCGAGTGAAAGGGATGGGGATCTGGCCATGTATAATTGCTGATAGTAGGACGCGAAGGCACGGGCCATCCCGTCTGGGGACCGACACAACGAGCCATCCTGCGCTATGACCTCTGGAATTATGCGATTTGCCCTAGGGTATGTGGCAAGGCGATGGAGGAGCGAACCGTTCTTGTCGCCCCAGCCATACACCCTGGCCACGGATGAACGCCAAAGGAGTTTGGCCGCCTCCAGCGACAACTGCTTGATTTCCGACCGGAGCCGGGAAAGGAGTCTGGCTTCAGGGGTGCCTGGAGACTGAGCAGAGGCCTGCTCGAGGCGCAAGGCTTGCGCCTCACGACTGGTAATTTGTTCTGCCTGGGCCTGTCGCTGACGCTTGAGCTGGCCCTTAGCGAACCCCCTAATCGTGGCCTTGCCCGCCTCCCACAGAACACCCGGGGAGGAGACGGATCCGTCGTTGGAGAGGAAATATTGCTTAAGTTCCTGACCCACCGCCTTCCGGAACTCCCTGTCTTGGAGAAACCAGGCTTTAAATCTCCATGTCTGCCGCATGCAGGTGGGAGGAGGGCCCGTGCTAATCACCACCGGGGAGTGGTCCGAGATACCACGTGGGAGGATGGCGACGTCCTGGACCGTGAGGCAATCTGTTGCTGGAACGAAAATGGCGTCAATACGTGCTTGCGTATGGTGCGCTGCCGAAGTGTGTGTGAACTGCTTAGAATGCGGGTGCCATGTACGCCAGGCATCACACAAGCCCAGGGACTCAGACCAGGTCTTCAATTGCTTTGCCTGAGCAATTCTACTGGAGGAAGGGGGACCGGACGTATCAAGGTCGGGTGAGGAGACCGCGTTGAAATCCCCCCCCCCCGAGATAAGTGGGGCCCAATGGTAAGGACGCCAGGAGATCTGTAGATTTAGCTAATGTCGCCACCAGCATTGAAGGAGGAGAATAGAGCGATACAAGGTTAATGGGACTCCCATGTAACTTACCGCTGATGGCCACAAATGTACCCTGGGCATCGAGGGCTGTCTGCACAATGACAAGGGGAAGAGAGTGCTTCACCAGGATCGCCACCCCTCGGGATCCCCGAGTGAACCCCGAGTGCCACGCCCTATCATATCCATAGCGCGCTAGGAAGAGGCAATGGTTACCCAGCAAATGCGTCTCTTGCAATAGTAATATGTCCACCCCTAGGCGGTGCGCGTAGCGCAGGGCAGCCATCCGCTTGAAACGGTCCAGGAGGCCATTAACGTTCCAAGATAAGATGCGTAGAGAAGTGCTCAATAGAGGTATATCTGGCATGGTGGCATGGTGGGATGGCATGGCAATTGGGTCCCAGAAGAGGGGCCCACATCAAAAAGGAGCGCGTGAGGGTGTAGTGTAGTGTCCAAAGGGAAGTCTATGTACGCCACCGGATGCAAGTCCGGGCATGATATGAGTATTGGTGAAATGCAGAGAAGTACCCCGCAGGGGTGTGTCAGGCGTAGTGGTGTATATAACAGTGTGATTGTGGGTTCCGCGGGGGATAAGTCTTCCCAGCTGGATATCAGCAGGTCCATTAAGGTGCCTGAAAGGAGGTCTGCGTGTCTCTTGAGATACAAATTAGGGTGTCGTGTGAAAACTGGTGCAGCGGAGCTAAAAATAAAACAACCAAAAGTAAAATCGAAACATGGGACAACGGTCCCACCCCCCAACCCCTCTTCCACCCCCACCCTACACTTCGAGAACGGAAGCATCTGTCGCCCTAACAATAAACCAATGAGTAAACAACCAAACTAAAACGCTTGGGAATGGGGAAGCGTGGAGGACCCCTCCTCATGTCCGGATGTGTGTTTACGGAGTCCATCGGGAAGGAAAGAAATGTTCAGAGCTAAAGCACCGTCTCCGGCCGCGGAGCCAGGCCCGGCGGGCAGAGACCAGTTCAAGCAGGGTCTTTCAGAAGTATTGGGCTACGGGAGAAGTCCGATTCTGGGAGGTCAATCGCCGCGGGCCCGGGCGAAGCACCACCGCCATCCAGACGGCCGGAGGAGCCAGAGCGCCTCCCGGTCAAGGGTCCCTCGGAGAGCGATATTGGTTGTCGTGAGTGGCCGGTGGGGAATCCGAGCGGGCCCTCCTCCGCCCACGGCACCTGCGGGAGCGGTTACGCTGAGGTTGAGGAGCGAAGGGGGCGAGGCGGCCAGGTCCGCTCTCCGCTCCCTCCAAGCCCAGGGCCCGGTCGTCGGCCCGCAGAGGGCGCTCCTCCGTTGCCCAGGCCCAGGCCTCTGTCGGGTTGTCGAAGAACAGCGTCTTGTTTGCGAACACCACTCGCAGGCGAGCCGGGAAGAGGAGCCGATACTGAATGTTAAGTGCCCTCAGCTTTTGCTTGACCTCCCCAAAGGAGCGGCGCTGGCCCTGGACCTCGCGGGTGTAATCTGGGAAGATCATGATTGCCCCGTTTTCGTAGCGTAGCCGCTGTTGTTTGCGAGCTTCAGACAGGATGACGTCGCGGTCTTTGAAGTTGAGGACCCGCATTATGAATGGTCGAGGAGGCGCACCCGGCGCCGGCCTGGGGGACAAAGACCGGTGGGCCCGCTCAATCGCGAACCAGGAGAGAGAGAGCCCTCCGGGATCCACGACCGTAGCCACCTCTCCAGGAAGTCCACCGCTCGGCCCTGCTCCGCTCCCTCCGGAAAGCCCACCAGGCGGAGGTTATTGCGTCGGGATCTGTTTTCGGCATCCTCCGCCCGACGGTGCAACTCCTGAGTGTGCGACTGGAGACGGGCCACCTGCCCCTTAAGTTGCTGGACGTCATCCTCCACAGTGGAGATACGGGTCTCAGTCTCTGTAATCCGAGCAGTGGCGTTTCGGAGGTCCTGTCGAATGAGAGTCATATCTACTCGCACTTCTGCAATCTTGCCCTCCACCGAGGTCTGTGAGGCATGGATAGCCTGGAGGATGGTGGTCAAATCCGCAGCCGGAGGAGCCTCCTGTTCAGTCACACCCCCGGTAGCCCCCGCCTCCAAGGTGGTGAAGCGGTCCATTTTCGTCTGGGTGGCAGGGGTCTTCGCCGACCGGTCCGTTCTGCCCATGGCGACCCGAGGAAATCACGGGCTCAAAGTCCCCACAAATAGACCCCACAGTGGGAAGTTGACAGGCTAACACTGGTGGCCGAGGGTCAGCGGGGCAAGCAGCAGACGTTAAGACTCGGTGCGAATCAACCTGCCGCCGCCCGAAATGTGCGGCCGAAGTAGAGGGAGAAGGAGCCACGCACAGGTCCCCCCACCCCAGGGCCACCAGGCACTCCGCCGGGCGGCAACACAGAGTATCTATAGAGGTCCGGGGCACTGCGGGTCCAGGGCTGAAGGGCCGGTGCAGGCAGGTGATCCCAGGAATGCAATAGTGACCAGTGACCCAGGACAAGCCCAGGGAGAGGATTAGGAGGCCACACAAGCGCCACCACACGAAGCTATGACCGGGGCCCCCAGGGAGCCATCAGACCACCATGCCCAGTTCAGGGACGCCCTATAGGGGGTCACCGCCGCCCGAAGTGGCGGCCGAGCAATTCCGTCCACACCCCAGGCCCAGCAGGCCGCGCCGCCGAAACCACCTCACGGGATGGGTTCACCTCTGCCGCAAATCACAGGGGGGGCACATCAGGAGTGGGGGGGAGGGGGAGGAGGAGCCGTGCTGACCAGGGGCCCCCCCGCACCCCGCCTGCTGCCCGATCGACAGCCGAATCCTCACCCCAACCCAGATGCCACCGCACCCCCACTCCTTACCTCCAGGTCAGTTCGCTGGAGCGCTCCGTCCGCCGCAGACCACCCACCGCAGCAGCGGCTCAGGCCTCGGGCTCAGCAGGAGTGTTCAGGTCGTGTGCAGGCCTCTCCCACGCAGATACCACAGGTTCTCCACTCCCAGTGGGCCCCAGAGAACCTCTTGTTTTAAGAGGGTGAGATGTTCTGGTGACATTGCACGTTCCCTTGGAAGGATGGTTGGGGGAGTGCTGGTAAGTTCCAGGCAATAACCATATTGGATAATTTGTAATACCCACTTGTCTGAGGTGATGGAATTCCAGACAGGTAGGAACTGTGAGAGACGTCCCCCAACAGGAGTGGAATGATTGGGGGGTAGTGGAGGGAAGTCACTGTTTATTGGCAGGGGAAGTGCGGGTGGAGTTGCCTCTGCTTCTTCCCTTGTTATTATTTCCTCTGTAACTTCCTCGAAAATAACCTCTGGAGGAGTTAGATTGGTTGTTACCTTTATATGAGGAGGAGGGATTCTCTGATAACACTGTTTTTGAGTCGCCTCTATAAAAGGAGCGGCGAAAGGAACCCCTGTTAGTTGGTAATTGTAATTGCAGTTTCGGTGTCTTTTTTCATTTTCTCTAATGAAGTATCTACTGCTGGTCCAAAAAGATGCTCTTTATCAAAGGGCTGATTGAGTATGGAGGATTGTACCTCCTGCTTGAACCCAGAGATTCGAAACCAGGCGTGCCTGCGTAACAATATGCTAGTATTAATGGCACAAGATGCTGTCTGCTGCATCCAGTGCACATTTTATGGAAGTGTTGGTGATCAGTTTCCCTTCCTGAATGAGGTCGTTGGCTTTAGTCTTATACTCTTCTGGAAGATGTTGCATGAGTTTTTCCAACTCATCATAGTGAGCCCTATCGTATCTTGCTAACTGAGCTTGAGCATTGGCAATACGCCAATGGTTAGCTGCCTGGGAAGATACTCTTACCTGAAGCATCAAGAAGTTTTGACTCCTTATCAGGAGGAGGGGCGTCGCCTGTGGTTTGAGAGTTAGCTCTCTTGCGGGCGTTAGATACAACAAGAGAGTCTAAAGGCAGCTGGCCTTTTATGTATGCAGGGTCTGTAGGAGCGGGCTTATATTTCTTAATCACTCTAGGTGTTAATATTCTGGCTCTTACTGGGTCTTTGAATACTTCGTCTGTATGTTTCAACATTCCCTTGAGCATGGGCAAAGTGTTAGTAGACCTTTGTGAGTGTGTGAATGTTTCTACTAGGAAATCCTCTTCTAGAGGGTCTGTGTGTAGCTCCACCCTGTGGTATTGAGCAGCTCTATTAATAAGTTTCGCAAAGCCAATGTTGTCATCAGGTGGAGAAGGTCTGGAGGGATACAGGTCAGGGTCATTATGTTGATCTGGATCCTTATTATAATCTTCCCAGGGATCACTGTCCTGTGGTATGTCTTGTGGGATATCCTGTTCGTCATCCTGATCCTCATCCCCGTCCCTATAATCTTCGTCCTGTGGCACAGGTGAAGGTGGTGGTGAATTTGATGGTGTAATTAATAACTGAGGGATAAAGGGAGGAGGGGGAGGAGGGGGAGGAGAGGGAGGTATGTAAGGGGGAGAAGGGTTAGTACCCATGTCCTTTTTCTTTAGAGGTATAGGGGAATCCTCTGAGATCCAGCTTCCGTTTTTTGGGAAGAGTGGCAAGGAGGTGTCCAGTTTCAGGGTGAATACTGAGTGTTTTCTGTTTTGGACCCAAAGACGTGTCTTCGGATCGAGGTTCCTTGGAAGGAGTCTCTTTTTGCTTAGGAGTGGATTTCGGCATGGAAGATCTGGGCTCAGTGTCTTTGGGTGCCGAATGTTTGGAGTCTGAGTGCTTCGGTTTAGCTGGTTTAGGGTCTGAAGCTTTCGGAGTGGAATGTTTCGGCTCCAAACCTTTTGTCGCGGAGGGTGTCGGCTCCGAACTTTTAGGTGTGGAGTGCTTCGGGTCCGAGGCTTTAGGCTTGGATGGGTTCGGCTCCGAAGCTTTCGGTTTCGATGACTTCGGGTTCCGATGTTTTCGGTATCGAAGGAGTCTTTGGTGCCGATGGTGTGGGAACTGGCACGTTTCTTCTTATGTTTCGGTGCCGAAGGTGTTAGTTCGGCACCGGAAGAGGGCTGGCTCGAGCCCGAGCCTGAAGGCTTGTGTTTAAGTTTCATAGCCGGGCTGGAGGGCGGGGCATCTGAAACTTTTTCTCGGTGTCTACCCGAGCCGGAGGGCGAGGGTGATACAGGAGCCTTAGGTTTTGGTTGAGTGGGCACATGGGGATCTGTACTCACAGTACGCTGACCTGGAGTGACGTTGAGGTCTTCTTCCATGTCGGAGTCAGCTTCGGACACGGAGACTAGTTCTTCTTCCTTGGCTTCTGCGGCTGGACTGTGGGATTCCAAATCTTCTCCGAAGATGCCCGGAACGGAGCCGCTGCCGCGTTGCATCTCGTGGCGTCGAGCCCGACGATCACGGATGGTCTTTTTCGATCGGAATGATCGACACACTTTGCAGGATTTCTCTTCGTGTTCCGGGGATAAGCACAGGTTGCAGACCTCGTGCAGGTCGGTGCGTGGAAATTTAGCACGACACCCGGGACATAGCTTGAATGGAGTCCGTTCCATCGACTGCTGGCGTGGTCGGCACGGGTAGGTCCGACGGCCCGCCTCGAAGTTCCCGATCGAAGGTTTTCAGGATTTGTACGATGCGCGTCGAATGGGAAACCGCGATCAATAAACAATACCGTCGAGGGTAGAGGATTGCGCGTCAAAGCGGTTAAAAAACTATACCGAACCGGAGCGCAGCAATACACATCCGAACCCGATGGCGGAAAAAAACAATCTGGGGATGGAGTCGATGCCCATGCGCACTATCACCGAAAGGAGGAGTCACCTACCTTGTGATTACAAAGACTTCTTCGAACAAAAACAAAGAGCAAACATCCGGACCCAACACCAGAAGGCGATCTATGCTAAAGCATATGATCTACAGCTCATATGCCTCGAACATGATGTTTTGTATTGAAGCATCAAATGGGTTGATATGATTGTTATTACAGTATATCACAAACCTCTTCCACTTTGCTGCATAGCATGCTCTTGTGGTAGGGCGTCTGGCCTCTTTGATGATATTCATGCAGTCTGGCGGAAGATTGAGGTAGCCAAACTCTAAGATTTCAGGTGCCAGATCGCAAAGTTGAGATGACTGGGATCTGGATGTCTTATGTCTCCATGGCTCTGAGTGAGGAGATTGGGAGTAAGATGTAGTTTTTGGTGAGGAACTACCGATAACTCTAACAGGGTTGTGAACCAGGGTTGACGGGCCCATGTGGGAGCAACTAGGATTAGTGTCAAGGAGTGTTGTTTGAGTTTCCGAACCACTAATGGAATGAGTGGGAGAGGCGGAAAGCGTAGGCAAATATCTTTGACCAATTCATCCATAGTGCATTGCCTTTGGAACAATGGGTGTGGATACCTGGATGCGAAGTTTGGGCATTTTGCGTTTAGGTGTGTGGCGAACAGATCTATCTCTGGGAAGCCCCACATTTGAAAGAATGGGAGGAGAACCTGAGGGTGGAGTTCCCATTCGTGGATCTGGTGTTGTTGGCGACTGAGCAGATCTGCAATCTGGTTGTTTACTCCTGGAAGGTGTTCTGCAAGGAGATATATTTTGTGACTTATCGTCCATCTCCAGATGGATTGAGCTAGTTGTGACAGCTGGAGAGAGTGTGTCCCTCCCTGTTTTTGTATGTAGTACATTGCTGTCGTGTTGTCTGTACGTATTAGGACAGTTTTGCCTACTAGATGAAGTTGAAACGCTTTGAGCGCTAGAAAAATCGCTAGCAGCTCTAGATGGTTTATGTGGAGTTGCTTTTGTTGCAGAGTCCACATGCCCTGAATGGTATGTTTTTGGAGATGAGCTCCCCAACCAGTGAGCGATGCGTCTGTTGTTAGTACTATGTGTGGAACCGGGTCAATGAAGGGCTGCCTTTTTGAAAGGTTTCGTGTATTCCACCACTGCAGAGAGCGATGGGCGCAGCCGTCCACCAACACCAGATCTGATAACCGACCCTGCGCCTGGTTCCATTGATGTGCTAAACATTCTTGGAGAGGACGCATTTGAAGTCTTGCGTAAGGTACGATTATGATGCAAGACGCAATCATTCCTAGTAATTGCACGAACACTCGAGCTGGTAATGAGTGTTGGGGCCGAAACTGAGAGATTAGAGTCTGCATGTTGCGGATTCTGGCTGGGTTGGGACACGCTAGAGCTTTTTGAGTGTTTATTGTGGCTCATAGATACTCCTGTATGTTGGATGGTTGTAGATGAGACTTGGTGAGGTTTACGGTGAACCCAAGTTCGTGGAGTAGTTGCACAGTTTTTTGAGTGTTGCGTAGGCAACTTTGTTGCGAGCTGGCTTTTATGAGCCAGTCGTCTAGGTATGGGAAGACGTGAATTTGTTGTCTTCGTAGACGAGCTGCGACTACTGCCAAGCACTTTGTGAAAACCCTGGGTGCGGTAGTTACTCTGAATGGGAGGACCTTGAATTGATAATGCTGACCCTCTACCACGAACCTGAGGTATTTGCGATGAGCAGGGTGTATGGGAATATGGAAATAGGCGTCCTTTAAGTCCAGAGTGGATAGAAAGTGCCTTGTTGAAGTAGTGGGAGCACTTGCTGAAGTGTGACCATGTGAAAATGGTCCGACTGAATGTATCGATTTAGCTCTCTGAGGTCTAATATCGGCCTGAGAGAACCATCTTTTTGGGGAATTAAGAAGTACAGGGAGTATACCCCGGTCCCTTGGTATTGTAAGGGGACTAGCTCTATAGCATGTTTTTATAACAGAGAGAGAACCTCCTGTCTGAGGAGGGTGATATGTTCTTGTGACATTGTATGTGTTCTTGGAGGAATATTTGGGGGAATGTCTGTAAGCTCCAGGCAGTAACCATATTGGATAATTTGTAGTACCCACTTGTCTGAGGTGATTGAATTCCAGACAGGTAGGAACTGAGAGAGACGTCCCCCGACAGGAGTGGAATGATCGGGGGGTATTTGAAGGGAGTCACTGTTTGTTTGCAGGAAAGTGCGTGTGGAGTTGCCTCTGCCTCTTCCCTTTCCGTTGTTTCCTCTAAATCCGCCTCGAAAATAGCCTCTTGATGAGGGTGATTGGTTGTGACCCTTGTAAGAGGTGGAGGAAGTTTCTGTGGATACAGTTTTGGAACCACCCCTGTAAAAGGAGCGACGAAAGGAACCCCTATTTGTGGATGACTGGAAAGCCCCCATGGACTTTGCGACCTCTGTGTCTTTTTTCATTTTCTCCAGCGAGGTATCAACTGCTGGGCCAAAGAGATGTTCTTTATCAAATGGTTGATTGAGAATGAAGGTTTGCACCTCAGGCTTGAATCCTGAGATTCTCAACCAAGGATGCCTGCGTAGCAGTACGCTAGTGTTGACTGCACGAGCTGCTGTGTCTGCCGCGTCTAGGGCACATCTGATGGAAGTATTAGTAATGAGTTTGGCTTCTTGGATAAGATCATTAGCCCTAGCTTTATGCTCATCAGGGAGAAATTGCATGAGCTTTTCTAGCTCATCGTAATGAGCCCTATCGTACCGGGCCAACAAAGCTTGTGTATTAGCAATGCGCCAATGATTGGCCGCTTGGGAAGCTACTCTTTTGCCCGAGGCATCAATTAGCTTGGACTCCTTGTCAGGAGGAGGGGCCTCACCTGTGCTCTGTGAGTTAGTTCTTTTGCGTGCGTTGGAAACCACAAGAGAGTCTAAGGGCAACTGACCTTTGAGGTAAGTGGGATCAATAGGTGCAAGCTTATATTTTTTCTCCACCCTAGGTGTAATTATTCTTGCCCTCACAGGGTCTTTGAATATTTCATCTGCATGCTTTAACATCCCTTTGAGCATTGGCAGTGTATGAGTGGCTTTCTGAGTGGAACTTAGGGTCTCAAATAGAAAGTCCTCTTCTAATGGTTCCTTATGTAGCTCCACCCCGTGATATTGAGCAGCTCTGTTAAGTAGCTCGATATATCCAATGTTATCATCAGGTGGCGAAGGTCTGGACGGATATAGATCAGGGTCATTATCCATGTTTGGGTCAGTGTGATAATCCTCCCAGGGGTCAGTGTCTTGTGGCCTATCTTGATCCTCATCCCCATCCCGACATCTTGTGGGTCAGGTGATAGTGGTGGTGGTAAATTTGTGGGTGTAATAAGTAGATTGGGATCAGTAGGGGAAGGAGGTGGAATTTAAGGTGGAGAAGGGTTAGTACCCACACTTTTCCTTTTGAGAGGAATGTGGTAATCCTCTAGCTGGTCTATTTTCCGTTTTTTTTGGAAGGGTGGCATGGATATGTCCTGTTTCTGGGTTATCACCAGCTTTTTCTGCTTCGGATCCGAAGGTGGGGCATCGGGCCGAGGCTCTTTAGACGGAGTGGCTTTGTCCTTACTCGCCGGTTTTGGCGTCAAAGGTTTCGATTCCGAAGCTTTCAGTGCCGAAGGTGGATTTTTCAATCCCGATGGGATTGGCACCGAAAGCTGTTTCGGTCCGTCTTTCGGTGCAGATGGTGTTGGTTGGGCACCGATATGGGGCAGACTCGAGCCCGAGCCGGAAGGCTTTCCTTTGTGTTTCGGTGCCGGGCCCGAGGGTGGGGCGTCCGAAACATTTTGTCGGTGCCGACCTTGGCCCGAAGGCAGAGGAGGGACCGGAGCCTTTTTCTTTGTTTGTTGAGGGGCCAAGGGGGTATCTTTACTCACGGTACGTTGAGCCGGAGTAATCTGCTCCTCTTCTTCCATGTCGGAGTCGGCTTCGGACACGGAGATATGTTGTTGTTCTTCTTCGGCTCCTTGAGCGTGATGTTCTGTGTCGGAATCTTCACCGAGGATGTCCGGTGCGGAGCCGCTTTGATGTTGCATCGTGTGACGTCGAGCCTGACGGTCACAAAGCGTCTTCTTCGATCGAAACGATCGGCACGCGTTGCAGTCTTTCGCGTCGTGTTCTGGGGACAGGCAGAGGTTGCACACTTCGTGCAAATCGGTGCGTGGAAATTTAGCACAACACCCGGGGCAGAGTTTGAAAGGAGTCCGTTCCATCGACTGCTAGCGCTGTCGGCGCGGGTAGGCCCGACGGCCCGCCACGAGTTTTCCGATCGAAGTTGTCTTGAGTCAAGGCGATAAGCGAAGAATGGGAACCGCGATTGATAACAATACCGTCGAGGGTAGTGGATTGCGCGTCGAAAGGGTCGGAGAAACGGTGCTGAACCGGAGCGCAGCAATACACATCTGAACCCGATGGCGGAAAAAAACAATCTAAGGATGGAGTCGATGCCCATGCGCACTATCACCAAAAGGAGGAGTCACCTACCTCGTGACTGGAAAGACTTCTTCGAAGAAAAACAAAGTGCAAACATCCGGACCCAACACCAGATGGCAAGCTATGCACAGCATGTGATCTACAGCTCACATGCCTCAAACACAGTGTTACAAAAGGTAAGTAACTTAGATTTTCCCTCCTGGGACTTACCCAATCCTCAACCACAGCCCGATCTAACTGGGTATTTAAGTTTTTTTTTTATTGTTACGAAGTCTTGAACTAGATTACATTGAGTGTTTCAACAACCTGATAAAGGACCCCCTGTAACTGAACTTCTTAGAGCATATCTGCCCTGATGTATACTGATATCCAGTGTCTCCCCCTTGGTATTAGATGCCAGAATAGTACCTCTTTCCTCCCGAGGAATTGTACCCCTTCCCTTCAAGTTTTTCTTTGTCTGCCTTATAGAGGGGACACTCCCCCCTTTTCCTCTGCTATTTGTCTGTGTGTCCAGCAGCCGTGAGGTTTCTTCCCCCCTACCTGGCTCCAAAGCAGCACTCTCGACTTTCTCCAAGCAACTTCCTGGCTCCTTGGAGGCGCCTGCCACGCTTGTGCTGCTTCTGCCTCTGTTCCTCCGGACGGGGATCCGTGCTACCGCCCTCCGCCCCCTGCCGAGCTTGAGCGCTGCTCGAGTCCACTGAGGGTCCCGGCCAGATAGTCCCGCGGACACCGCCGGCGCCGTTGCTGCCATGGTCGGAGTGAAGCAGGAGGAAAATAAGAGAAGGAAAAGAAAAAAAAAACCTGTACTTTCTATCGTCCTTGCGGCATGGTAAGTGATCCCTTCACTTTGTGGGCGAAAATTCCCTTTGCGCCAGCGGAAAAAGACTCCCGACTCCTGGAGCCTCCGCGACCTGCCGCTAGCCGGCCGCCATGTTCTCCGCCAACTTTCAAGCAAACCAAAAGTCATCCCCTCACTGCGGACCTTTTTTAAAGTGATGCCAAAAACCCAAATATTAGAACACCCAGTTATTTCTCCCCCTACCAGCACCTCGCGGTTCTTAGAGGGAGAGGCCATTCTTAGTCCAAATAGGTTTCAAGTCTTGGTGGATGACCCACAGACCCTGGAGGGGCTACTTTTAATACTTAGAGGATGGAAAGTTTGAGTTCAGATAAAATCATGAACCCTCCACCCCCCCCCCCCCAGGTATAAGTACAGGGGGTGGGTCTACAGCCTGGACAGAGTGATCTGAACAAACAGCTTGAGCGGGCAGTAAGTCCCGAGCTGGGGGCGGGGCTATCAATTCAAGCAACATCTCGGTCTCTGACCTGATTCAGTTAGTAACAACAGATGTCAGGAGGAGATTTGAGACCTCGGAAATAAATCAAATGGAAATCAGATCAGCATGTGATATATACATATATATATACATATATATATACATATATATATATATATATATATATTATTCAACAAACACGGTCCTTTTCGGGGGGAGCACCCTCCAGCTGGTGCTCGTGGCGAGACAGGACCACCTCTCGCATTAAGTATTTTCCAACAACAGCTTACACGGCACTCTCCTTGGTACAAAAATATATCTTTATTGAGACCTCCTTCTCCGCCACCTACGCGTTTCGAACACAAAGTTCTTGTTCACGTGATATATTTTTGTACCAAGGAGAGTGCCGTGTAAGCTGTTGTTGGAAAATATATATATTTTTTTTTTTTGGGGGGTTTTTACTTGGATTTCAACAGTTTCCAATAATGAACATATGCATGTATACATCGCAAAAATGAATCATACATCAAGCAATAACTGACATTTCAACTTATTAGACAGTGCTTTAACGAGATGCATGTGCGTTATGGATAAGTTACTTACCTGTAATCCTAGTTCTCTTCCAGGGGTATCCTCATCAAAGTCATAAGCACTGAATATTCCCGCCCACGTGCGGGGACCCCGGAAATATAAAAATTATATATGGAAATCACATATATACAGCTCTACATATATGCATATACATATATCATTTTTTCTCATACCAA